>OY756237.1:10067692-10681230 GCA_963576875.1 Acrobasis repandana
GGAGGGGGTTGAATAAAATCTCACGATATCTCACCAGGGGGGGAGGGAGGGACAGAAAATTTAAAAAATCACCTCACGTAATTTATGGACGCCCCCTTAGTCCAATTTAATTTTTTAAATTCACTTTTCGTTGTATGGGAGGGGGCTGAAAAAAAACATTTTTTTTATAATTTTAAAAACCAACTTTTGGAACTTCAATATCTATATCTCCACCAATTTTCGTGACAATCGGTGCAGTAGCGGCGGAGTACGAGCCCGGACGGACAGACAGACGGACGGACGGACGGACATGACGAAACTATAAGGGTTCCTTGTGGACTACGGAACCCTAAAAAAAGAACTTTCCTATATAATAATAAACAATCAATATACATACATATATTATTATATCTACATACATACCTTATAAATACTCATACGTATATACTATACCAAATACATATTCATACATACCTATTTATATATTACAGCAGAGTTAAATTTAATTCAAAATAAATTTTCCTCACCTGCATTTTGAAAATGTCACGATTATGTGATCTCGTAATGCTGTCAGGGAGGGCATTCCAGAGCCGAACAGCGGTAACGGTAAAAGATTTAGAAAAGAAACCAGTACGGTCCAGTCTCAATGTGTCCATCTTAGTATTATGCCACTACAGGATTACTTTTTAAACACCGGCAACGTTTTTGGAGCAAGCTCAGTCCGTGATACTGAACTACTTTCCATAAAACCAATTATCGAAAATTGATACAAAAATTTCGTCCTCCCATACAAAATCCATTTGGCTGAGCGCCACTTTATATGAGAAGCCGAATTTTTCTTTTTCGTTTTTCGATGATTGTTTCTATGGAAGGTGGTTCAGTATCACGAAAAAAGCTATGTAGTTTGCAGATCTTCTTTTTTTTCATATCATCGTGTGACATAAAGTGACAGGCCTTGTAGTCAGAACCACAAATATATATTTTTTTAAATTTTACGAGTACGATACGTTTTCAGAAAATAAGCGCAATTTAACCACCCCTCTTTATCTCCGAAACTACAGTGCCTAAAATTTTTAAAATAGAAATACAGTAAATAGTTCTTTTACCTATAAAATTATAATAATAAAAACCTATGAGAAGTACGGAACCCTCTTCACACGAGTTTAACTAGCACTTGACCAGGGTAGTGTTATATGTTGTTTCGCAAAAAATATTGTCCAAATAAAAACACGTTCAAATACCCTATTCATTCAAGGTGCAACAGAACAGATCGATTTTCTGATCTATGACATTCATCGTCTAGAGATATACGTATGTAGCAGTAAAGAAGTTATTGAAATGTCACATGTAGAAAACTTTATAGAAGCGGAGTATCATTAATGCCTACACTACTAAACACGAAACTATACATCCGTGCAAACGTCAATGCGTGTGTGTTCGCCCGCTCTCGCCCCTCGACAAGGCGAGAACGGGGGAGAGGTGCGGGGACGGGGACGCATATTACGTGGGACATTAGTAGGTTCCGTTCTGTATGAAATACTCTTATTAATTTCTGTGGCAATGTGTTAAGATGGAGATAAAGTACTCACCGGCGGCGGGTAGGTGAGCGTTGGGCCCTGTGCGGAGCGCGCGCTGTGCGGCGGAGACTCGGGCGTGTCCACGAACGAACTGCGCGGGGACAGCGGGGGGTACAGGGGGGGCGGCACCGGGGGAGGGGCCGACAGCGGCTGCGGGGGGAATACGGTCATTTACTTACATACATCACCAGCATCAGGTCTTTTTAGTCTCCACTGCAGTCTAATATTTTTGAGTAAAAATATTTTTCCTCAATTTATATTCTAAGAGTTTTGGAAGAAAAATATTTTTTAGGTATAATTTCTTAACATTTTTTAAAAATGGTATATTGATTTATTTTAAAATTGTAAGAAGGCTTGTAGGTTTATTCGGATACTTCACATATGCGGGACCTTGTGAAGTATCCGAACAAACCTACAAAAAATGTTTTAACGCTTAGAATCACTTCAGGTCAAAGTTCTAGTAAACAGCAATACATGAAGTTTCGACCATTATCTTCGTATTAATTGATGGCACCAGTTCAAGGTCATTTGCTTCTAACTTCACCTTAATACAGGGTGACTTTTTATCCACCAGCCAAAGTTTTGGAGCAAGTTCAGACCATGATACTGAACTACTTTCCATAAAAACAGTTAACGAAAAACGATAAAAAAAATTCGCCTTCCCATACAGATTGGCGCTCAGGCCAACTGATTTTGTATAGGAGTACGAAATTTATTTATCTATTTTCAATAATTTTTTTTATAGAATGTAGTTCAGTATCGTGGACTGAACTTGCTCCAAAAATTTGGCTGGTGGATAAAAAGTCACCCTGTATAACATAATTCAAGCACATAGGATACATTCTACAACAACAAAAAAATGCAACTTATACATATTTTTGGTGGTAAGGTCTTATTTATATGGTTTGTGTTGATCACAAATCACAACACCCTTAAATGTATACTAACATATCCATCTAATGGTTACCTATACGTTCGACAAATTAGTTTCATAATAGTTTAATACTTCAAATGTTTGAAACATGACACAATTCTTTAACTACACTACTACATTTTGATCCGAGTGTATAATGCGAATCATACTTACATCTTTTTATTGAATATAATTTCACTTACCGGTATCCAGGTATTGCTATTCCAAAGCGCAGTGTTCTCTGGGTGATATGGAGCGTCTGGTTCGTCTAAAACAAAAAAATACTTATCAATGAAACTCTTCTACAAGGTATAAGGGACTGGGGAGGGAAGGGGGAGGGATGCGTAATAAATCGAACCACGGGCTATACTAGATCACTATAGATAGTATAATGAAATTAAAATAACAGTCAAAAACAAAAAAAGTATTTCGGCATTTCCATACAAAAGTGTGCAGTCGCCCTGGCCGACTGTCGATTATTTTTGGTTATCTTTTGACTGTTTTATTTTAATATCATTATACTGCATTTATCTAGTATAGTCCGTGGTTCGACTTATTACGTACATGTCAATTACACGATGTATAAGAATCTAGTAGAACGAATACTTTGAAAAAATAGATTGATTCTTCTTCGTCTAAGCACGTTCCCGGTTGCATCCTCAGCTGTGCTGCTTCGGAGCCCGGGGTGCGCTTTCCTGCTTTTTCTTCTCCAAATATAACATGCATGTCAATGGTCACCCAAGGATGCCAGACCTTGCAAAATGGAGAAGAAATAGCCGCAACATTTTCGATGATTTGGCTATAGTTTTACGACCAGCCGCCTGCCTGACGTCAATCCACTTTGGGAATGTATTTGTGCGAAAAGTTTTACAACCGGCCACCGCCCGACGTTAACCCTCCTTGGGAATGCAATTGTAGCACGAGATGTTTATTCTAAGTCCTTTAGAAAAAGTAGATTGATTACAACGTAGAAAGCAGTGAAAGAATATAAGTCGCAGATCGCAGATCCCTGAAAATAATCAGCCGAGCCGAAGTGTGTAGTGAAAATGGCCGTACGTGAGTACAATTTCAGAAATACAAGTCGCGCCTAGTGAGGATCGAACTCGTGCTTCACAGACGCAGAGCCAGTACATAAACCGCTAGACCACTGCCGCAGGTAGGACAGTTCATAGAAGCGAAGTATCATTTATGTCTACACTACTACAAACGAATCTATACATCCGTGCACACGTCAATGCGTGTGTGTTCGCCCGCTCTCGCCCCGCGACAAGGGAGGACGGGGGAGAGGTGCGGGGGCGGGGGACGGGGACGCATATTGCAAGGGACCGCAGGAGATTCCATTCTGTATGAAATATTCTTATTAATTTCTGTCCCAACCGCTTAAGCGTTACTGACCCAAGTTGATGGATTCCATGGTGCCGTAGAAGGAGGTGGGCGGCGGCGGGTTGCCCGTGCTGTCGGGCGTCAGCAGGTCCAGGCCGGGCAGCGCGTCCAGAGACTTCTGCGACAGCGTGCCGCTCGCCACTGCAACAAACAACACTTCTCAGCTAAACGAATGGCTTGCGCCAGGCCCGGCACACTCCGCAGTTTAGGTATGAAGCTAGACAAGTAAAACCTACTACAACTTAAATGTTACTATACAGAGATATCAATCGACTTATATGCGTACTACCATATGTTTGCTAGTGTGGAGATAATCGCAAGTGCGTGCGGACTCTAAAAGTAGGATAGAAGAAAAAGATAGTGAAAAGATTGTGTTAAGTCGGGCCGGAATACTCCGCAGTTTAGATATGAAGCTAGGCCGCCGCTCCGATGCGGATTATTCATAAAGAAAAGGTTGAAATTGTTAAAAAGTTACTTATACAGATAAAGGAACATGGACCGTCGCTACGCAGACAAGGTACATTTTGGCTTGTTCGGTGCACGCTAGGCTAATAAGTCGAAGGTCCTTTGCGCGGCGTGCAAACTAAATGAGACGTTAGTACACTGTAACTGGGTTTAATTTAGCAAATTTCCTATCAAACGGTGCTCCTTCTGTTCTGTACCTTAGTACTAATAATAATTCTGTGTTTTAGCACAGGTATAGCGATTCATACTAACGAAGTAACATTGCCTACTACTACAAACGAAACATAGATAGATAAATCGTTTATTTGTTGAAATTGCCCATACACACTCACACATAAAAAATAAATGAATAATATTACGTTATTCACATACATCCGTGATACATACAGGCTGACTTTAAACCACCAGCCAAATTTTTGGAGCAAGTTCAGTCCATGATACTGAACTACTTTCTATAAAAAAAGGTATTAAAAATCGATGAAAATTTTTTGTCCTCCCATAGAAAATCCGTTTGACTGAGCGCTGATTTGTATGAAAAGGCGAATTTTTATTTTAGTTTTTCGTTAATTGTTTTTATGGAAAGTAGTTCAGTATCATGGACTGAACTTGCTCCAGAAATTTGGCTGGTGGTTTAAAAGTCAGCCTGTAATTGTGTGAGTTTCAGTGTTCAAAACCATCAAACACACGGCCACGAGAACGAAAGACTGAAAGACAGAAAGGGAAAGAGGTGCGGGGACGCCATATTGCAGGACGTTGGGAGTTTCCGTTCTGTACGAAGTACATATATTAATTCTGTGCCTTTAGAGTCGGCTCACACCGAGACGCGACGCGGAGTATGCGCTAAACTACATGACCGACGTGGCGCGCACTATTGAATATAGAACCTGTAGGGTTACTCCAAAAGCGATACGTAAGACGTAAGTTACTGCGTTTGTGTCAAACAATTTTGACCGTTAATACACTCTAACTTGGTTTTACATATAAATAGGACGTCACTAAAGTACGACTGTTTGTTTGTTTAAACACTTTATTGCACATTTGCACTGTCGTATTATTTTATGGAGTAACCCCCCTGTTTGGTTCGAGGGGCTCCGAGGGGTAGACACAGCCAATGGTCGCTGGTCCACGTGCATTAACTCATTGATTGATTGAGTGACATTAAGCCAGACACAATAGAAATAATTGATTACGTCTATAGGCATCCTACTATCCTTCAATGTGTTAGACAAGAAATGATACTATACTATACAACATACCTGAATTATTGTCTGACGTAGCCTGATTATTGTCATTTGGTATGAGGTTCTTTATGAAGTCGTTTATATTGAAGTCTTGTTTCTCTGAGGGCCGGGAGCTTATCACTTCTATTTTATTGGCTGAAAAAAATATTAAATAAACAAGAGTAGAGCTGTCGGTATCCACGAATCAGAGATAGCGCTTGTTTATTCGTAGAAAATGAACGCTTATACCGCCATATTTCCGAAATTAAGCGGCACTACTACGAAACTACCTTCCTTCCTTCCATTATAATAATCGTCTTACATTTTCCGAATATAAACTTTTTTTAGGAGGGTTTCTAGGAGGTCCAGTTATTTCTGACGGAGAAGGGGGGCAAATAGGAGTCTTTTAATTTGCCGCCTTTAACTAAACAGCCGCCGCCCCATTGTGAACCATTATATTTTTGGTAGTGTGGTAGTTGGCGTATATCGATTTTGCCGCCCCACTGACCTTGCCACCCGGGGTGTGGGCCCCGGTTAGCCCCCAAATGATCCGGGGCTGCTAAAAACACATTACGCGCAAAAGCCGTTTAGTTAGAGTATAGTTATACTCTATACCCTTATACATAAAAAACCCTTATACACAACACAAACGTTTGCTAAAGCGATTTTAGTCAAATGTTCTAGCAATGTCAAATATTGAAAAGAGAGAAAGGGACAAAACATATTTTAACTAAAATAGGATTAGCAAACGTTTGTAATTTTTTATGAATAAGGGGTACATATTTATATGATATTATATTTTGCACTATAGCTAGAAGTCATGCTTTTTCTTCCTTTCCTTATACCAGTTTAAAATCATACGATGTCTAAAAACACACCAATGTGTGATTTTAACCGCTTAAACATGGTGCGTTTTTAGCAGACAAGAACCAAGTTGTAAAGATACCCGGCACATAAGTTGATCCAAAATGGCGGCTCTGCGCAGGTACAATTAGAGGAAAAAGTATGCGCAGAAACCGCAATTTTGGGTCAACTTATGTGCCGGGTATTGTAATAATATAGTAAACTTACCACTGCCATTGATTGAGTCGTTTGTTTCATTGAACAACGCCAAGGGATTGTCTGAGGTGAGGAACGAAGACAAGCCGAGGTTGTAGAGGGAGCCGTCGGCCGCCAACGAAGAGTTGAACGTCCGGTCGATGTTGTACGCTACTTGAAGAGGAAAGAAACGACTTGTTTATACCATGCCCTTAAAAAAAGTTTATTTTATTCACTGAAAACAGTGACTAAAAATTACTTTCAATCTCTATTTTGGTGTTTGAATTTAGAACACGCCAATATATTCGACCTCCATCTCAATCTTATACAACCTCCTTGCGCAAAAAAAAACAATCCTTTACACACGCTATACAGCGAGGAAATGCTGCTAGCATATTGGGTACGTTGCCTCGATGTGGCGCGTTGGAAGAGATATTTTATTTGTAAAAATGTTTCTGTATAATTTTGTTTGTAAAATTTGTATTAATAAATCACAATCCTTATATAACACTCGACAAACAAATGTCTATTTTCGCTTAAATCTTTCTTTTTCTCGTACTTTATACCGTTATAAAGTATAGTATGCAACTCTTGAATAAAATAGATTTTTATCGGAGCCGTTTTAGGCGTGTGGTTCTCGTCAGAGTAGAATAGGACCACTCCAAGTCTTCCCGTGGATGTCGTAGAAGGCGACTTAGGAAACACAAGCTAAACAAAGCCCATAAACATCAATGAGACCTCTCCAACCCGTCTGGTCAGCGTGGAGAGTGTAGGCCAAATCCTCTTGACTGCTCTGGCTAATCTATGGCTCTGGTAGTACAGAGAGGGTCGTGCCCCTGCAGTGGAGACTAAAAAAGACCTGATGATGAAGATGAATCTACAAGAAGCCCTACTAAATATGTCTTACGAAGAAACAGAGGAATTATTAAGTTATAAAATAATAATAAATATAAATGATTTATTTTAATTTGTAATTTAATTTTTGAGTGTAATTGTTTATTATGTTTATAGTACCAGTTAGCCTTGTAACGCCTGAAATACAGGATGATTTTCATCCTAGCTCAGGTACCATTAATTTATATTACCTTAATATTAACAATGTATTGTTAAATGTATAAATGTAACATACCATATTATTTGAATAAAGATTATTATTATTAAATATTATTTTATGAGTTGTTATAGCAGCTACAGTAATACATAATCGGTGAAAATTTTAAGTGTCTCGCTATTACGGCTCAAGAGATAGAGCCCTGTGACAGACGGACAGACAGCGGAGTCTCAGTAATAGGATCCCGTTGGCACCCTTTAGGTACCAAACCCTAAAAAAGACCTGATGATGATGACAAAGCTCTACTTACTGTCGTCGTCCCCGTCGTTGGTGTCCCCCGGCGCGGGCAGGTCCAGGTCCTCGTCGGGCCCCGGGGAAGGCACGTCCTCGTCCCGCTGCGGCGGGGACGGAGCCCCGCTCGGCAGCGTTGGTATTAACTCGTCTAATTTACGTTTCAACGCGCGGACTCGAGCGCCGAAGTTTTTGTATGCCTATATAAAAAGATTTTTTTTACAAAAAAAACTTGGTTGTCTGTAAACTCGGTTTACAGACGGTAGTTTGACGTAATAACGTCAAACATTCTCTCTCTTGTTCGTGCCGCGCTCTCGCTTGCGGAACGCGACAATGAGCGTAACGGGACAATGACGTCATCTTTTTCGTGCATGCAGCCCGTAGTATCAAGTTATTAGACGTTGTCACGTCAAAAAAAAACAAGCAAGTTTTTACCCCACTGCGGCAAAGCCCAAAACGAGGGCTCCTGTTTTGAAGCCTGTTAAAAAAGATTATTTTATAGGATCACAATTAAATTTGGCTATAGTGAATAGAGGCCTATGCCAATACGGGGGTGGGGGGGGGGGGCACACAGACGGGAGACATAAAAAAGTGCAGTGAAATTTGTAACATCTCTCTTCTGAATAAAGGCTATTATTATAGTGAATGGATTAAGACATACATTACTTTTTGATCCGGAAAAATGTGAAGTTCTGTCATTGTCAAATATGCTTTAATCACACAAGCAACAGTACATTAGTAGATCTCCTGTCTTTGGCCTTTGCCCATCAGAGACAAATCAAAAGGCAAAAATAAATTATCACAGGGGGATATGAAAGCTAATACGAATTATATTCTACTCACATAAGCAACAACTTTGACCTCTCCTCGTTGCGTTTGGTAATACTGGTCTGCAGAAGTAAGCAATGCTAGCAACGCCTCCCTTGCTACTATTTCTCTCTGCAACGCTTGCGTGTACTTCTCAACGCAGGCTATTCCCACATTCAGCTCTTTTTCCACTTCCTCTTTATTGGTTTTTTCTGTAAGAGAACAGAAAAAAATTTAGTCTAACTAATAAGACTATAAAAAAATAGAGTCACCACTACCTAACTATGACAGACAAGTGATAATTGACTTTCACAGATTGGTTTTTAGGTTGATTAGGATTAGGACATTGTACATAAACATTACTTATATTGGATAAAGGCCCGCGCCGCCCGCGCGACGCTACGCTAAGGCCGCGTCCACGGACGGACACGCGGCGTGGCGGCGGCCACCGCAACTACAAACTATGGAAATTTTGCGCAGCCCGTGCAAATATAATATGTCAATGGTCACCCAAGGATGCCAAAGACCTTATAAAATGCAGAAGAAATAGCCGGAACACTTTCAATGGTTTGGCTACAGTTTTACAACCGGCCGCCTACCTGACGTCAACCCTCTTTGGGAATGTATTTGTGCGAAAATTTTTACAAGCGGCCGCCGCCCAACCCTACTTAGGAATGCAATTGTAGCAAGAGATGTTGGTGCTTAGTCCTTCATTCGCCTTTTACGACATCCACAGTAAGAGATGGAGTGGTCCTATTCTAACTCAGAATCACACGGGGTGGTGTTGTCAATATTGAATTATTAGGTCATTAACAGTGGCAACACTCCCAACTGATGACGTATTATTGGGCTAATCACGTGACCAGCTGTCACTGGAAGAGAATACCTTGTTTTATTATACCATGGTAAAGTCTATCCAAATTGTTGCATATTCCACAGTTGCCACTTACCTTTGAGACTGGCGCATAACGCATCAGCATCAGACAACTGTAGGTGACTATCATGTATGACCTTTAGTCTTAAATCTGTGTCGGCCTCCAGTACAGTGCACTGCTTTATTTTATTCACTAGTTGTTGTGGCTGAAAGAAAAACCAAATATGTATGTATAATTTAAGATATGTATCATTAATACTAATAACAAGTGAACTATGGTGCCACGTGGTTTCCAGCCTTGAATAAGACCTCTCGATTACCTTACCCATTACCGGGTTGGTTCACTGGTAGATAATGCATTTGGCCAGGGGTCACCAAATGGCGGACCAAGGTCCGCATCCGGACCTCTGGTCCATTTTGTGCAGACCTTGAGAACACAGCAACTTGCTTTTTTTTCGAAGATGAACTCCATTAAGAATAAATTTCAATCTCGTTCTCGACTTATTGATGAACATTTTCTGGATTTAATGTCAATAGCTTGCACCAATTTTACTCCAAATTTCAGACAGATAGTCCGCAACAAACAATGCCATTTTCTCCTTGATATGTAAAAAAATACTTATGTTATATATTCTGTAATTACATTTGTCTAATAAATATTTTTTTCTACAAAATGAAGTGCAGACAGACTTTATAAATAAATGTCTTAACCCATTCGCTGCCATTAAAAATTTCAAAAAGCTAGCGCAACGCAAGGTCTGCGTTGCCGGATCAGAATGGGATAAGAGGCAACTAAAGGATACAATATCGTGTGATTCAAAATGTGACATATTATGTATCTTTTATAAATAACTATTTAATTATAAAAATCTAAGCTAGATTTTTACATAGATATTTATAGAAGATGGCATGGCAGAGAACTGAAAAATTTAGAGAAGCTTAGAAGAAGCTGGAGGAGGCCTTTGTGTCTAAAGACACGCCGACTATAGATGGCAACTAAAAGGCTTATAAATAAATAAAAATATGTAAAAAAGTACCTGAAAGTCCAATGATTCATCATCAGTCTTTTTGACAGCACCAGCACTGAGCAACCCAGTCAAATCCGAGAGGAACTCTTCATCATACACGGCTCTCTGCTCCCAAATTTTAAATATACGTAGTATCTTATTTCGGACTTTTTCATCTCTGCAATAGGAAGATTAAATAAAAACCCCTCATCCGACACACATAATATAAGCAAAATCAGCAGCCATTCAAATTAGACTAAACTGCGGGAAAAAGGCTCCTCTCGTAGGTTAGGTTCTCGTAATATAAGACAGGTTAAGTAAAATTAATGATTGCAACTGGAATTATATGTCAAATAAAATGGTGTAATAATATGCTAGTATTAAAGTTATGAGAAATTGTGACAAATTAATATTAACATCATCTCAGCCCTTCTTCCGGCCACTGCTGAGCATAGGCATTTCTTTGATGGCACCACTCTCTCTCATCCAGGCACGAGCCGGGACAATTATGTCGTCAACCGGTCCCACAGCTGGACGTCCAAAAAATTATGTAATGAGTAAAAATTTAACTCATGTCAAAAGTAGTTGCACATTTTTATCAATTGCCATATTCACATTTTATAAATGTTCCATCATCATCCGAGCGTAGCCTACAAATCTAATTAGAGTGGCCCTGAAATTCATATCCACCTCATGACAAAAGTAAGTTAAAATTATGTGTGAGCAATGTGTTCTCAGTAGAATTATTAGATACCAATGATAATGTTAGTAAAAATCTAACCTGACAAGAGGTGTTGCTTTCTGTAAATTGAGACCCCAGCTCTCTACGAAATCGTAGTTCTTCCTCTTACTATACTGGATCACATCGTTAGCCAAGTAAAAGAGAACCAGCCGTTGTTCTATCTTCACCCTTTTGAGCACATTTAACCAACTAGAAACTATCTTCTTATGATGTGCACGCTGCTTCAAACACCAAGACGACAGCCCTTGGATACTCTCCTGCGTATCCTTCAGCTGGGACAGCTTCTTTTCGAAAGCCAGGGTGTTGAATTCCTCTGTCTCGCCCATTGTTGATAAACTAACCAATATTATAAGATGATACTTTTTCACAACATTTAAACCAAAACATCTAGTATTGTAACAAAATTTTACAAGGACACATTTTTATTGAAAATTAACACATTTTATTAGGTGTAAAATGCACAAATAAATTACAGTTTGTTATTTGCTGAAAGAAATGCGGTTGCTACCGCATAAATGCACAAAATAAATAGGTACGTTTTTGTTAATTAATATGTCTTGAAAATATTATATTGGGTTCAAAAGATTAGAATTTGCATGTGTTGTCAGAATCCATGGAAATATTACGAATCCACACTTGTTGAAAAAACAATTCCAAAGGAAATGTATAATCCAAGACAACAACCGCCATTTTCTGAAATGGAGTTTATGGAGTCACACATTCTGCTCACATTTTTTAATCAGGCAGGGTAAGTTTGTAAGTAAGCCATGGATACTAACCACAGACCATGGATCAAGATAGACACAGCCTATGAATGTACTTTGCGTGTCCAACTGGAGTAAAATTTACTTCATTCAAAATTGTCTTCTTTAGTCCGCGTATGACAGCTTACTGCACCTAACCAAGACCGCTCTGCATAAAAATGCCTGTTTGTGCAGTTTTGAGCTGCAGAAACACGTCAACAAATGTTGGAGGACGTAAAGAAAAAGTTACCTTTCATCAGTAAGTAAACTTATTAAATAGTATTCGATTTATTTTAAAATCAATTATTTTGTGTTTTGTTTAACTTTTATACTGAAAACTGCTGACTGAGTGAAAATCGCATATTCAAAATCCATTGCTTACATTAGTAACAAAATTTTGATGGCCTAGTATTTATAACACGCAATGAAAATAAAATAATTAGATACTTTCACATTCATTTATTGTCATTCACTTGTCAATCATCGTTCAAATGAAGCGTTATTTTAACGATAGTGTTGTACAGTGTTATGACCACAGACCATGGATCAAGATAGACACAAGCCTATGAATGTACTAGCGTGTCCAACTGAAGTAAAATCGACTTCATTCAAAATTGTCTTCTTTAGTCCGTGTATGACAGCTTATTGCACCTAACCTAAAACGCTCTGCAGAAAAATGCCTATTTGTGCAGTTTTGAGCTGCAGAAACACGTCTACAAATGTTGGAGGATGTTAAGAAAAAGTTTCGTTTTATCCGTAAGTAAATTTCTTATTAAATAGTATTAAATTTATTTTAAAATCAAATATTTCATTTTTTGTTTAACTTTTATACTGAAAACTGATTTTTGATTGGGGGGAAAAAGTGGGGGAAGTTTGCAATAGCATTATTTATCGACGGATTTCAGTCTTGAGAGGCTTGGCCACCAATATACACGACAACGACGTCGCTGTCGCGTATATTCGTGATCGAGCGTAAGGACTTAATTCTATGCAAAATGTTGCAAAAAAGGGGGAGTGGAGGAGGGAAAACAGGAAAAAGTTTGCTTTAGCGTTATACATGGACGGATTTAGATTCTTCAAAACTTTTTTGGATAGTTTATACTTAACCACAGAAGACAGTAAGAGTATGGAGTGGTCCTATTCTAAGCCGGAAGTCACGCGGCATGCCATCCATTTGATCGAATAGACTAAATATTCGGGGACTGTGGAGACTACAAGTATTTTTATGCGAATTATAATAGGTTGGAGAAAAAGTCTTTTCGCATTTTATATGAAAATTCAAAACATTTTTTAATATAGTTTATTTACATTTAACTAAAGTATGTAGGTTTTGTTCGATAACTTTTTGCCATCTTATAGGTAGGAACATGATCCCATTGCTATAGAAATTTTGGGGCTTCTGATCAAAAAACTGCGTCAAGTAGTTTTGGCAGTCCTCTCGTGATGTTAACCTGACACTGCTTAAAGAATTCTGAAGAGACCGAAACAGGTGGAAATCTGAAGGTGCCAGGTCAGGACTATACGGCGGATGCATTAACACCTCCCAGCCAAACTCTCTTAATTTTTGCTGAGTGGTTTAAGATGTGTGAGGTCTAGCGTTATCATGATGAAAAACCACACCCCTTCTGTTGATTAATTCCGGCTGCTTTCTCTCAACTTTTTGCTTTAATCTTATCAGTTGTTCGCAGTAGAGTTCTGAATCGATGATCTTGCCTGGTGGTAACAGCTCATAATGAATAATGCCCTTCCAATCCCACCACACACACAGCATCACCTTGTTGCGAGTTAACCCGGGTTTCGCCACAGTCTGTGAAGCCTGACCGGCCTTTGACCATGACCTTTTTCGCACTTTCTTGTCGTACGTGATCCACTTTTCATCACCAGTTATCAATTTCTTCAAAAATGGTTCGGTCTCATTACGTCGTAATAAGGAATCACAAATGAGTACACGATTCATTAGGTTTCTTTCAGAGAGCTCGTGAGGTACCCAAATATCGCGCGCGAGTCGGGAGGCCAACTTCGACTGGTTTTGGTCAGTGACTCAGTGACGCCAGAGAGTACTTGATTGGGAGAAGTAATTCAAGTTATATATTCGTTTCGCTCGCTCAACCACGTTTGTGCTGGGTACATAAAGAGATAGAATGATTCGTTCGGCTTCAATCATGTCTGCCGAACAATGGCCGGTGCGGCGCTCGGACTCTAGGTACGTATTCGTTAGGATAACTTAATAACGTTTCGTATCGTATCTAGTAGGTAACGGATAACGTGGAGGAACGTCAAAACTCCACGTTCCGCGATCACAGGCACGGTTTGAGATACTTATCTGTTATTTGACGGTTACTCGGTATCATGTTATTCGGATATCAAATAACGTAATATATTGGTAGATAACATGTTCTTCAGCGCTAATATTTTAATTTGGTATTAGTACGCTCGGTCCCTCTATCTTTGAAAGAAAATCGCATTAAAATCCATTGAGTGGTTCTAAGTGCACATACATACATACAGAGGGGCAAACGGCGAGAAGCTACCTACTTGTAATCGTGATAATCGACTGAAAATCGATTTTGCATTCATTTTCATTCACTTGGTCGGTGTCTTTGAATCGATTTAACGCGGACAGAGTGTTCTCATCACAAAATGTCACCACTGACATTACATTTGACAGTTCAAAATTGGCATTCGAGGATTTCATACAAATTGAAAGATTTTATTTATCTATTATATACAGATCTGTGACGGGAAGATTGGGGTAAATTACCCGGCATGCTAATTAGTGGGAAATATTATAACAAGTTGATGGGGGATCGAAGAACTCGTCAATACGAATATCTTTTGTGCCGGGATGAACCCTGAAATCACTAGTTCTGGCCTTCAAATGAGCAGTCAAAAAGAATTATCTCTATGTTATGTATGAGGGTGTCCATATGCTGGCATCGCGTTTGATGATTGTTTGCTTAGTTTAACATATATTTAGGTCTACAAATATTTGCCAGCCAAAAATGTAAACTGAGACGTGTCAATTCGTATGTTTCCATACAATGGGTAGATTGGGGTAAATACCTGGCATGCTAATTAGTGGGAAATGTTATAACAAGTTGATGACGGAGCGAGTAACTTGTCAATACAAATATCTTTTATTCCGGGACGAACCTCGAAATCAGTAGTTTTGGCCTTCAGATGAGCAGTCAAAAATAATTATCTCTATATTTGTATGTGGGTGTCCATATGTTGACATCGCGATTGATGTCTGTTTGCTTAGTTGACGAACCTCAAAATCAGTAGTTTTGGCCTTTAAATGAGCAGTCAAAAATAATTCTCTCTATGTTATGTATGAGAGTGTCCATATGTTGACATCGCGTTTGATGTCTGTTTGCTTAGTTTAACATATAATTAGGTCTACAAATATTTTCCAGCAAAAAATGTTAACTCAGACGTGTCAATCGAAGAAATCGTCAATACGAATATCTTTTGTTCCGGGTCGAAACCCGAAATCAGTAGTTTTGACATTCAATGCGGTAACATCGATAAAGTGACATGAGTGTAATTAAGTTCAGTGTAATAATTTAAGTGAATTCTGTTGGGTATGAGGGTTTTAGTCGTCCATAAAAACTTCAATATCTTTTATTGTACCTATATATATTTACTTCATTCTTCATAAAAACATACTCACTTCTACACAAACTATAAAACTATATCAAAATATAAAAAATGTTTTAGTTTTCTTACATGACAACCTAAACACAATTTTCTTCAAATGACAATACTTATTTCTTTTTCTGTCTTAATAGTCATAGACTAAAAACTAACCAGATAGAAAATTCAAACTCTATAACAAATCCTGACTTCAGCCTGTTTTTGTACTGTAAGTAGACAAGTGTTATTCACGTGACCTGTCATGACAGGTTTGACATGTCAAAGGCCGTATCCCGATCAGCCTCCTGGCTCTCTTCCTATCCCTTCGTAAGTTGGGATTTAAAGTACTGTCCATCTACCCTCACTCCATCATATATTTCTCCGTCATATATCTCTGGTATAGCCTATGGTTCGATTTTTTATGGGTATGTCCATTCGGTCCCTTCCACGTTGTATAGGTATTCAAAGTGCCAAAAAACAGTTTTTTGGAAATATCTTTATTTTATTGAAATTATCTATTGAAACGGTAAGAAATTAAATCCGCAGTAAACTCAATTAATATTTATTTCTTGACTAATTATTTTAACAGTTTTTTTCATAACAGAAATCACTTGATTAATTAAGGTCGCACGCACTTTTTTTCTCGCGGGCAGAAAAATAATGTCTACTTGTGTGGGGCAAAATAATGAATGACAAAGTGATTCGCAATTGGCTGACTGACTGGCTGGCTGGCTGGCTGGCTGGCTAGATGGCGCTGGCTTCGGCTTGACAGGTTGTATCGTCAACGTCATGGCAGAAATACAAGTTAACGGTGTTACACTATATAAATTATTTAATTATCTATTTACTGAAACTATTTCAAGGGTAAATTCAGTCCATGATACTGAACAACTTTCCCCAAAGAACATATTATATCAAAATATGAAAAATAAATGTCGGCCTCCCATAGAATTTGACCGATCAGATAATACGAGTTTGTATTAAAACTTTGAAAGCCAAAAAATATTTTTCTAATTTTGATATAGGTACCTATGTTCCTTGGAGAAAGGTGTTCAGTATCATGGATATATCATACTTGAAATAGTTTCAGTAGGTATATTTTATTAGACGTTATACACCGTGTAACAAAAAGGGGGTATCAACCCATCGAAAATCGAAAGGTAGTACAAAATCCGCAGTAAACTCAATTAATATTTATTTCTTGACTAATTATTTTAACAGTTTTTTTCATAACAGAAATCACTTGATTAATTAAGGTCGCACGCACTTTTTTTCTCGCGGGCAGAAAAATAATGTCTACTTGTGTGGGGCAAAATAATGAATGACAAAGTGATTCGCAATTGGCTGACTGACTGGCTGGCTGGCTGGCTGGCTAGATGGCGCTGGCTTCGGCTTGACAGGTTGTATCGTCAACGTCATGGCAGAAATACAAGTTAACGGTGTTACAGTCGGCCGTCCTGTAATAATTGCTCCCGCAATGGGAACGATAAATAGGATTAGTTCTCAAGTAAATCAATCAGATCTTCTGTTTCTAACTGATCATCTGAGCTACTGGCACTGTCTGATACAGGAACAACACTTCTATACGGTCGAAGAGAGTCAACCGATAACAAACCTGTAAAATTCTTATAGCCTCTAAGTCCTTTTATACTCCGTATCCTGTATCGATCATTGCCAATAACTCGAGTAACTACATAAGGGCCAGAATATAGATCATCTAGTTTAGTATTAACTTTAGCAGCACTGCTTGTAGGGGCTTTTTTCCAAAGTACTAAATCTCCTTTCTTATAAATGTGCGCATTTTTACGACGTTTATCGAAGTGACGCTTCATTTTATCGCCAGCTAACCTAATACGGGAACTTGCTTCTTGGCGTCGGGACTCCACAGGTTCAATTTGACGTCCTGGTATAGCTACATCACATATAGGTCTACTACTTTGAGAAAACATTAAATCATAGGGTTTGTAAGTAGTGGAATCATTCAAAGTATTATTTATGCCCCATAAGATATCAGGGAGGATGTTAGCCCAGTTAATGGAAGCCTCACTGGGATTTGAAGCACGAAGAGCACTAAGAATGGTTCGGTTTGTTCGTTCAACTTGACCGTTAGACCGGGGACAAGCTACTGCGGTCAAAATATGTTTTATTTGTTTATCAGTACAATTTTTTTTGAAATGACGACTTGTGAAAGCCTTCCCATGATCAGTTACTACTCGGTCTGGGTAACCGAACAAACCGAAATACTTCTTGAGGACACGGACTGTTTCAATTGAATTGACAGTTCTGGTAGGTTCTGCTATGACAAATTTTGAAAATGAGTCCGTTATAACGAGCATGTACTCATAACCCTTTTTTGTACGACAAAAAGGGCCTAAGTGATCAACGTGTATCAGACGCATAGGCTCCTGGGGCTTAGGTATGGGATGAAGAAAACCTTCTTTTCTACCATATTCTCCTTTACCATAGGCACAATGGAGACATGATTTGACGTACTTTGTAATAAAACGAGTCATTTTCGCAAACCAATAATCATTTTTTATAAGTTCCATCCAACGCTTTAAACCCACATGACCTATATCATCGTGGTGCATTTGCATTATTTTACATCGAGCCGCATTTGGGACGACAAGTCGATTGCCATTTAATGTTTTTCTATAAAGCCTATGTTCTATAATTTCGAAGTGACTAAGGAGATGGGGGTCAGCACAGTTATTTTTGACGTGACAACGTCTTATAAATTGGTTAGCCGGGTGACACTTCAAGAAACTGCGTTACGCTCCGCTCACGTTATGCGCTGGAGGCACGCGTGCCTTTCACTTTTTATGTCTGTCTCTCTCGCTCTTAGGCGGGCTAACCATGCCCGAGTGGAAGTCAAGTTTGGAGTGAAGTGGAGTGAAGTCGTTGTCACGTAAAACTTTCGCCCGTATACCGACTTTACAGGCAACCAATTTTTTTAATTGGTCGATTATAGACTTTAATTTTTCGTCTTGATATTGAACCGTAAAGAACCAATCTGAAACTTCTAAGCGATTTATGTTAACGGCATCAATAGGATTTCTACTGAGCGCATCGACATGTTGCATGCGCTCTCCTGGCCTATACTCTATGCTTATATCATAATCTTGAATGTAAAGCCACCATCTAGCAATCCGCGGTATAATATCGGGTTTTGTCAATGTAGCTCGAACTGCTGTACAATCGGTTACTACTTTGACAAGTTTACCTACGACATATACCCTAAACTTACGCAACGACTCAAATACAGCAAGCGTCTCGAGTTCATAGCTATGATACATGCTTTCTTCTTTACTCGTAACTCGGCTAAAATATAGAACAGGCCGCAATGAACTATCTGGTTGTTTTTGAAGTAGTATCGCCGCTATGCCTAATTTGCAAGCATTCGTGTGAATCTCCGTTGGCAACGATGGATCATAAAGAGCTAGCACAGGTTGAGAACATAGGCTGACTTTCAGTTGTTCAAAACTTTCATTTTGTTCATCGCTCCAATTCCAAGTCACATTTTTCTTAGTCAAATTAGTTAATGGTCTGGGAACTTTCGAAAGTAGCTGCACAGTCCAATGAATTGTCGTACTTCATGTACGTTTTTAGGAACAGGAAAACGAGAAACTGCTGCCAACTTAGATTCACCCGGTCGTATGCCATCCTGCGATATTTCGTGGCCCAAGTATGTTATTTTAGTTTGAAAGAAGGAGCATTTGTTCATATTTAACTTTAAATTTTCACTTTCTAATTTATTGAGAACACATTCTAACATTTTCAAGCCGGAGGGTACATCAACAGAAGGCAAAAGTAGGTCATCTAGAAATGCCAATATTCCAAAACTATTTTGAGGGTAGATAGTTTGATTATTACTTTCGCGTATGGATTGAACTATTTTATTGACTAATCGCATAAAAACTGACGGTGCATTGGCTAGCCCATACGGAACCCGGACGTACTCATATTGTCCCGTCGGTACCACAAATGAAGATTTGTGAGTATCTTCAGGACAAATAGGAACCTGATGATAACATTGTGCCATATCGAGGCTGAAAAAAAACTTTTTACCCGAAAGTTTTGCCACTTCATCCTCAATGTTCGGCAGAGGATATCTATCCTTAATGGTAACGGCGTTAAGAGCACGATAATCTACGCATAACCTCGAGTCGCCGTTCTTTTTAGCAACAAGAATTACAGGAGACGCGTAATCAGACTCGGACTCTTTTATTATACCTGCTTGCAAGAGTTCATTAACTTTTGTTTCGACTACTTTTTGCTCAGAATGAGATAACCTATAAGGTTGACGATGTATAGGACGATCTGTTGTAAGGTTTATTTTCATATTAACCAAATTTGTGCAACCTAAATCAAGTGTATCTTTAGCAAAACAACCTTTGTATTGTAATAATAATTTGATTAGTTCTTGGCGTTGTTCTTTATCTATAGGACCTACTTTTACTTTATCTAACTCAACAAAACCGATAGTTACGGGAGAAGATGACTGCGTATAAAAAACTTGACTGCTAACCCGGACTCCAGAAGGACTCCTGGCTTCCTCACATTTTTCGGCTCTGGCAATGACTGTTCCTTCTGGCCACACAATGTTGTTGTTGCCCATATTCACCACTTTTATATAGCCTTCCGCGCCACGTAGTACAGTCGCAGGTAGGGAATATGAACTGTCGTTCATCTCGAAGTGGCGTGGCGAGGTCACGACGTAATTCCCATCATTATTGCCCAGCACACGAATCTTTATAATAGAAGTGCCTGGCAAGAGGCACTCCTTGCCCGCTGTGACCACTTTAAATCGAGTGATATCTGAAATTACATCAAAATCATTAGACGGGGGTTTATAAACAAACTTAGCAAAATTGTTACTTACGATGAGGGACATTCCCTCAGAATTAATTATTGGCTGGCCGATAAGTAAATTTATGCCATTCATCTCTAAATCGGTCAAATGTGCTTGACAATCCAATGATATTCCATCGATCTTCAATTGAAATTCAACTAAACCGTGGCTGTTCACTACTTCGCCGGAAAATCCTCTAAGAATCACGTTGCTGGGTTTTGTGTCTAGGTTCAGAAGTAGGGCCACTTTTTTTGTAATGACGTTAACTTGGCTACCAGTATCGATATAAGATTTTACATGGACGTCGTTTATTTTAACCGTTTTCTTGTAGACGTCATTATATTGAAGCATGTGCACGTCCTTCGTAGTGGTCGGTGTACTCGCACCAGGGTTAAACTTTTTTCCAGTGGAAGTACAACGGCTTGCTATGTGACCTTGAGCACCACATTTGTAACAACTCCGTAAATCCGGTTGAGAGCAATTTTTTAGCAAATGGCCAGTCTTTTTGCATCGGGGGCAAGGTACCGCGTCAGGGTTTACTAATTTTGGATGAATTACAGCTGGATCTCGATGCGTACGAGTGTCTTGTGCCGAACTACGGTAGTCATCAAGCGCACAAAGAAATCCCTCGTAAAGCTCATCTGGGCGGTCACATTGAAATGCTCGTGCGTTAGTTTGCAGAGATGCTGGCAGGCCTCTAATGATACAGGATATGCTGGCTTTATCCGACAGTTTGCATCTGAAACACATTGCTATTTTATCCTGATAATATTTCGTCATGGATTCTGAGGGTAGTTTTTTTCTATTCATCATTTCCTCCAGTAAATTTCCATAATCGCGGTGCTTAGGAAAGGCCCGCAAAAGCAAATTCTTCCAGTCTTTCCAGGAATGATCATATTCTTCGAGTCTATTGTACCACTTTTTTGCCTGACCTCTTAACTTATCTTGAAGGTAGAAAGATTTAGTGCGCTCGTCCCAATCATGAATTTCTTCCAATTGATCAATTTTCTTAAGCCATGCGCTTACCGAACAGTCCTCGTTGTCAGGATCAAACTCCGGGATCAAGGATGCCGCGCGATGATTTGATTTTATTATAATTGTATCCTCACCAAGCTGACGTATGGCTTTTTCCACCTCGTGGGCGAGGAGATTTTTAAGTAACTTTTTTGCGGGTGGACTCTCGTCAATTTCATCCTCCGACTCTTCAGTCTGCGGTGCACACTCATTTTCTGGATGACGAGATCGTTTCATTTTTATCAATCCCGCTTCTGAGTGAAACGGTAAGAAATTAAATCCGCAGTAAACTCAATTAATATTTATTTCTTGACTAATTATTTTAACAGTTTTTTTCATAACAGAAATCACTTGATTAATTAAGGTCGCACGCACTTTTTTTCTCGCGGGCAGAAAAATAATGTCTACTTGTGTGGGGCAAAATAATGAATGACAAAGTGATTCGCAATTGGCTGACTGACTGGCTGGCTGGCTGGCTGGCTGGCTAGATGGCGCTGGCTTCGGCTTGACAGGTTGTATCGTCAACGTCATGGCAGAAATACAAGTTAACGGTGTTACACTATATAAATTATTTAATTATCTATTTACTGAAACTATTTCAAGGGTAAATTCAGTCCATGATACTGAACAACTTTCCCCAAAGAACATATTATATCAAAATATGAAAAATAAATGTCGGCCTCCCATAGAATTTGACCGATCAGATAATACGAGTTTGTATTAAAACTTTGAAAGCCAAAAAATATTTTTCTAATTTTGATATAGGTACCTATGTTCGTTGGAGAAAGGTGTTCAGTATCATGGATATATCATACTTGAAATAGTTTCAGTAGGTATATTTTATTAGACGTTATACACCGTGTAACAAAAAGGGGGTATCAACCCATCGAAAATCGAAAGGTAGTACAAAATCAATGTGAACAACTTTTACTATGGGACCATTCCTAATATCACAAAAAAGAATCTGCAACTCCATAAAAAATGAAATATCTACCGTGCTAAAATATAGCTGAGGGAGAACCACCCCATGGAAGCTTGTGAACACGTAAAAAACATGAGCGGCAAACTTATTACGGCATTTTATTCCGAATCCTAAGGTAAACATAAGCACACCGCCTGGCCGGCACGTAGCATTGCAAAATTACATAAATTTACCGAAAGCCCCGGTAAAATACGGATATTTTACGGTCATTTATATAAATAACGGTGAAATTACTGGTGACTTTAAACATTAAAATTTTTAATTTGTTTGTGTTTTTTTTTGTAAGATACATTTGTTTTTTATGTTTTTGAAGTGAAAACTTCTTCGAAACTTCCATTACTGTCACCACCTTGTTCAAGTTTTCACTTCTGTCGGCACTCCAGGAGGCACACTTTTTTACTGTCACTATATAATTTCTTATTTAAATAGTTGATTGTGAGAACTGATTATTCTGCTATAGACCTCGCGAGTCTGTCTTTGCATCACACCCTTGACCACTTGAATTTTATCGGATACAAAAGTTATCCGGAAAAAGTGCGTCTTCATAAGGGTAACATAAAAGTCTTATGACGTTTTGAACAATTTTAGAAATGATTAAAACATGATTTTTTAAAGGTCGACCCTCATATTTTTTTCATTTTCGAAAAACTCAATCGTCATTAAAATTCTATACATTATATTATCGAAACCTGCTTATAAAATTTTATGAGAATCAGTTGAGAAATGCGAGCTGGCGAGAACAGCCGGGAAACTGAACACCTGGACATCACACACGAAAGAATTTTTGCCAAAGTTGAAACGGAGACACTTCGTTCGCTTTGCTGACTTATTTTTAGGAGTGAAATAGTAAGAGTATAGCAAATGAAAAATGCTAGGTCTTGCTATTTATTTATTTGCTTGTGTTTCACAATAATTTGCTAAATAATATATTTACATTTATTGTATGTAGGAAAATTGTTCCAAGTTTTCTCTAGTTGTCATGTCAATCTTGACAAGTAAAATCTATGCGCTAAAACTCAAAGGAGGTTGGCGTAAATGAAGACGCCACAAGAGTAAGATACATATTAACACACTAATTACAGTATTTATGTTCTTGGTAGGTATTAGTACGTTTAATACGTTTTTTAATGAAAATTACCGTAATATACTGTAAAATACAAAATATTACGTATAATATAGTTATTACCGTATTTTACCATAGTAGTTTTACCGCTTTACTTACATTCTTACCGGCACGCACACGCATCAACCCACGCACTCGCTTATATAAGTGACAGTTCAAGTTCATATGCAAATGTCGGTACGGAAAAATAAATAGGTAAATAAAGAAATAAAAACTATGTTTATGAATAAAAATGAAAATTGTTGCCGTCAGGTCAGCTGTCAATGCTATGCTGTCATTCTCATTTCTCGATTCTCGCTCGCTGTGTTTGTATATTTACTTTAGGCATTGAATTTTATATTCAAACTATTATACCTACGCAAAGTGTAATATTCTATTAAGTTAGAGTCGATAATGGATGTACTCACAAATTAAAATAAAAAGACAGTCATAATTTATTGTTTACAGTCTTTCTAATTTGTGGTCATTATGAAGGCGTTGGCTGCCTCCCTGATCAGGGAATAAGGATAACCGATATCGTTCTCTGTTGTTATCACCTATCAACGTGCCTAGTTAATCACCAGCATCCAGTAGGTACCACACGGAATTTGATAATGTGAGTTCGTACTACCTACAAGTATTTTAATTAAAAAGTGAAAAAAGAAGACTCATGGTGAGATATTGTACAGTTAAGCTATAATAAGTTAATGTTTGAATTTAAAAAATTTTACCTAACTAAAAACTTTAAAAATGGTAACTATTTCAACAACCAAGAATAATATAAAATTATACATTTGGATGATTAGGTAGGTACATTAATGTAAGCTTTGATGAAATTTATAGTAGGTAGGTACTATAAATTTTACCATATTATATACATATGTATAAGGACAAATCACCCACATTGAGCTAGCCCTAGTGTTGTTAAAAACTGGAGTCCGGGAGTCTACATTTGCAAACTTGACTTAATTTTGCATGCTTGCTAGACTAAGACATTCCCAAGTCAGAGTAGAGTTGAGCATGAGTCGTCGGAGCATGGACTCGAGTCACAGAACCAACTTAAATAAATATAAAGGTATAACACAAATCACACTGCTAGCCCCAAAGTAAGTTTTTAAACTGGTGTTACTATATTTTATGATAAATACATATATAAACACCCAAGACCCAGGACAATTTGAAAAAGGCCATTTCCCAACTTCCCCTGGCTGGGGATCGAACCCCGAACCTCCGGATTAGCGGTCTAGCGTGTTAACCATTACGCCACGGAGGTCGTCAAAATACCAAACTCAAAGCAACTTCTGCTCAACAAACTCTTGTACAACGCATTACATCAATTAAAAAATCCATTTGATATTAATTATATATAGCTAATACCAATATTTCTTATTTACTTAAAATAAACAATTATGATTTTCTAAACTCCACAACTTTTTTGTATATCGACACAGCCGACTCAGTCCATAAACAGACTCGAGCACTAATACCGAACTAGAGTCTATTACGGTAGCTTGAGTATAACTAACACATTTATTTATTTTTAAACTTTATTGTTTAACAATGAAATTGTCTTACAATTGGCGGACTTACTGCTAAAAGCGTTCTCTCCCAGTCAACCATAGGGATAAACAGATAATTCGTTGCGGCGCAAAATAATTAAATAATTACATACTTACAACATACCAAATAATACACATACATGCATATATACTCATAATAAAGATATATATACATATATATATATATATATACATATATATATATATATACATATATATATATATAAATAATAAATAATTAAATAAATACAAATACATACATACCTACAATGAATGAATGATGATGTAGATAAGAAAATGAGACTAATTTAGAAGATGACAGTGTACTCTTCTCTTGTAGAAAAATTTTGTGGAAACTCCTTTGATGTCAATGGGCAAAGCATTCCAGAGTCGTGAAGCTTGAACAGTAAAAGAGTTTGCCATAAAATTTGTGCGATGAAGAGGAATACTGAGGAGACGGGTATCAGTAGAACGAAGCTGCCAATCATGAGTGTCAGAAAGAAATTGAAATTTGCATTTAAGATATTCAGGAGATTTTGGATTAGAAAAAATAGAAAAGAGAGTGCACAGAATTCGCATTTGACTGCGAAACACCATCTAGCAGTGGAATCTCTATTTATGAGTCGAGTCTTGTGATTTACAGTCGAGTGAGAATATTTAGACTCTCGTACGCGGGTTTTTAGGGTTCTGTAGCCAAATGGCAAAAAACGGAACCTTTATAGATTTGTCTGTCTGTCCGTCCGTCCGTATGTCACAGCCACTTTTTTCCACTGTTGAAACTTGGTAAGTAGATGTATTCTGTAAACCGCATTAAGATTTTCACACAAAAATAGATAAAAAAACAATAAATTTTGGGGGTCCCATACTTCGAACTTAGAACTGAAATTCAAATATTTTTTTTCATCAAATCCGTACGTGTGGGTTATCTATGGATAGGTCTTCAAAAATGATATTGAGGTTTCTAATATCATTTTTTTCTAAACTGAATAGTTTGCGCGAGAGACACTTCCAAAGTGGTAAAATGTGTGTCCCCCCCCCTGTTACTTACTAAAATAAGAGAATGATAAAACAAAAAAAAAATATATGATGTACATTACTATACAAACTTCCACCGAAAATTGGTTTGAACGAGATCTAGGAAGTAGTTTTTTATATGCGTCATAAATCGTTAACCGCAATTTACCTTTCTTTTTCGATCAAAGTTACAACGAACTACA
Source organism: Acrobasis repandana (assembly GCA_963576875.1). Taxonomy (NCBI): domain Eukaryota; kingdom Metazoa; phylum Arthropoda; class Insecta; order Lepidoptera; family Pyralidae; genus Acrobasis; species Acrobasis repandana. Next base: position 10,094,145 of record OY756237.1, read on the forward strand.
AGAACTTTCATTTTATATTACTTGCTGCTACGAAACTAGGGCTTCCAAATACCGGTATCAATACCGGATAAAAATTCAAAATCGGTATTAATACCGGAATTGCGGTATTGAGATGGAATTTCGTATTTTTTTTTTGAAGTATTAAGCTAAAATTAAAACAGGTCATTAAAAGTCAACTTTTATTCATATAACAAACTAAATCATCACAGCTTTACCTAATACAACTTTATTATTTATTAGTTTATATGTTAAGGTATATATTTGTTTAATGTTTTGTTTATTTATTTTTATCTATACTATATTTTATAAGTAGGTCATATTTAATATCAGATAATTTTTTTAAATTATGTAATTTTATACATGTTTTAATCACGCCAACCACACATATTTTCTGCTTGGTGTTATGGTTGACCGGTAGAGAATGCTATATGGCATAAGGTCCACCACTTGTACAATATTTTTGTGCAATAAAGTTTTTAAATAAATAAACTTTAAATATTTATGATTTTTACAAATTAATCAACAACTTTCAACGTCATACAGTTTTACAGTTCTAACTGGCATCAAATCAGTCGTTTAATCTTACTATTAATTGGCATCAAATCAGTCTTTAATCTTGCTATTAATTGGCATCAAATCAGTCTTTAATCTTGCTATTAATTGGCATCAAATCAGTCTATAATCTTACTATTAATTAGCATCAAATCAGTCTTTAATCTTGCTATTAATTGGCATCAAATCAGTCAATCTTACCATTAATTGGCATTAAATCAGCCGTTAATCGTTACAGGAACGTTACGTTACACGTTAACATACGTTAACTGTATGTACGTGTTAATTTATACATACAATACAAGATATTATGAAAAAAAATCTAAAATAAAAATTTACTGTTTATTTTTTATATTTAATCTTCATAACAAACGAAAAAGGTATAAAAAATATTTAAAATATAACTGATGTTATGAATATTATCTCATAACAAAAATATCACTTCACTACACTGTTTTCACTTTCATAATTTTAAAGTACTTTACAGTATTGATTAGAATTTTTCTGTCCTTTGAATTTTACTTGCGCCCATAATTTTTTTTTTCAATTTTAGGGTATCTACTGTTTTAGAGCTTTTCTTTTTTGATAATGGGTCCTCAAGAAAGAGATAGCATCTAAGGTTTTATCCGAGAGCAAGCTTTTTAATCGATTGCACAAATACGTAACTGAAGAAATGACTCTCTCTGCTTCCACACTTGTGGGTGGAATGCACAACAATATAATACGATATAATTCTAAAATCACCGATTTCGGTATTAAAACCGGTATTGAAAACAGGTCAAAAAATCGCCTAATACCGGTATTGAGCAATACCGGGATCCCGGTATTGGAAGCCCTATACGGAACCCTTAATGGGCGAGTGACTGGCACTTGGCCGCTTTTTTATTTACAACACTAATTATGTCATATTTCCTGGCCACGCCACAAAAGCAATTTTGCAGAATAATTGACTATATTATGTCTATTTTAGTCCACAGTAAAAAAATAATAGTCTTCCAAAAGTTTAAGAGATATTAATCATAATTGGTGGCGTGCCTGGGAAGTATACCGTGCCGCCACGCTACTTCATAAATCATAATAAAAGGGGATAAATTTATACAAAATTGTTATAAAAAAAAATGTCTAGTAATTGTCTGTTCTAATTATATTACAAATGATGCCAAAATCGTAACGTAACATATATATTTTTGAAATTATATATTTTTGCCATCTAAATAATAATTCTCTAGAATCGTAAATAATCCCGAAAAATCATTCCACGCGATATGTACCGCGGCGATATTTTAGCGTAGCGTACTGCATTAGGTACCATCCGCGTGTTGTTCCTCACCGCTCGTTGCGTTGACTGCCCCACCCGACGACCGACGACGACGCGTGACCTTGTCGCGACCAATCGCATGCATCTTTGTCTATGTGTGCGTTCGAGTGTTTCGTTGTAATTACTGTTGGCTTGTTTGCGTAAATGGAATCAGAATCGAAGCGGTGAATGTAGGAGCGTTAGATCTCTAGAGAATTATACCTCGATGATTTTTGCATTAATTTCTTCCATGCTGGTTTGACTTAATTTTAATAAAACGATTCGTATAACTGAATTTACCACCCGGAATTTATCCACCTGCGCGCATAGTAATAATTTAGGTACATTTTCGATACCTAAACGGGGAGTGACACAGGCCTGGCTGTATTCAAGCGTCTTATTCATAATAAACCGGTCATGCAAATCATGTTAATAGACATTCAACTTGCAACCTAACACTATTTTGATTCCTCTTTCCACCTTCTCGCCCACCAACACGCTCAAAATGGCCTTTCAGTCTCGTGGCCCTGGGCTCCGTCTGCTTGGAGCTGCAAGACCCAAAATGCACTGTCTGCCCCATAGGGATAAAGACGTGATGGATGTGTCTGTTTTGGTTTCAGATCTCTAAATCAAGATGGTGCTCCTGACAGGTAATAACCTTGGAAAGAGGCAGCACGACCTCAACAAGCAAGTCAACGACGCCGCGAAACGTAAAGCTGACTTTGAAAAACTCAAAAATGAACCAAGTTCAACCGATATTGATGTGCTATTCAAAATCGATTTGGCTTCTAAATACAAAAATGTTGATTATATACTTGAGTCGTTGAAAAGCGGAGACAGTCTGTACATTTCCAGGGCTCTCAAATGTACCTGGCTGTATGATGAGGAATATTCCAAGTTCATCAACGTGGACTTTCTGCATCACAACATCTTCCCCTCCATGTCTTTTAAGATGAAGAGGAAGCTTTTAACTGCAATATCGATGTATGTAAAAAATGAGGATCGTGCTGAAAGCTTTTACACATATTGCTTATCTATGAAATTGCAGAATATTGCATGGAAATTCCTCATATTCACATCGGAGTCATTTAAACTGGATGTTATAAAGAAATCTTTTAATATTTTTGTCGAACAAGAAGAAGTTTTTTTTAATAATTTTGTTGGTAAATCTTTCACTTTGGCAAGAGCTATCATGCAAGAAGCTTCAGAATTTTTAAGGAGTGTAATAATATTTTATCTGAGATATTTAATATCAGTATCAGAGAATGATTATTTAGACTTGTTAGAAAAGTATGATACCTATGAGAGAGTGCGAGATCGATTCGGTTTAAGAATTTCAGTCAATGTTTTAAAAAAGCACAAAAGTAGATATTTAAAATATCCCTTGCTTTATATGGAAAGATTAAACAAAGGTTTAATAACAAAGCACATAACTGTAGAAGACGCAAAAAACATTGCCGGCCAGCTACTACCAGCTAATAGTGAACATTTTTGGAATAGCAGGTTTTGCAAAAAATATGAATTTGTGCTTAAAAAGATTCCGCCAGGCGAAAAGTTTCAATTCATTAAAAAAATATTCAATGAAAAGTATCCAAATGAAGAGTTTGAAATGAGCATAAGGTTCTTCGATTTGGGATACTGTGAGCTCATGACTGTCGACGAGAGAGAGGCGTGGGCTCTGCGTCATATAGAAACCAACACGGAGTTCCATGGCGTCGGTCGCAATTATTTGTGGTTTGAGCACGTAAACTTTGGAAAGGCGTTCTCAGAAATAAAGAAGTACATTTTCAAAATGCCAAATCTTACAAAGCGGCATAATGTAGTTGAAGTTCTTGTGAAGTCTGTAAGAAATCAAAAAGATATGCGGACGCTTCTTTCATACTACCACGACCGCCATGTCAACGAAGCAAAATGTTACAAAGAACAGTTCGTGGAATCGATTATTAATCGTCATAATGTATTTGAATTCGATGATGACTGTTGGACAGCTTTTAATAAACTGCTGAACAGTATGAAAGTCTACAAAACTGGTGATAGATGTAGTTCTGACCTTATTATGTATACAACAGTGCTTTATCACATAATTCATAATAAAGATCTTCCCGAAATTTTGAAAGAGTTTATGTTGATGTTTGATATGTATTGGTCAAGTGATATAAAAGGACTTAATGATAAAATGAGCAAAGAAAGTAAAGAACGTGTTTACCAGATTGTTGGCAAGATTTATATTGATAAGATCACAACGTTAAAAAGCGTGGAACGGAAAGACAATAAGGAGCTACTACGCTGCGTTATGCGGTATCTTAATTTCTTGGAGGAACACAAAAAGACTTCAGGTGATTGCCCGGATTTTATCACAGAGCTTGTGAAGACGCATGAAGATTATTTCCGACGTTGCTCGCTATTTCAGAAAAAAAGGGAAGAACCTCCAAAACCTCTGTTGGAAGCTGATTTGATACGTCTTTTAAAAAACGACTCAAAACTTGTCGCAGAAAAACTGCCGGAAGTAAAAAAAAGAATGTCTGATTATTGCTATCAGAAGTTTATAATTAATACTTTTTTGAAAAAAATAAAAGTTTACTTTCCAAATGATATAGCTAAAGAATACCTAAACTATTATATGAATGCATTAACTGATAAAGAAATTAAAATGACTTCAAGTGTCGTTACTATAGTTTATGGTATATTTCAACTAGCTGACAATCAAACTAAAATTGATTTTACGATTAAGTACGCTCCGACAGAAGCAAAAATCAACCATGCTGTAATTGATGAGCGTTTCTTAGCCATACAAGAGGGTATATGTAGGTCTGTTTGTTTCTCCCGCCCTCCGCTGCCACTCTCAAACGTGCTAAAGTACATTACTGGTGATTATCTTCACTTTTGCCTGCCGATGTTCCAGTCCTATCAAGCTAAGCTTCCTCCATCATTACTGCAAGAATTTGTCTCATCATTAATAGAAGCTCCCGTCTCGATTCAAAAACATGCATTGCGTTTAGTCTTTGTATGCTTTAGTACAGATGCTATGAAGAAAATAGTCACTGACAGCTGGAACCGGACAAAGAATGTCTCCCTTAGATTTATTTTGTACCAATCAGTGTTTAACAAAATTTGTGATGAAGATGATAAAACACAAACAGAAATTTTTGAAGTCTTGCAAAAAATGACTACAGAACTTAATGAGGATGATCAGATTGAAATATTTGAAAGTTATATGGGAAATAATAAATTACCACAAAACCTTCTGGGGTCTTATAATGGAATTTGTTGGGAAACCGTCAGTAAGTTCCCAGATAAAACCGAAAATTTCCAAATAATAAGGCTTGTAATAAACAATATTGCTGGTTCCATTCATATAGTAGAACCAAATATTGTAAAAGAAATTGTTGAACAACATGTTAATTACATGTTTGAGGAAAAAAATATTCGGCCTTCTTACGAAAATGAGGCATTGAGAGATTTGTACGACGCAAAGTGGAAACTCGTGGCTACTTACATCATGTACTTAACCAATGATACCAATACGACAAAAAATATAGAGTTGGTGACATTTATTTTGAATAAGTGTGTCAAAACGTGGCAAGAGACCCATGACAATATATTCACTTATAGAAAATTTTGCTGGCAGTTTGTAGAAGACCTTCTTGAAGCTAGAGCTAGTTACCAATATTGCGTAGACCCGATACCAATCTTTGATAATATAATTAAAATTCTGAAAGATAACCTTCCTCTGGGTCATATCTATCGAATAATATGGTCTCTAGAAATCGCTATACTGGAGACAAAAACGACACAAACCGTCAAGGTTCTCTGCAATAATGAAAGCATAGAGTCAGCAGAGCTCTTAAAAACTATCTACAATCTTGGCAAAAATGTGGGAGATTTGATTAAGAAAAATGTTGACTGCAAAAAATATTTCGCATCGGCAAATGACATAGTAGGAGATATTATAGAGAAAAATATTTCATATATCGAAAACAATATACGCTCTAACAAAAATTGTGACTTGTCGGCTGATACTTGGGTAAACGTTAATTTCTATGCTGCTGACGGTCTTACCGATGTCCACTGTATGGAGACTTATTTGCTAGCTCTCTATATTCTGCCGTCGGATCATAGTAGCACCGCTCACAGCGAGAAAGTGTTAAATAAGATAAAAGGTTTCGATAGTGAGGAAGTGAGGTTTCATTACTGTATCAAATTTTGTTGAGAGCAATTTTTTAAGTCGATGTATTAGGATACACTCTTTTCTTTTGACGTGACAACGTCTTAAATTAGGTTGCGGCTGGGAGTCACTTATGAAAAAGTGTAACGCTCGGTAACGTTACGATGAGTCACCGAACGAGAGAGAGGCCCGCCGAATGCCTTGCGTCTCTCTCCCACTCAACTATGATCGGTCTGCCGCGCGCGTTGTCACGTAAAATCTTCGCCCGTAAAACCGACTTTACAGGCAACCATTTTTTTGTCTTTCTTTTAATTATCATAAAGCATGGTGGGTACATATCAGGGCTTGGTTGCTGTCAAACGGCGTTAACGTTATCAGCAAAGATAACGTTATGCTGGGTAACGGTATTTTTCCCACTATTTTTTTTTTTTTTTTTTAAATTTGAGTGCGTTTGACCTCTATCTAGCCTGATGGGAAGCTAAGATGAGGTCTAAGGTGTATCACGCAGACTCAAAAAATGCCTGTTCACTCTTGCCTTGAATATCCCTAAATTATATGTATGGGGAAACATCGACGCAGGGAGGGAATTCCACACCTTAGCGGTTCGCACAATGAAGGAGGAGGCGAATCGAGAGGTCCCTGTCCACGTCGTGTTGTCCGATGGTGGAATGGTGCAGGGGGAATTAAATTATGTAATTCCTGCGCACACTCCCCGAAGTGCAACCTGTAGAAGACACACAGACTTGCTACCAGTCGGCGATGTTCGAGGCTGTGGAGCCGTCCTGCCGTAAGCAACTCATCACCAACGAGTCTTCTGGCACGTCTGTCGATAGCTTCCAGGGCTTCGAGCTGATAGCGGGCAGATCCATCCCATAGGTGGGAGCAATACTCCATACATGAGCGGACTTGAGCTGTGTAAAGGCTCAACAGTTGGTCAGGGGTAAAATACCGTTGGACCTTGGAGAGGATGCCCAGTTTTTTAGAAGCCGTCTTAGCCCTGGACTCAATATAGCTACCGAAGTTAAGATTTGATGAGAGATCGATACCGAGAAGTTCGAGATGACTGGTGATAGGAACAGGCACACCCCGGAAAGTAGGAGCCAAGTTGAAAGGGCTCTTTTTAGCAGAGAAGAGACACGCCTGTGTCTTAGAGGCATTGAATCTCACAAGGTTGGCATCACCCCAATCGGAGACAGCTTGCAGAGTAAGATTGGTATGGAGCACCATTGCCTCTCTTAGTTCGTCTATTTCCGGTTTTTTTGCCCTTGCACTAGAAAAATATCTTTCCGTAACGGTGCTATCGTCTGCATACCCAAAAATACCGGGCTTTAGCAGATCGTTAATGTGAAGCAGAAATAGCGTTGCGGAAAGAACAGATCCCTGAGGTACTCCAGCATTAATTGCCAATAGGTCAGACGAGCAGCCGTCAAGAGTTACTCGAATAAACCGTTCCCTCAGGAAATCGGAAATCCAAGCACAAAGGCTGGGAGGGATACCGTAAGCGGAAAGCTTCGCTATAAGAGCGTCATGCCATACCCTGTCAAATGCCTTTGAAATATCAAGTGAGACAGCAAGTGCCTCACCGTATTTTTCAAGGGCTTCACCCCAAAGATGTGTAGCGTACACAAGAAGATCTCCAGTAGATCGGTTCTGGCGAAATACCGATTATCATTACCTATTTACCGATAATCAGATAACGTTACCAATGATATTAACGGTAAAAGGTATTGTTAACACTGTATTTCTTTTCGATATTTGACAGAGCTATTTATATGTATAATATTTTACAAGTATTGAAAAAAGGTATCGTTACTTTATATCGTTAATTGATAACGTTATAAACTGTATTATCGATACTCCTTATAACGTTACTACTAAAATAACGTTATTTAACGTTACTTTTAGTTTGTATTTGGTATCGTTAACAAGCCCTGGTACTTATAGTAAAATATGGTATTATCTTCCCGTGACAGTTGGTCACATGATTAGCCCAAGAATTACGTCATCAGTTGGGAATGTTGCCACTGTGTGGGATTGAATTAGAGCAAAGTTTATTGATTTTTTGACTTAATAAACCAATTATTAACTAATAATATATATAACAGTATTATAAATTAAACAAATGAATCACACGATATACGAAATAGTTAAGTTGGTAAGTATTTTATTTTATATTTGATTTAATTGAGAAAGTTCTTAAATGTACTGAAAAGAACAATCGTGCCATTTGTGACTATTCTTGCGCTATCGCGGGAAGTGAATACCATATTTTATTATACCATGTCATAAAGTAAGTTTAAAGGAAACCATTTACTTCGCAAAAACCCTATCATGCATGATAGATGGCCTTAGATTAATCTAGATTGAGCGTTTCAAACAAAATGCTACGTTCAAAGTGAAGCCATTATGTGATATGCATGTGCGTGAGCACCGCCCACTACGCGTGTATAACTGTCATTACTGTTCTTGTGTGTGTGAAGTAAATTGTTCCCAGCGCAATAAAATTACCCCAGAATGTGGAAGATTTTTTTACGTGTTGTTCTTATTCATATTGACAAATTATAAATAAGTGTATAAAATTAAACCTCGTAAGGGCCATTCACATATTACGTTACAGTGATAGGGGGAGGGGGAGTCATGCCAAACGTGTCGGTACGTGTTATAGGGATCGAAAAAGCGTGATACGTCCATACATTTTGCGTTACGTAGTATGTAGACGACCTTTATGCTTTATTGTGTATGTAGGTCAACAAAAATTATTTTAAAATAGGTAAAAGAAAAAAACACGTATCAAATCAACATTATTTATTTGAGTCCTTAAAAATCCATAAAATACCTTTGTAGGCACAGCCCCTTAGCGATTGTTCGACTACCACTCTTTGTTGTGTATGTGTCCTGGACACGAAAGTTAGCTGAAAACGTCCTTCCTTTAGGCTGCCACTTCCACCAGAATTCATTTTCCGTCTTATTAATTCCCCCTATCAATAACGTAATATGTGAATGGCCCTTACGAGGTTTAATTTTATACACTTATTTATAATTTGTCAATATGATATGAACAACACGTTAAAAAAATCTCCCACATTCTGGGGTAATTTTCTTGCGCTGGGAATAATTTACTTCACACACACAAGAACAGTAACGATGGTAATACACGCGTAGTGGGCGGTGCTCACGAACACGCATATCACAAAATGGCTTCACTTTGAACTTTACATTTTGTATGAAACACTCAATCTAGATTAATCTAAGGGTGGCGTATATGGTATCTGGACCTATATTTAATCTGAGTAGATGGCATAGTAAAGTGGCGGCATACTGGGGCTAAGAGTTCTGGTTCTGTTATTCTAACAAAAAAGATTAACATTTATACATTCTATTTAGTTAAGTAAGGCACATAGGCCATGTATTTTAAAAGTTTAAAATGTCATATTTTCAAAACAAAGCTTTTTATAACTTTGATAAGCAGTAACAATGATTTTAAGAAAAAAATGGTTTTACATAAAAGTGTATAGATTGAAACTAAATAAATCTACGTGGAAACATCATTATTTGTGTTTTTAGTGATTTTGTAACTTAGTATTTAGTACTGTCATCGTGCTTATTATATTTGTGATATTTATCTGTGGCCTTAGACACAGAAGACAGTACGGTACGCGCCATAAACATAGTATCTCTAGACGCTTCATAAAAAATAGCAGCAGAATAACTATATCTGCTCTACTCGCACTAATTTGTCCGGCTCATATGAACGAAGCGAGATAGCGCTAGAGTGCATCGCCATCTTGAAATGCCGCGCGCCGTCAGCCGACCGGTTGAAGTACTCACGTTGCCAGCTGGACGTATGCGAGTCAATTGTGTTTTTAACAAAAATTTATAAATCAAGTTGTTTTATCGTTACTGTTTGTGTGGAAACAAGTGCTAAGATGCCTATCCTGTGTTCTGCTCTCGGTTGTTTCAGCCAACAAGGTATTTTGAGCGGAACAGGACAAAAAATATCCTTCCATCGGTAAGTCGTATTAAATACATTCGAGGAAGAAAATGATATTAAGGCTTAATTCGAGTAAAACAGCATGTTGACTTGTAGTTGTATTCGTTGGTAATTGGCGTAACAAAGTTTCGAATTCATTATTAGTAAAATGAACTCATTTTTATGTTTGTATTCATTGACTGTACCATTTTTGACAACTGAAATACCCTTGAAATTTAATCGTAGTGCTGCACCTAAATAGGTTGCTATCGATAAGTTTATAGGTACTTATTTCCCCATTCTGTGACTAATTTAATGAACGATATAACTATTTTATAATACATAAGTATTCTATTTTAGGTGTACCACATTAGGTATATTGTATTTTGTTTTTATTGCAGATTCCCAAAGGATAAAATTTTGAAAGAAAAATGGGTCAGGAATATCAGACGTGGAGAATGGACTCCTTCTAAATATTCAAGATTGTGTTCACTGCATTTTGAACCCACTTGCTATCGTGAAGGATCAGATCAAAAACTGTTACATTCATATGCATATGTCGCACATTTAGATCTTTTTCATAGGCAGGCATTATTACTTAACCATTTAAACATTCCTTTGTTATTTGGATTAGATTAAATTGTGAACGAAGTCACGTGACAGCTGCTTTGTGAGTCGATTGGAGTTCATGCTGACGATATGTACAATGACAACCGACTTACCCGATGATTCATAAGAAACCCAAAAATCATGGTCTCGCTGTAAACCCTAGTAAAACTCAGGCGATCATTATAGGAAGTTCGTGGTTCTACAGTAGAATTGACTTTGAGGCAATTCCTAAAGTTGTATTTGATGGGGTTATAATCGAATATAGCAAATCCGTAAAAAATCTTGGCGTGTACTTCGATAACACTCTTTCTTGGCGCACTCAGATCTCCGAAGTCAGCAGGAAGATGTTTGCAGCTGCAAGCTCCTTAAGAAAGTTAAATAAATTTCTGCCAATAGATACCAAGATTGCGCTTGCTCACACCTTATTGCTCCCTATCCTTGACTATGCTGACACTTGTTATCTAGATATTACCGAGGAGCAATTGGACAAGCTTGAACGCCTCCAGAATTTATGTATACGGTTCATATTTGGACTCCGTAAATATGACCACATTTCGCAATTTCGTATACAACTCAAGTGGCTCCCTATCCGCTTACGTCGTGATTGGCATATCCTTTCTCTCCTATACTCCATTCTTTTTAGTCCCACATATCCTGAGTACCTCAAGGAACGTTTTTTCTTTAGAACCTCTTCAAGGCCTCTACGCAGTGCAGATAAACTTCTTCTCAATATTCCAGTCCACTCGACCAATTTCTACAAATATTCTTTTACTGTCTATGCTATTCATCTCTGGAACACTCTACCCCTTTCCATTCGATTCGCCAAAACTTTGAATAAATTTAAAACCCTAACTAAAAGTCACTTTTTTACTTCTGTTTAGTTCCTCATTTCTTTCCCCTACTATTTCTTCTATCTTCCTGTTTAAAATCACCATGTACAGATCTGTATACATCATTGTGATATTTATTTATTTGTATGTATGTAATAAATTACTTATTATTATATATATATATATATTCATTTATTTGTATAAATATATCTTTTTTTTTTATAATATATATTTTGTATAAGTATTTTAATATCTATTGGTTATTTATAATTTATATTTTAAATTTAACTGCGCCACCTGTTATCTTACTTATATACTTCGCACTCCTTCTCTTTATGGTTGCCTGTAAGAGATTGCTTCGGCGATAAGGCCGCCTCTTGTACCTTATTTATTTATAAGTTCCGTAAACTTTGTAATTTTTTTATTGTTTTTTATTTGGTGCAATAAAGATTTTTGTATTGTATTGTATTGTAAACCCGACTACTCTGCGTGACCGTTCAAATTTAATCGCAATTCAAAGTTTACAGTGATATACATATTTACATAATTACTTCTATGTGTTTTTATACTTTTATGAACGTCTTTTTGTTATATTCTGTTTTTTTTTTTTTTTTTTGTCTTATATGTGACAGATAAAAACGTCGGATGTAAGATAACACTGCTGTGGTAACATATTAATCTTCATCGCCGTATTTAATTAAGATTTTGACTATTTTTTTCAAATCATAACTACTTACGAAACTTTAATTTTGATTTAAAGTGCATTTAGTAAGTATTAGAAAATAGTAGCGTGTAATAGTTTTAATAAATACTCTTCTCTCACTCGCGAAGTTGGTGTTTGTAAAAAACATTTTTGGCAATAAATACAAGTATGAGAAATTCGAGATGTTTTTTTAACAACCCATTTCCTTTGGGTTTCCCATAACAAACACCAACTTCGCGAGTGAGAGAAGAGTATTGTCTGCCATTAATTGTCATTATCGATAAATTGCAAATCCCATCATCCCTGCTCTGCCCATCACTAATAGTATACATTAATATATACAAATTTGTATAGCACAAATGGCGACATGAGGGTTTTAAGTAGTAAGTGTTGCAGTATATCGAACTCTGTCACTCTTATAACATTTCTTATTTGTAAAAAAGAAAAGGCTATAGTGTTTTCCGTTCATTTTTTTAAGTTTCCTCTATACATTATAGCTCTGTGGTACGCGCAATATGTGTCCCCGTTCCCCGTCCCCGCACCTCTTCCCCGTTCTTGTGCGGCCGCGTGCGCCGTGCAGTGTGTGTTCGCCCGGTCTCCCCTGAGACAAGGGAGGACGAGGGAGAGGTGCGGGGACGGGAAACTGGTACCTACGCATATTGCAAGGGACCGCAGGAGATTCCGTTCTGTATACTCTTACTGTCTTCTGTGCCTTAGAGAAGCGCTAGTGTAGGGCGCCTTTTTACAAGTGAGTGGACCTGAAATGATGCCACCGAATGCCTTATAATCGTTGTTATGGGCGAAGCCATGTTAAATAGGTATATAATTCCGCAATATTTTATATTTGTTATCTTTGTAGTGCGTGTAAAGGTCAACTCACACTGGCGCAGAGTCGAAAGAATCGAAGCGTCGTCGCGTCGCGTCGCGTCATGTTTTTTTGCCTAGAATATATTATTCCATTATTAAGGTAAGTACGAATTTGTGTTATGAAAATATGGAATCGCGCAACGATTCGCGTCGACGTTTGGCTTAGTAACGGTTTAAATTTTAGTTTAATAATGGAATAGAGATAAATATACTTAGACGAAAAACATGACGCGACACGACGCTTCGACTGCGCCAGTATGAGTTGACCCTAATACTTGCTTACTTTGTACGCACTTATTTAATAATAGCGTAACTGTTCTTATAGTGTGTGTTCTCATGTAAGTGAAATGTAAATTTCTTTGAGAATAAAACATTTTTTTTACCTTTAATTTTGATACTTACTACTTACGCCTCTGGATAGTGTGTGTTCTCATGTAAGTGAAATGTTTCTTTGAGAATAACATATTTTTTTACCTTTAATTTTGATACTTACTATCTATCTATCTACTACGCCTCTGGGTGATGGTATATTCTACTCTGCCGTCAACACATGGTATAGGTACGTTACTGTATTTACCATCCAAAAGATACCTGTCTATTGTTAGCAAGCATTCCTTTCGGCTTCCGGTGATTAGGATGTACAGATATTGTTACGTACCGTGACAATCCATCTGCGCATTCCCGATTGTATCTTTTGCTGTCTTTACCCTTTTTAGGGTACCGTACCCAAAGGGTGCCAACGGGACCCTATTACTGAGACTCAGCTATCTGTCCGTCCGACCGTCATAGGGCTTCATATCTTGAACCGTAATAGCTAGAAACTTGAAATTTTCACCGAGCTATTACTAGCCGCTATTACAACAAGTAGGTACTAAAACAGTGTTGGGCAAAAATTAGTTTGACTAATGATTGAATAAGTCAGTCATGAGTGATGACTTATGATTGATTAGCTGTTTGCTATGACTAATGATTGATTAGTTTTAATCTTAGTCAACAAATCATGATTAATATAATTATGATTTACATAATATAAATCATAATTCCCGTGGCAGAGAGGACGCAGTTTACAATACCTACGCGGCGTCCTATCTCAACAGTAGATTACGCACTCCCGGAGCTAATTTAACTTCTAAATATGAGTTTTATGTCAGATGCAAATAATACTAATACGAAAAAATGTTGTGCATTTAATTTACAACGGAGTAACCACAAAAAATAATGTAGTACCTAAGCGCTCTTTATCATTTTAGTATCAAAAGTTAAAAAACGCTGGAAAAATTATGACTGTACGCTATTATGTTCTTAAACTATTAAGTACAGATTGTTATAGTTTGTTTTTTAAAAAAATAAAAAAAGTTCAGTCCGCAGTTCTGTTCTCTCTCAATCATAATGTCATGACATGAATGAAACTAACGATGGAATGATTAGTGACCAATTGATTTAGGTAGTCATGATTATTATGAGCTCTTCAATTATGATTAAATAAGTCATGATTGATCAATTGATTGAAAAAATTTGTTGATTTGCCGAACACTGTACTAAAAACAAGTTAATTAAAGGGGGTCGTCATACCGTGTGAGAAACGTGTTTTTTTGAGCGTTTTAAAACATTGTACTGAGGTACATGAAGGGTTCCGCCCTTTATGTGCGATTCTGACTCGCACTCTGACCAGTTTTCTTATCAGGCCCCTGCTGGCTGCCCACATTTTTGCCCACTTTCATTTGCCCACAATCATCACATTGGGATGGTGATCGCAGATATTGTGGCACTCCGTGGCATATGGTTAACACGCTAGTCCGCCACTCCGGAGGTCCTGGGTTCGATCCCCAGCCAGAGCAAGTTGGAAAATGGCGTTTCTCGAATTGTCTTGTGTGTTGTCTGCTTATTTATACATATGTATATATCACAAAAATAGTAATCTCGGCGGCGCTGGCTCCACTAGATGAGCGAGGTTATGCTTTGTTTAACGAGAAAGATCCTATATACCTAGAATATCTGTCTAGTGAGATCGGAATCATATCAATTTGGTAACAAAATGAGAAATAAAACAAAACAATAATTTTGCCAACTTAATTTTATCTACTCAAATGCAACATTTATCAATACCTCGTATAAAAAATAATTACGTAACAACAAATATCCATATGCTAACGCTGCTGTAGTACCTAATAAGCATTTACAAACACGGATAAGATGACAAAACAGTAGGTACATACTTTTAAGGAAAAGATTTTTAAATTTCACACGTGTAAGGAGATTGACACAATTCGGTTAATAAAACGTTTTTTTAAACATAGCTTCCTAAAACTAAACTGAAAAGTTTAAAAATTACGTCAAAATATATGGCTTGCAAATGTGTATCTATGGCCAGGCCGGGCGCACTCCGCAGTTTAGGTATGAAGCTACGAGTACATGGCGTGCCGCTCTAATGCAGCTTATTCACAAACATAAGGTTGGAATTGTTAAAAATTTTAAATCGACAACTCCGCATTATAGTTTGCGTGGAGCGTATGAAGTGTACCAATCTCCCACATTTCACCACCATGTGACATGTCCTTCGATTAACAGTACAACTATATATCGGGTCGGCGCAGAAAATACGGCTCAAAAAATAAGAGCGCACTCCCGGCGGCGAGCTATTTTGTTTGATTCAGTCATGGAGAAAAGCTTTTTATACATTAATATAAGGTTGATTTTACAGATTTATTTATTTGATATTCAAACGGACAGAATTTTGCTTTGATTTTGTGGGTAACGCGTTATCTAGTTGTATTGTTGATATGTCACATAATTATTTGCGTGATCAGATCACTCCTTACCAAGATGCCTTCTAATTCAAGTGACACTCTCGAAGATAATAATATACCCATAGATGGCATTTCATAAAACAGGGCCTTAAGACACATCTGTCAGCACGGAACAGCACATTTGCTAGAGCGAGAAAGAGCGACGGAACGCTACTGCACCGGCCATACTGAAGTGTTTCGTCTTTAGCTCTAGCAAATGACTGTTCTGAGCGACAGAAAAGGATAGCAGCAGAGGAAGTGCTGTTCCGTGCTGACAGTGTCCCAACCCTTACTCCAAAAGCGACACGTCATACGTCTACGACTTATTCTGTGGTAATACCCTTTTTAACCCACATGATTACTTTGAAACTTGCAAAAACAGTGTCGAAGTTAGTTGGAAATCGACTTTTTGACGAGCGCCAGCTATGTGTGTTAAGGACCCATGGAAACCCGAAAAAAGTTATAATAGTCTCAGTGGCATAGCTAGCATGGGCGTCACCCTAACACAGTACCAGATGTAGAAATCTAAATATGTCGCCTCATATCCAGTTAGGTATGTCTGGAAAAAAGGAGACTCGTGTGTCACTCCTCCCCCTCTTACGGGGAAAATTTGGCCACTCGATAAAAACTTCAATATTTGCCATTGTCTGATACATATATTTACCTTATCCTTACAAAAACACTCATTATTACAAACTATATACCCATATAAAAATATAACAGTTTATTTTAAATTTTCCATCATGACAATCAACTAAACCATTTTCTTCAACTGACATCTTATTTATTTTTCTTACTAGTCATAGACAAAAACAAGTTAATGAAATTCCAACGAAAACCTCCCCCCCCCCCCCCCGCCCCTACCTCTAGCTATGCCACTGGAAGCCAAGAATGATGGCAACGTAACTCTTTCGGAACCCGTTTAGGCCCAGGCACCACTCACGATGACGATGGAGAAGAGAAGCTGTTTTGTTTTGACAAGCAATAAGATCCCGACGTCACTAGAATACATATGCTATCATCATCATCATCATTTCAGCCGCATAAGGTCCACTGCTGGACATAGGCCTCTCCCAGGGATTTCCAAAATGACCGATCTAGAGCGGCCTGCGTCCAGCGCTTTCCAGCGACCTTAGTCAGATCGTCTGACCACCTTGTGGGTGGGTGTCCAACGCTTCGCTTGCCAGTACGTGGTCGCCATTCGAGAACCTTTCTGCCCCATCGGCCATCGGTTCGTCGCGCTATGTGTCCCGCCCACTGCCACTTCAACGAGCTAATCCGCTGGGCTATATCAGTGGCTTTTGTTCTTCTACGAATTTCCTCATTTATGATTCGATCACGTAGAGAAACACCGAGCATAGCCCTCTCCATAGCGCGTTGAGCGACCTTGAGCCTTCTTATGAGACCCATAGTAAGGGACCACGTTTCAGAGCCGTAAGTCATCACTGGTAACACACATTGATTATACACTTTAGTCTTGAGGCACTGAGGTATTTTGGACGAGAAGACGCTGCGTAGCTTCCCGAACGCTGCCCAACCGAGTCGGATTCGTCGAAAGACCTCTTCCTCGAAGCTGGAACTTCCTGCCTGGATCAATTGACCCAGGTAGATATATTGGTCTACAACTTCGAGGGTGGAGCTCCCAACACAAACAGGTAGGGGCGCGACATGGACATTCAACATTACTTTCGTTTTGCCCATGTTCATTTTGAGGCCCACCTGTTGGGAAACTCGATTAAGGTCTCCGAGCATGGTGCTTAAGTATTCTTGACATATACTATACGTCACTACAATACATATACTATAGGTACTCGATGTGTCAATAACGAAATACCGTCGATTATAACACAGCTCAGCCGTGCTTATCTTGAGTGAAGCCTGGTCCCAACGCCTTACGATCGCGAAAACATACTAGTTTTTTTTAGAATCCCTCATATTTATATGAATATGAGATTATCTATAGATACATATTAAAAATTTAAACATAAAAGAATGGAATTAGAAAACAGTATATTTAGAGACACTATGGATTTATTAGGATTCTAATTAAGATTCTAATTCCATATGAAGGCTAGGCTGGTTGTATTGCTAGGCTTAAGTTCAACACTGTTAGGACACTTAGCTATATTGTTATTTCTGTGACCCTGTAAGATAATGATTTTTATAACAAATCCGCTTAATGCTTACCCTCATAAAAATTGATTTCCTTTAATCACTCATATATACATATATGTATACGTGGGGCGCACTATAAGTTTCCGGAATGAATATGAAAAAATACTATTAAAGGTACAAAATTAATTTATTGTTTTTCAAAATAATCTCCCTTGGCGTCTATGCACTTTTTCATTCGATGAAACCAGTTTTGAAAACTTTTGTGCCACTCCTCTGTGGTGACCTCTAAAACGTGTTTTTCATACTCCTCGACAGCCTCTTCTGGTGATGAAAATCGTTGACCGCGTAATTGGTTCTTAATTTTTGGGAACAGAAAAAAGTCACAAGGTGCCAGGTCGGGACTGTATGCAGGATGACTCATGAGTTCTACATTTTTCGCCTTCAAAAAGTCGTTTGTCTGTCTGGCCGTGTGAGAACTAGCATTGTCGTGGTGCAGGATGATACGGCGTTTACGGTTATTTTTACGGAGTTCGTCAATAACTCCCGGCAAACAAATGGTCGTGTACCAGTCACTATTCACTGTACGACGATTCTCTAAAGCAACAGTAGCCACGTGTCCAGTTTTAGAAAAAAAAGAAGCAATCATCCGCTTAGATTCACTTTTCACGCGCGCCACTTTGGTTGGTTTCGGCTCATCTTGAAAGACCCATACGCTCGATTGCTGCTTTGTTTTGGGATCGTAGCAATAAATCCATGTTTCGTCACCTGTTACTATGTCCCACACCAAATTTGACGCACCTTCGTTGAATCTGGTAAGCATGGCACTGCACCAAGTGACGCGGTCCGTTTTTTGAGCCTCGGTCAAGTTGTGTGGGATCCACCGCGAGCACAGCTTTCTTACACCCAAATGTTTGTGTAGGATTAATTGTTTTTGACTCATGCCTATTTCTAAGGATGCGCGAATTTCACGGTAGGTCACATGCCTGTCTGTTTCAATCATACGGCGCACAGCATTGATGTTTTTGTTGGTCATAGCGGTGGACGGCCGACCATCGCGAGATTCGTCACTGAGATTGATACGACCACGCTTGAATTCTGCAAACCAGCTATAAACAGTTGTCTTGCATGGTGCTTCATTGCCAAAAGCTGTTTCAAGCCGAGCGATGCTCTGTTGAGCTGTCAAATTACACTTAAAATCGTAAAAAATCATACTACGAAAATTTTCCCGAGTTAAATCCATGTTGATGCAGACACACAATTTTATAATGGCGCCACAAGGTAAAAACAAAAGACAGTCAGATGAAACAAACTGCATTCTACAGCCAAAGAGTTATATTTTCAAATGTTGCAATAAATTTTTAAATATTGTTTATGTAAGTGGCCAGTTCCGGAAACTTACAGTGCGCCCTATGTATATAGATTGCTACCCATTTCTACGTATGGAGAAATTGGTAGCATTTAATACAATCGGAGAAATTAGAAGCATGCTTAGTACTTATGGAGAAATTGGTAGCATACTTAGTATAGTTCCCGGCAAACATCTTGAACATCAATTGATATTCTCGCTCTTGTGTATTCTCCCGCCAATGCGAGAGAGCGAGAAGGATATATCCATCTATTTATTTACAAAATTCATGTACACAACAAACAAACAAAGGAACGTACAAAGTAAGAAAATAGGGTACATAGGTACTGCTTATTTCATAAGAAATCTCTTCCAGCAACCCAAAAAAGGAAAATTTAAGAAAACAGGTAGTAGGCGTGTACAAAATAGACTATTGTTACAAATACATATAAGTACTTATCTAAAATGTTAAACATACATATACAATACATCAATAAACATACACACATATTATAAATAAATATATATACATATAAATACCTAACTATAAATAAATACATATATAGTATATGTATACTATTCATTACGTTAAGGAAAGATAATACTCTTTTACTTTCTTCCTAAAAACAGGGAAAGATGTTCAAGATGTTTGTTGCTGGGAACTATACGTACCTATGCTGAAATTGGTAGCGTTTGATCCGTTTGTTCATCAGATCAGGGTCACAGTAATGCAATACAAGCTATTATAACTAAGGCTATCAACTTGACACACACATTTAAAGACATATAATCTGTTAATATTATAACATAACATTACCATTCGAATCCTGGCCTGAAGAAGTATACTGCTAATATCAAACGTCATTCAGACCGCCTATAATCATAAATACCAAAACTAGTTGAATCTTGTTATTCTATTCTTCTAAACTATTTTAAGGCTATTATTTTTATTTTTTTAAACTTCTTTCCTAATTATTTACTTGTAAAAAATAAAAATATATGAAGGTGTTTGTGAGGTCTTAATACACATTACAAATATATTTATAAATTAAAACACATAAACCTTGTAATGTATGTGTCAAGCTTTACTTTGTTCTCTCTCGACGGTTACTGATAACTATCACCACAATAATTAACTAAACCTAACATACTATGTTTTACTTCAAATACGACTGTCAAATGGCTATTTTCTATTGCCATCCTTGTCATCTTACTGCAAGTTCAGAGGCGCCATCTATCCGAAATAAATAAATCAAATCAACCTTTTTTATGTATTAACGCAGCGATAAATAAAAAAGGCATGTTTCGCGTTAATTCCTGTTTGCTATTTAGTAATGATACGATAGTTAAAAAGTATCTGGGAGTACGTACCAGCGAGAAACTACGAGAAACATTAAAAACTTCTCCATAAAAGTCTTGAATACTTCTGTATAAACATTCACGGAAGCAATTTTTGTTTGCGATTAAATATTTTGAATTGCGTCAGCGTAGGCCATAGGGCGTACTGTGAGCAGCTAAATATTTTACCAAATAAAAGCGTTTACTAATGTGTTGACACTTTTATTAGATGACATATTTTTGTTGCTGACTGTACAAACCCTATGTGCCTTCAAGACAGCCCATCAGATTCGGCTATCTCTGTCTGTTGGAATTATGACATATTTTTGTTGCTGACTGTACAAACCCTATGTGCCTTCAAGACAGCCCATCAGATTCGGCTATCTCTGTCTGTTGGAATTATGACAGGGTGACTGAAACCGTCGCGGGACTCAGAAGTGCAGTACGTACCAGCGAGAAACTATGAGAAACATTAAAAACTTTTCCATGAACAGGGGATTATTTAATTTTTCTCAGTTTCTCGCAGTGGAAGTAAGAAAAGCTCATTTGACAGTCCTATTTAACTGAAACTAGTACTTGTACACGAAGTTCTATTTAAATATTAAAAAAACAGTAAAAATTACGTTTAAAAAACCACACATTGTTTTAGATTGATTATAACCAGGTTATATTTCTGGGCGTTTTAATTATTTGCCTTACTTTTTTCCATGCTTATCGACCTTCCAATTTTTGTGTGAATATATGAAAAACTGCATGCTATTATGAAATAGTAATTGACTGCTTTTGTATATGAATCCTATTGAGCAAGTAAATGATTACTATCGTGTTAAGAAAAAATCTGATTGACGTAGACTTTTTAACATTACGAGAGTAAAGTTGTCTCAATTTTTTAAACTTGACATATTTGTTACCCAAAAAAACCCAAAATGATTTTGAGTGGTAAAGTTAAATAGCAAAGTAACAAAATCTCACCGCAATATAAATAGCCCAACACTTTTTTAAGTTTCCTTACTACAAATAATTTTATTTCATGAAATACCAGAGCGATTCGAAGTTCGAATTAGATGTAACATAACTAACGATCAAAAAGGACCTTAAAACTAAAAAGAAACTTGATAAAGTATAGACGCAAAAGTTAATGTCAATTTAACTGCCTCAGGACTAGTGTAATAAAGAGTAATCTTATTTCCTATGTTTATTACAAGCAAACGACATTCTTGGAATATGTAAACTACTTTATCTTTAAAGTATAAGTGGTGAAATTAAATGAATAGCGTCACTAATATATAGTCCTTCTCTCGTCACCAGCAAATGCGCTGGCTATTTTTATGGTAGAATTTAAGCCTTATTTCATAGGAGTGCTGCGAATACCAGCGAGAAACAACGAGAAACATTAAAAACTTCTCCATAAACCGGGGAGTATTTAGTGTTTCTCATGGTTTCTCACTAGTATATGTACTTCTTTTAAAGATTACTACGCCTTAGAATAATAATAATTGAAAATTAACGCTTTATTAATAAAGAACAAAATTTTCAAGTAACCGTACTTAGGTACATGTAACTTACAAAAAGTAGTCATATTCCAAGAGTAACATTCGATACTTCTCCTATTAAGCCAAAGGTCGTAAAATACATTAAATTAAATAATTGGAAGACACTGTAACCAATTACTTTCGTTCGCAATATAAAATTGGAAGCACAATTTATTTTGAATCCCATGTTTGAAATATTTTTAGTTTCAACCATTCAAGAGTAACAAACTATAAACTTACTATACTAGTTGCCAGGTAGCCAGGTAAAAACAAACATTGACCTATAGAACCCTTTAGCTTTTAGGCTATGCGACAACGTGTTAGAAAAGACTCAAACCTTACCTCGCGCTTTATCCTTTGATGAGAAGCTTTGTTGAGGCGAAATATGGAGAAACGCAAATACACGTAAACGACCGCTAATACCCTCTTGCTTGGCAATTAGTATACCTCTATTGTTAACTTTTCTGCTCTTATTCTTTTCATTTGTTTTGCGGCTTTTGACTCAACAGGATCTTAGCTACACAGACGAAGGAAGTGAAATAGTCTAGCCATTTAAGAAAGATATAGTGAGATATACTACCTACTTTTTACAGAGTTTTGCATATCAAATAAAATAGTTAACTATAGTATGAATTTCGAAATTCAATAAATTTCTCCCCCTTCATGTTTCTCAGTAGCTTGATACCGTACTATAGAGATGATTCGAGAATCATACCCTCATACTTTTTAGCTGCTAACCAACATTAGAGAGAGAATTTTAAATTAAATAAAAATTGTTTGCTTAACCCATTTTGGTTAAATTATGTTTTGTCCTTGTCTCTCTTTTCTGTAGTTAGAACGAGACAAAACATATTTACTGAAATAGTTTTAGTAAACATTGGTTTATTTTTATGAATACGAGATAAACTGTATGTATTATATTTTGATTCCAAAAAATCAGCACATAACAACATCAAAAACAGCAACACGAAATTATTGTCAGACGATTGCTTCAGTATCGACAAAAAGCTTAAAAAAATGCGAATCAACAGTTGCATATGGAAAAGTAAAACGTCAACATTAAAAATTTCATCGAAATCGTAAAAAATGCTCAAAAATCCATCTTTTAACGCACGACGGTTTCTGGAACGCATCTCTTTCGCACTTATCACATTACGCATACCGCTGTCCTATTCTGGCAATACATTTGTACTTAAAAGGAATGCTTATCATTTAAATAACAGTATGTACCTTCATTTATGATAAACATATTTGTTATAAAAAAGATTCGGTCTCACCACAACTACCGAATCAATTTTCTTTTTGCTTCCTGATCTTTTTTACTTGTCTTGCAATAATTCTGACACATAGTCTCAAAGGCCTTTCTCCAAAATTGGACTAAAGTAGCGGATTAAGAACAAAATGAAAAGGCCTATATCCAACAGTAGAATTGCCACCTGCTCAACTAAGTTTCTCAGTCATTACGGCTGAGAAACAGAAAATCTTAATAATTTACTACGACAAATCAAGGCTTTTTAATCAAATATGTTACCCGTGAGAAACAAATCATGCAGTTTATAAATGAAGGCACATTATCATAAACAATATAGCCAAAAATAAAAACGCGTACAGAATTCCTAACTATCTTTGGTACCGATACACTTTAACTACAAACAACTGCAAAACGAATAGTGACTCTAGTTAGTCTATGGTCTAAGTGTAGGCGTTGTCAATGTCCGTGTACTGCAGTCCTTGATCTGAAGTGAATATAAATACTTTACTAATTAAAATACATTTTATTTAAAATGTAATACAAATAGAACATGAAGCATGTGAGATAAAAATTATTATTGGTAAAAGTGAATATCACCAGGGCCGTAAGTGGTTTTTGTGAAGAGAAGGGTCCAGTGGCGCCCTCGTATGAAATAATTAACGTAAGGCCTAACGTAAGGCGTATCGTAATAGTGCCTGATGGTAAGCAATATGGTAATTATCACCATATTTATGATCAAATTATTTATTTTAAGTAAGGGCGCCACTTCTGCATGGTATTTCCCTTAACCCTTTCACCGCGAGACTTTATATCAGGTGTCGTGCTCCCATAGTTATTGGTCGGACAAATCCGACGCTCGCGAAATGGGCACGAAAATGATTGTCGGATTAATCCGATGTTCGCGGTTAAAGGGTTAATCGTAAGCAACTTAATTGCAATTCTACTAACCATTTTGCGTTTGAGAAATACCTATTCCTGGCCAGGAAACACACCACGGGCGATCGAAAGGAATCTCAAATTGTATATCTAATTTTTTGACTTGGTTCCTGTACGAGCCATACTCGCACATTTCGGCTGCACGCGGCTACATACAATGTAGGTCGCGTGTCAGCTGTTTTTACATTACATTTTAAATTTGACTATAGCAATCAAATGAGACACTATCGAACAGCGATCGAGAAAGGATCCGTCACACCCAGCCCAACATGTGAATTACCGACAGTAAATCAGTTTCAACGTGACGTGGTCTTGTGTCTCCATACAACCAACAACAACAACATCTCTTTGTGTATGGCGTAGGCCTAGGTGAAAACCGAAGCCTGCGCCGTACATAAAAAATCCTTCGACCCAGATGGATTTCGGGCGCTTTTGCGATACCTACCGAAACGGTTTACTGGGTAATGTAAAAACAGCTGACACGCGACCTACATTGTATGTAGCCGCGTGCAGCCGAAATGTGCGAGCATGGCTCGTACAGTTCCGAAATTAGATTAGAATAGAATGAAAATTATTTAATTAACAAATTAATACAAAAATTCGTCCGTAAAAAATCTTCCTAAACGCTAGTATTTTTATTCACTTCACTTCACACTTTCACGACTTTCCGTTTCATCGTGACTTCATTTTTATAGCATCACTGGATCTTGTTCACTTTATCGACCTCAAAAAAGGGATTACGATTCTGAAATAAATGCTTAACAATTATGGATTAGGTACATTTTTACAATGTAGTTTAACTTTTAATACACATATAATAAAGCCAATTTTTGCGTGTCAGTGTACCTATGACGCAGTAACTAGGGGGTAAAAATATCGAAATACTTTGCCCCTGTGCTAGTTTAAAATCTTTATAGTTATTTATTGAATACATGGTAAGTAAACCAACTTTATGTTTTTTATATTTTTATATGCATTATTTAACCCTTTAACCGTGATCGTCGGATTAATCCGACAAACATTTTCGTGCCCATTTCGCGAGCGGCGGATTTATCCGACCAAAAACTATGGATATTTACAATTCCTCGCGCTGGGAGCACGACAACTGATGTCAAGTCTCGCGGTGAAAGGGTTAAAATATAAAACACACAGCTTAAAACTGCGTTAAGCGGACGCCCGCGACGGGCATACACGTCTCTGTCACAAACCATATGAGCGATAGAGATAGTTGATACCGTCGCGGGTCACTTGTCTCTGTCATAATAGAGTTTGTGACGACCCCGTCGCGGGCGTCCACTTGACATACTCGTAGTTTCAAGCCTTACATTTGAGGTGTGTGCCATACATGTTCCCCTTACCACAAATTTCATAAATATATCTATGTAAGTCTATTAAGATGGCAAAACCGATATTTACATTGTTATTGTACTTTTCAGTATACCTAAATTATTAAATCTTCAGGAACGTCTGCAGAATCTCCTGGTACTTTAAACGAGCAATTTTAATTAGGATCTCGGTAACGGCTCCAACGATTTCGATGAAAATTGGTAAGTAGGGGGTTTTGGGGGTAAAAAATCAATTCAGCTTAGTTTTCTTTTTTATAGAACCTCTTATTCTCCGTGTTTTTCATCGAGCGAACCTCGGCCGCCCAGGTACTCAATGATCGCAATTTGGTTGGGGTCGGCACAGCATGTAAAATCACTTCCAGTTATCCCCCTTCCTTCGACATTTCTTTGCAAAACTAAGCTTCACTTCTTTTCTCACACAGACCAATCTCAACCTTATTACATTGACATAAAAAAATGACCTTGGAAAAAGAGGCTTGAATTCACCAAACCCTGATCCATTTGCCACATGCGCCTTAGATGAGCCAAAATAAACATAAAATGCGCGTTGAGCATTTTTTGAGATGGGAAAAGACCATTGAACACCGTTACCGTAACCGACACCACTTTGTTTAAGTTTTCACTCCAGTCAGCACTCCCGGTGTGCTACTGTTTTTTATTTTTTTGCTTGTTCTTGTCGGTGGAGTTAACTCCATTGCTCTCTTCTCTCTGCCATCTTTTTAATGTAAATATCGGGGTAACCATACAAAATAGGTTATACAAGAGTAGTAATAGTAACGTGTCGTGTCTAGGAGCGCGGTTTGACGTCGTCCACCTGTATGAGCTGCTCTATCGGGATGAGGGACAGCTCGCCGCCCAGCATGGGCGCGGGCGGGGCCTGCAATGCAACGCGTTATTAGAGAATCGAACAATCGAATATTTCTTCAGTAATACGCTATTTTGCAACAAGTCAAATCAGATACTTTTTTCTTAACGTCAAAAACAAACATTTTTTATGGGATTTGTATGAAATATCGATTAATCACGTCATAGTTCCTTGGAGTCAAATAGCGCTCTTAATATCCGTTTTTCTGCATTAATAAATCTAAAATCACGTTCAAAGTGGATGTGATCAATGACAAGTGGCTTTATTTTGTGACGTTTTATTCTATTAACAGTACGAAATAATTTGTTTTTGACCCACCAAAATACCCAATTAGGCCTTTATACAGGGTCTGCAAGTGGCGAACATAAGGATGCTAATCATACCAGACGTGAGACATGTCAGTACGTGTTGAAGCGATCGGAAATAAGCGTGACATTGGGAGGGGGGTTCAAAAAGCCCTCTTATTTTAGTAACTTTTCCTCCACTTACCACGACAATGAAATTACAATATAGTCATAAGAAGCATACGAGATGGCAACGTAACCGTATGGTTCTCGACAGAGTAGAATCGGATACTCCAAGTCTTTCCGTGGATGTCGTAGAAGGCGACATAGGAAACACAAACTGAACAAAGCTTATAAAAATCAATGAGACTTCTCCAACCCGTCTGGTCAGTGTGGAGAGTGTAGGCCAAATCCTGACTGCTCTGGCTAATATATGGCTCTGGTAGTTCAAAGAGGGTCGTGCTTCTGCAGTGGAGACTAAAAAAGACCTGATGATGACACGAGATGGCGTTGCAATGGCAGTCGAGCATACCACCTCGCTCCCGCTACGATAATAATGTGGTTTTGTGAGGCACACCATGGAACTCTTGTCGGGCGTGCGCGGCGTGCCGGGCTGCCTGTCCTGCGCCTGCGCGGCCGCCTCGCGCGCCTTGCGCAGCCCCAGCGAGAACACCGCCACCGACCGCACGCGCTTCACCAGCGCCGCCTTAGCGCGGGAACGACCTGTTACACACAGTGAGTCATTAGCGCAATAAATAATAGCATAGGCTATACTAAATCACTACATTATTTCCTGATTGCAAACTCAGCGGTAACGCTTCAGAGCCCGGGGTCGGCTACTTAACCTGATGATTCGACGAGGTTACTGGTTTTTACTCAGACCGACTGCCGACTGACCTCCGCAACCCAAAAGGTAGACCAGAACCAATTAATTAGTGAAATAAATATAAGTTTATTTATCAAAGAGCTTGTCTACGCCACACAATTATATCCGGAGGGTTGCGGGGCGCGGGGGACGCCGCCCGCGCCGCGTCCTCCACTCAAACACTTCTCGTATGGACTGCTAGCGAGCGCGCGTGTTTCTTGTGCCTACTATAGAGAACCTCTTTGTATCCAGTACGCCTAAATTACAGTCCATTTTTACTATTACTTCTTTAATTTACCTGACCACCCGGTAGAAAGTGCTACTTTGTACTAAAGTATTAAAAGAAGACGCCACATATCGCTGTTTTGTTCTCTTTCCATAAACTTCACTTAGTCGCTTGTTAGCTCCTATACGCCTAATACTTTCGACAGTTTATAAGCGAAAACCATAAAAAAAAAACATAGTGAACATAATTAAATATGCTCGGTGCGTGTTAAAATAAGTCGTATTTTTTTCTTAATTAAAAAAAAAATTGAGTAAAAAAAAATTTAAAAATTTTATTACTCAAAAATATTTTTTTGCAATTTAATGCACTCACTGCCTTTATCCTTAGGTTTGTCATCCTCGCTGGACGTAGCACTGGGTGCGCTGTTGGCGCTGGTCGCTGTGTCCACTGACAGCGCCGCTGAAGGCACCGAGTTTAAATCAGGCTCGGAACCACCAGCGCTCACGCTGCCTGATAACTCCTGAAAATTGAATCGGCTAGTTTCCAACAAGTCAAATCAGATACTTTTTCTTAACATCAAAACACTAATCCGGAGGTTCTGGGTTCGATTCCCAGCCAGGGCAACTTGGAAAATGGCCTTTTTCAAATTTTCCTGGGTCTTGGGTGTTTATCTATATATGTATTTATCATAAAATATAGTATCGTTGAGTTAGTATCCCATAACACAAGTTTAAAAAAACTTACTTTGGGGCTAGCTCAATCAGTGTGATTTGTCCTTATATATTTATTTATTATTATATTAAAACAAACATTTTCTTAAACCTTTCAAACTTGGATGTCCGTCATGAACAATGATCTCGGAGCTGGAGCCGATAAGAGTAGGAATTATTAAGATAAGTCGGTACCGGATGCGGAGTAAGATTCAGTGAGCCGAAACACTCCTCGGAGTCGAGATTACCCATGTCTAGTACCAGCTGCTCGCAGAGATGGCAGCACATAAATAACTAACAAGCCTGCGAAAGGAAAATCCTACTTTCTGCTATTTATTAACTACTTGTTAGTATGACGTTGGATATCTGTTAAGTTAGTAATTATATTATCTTTGGCTTGGTGAAGAATGACGAGGAGAGCCGTAAGTATAAGTCTCCTTTTTCTATAATTATTATTATTATTTGTAAATATACTGAACTTTATTATCGGCATTATTATAACGTTAATCCGCTAGTTTCCAACAAGTTTTTTCTAAACGTCAAAACAAACATTTTCTATGGGATTTGTATGAAATATCGGACTGTGACATCATAGTTTTTTAGAGTCAAATAGTGCTCTTAATATCCTTCTGCATTAATAAATGTAAATTCACGTCCAAAATGGATGTGATCAATGACAAGTGACATTATTTTGTGACGTTCTATTGTCTTAACAGTATTACATAATTTATTTTTTACCCAGGAAACTACCCAATTGAATATGTAAACTGGCTACCGCAGGACAGGCATGTTGCCTAGTGTGGAGCCAATAGTGTAAACCAATGTGTAAATCTTTTAAGGTCAAACAAATTTCATTTCAAATATTTCCGTAAATTTACAATGGGAAAATTCCCGTAAATTTAAAATATTATCAGCGGCACGTCACTAATCTTGACATATTATTTTCCTACACTGTCAATTCTCACCACTCACCTGTAAAGTAGGATTCACTAACGGGCGATGTTGCGTAGGATGCGGAATACAATGCGCGGAGCGGTGTAAAGGTTCATCACGCAGTCCCCTCACACCCAGCAATGATAGAGGAGCGCCTGGTGTCGCCTCCTTATTAAAAAAAAAATCGATTATTTTATCTTTCTTTTTGAAGTGAAAACTTCTTAAGGCGCGTTGGGCATTATTTGAGATGGGAAAAAAACCATTGAACTCGCGACACCGTTACCGTAACCGACACCACCTTGATCAATTTTTCACTTGTGTCAGCACTCCCGGAGTGCCAATGTTTTGTTTTTTCATCTTTGACTGTTTGTACTGACGAAATGTAAATCTTGCTTGTGACGTGACGTCCAATTATGTTTTACCATCATGGGTGTGCAAATTTTGTCAGAAAAGCTTTAAAAATTATTTACTACCTTGAGAGCCAAATATTTACTTCTCACCAGTGGTCGTTGCGAAACGCTAGTATCGGTAGCTTTTTTGAAAAATAACGATGTATTACAATATTTAAATAAAAGTTTTGTAGCAATCCTACCCGTCACCTGCGAGCGGGGCCATCACCCTGCAACACACCATCGAGCTAGGAATAAACCTGTATCTCGAGTGGTGGGAAGCATCATGATTGCCCACTGGCACAGCAGGCAATAAACTAATGATTACATTGCATAGAGCATGAAAACAATGTAGGTGTATAAAGTTAATTGTTATTCACATTTGATTTGATATAAGAATTGTAAGAATACATTTGAAATTGTTGAAATCGACCCTAAATAGGGAAAAGGCGAGGAAGATAATGATTTTAAATTGTTTTAAGGTGAAGATATAGGCAAATGACCTTGAAGTGGCGCCCTCGTTTGAAATAAATCGTTAACTCGTAAATATGGAGATAATTTCCATATTACTCTTCGTCATGCACTAGATAGCCCTTTAAATTATTTTATGAACCACCGTTGAAAGTATTTACATTAGTCCGTCTAGCTTTAAAACTTGCCTCCGCCAAAAGTGGCCACGGCAAGTTTTAAAGCTAGACGGATCACCAATAATAGTTTTAACGGCAGTTCATAAAATAATTTAAAGGGCTATCTAGTGCATGGCGTAGAGCAATATGGAAATTATCACCATATTTACGAGTAAACCATTTATTTCACACTTCAAGGCCATTTGCCTAAATCTTCGCCTTAACGCGTCGGTGCGTGCTTTGGCATTAAATCGGTTAATGTGATATAATAACTCAAAGACTATGAATGGGAAATAGGATTTACAATGAGAAACATGGTCTATTTAGTGAGAAACATAAATAAATTCATGATATAATATGCTAACAGCGCGAGAAATAAAGGACGAATTTTGAGAAACAGTGAAAGTGACACGAGAAACACTCATGTTGGTATGTTGAACTTACTTGAATATTGTAGAGCTAGAGAAGTATTTAGATAGGGGCAGTCAGTCAACTGTAATACTATGGAATCATAATCAAACACAAAAAATACCCCAAATAAAAGTATCAAGTAAGCGTTACTTACAAACTAAGTACATCTCTTTTGCCGCCAATACCGCCCCTTACGTTACCTCACGACAATTGCTGTGTCAACTAATGGCTGTTGCATAATGCTGCGTCATCGCAGACATTGACCTACAGTTGACGCTGCGTCATGCGGCAGTAATTTTTTTAGAAGTTACTCTTCTATAGTTTGCTGATGGGGTATATTTATAAGACAAAACAAATCAAATAAAAATCCCTATTGGTACTCCAATAGGGATTTTTATTTGATTTGTTACCGCTAGTACCAACCTGCATTGGCCCAACGCGGCGGGTTATGATCTAACCCCCATTCATTTTATGGATAGTAAGATGACGTGTGACAGTGGGATATGGGGAGAACTTTGCCCAGCAGGTTAAAAAAATGTAGTACAAAAAATCTATAGAGATAGAGGAGGAAGTTTAGTAGGAAGGAGGAAGGAAGTTAGGAAGTTTAGTATTATGATAAATAAATTTAAAGGTATAAGTACTTTATTTTTAATTTACCTTACGCCGAATCGGCTTCGTAGGGCTTACGTCTTGCAACAACTGCAGTGAGCCAGTGGTCACAGGCTCGGTTATAGACGCGGCTTTAGGCCTGAAAATATACACATACAATAATTATCAAGTTACTTTTGTAGAATGTTATTATAGTGAACTAGATTGTTTTTCGACTTTTCAAAAAGTTGAAAATGAAAACGTCAAAAACTTGGTGTAAAGTAGAATATTGCATAGAAGAATCTACTTACTGATCTTTATTATGAATCTTTTGCTAATTGAAAAACTAAATGTGCAATATGATATCAAATCTGACGAAAACAACCCAGTTTAAAGTAAGTGTGGAAGCCAGTATTCACAGAAGGTTAGTGCTATAGATTATAGGTAGTGGATGGTTAGTTAAATTTCAAATGACAAAAAATTTTAATTACCTTTTGAATCTTCTTAGTCTCTGGTACATTTTATATGTGATTGTGTAGTGGATAAAAGGGTACAAAGAGTTCTTATAGGTATACTAGTACTGCCAAAAGTATAACCTAGGCGCTTTTAGAAATGTGTAGAAGTTTCAGATATAAAAAAAACTAAATCCAAACACTATATAGAACACTATTTATATGAATAAACATATATATAATGAATTTATTACATTGTCTAAATTAATAATATGTAAAGAAAAAAAATTCTTCAGTCAATAATATGTGAAGAAAAAAATTCTTCACATATTATTACTTAATTAAGACATTTTTCCGAGCTTGCTTGAAATTAATGATTCAAATTGCAATGCTATTTGAATAATTAATTTATTAAATTGTTTTCTTATTTTAATTCTTATCGCAAATTTGAATAATGAGTGATGCACAGATTGTTCTACTGAAATTCGAAAAGTTAAATCGTAAGTTAATAAGTAAAGTTTTGAATGATACAAATCTGTAGGATATCTAAAGCCAAGTAAAACTACGCATATTAATAAAGAAAACTTTATTGCAAATAAATACAAAACAAAACTCAATAGATAGAACCAAGCAATAATACTGAATTGACGGAATTATTTCGATTGTTAAAATAATACTTATAACTACACACCCATCCAAATTTTACTTGTGCCAAATTAACTGAAAACAAAAATTAAACAAATTAAAACCTATGATCGCTATATCGCTAGACTAAGGGCAAGTATTTTTCTCAACCACGATAACACGGCGCATTGTCAACGTCAGTGTCAAATGGCCATTTTCATTAGCTATTAGGCATATTAGTTTTATCGGCAGGGACGGCAATGGTCAATATATTAGTCCACCAATCCGGAGGTTCTGGGTTCGATCCCCAGCCAGGGTAAGTTGGAAAATCATCATCATTATCAGGTCCTTTTTAGTCTTTACTGCAGGAGCACGACCCTCTTTGCAATACCAGAGATGGCTCTCTCTGGTATGTCAAGTATGGACTTGGCCAGAGCAGCAAGAGGATTTAGCCCTCTCCACGCTGGCCAGACGGGTTGGAGAGGTCTTATTGATGTTTATAAGCTTTGTTCTGCTTGTATTTCCTAAGTCGCGTTCTACGACATCCACGGGAAGACTTGAAGTGGTAGTATTCTACTTTGCCGGGAACCATACGGCACAAGGTGTAAAAGATGGAAAATGTCCTTTTTCAAATTGTCCTGGGTCTTATTAGGTGTTTATCTATTTATGTTTTTATTATGAAATATAGTATTATATATATACAATACGAGTAGTGTGATTTGTCCTTATTTTTAAACTGTTTAACAAATTATTCAAATAGCTATTTTTATTGCCACCATGTATACTAAGCTGATTATGCCAAGTGTAACAAGCATGACGATAGAAAATGGACGTTTGACGTTGATAGTTTCGACGTTGACACTCTGCAGTCATACATTAGGCGGTTTGAATTTCGCGTTAAAAATACAATCAGTAAAGCCGCGTCCGCTGCGCCAGTTCAATGACATTGTTAGAAAACATGAAATAGGGGCGTGGAAGGGAATATAATTTTGAAAACGCTTGACTATTTTTCTGTTGTTAGGAATAACATTCTAACCTGCCTTTGTACCTTTGGATTTCTTGAATTACGTATAATTTTGTACAATAAAGTTTTAACAAACAAACAAACAAACATTCCTCGTTAACATTAAAAACTATCCGATTTTTCTGTCCAGTTAATTAATTATAAAAAATAAAATATTTTTAATCTTAATTTTGAACCCATATAAGCATTACGCCGCCATTTCTTTTGCCCGGACCGTCTGACGTATTAAAAAAAATAATGTCATATGACACATGACTACTTAAACGCCACCGTGGTAAAATAGAAACACTGTCATATGACAGATGACATTTTACTATTTGTCATTCACATATAACTATCATTTAACTGTCATTGTTGTTTTTTTAATACGTCAGACGGTCCGGGCAAAGGAAATGGCGGCGTAATGCTGATAAGGGTTTAAAATTGGGATTAAAAATATTTATATTTTTTATACTTAATTGACTGGTCAGAAAAATCTGATATTTTTTTATGGTAACGAGGAATGTTATTTCTAACTACAGAAAAATATTCAAGCGTTTTCAAAATTTTTGGTCCCTTCCCTATTGTTAATTTTACGTTAGATTTTGACCATTTGTTTACTGGAAATTGCTGAAAGTCGTAGGGACGGGAAATTTAACAAACAATGTTCACAAAAATGTTTG
Organism: Acrobasis repandana; assembly: GCA_963576875.1. Classification (NCBI taxonomy): domain Eukaryota; kingdom Metazoa; phylum Arthropoda; class Insecta; order Lepidoptera; family Pyralidae; genus Acrobasis; species Acrobasis repandana. Next base: position 10,128,447 of record OY756237.1, read on the forward strand.
TTATAAAACTGGCGCAGTTGACGGGGCTTGATATGAAATGTAAAATTTCGACTAAGTATATTGATACAGTTTCGATGCGCCGTGTTTTTGAAGTCAACTGATCCAGACAAAATGTCGATCCAACAATAGCCCCATGCTATGAATGACTTTAGCGATGGCATGCGATGATAATTATGCCATCTATTGCTTTTATATTTGACATTACTATTTGTGTCTCACAAAAGCGGATAACAACTAAATTGATGGAGTTGAACACAAACAGAATGCGACAATGGCCGGTCGCATTTGTGCTTTGCTAACCACACAAATATGCTCTCGAACTTTACTAAGATGATCACTCTTTTGCGAGTGTTTACTGTTAACACAACCGTTCAGAATCAACACATTTTCATCTTCGTGTTCAAGAAAATAATATTTTTAAATGAGGGCAGTACTGGCGTTTGTGTAGCGTCATTGTGTACAATGAAGCTTCATCGTCATCATCCGCAGCCTTCAATCACCCACTGATAGAAATAGGACTCTTTAAATCAGTTCTCTATTTTGTCTCATAAAAATTTTATCTATAATTTAAGGTCTCATAATTTTTTTTTCCATAATCATCATGTGTCCGAATGATTTCTAGCCCTAACATAGTGTCACATAATATCACGTGCCCTAAACTTGAAATCCCTAAATACAAAATGCCCTAAATTTGTTTGCTATAAATATTACATTCCATAATATTTAAAAAAAATAATTTTGTTTTTCATAATTATCATGTGTCCGAATGATGACTAGCCCTAAGTTAGTGTCAATTATAATATAATGTGCCCTAAAATGGGAATGCAAGTAAGCATGCAGCATGCAAGCAAGTGTCTATTTAGAACCCAGATTTTTTTGACATCGAATTTAATTTCCCGGAAAACTATTCCACGATTTTTAATATTTATTTTTATTAAGAAATCGAATAGTATTTCATATTACCTAATTTAATTTTATAAAAAAAATATTTTAAAATTGATTGTGACTAGAAAAACGGTATTACGAACTAACATTTCATATAAACTATTAATTTATCGATAAAACTGTTCATAAAAACATGTTTCAATATGTAACCTAGTAAAATGGATAGAACTATCCTAGCAGCGTGTGTTGGTCGCAGTTCTAACCTAACCTAACCGATAGGTTTGCCTTAAACTGTCTAGCACTTATTTCAAATGCTTCAACTATTTTGCAAACTGAAACTTACGTAGGAACAAAATTATGGTAAAAAAAGTTACATTATTTCGTTACATTGTTACAAGACTACGAGGAGTCGGTTTTACAGCCATTCGTTTCTGTCACTGAAAACTAATTATAACCTAATGTTTTTAGGACAAAAATTTTACTATAAATTAACATTCGGACTAACACACATTATACAATATAACACTTGGGACATGTGACTTTATAGCATGGAAAATTAGAATATCCAATTATTATAGCACCTGATATTATGATACAAAACTTTTATGACTTAAGATTATTATGTAAAACAAAATTTCGAATATTCGAACATTATTGCTACTGAAGTTTATAGCAAATCTGTTATGGATGATGAAATTCGGACAAAAAATTTTAGGAAAAGAAATAGAGTACACTTTCAATCAATGGTGTACCACACACGCTCCTGTACTACTCTTATACAAAGTGGAACTGAAATATCCGTAATAAATCAAACCACGGGCTATACTAGATCACTATAGTATAATGAAATTAAAATAACAGCCAAAGAACAAAAAAAAATTGGAATTTCCATACAAATTGTCCGGGAGGCTGTACACTTTTGTATGGAAATGTTGAATTTTTTTTTTTCTTTGGCTGTAATTTTAATTTCATTATACTAAAATGATCTAGTACGAGTATAGACCGTGATTCGATTTATTACGGGTATGTCCCTTTCACGTTGTACAAGATCGAACCGTGATCTTTATTATCCTCTCAGGTCGCACTCGCTTTGATAAGACCGCAACCCCATTGTTAAACTCATCGAGATACTATGTAATAAAGTACTAGAGAAGACACCGTACATCACTGCTGTGTCCCGTTCAATTGTGGCGATCGCGCCACACTTCACTTAGTCGCTTGCTAGATCTTATGCGCCTTCGACCGAAAATATGGTAAATGCATTGGCGTGTGTTAAGATACTGTACTAATAAATTCAAGGAATATAGGAAAGTGATCGATTAGAGAATCGACGAGTCCTTCATCATGGCGACGGGAATTTTTTGTTCTTTATTACTGTAAAATAATGAAATCTGGATATTAATCGATAGAAAGGTATAATCTAAACAAATGTAGCGCTGCGGTTTTAACGACTTAATTACTGTTTCAGCGCTGCAGCGTGATCGGTATAAAATACCAAAAATGGAACAAGGCGAATGTTCCACATAGCTGGTCTAGGTACATAGTATGTCGATTGTAAAACTATTGCTTAGAACATCCGCAATTGTCGGGTTTAAACTTTAAACCTGTTTTTAGTGCAATCCATTTTTGTGAGACACAAAGTAAGCTACAAATCACTCACAACTACGCGACCACTGACCTGAAGGGCTGTATCTCGGGTAACCTTTTGGAATTAAAATTTAGTTTTTCATTTATTATGAATTGCGTTCGTGTTGTCACTAAGGGCTCGACAGACGAACGACAGCTCGCTGCTCGACGACCGGTCGGAGACCAGACCAACTTTAGTGCGGTCGCGCGACACTGATCGCGAGCTGTCGCTGGCAAACTGTCGCTCATCTGAAGAGCCCTTAGATAGTAATTTTTCACGGTACTCCCAACATATTTTTAGCGTCATCTGTTTTCATGAAACACTACATTACATATGCATCTGTCACGGCACAGTATACAGTAAGAGTAAACAGAACGGAATCTCCTAAGGTACGCGCAATATGCGTCTCCGTTCCCCGTCCCCGCACCTCTCCCCCGTTTTCGCCTTGATGACGGGCGAGAGCGGGCGAACACACACTGCATGGCACAAGTTGGCCCACAAGAACCGGGGGAGAGGTGAGGAGGAGGACGCATATTGCGCGTGCCTTAGGAGATTCCTTTCTGTTTACTCTTACTGTATTCTGCGGTCACGGGTAATCGAGCACTGACCTGAAGGGCGGTATCTCCGGTATCTTCCCGATGAAGATCTTCTTCCCTTTCTCGGGCTGCTGCTTGGGGGTGGTGGGCGTCCCGGTGCGCGGCGAGGCTCGCGAGCTGCGGATGTCGTCCTGACTCGGACACTCCGACTGTGTGGGAGATTACGATCAAAGTGATACTCTCCTATACGTTTTATTAAAGCACTACCTAGTGTAAAATATGCCGAACATGTCATATAAATATACGCTCTGCAGCCTAAACGGCTTGATGGATTTTAGCTTGAGAGGTGTCGTTAGATTCGTCTTAATTGTGAGAGTGACACTGGGTAAATAAAAATAAAAGTGATGTCTTCAATTTTTTTTCATTCAAAACCTGTCGAGTGGGGTATCAAAAATTTTTATATAAGGATTACAAATATACATATGACGTCTTACAAAATATACTGAAACTATTTTAAGGGTGAATTCAGTCCATGATATTGAACAACTTTCCCAAAAGAACATATGTTCATCGAAAAATGAAAAATATCTTTTGGCTTTCAATACAAACTCGGATCAGCTGATTGCTCAACTTGTATGGAAGATCAAAAATTATTTTTCATATTTCGATATATGTAGGTGACAGAGGTAGGTTGCAGGGTCCAGGATTTTGAATTGAGAACACAGGCGAGTATTTTGAAGCACTTTCGGGAATACACATGCGTGCGTGTGCGTCGGTTAGTAGCGGTCAACTGCTTGATAGCTGCTGGTGTGACACAGACACACACACATGCTTACTCATTACGGTGCGTTTATTTAACAACATCTACAAGTACAGCGGCAAATGGTAAGTAACTACCCTATTTATTTATTATTGCTAAACCTACTTTTCTTTAATTATGTTTCTTTATATTTTGTATGTTCACAGGTGCAGCCGGGGGAAGCAACGGTGCTTCGCGTCGTCTACAGTCTCCGCCCCATTGTCCGTCAAGGACAATCATCACCAGCAGTGGGCAGCACGGCCAGGCGAGTAGCAGGTCTGGTAAGTACACCGGTCTTGGTTTTTACATCAGCAACGCGCACACGACCGTCGGGACCCGGGTATACCTTTTCTATTAAACCTTTTGGCCATGTGTTTCGAGGAAGGTTATTATCAACAATAATAACTACATCTCCTGGTTTCAGGTTATGACCTTCTTGGCACCATTTCTGGCGAGGTAAGAGAGTAGGTAAGATTTCACGAATCCAGCGTTTCCAAAACATTTCTGTCAGACGCTGTGCAATTCTCCATTGCTTCCTTCTGTACATGTCACAGTCAGTAAATACTCCAGGAACTGGTAAGTTTGATGAGGACCCAATAAGAAAATGGTTGGGCGTTAGAGCTTCTGGGTACTCATGCTCAGTAGAAACGTGACATAACGGGCGGCTGTTTACCATATTTTCTATTTCTGCTAATAAAGTGATAAGAACTTCTTCTCTGGGAGCTCTTTCTTTCAAAACTATCTTTAGCGCGCTTTTCACACTTTTTATCAAACGCTCCCATGCCCCTCCCATGTGGGGGGTGCCCGGACATATGAATTGCCAGTCAACCCCCTTGTCGATGAGTTGCTCTTTGACATCTGACTGACTCAACTCTTGCATTGATTTTTTAATTTCAGTAGCAGCGCCTCTAAAATTCGTGCCATTGTCTGAGTATATTTTGGAAGGCCAGCCACGGCGTGCGGCCATTCTTCGTAGGGCCATAATAAATGAATCAGTTGACAGGGACGATACCAACTCAATGTGTATTGCTCTTATGGTCAAACATGTAAAAAGCACTCCGTACCTCTTTTCACGTCTGCGGCCGATGACTACTTCCATCGGGCCGAAAAGATCAGCACCACAGAAGGTGAAGGCTCTTTGATGGTGTGCCAGTTTCGCCTCTGGGAGATCTCCTAGTCTTGGATTAGTACGCCTGGCTTTTCTGATTTTACAAGTCAAACAGCGTGTGGCTACATGTCGAACAGTAGGGCGTAAGTGCAGTAGCCAGTATTTTTGACGGATCTCATTAACTACCATCTCATTATTTCCATGTGCGGCTTGTTCATGATAAAATTTCACAATTAATCGTGCAGTCGGATGGCGGCCGTCCAATATTACAGGATTTTTCAGCTCAGGTGCGACATCAGATACTGCCCCAATTCGTCCGCCGACCCTCAGCAACTCAAATTCATCGATATATGGCGTTAAAGTTCGTAGTCGGCTATTGGAGTCCAAAGGCTTATTATTTTTCAGCAGGTGAATGTCTCCAGCGAATGACTGCACTGTAGGTACACTACTCGTGAACTACCGTCAACTCGGGATTGAACTATGTTACGATTATTAAAATGAATGCGGATCACATGACCGCTATTATGACAGTCTACTTCACTTAGACGGTAAGCCATGTGGACACAGGATAACTGTGCCGGCTAGAGGGTTCGTTTAATTTGGAAGTGGGTTCACAAGGAAGCTTCTCATGGATCAGAGCGAGGAGGGGCGCTGACCTTACTATATAAGGGGAAACAATTTTTTGAGCTGTTATTTAAATATTCGAGATGTTATTATGATCAGTTGGAAAACATATTGAGCAGTTTTTTAATTTAATGGCGGTTGATTAGTTATTGCGACAGTAAAACATGAACAGTAATAAAAAATCAATTAGTCGGTTATTTTATCATATTACTAGTTCTATTCATTTTACTAGGTTAGGGAAAACCTATAGGTTAGGTTAGGTTAGAACTGCGACCAACACACGCACGAGCCGAGTGGGCGAAGCGACCGTGCCGCGGTAGCTGCCGGCGAGTGCTAGGTCGGTTTTATCTATTTTACTAGGTTAGGGAAAAAAGTTGAACCGCTCGTTTTTTTACCGCCCATTTAATTATTTTCCTGCTCAATTATATATTCACTGATCCTGTTTATTATTTTTTATTACTCATTTTTGTTTACTTTACTGCTTAGTTTCAACTGCTGAACTAGTTATTAAATATGCCATTTATAATATTTAACTTACCAAAACTGCTATTTACAACTGCCTCTTTAAATCAGTGCCCTATATAAGTAAGTAGGTAAACATGCATACGGTCCAACTGAGAGAACTGGTTATAATAGAACGCGATATAGTTACCATTAGCGGTGCATGTGCGTTCTTGATCGCCTCTCTCCTCTGGAACTCCACCTTGGCCATCTCCGTGGCCAGCCAGCCCGGTATCTCAGGGATGGCGATGCGGAGAGCTATGATGATCACCAGGATCACATGCTGTCAAATTGTGTTACCATTAATTAAATTAGTATTGGAATATTTAGACGTTTTTTGAGTTGGACATTACTATATTATGGACGTTTTTATATTTGGATATTTTTCTAGTTGAACGTTTATATACAACGTGGAAGGGACATACCCGTAATAAATCGAGCTACTGTCTATACTAGATCGTTATAGTATAATGAAATTAACATAACAGCCAAAAAACAAAAAAAAAATCGGGATTTCCATTTATTTAATTATACTTTAGTGATCTAGTATAGCCCGTAGTTCGATTTATTATTGGTATGTCCCTTCCATTTTGTTTTTGATCATTTTTATTGTTGACCGTTTCTATATTTAGACATTTTTCTAGTTGGACGTTTCTATATTTGGACATTTTTCTAGAAAAATGAACGTAAATATAGAAATATTTGGACATTTATCTAGTTGAACGTTTCTATATTGCACGCCTCATAAGCGAAGCGCATGAGGTAGTGCTCTACTCTCGCCTTACAAAAATCAAGTGATTTTTTTAACTAAATGTGTCTCTATTTATTTTCTATCGCACTTGTACAATAATATTTACACATAAATGTCAAGGAAAAACACTAGTTTTAACACTTATGACATTTTTAAAAGACATTTTGCCTTTTAAATAAATAAAAACAATGTTTAATAAAATCATTTTGTGGACGTCCGTGTGTCTGTATGTATGGAAACTGGCGTGGTCACGATAACTCCCGAAAAACTTATCTGATCAAGTCCATTTTTTTTTATACGCTTCAGTATTATCCAAAACTAAGTCCTTTCGAAGATCACGGTCTAATTCAATGTAGTTTAATCGTAATTTCCATTTAATTGAGAAAAATGAGATTATGAGGCGTGCACTTTTGGATTTTCCAAACTATTTGGACATTTTTCTTGATGAACGTTTCTATATTAGGGATTTTTTATAGTTGAACGTTTCTATATTTGGACATTTTTCTAGTTGGACCTTTCTAAATTTGGACATTTTTCTAGTTGAACGTTTCACTGACCTCCAAGGCGACGATCATCAGCATGCTGGCGGCGGGCGCGGCGTCGGGCAGCAGCCGGTGCAGCGGCCCGGCCAGCCCGATCAGCGCGCAGTTCACCAGCACCGCCACGCCCACCATCGCTTCCATTGCGTGCTGGAACAAGCATACGTATTTATTTTTAACAAACTTCGTAGAAATTGAAAGTATATAGCCACAGAAATTAATAAGAGTATTACATACAGAATACAGAATGGAATCTCCTAAGGTCCCGCGCAATATGCGTCTCCGTTCCCCGTCTCCGCACCTCTCCCCCGTTCTCGCCTTGTCGAGAGGCGAGAGCGGGCGAACACACACGCATTGACGTATGCACAGATGTAGTTTCGTTTGTATTAGTGTAGACATACATGATACTCCGCTTCTATGAAGATTCATAAGTACCTGTGGTATAGCTTGAACACTGGGTGGCTCGGCGGGAGCACGCATTAATAGTGCTTGCGCAAGTTAAGCGACCCTTGGATGGGTGACCACAAGTAGCATACAATTTTTCTTCAGCTTCTTCGTGCTTCGGAAGGCACGTTAAGCCGCTGTCGCGAAAGAGATGTACGCAGAAGTTTCGCGAGCAGGAATCCAAAGAAATACGTCAGCGAACCTAGACCTTATTTCATAGGGAGTAAAGGTGAGAGTTGTTTGTACGGTTTCTTTACTCATACGAACGGGTATAAGGGACTCGATGTTTCCGGATATCGAAACACATTCGTCAACTATAACTTTCAAGAGTCCTTACCCGCTCAGAATTTACCACTTGACACAGACAAAGTAAAACCGTTTTGTGTCTCGCCTCTACTTGCACTTCTACTGCGTTATTTAATTGTACACATTACACATTTTAGCTGTGTGGCTCCTGGCAGAGTCGAAAAGGACAACTCAAAGTCTTCCCGTGGATATCGTAGAAGGCGACTTAGGACACATAAGCTATACAAAGCTTATAAACATCAATGAGACCTCTCCAACCCATCTGGTCAGCGTGGAGAGTGTACGCCCAATCATCTGAATGCTCTGGCTAATATATGGCTCTGGTAGTACAGAGAGGGTCGTGCTCCTGCAGTGGAGACTGAAAAGACCTTTTTAGCGGGTCACCTGATGGTAAGTAGTCACCGCTGCCCATGGACAACTGCAACACCAGGGGTGTAACAAGAGCGTAACCGGCCTTTCAGGAAGATAAGGTCTCGTTTTTTGAAGGTATCAATGATGATGATGATGATGATGATGATAATGATAACACATTTTGGAGAAATGAGAACGAAATCTACTCTACATAGCCCATTCTATAGTTGTATGAGGGAGAGAAAGAGAGGGAGCGAGAGAGAGAGAGAGAGCCTCACCTGCCAGCTGCCTATAGAGCTGACGCGCTCCCCGAACGGGCGCTGCGCCACGTGGCACAGCTTGAACGCGTCGGCGCGCACCTCGGCCGCGTTGTTGAGCAGCGCGCACAGCGCGGCCAGCGGGAACGCGCTCGAGAACAGCACCACGTGGCCCAGCTGGGTCAGCATCTCCAGGTACTCCGCGAACGTGCCTTCGTACTGTAACAAATATACTCTCATTTCGAAAAGTTAACAGACAATTTTAAAAAGGAAATGAGATTGAGAAAAAGAATATTTGCATTTTTTAATCTTCTTTTGGGCGATTGGATTAGTCACTCACACACATGAAAGGGAGAATTTACCTTGAACAACTGTGACTCCAGCTCCGCCTGGTGAATAACTTTCTGTCCCACATGTGGCTCGGAATCCCTCCTGTCTTCCCCTCCATTTATAAGGCTGTTTTCCGGAGGTTCCCCGGAAGAGTCGGTCTTCTTCTCGAATAATTCCGTTAGCTGGGCCGATGTGGGCACTGAAATTAATTTAAGGTTACTTTCTATTTCTGTTTTGTAATTCTCCTTTTCTTTATAGCGCGTTAACGGTTTATACATGAGCTTCGTACGCAGTTTTTTAAGACGACTGATGGACGAAAGCGTTTCACCAGTAATCTCTAGGTCACCATGAATAACGCTTGTGAATTGATTATAGTAAACATTTTTTTCTGTGACGACCATCTTTTCCTTACAAGTCGCCTTTTAGTACACCGACAGGTTAAATCCTCAGCTGTGCTGCTTCGGAACCCGAAGTGCACTTTTCAGCTTTTTCATCTCCAAGTATGTTATGCCGCATGTAGTGATGTGCTGTCCCTAGAAACTTTGGAAATATTCTCGTAAACATTACCGGCAATATTCCTAATAAACGGGCCGGACAGACAGACGGACAGACAGCGGAGTCACAGTAATAGGGTCCCGTTTGCACCCTTTGGGTACGGAACCCTAAAAATGGAAATTTAGAGGAATATTTACGGAAATATTGGGAATATTTCCGTAAATTTACAATGGGAAAATTACCGTTTTGAAATATTTCCAGCAGCACATCACTACCGCGGTGCATCATCTCACAGCCGAGTGACGAGAGAAAAAAAAACGAGCGAGCCTTACAGTAGTCGCATATGACGTGTAGCATCTGATATCTCACCTCGGTAATAAGCAACCGCGTTCATTGGTGAAATGGAATTGCTCCGAAGCAGCAGAGTTAAGGGTAAAAGCAGAAAAAAAATAAAATGAGAAGGAAAAGTATGTATGTTTCACTCACTTTTGCTCGGACTAAGCGCACCAAATACGTCCACACATATTTTCGCAAGCCTCAAATTCTCAATTAGATACGGCAAGGCAGATTCCTTAAGGTTTCCAATCACTTGTCTGGTTATAAGTAATACGGCCAATTGCTGAAAACATACGGTAAAATGATCTTTACGTCCTCCCGTGACGAAAGTGGTGCGAAAAAGCCACATTTTCGCGCGTGTACCAGGGAAGACGTTAAATTTTACTTTTCGTATCGTAGTATAGGCCGTAGTTCGATTTATTACGCATATGTCAATACACGTTATACAAGCTGACTGGTAAATCACGTTACATATTAAAAGGGGGCACTCAGTACTCTATTCTCATTCCAAATATATATAAAAAATAGGTGCTTAGAAGTTGACCAAATTATCCAATAAAAACAAGAAGTGTGGACACCCGCGCTACGCGCAATGAAAGCGGTTTCAAACAACGAGCCGATAACGCAGCGGTACCTTTGGTACTGCGTGCCGAAAAGCGAAAAGCCGCCCGCGTCCTGTCCCCGCGCGCCGCATCTCGCCCCTTGCTCCCGGTTCCCGCGCCGGTCGGCTCAGTCCTTTAGGACATACTATCTTATTTGTGAGTCTAGCTGGATGCGCGTAGCGAGCGCGCGGTTTCCAAACATTCCGAAACTTTGCGCACTAATTTGATTATTTTTTTCTTTGTAATTAATAGGGATTTTGGTTAGTTTGATCATGATTTATTATGTCCTAAGTATGAGACGTGATTTACCAGTCAGCCCTTATTACATCTAACAAAATATACTGAAACTATTTTAAAGGTTGAATTCAGTCGAAATTCAAATTCAATCGTATAAAAAATATTTTTTTTACTTTCGATACAAACACGGATCAGCCGATCAGTCAACTTGTATGAGAGACCAAAAATTCTTGATATATTTGGATATGTTCCTTGGGGAAAAGTTGTTCAGTATCATGGACTGAATTCACCCTTAAAATAGTAACTTATAAGATGAAAGCTCTTACCTCTTTAAGTTTATCCATATCCTGCAGATAGAACGCAATGTAGAACAAACTCATGAACGAGTTGACGAATTGGAACTGCAAACAGATGCATGTGATAACATTTCCCGAGTTACATTAATTGTATGAGAAGCTTCTACTTGGTGTGATTGTTTGTATGAAGTTTGAGTAGGTTAGGTGATGTAGTTCATTAGTTTTGCTACACACATAAGCGGGCCGGCAGCATTCGTTTCGTATTCTTGACGACCTCTATGGCCTAGTGGTCATCATGCCAGGCTGTCACATCGGAGGTCCCGTGTTCGATCCCCGATCAGGCCAAGATGGAAAATGATCTTTTTCAGATTGGTCTGGGTCTTGGATGTTTATCTATATATATATATATAGATAAACATCCGTCAAACAACAAAGCCGACCCAAAGCAATAGGCATGACGACGAAAGAATATTATTGACCCATCGGTTGAATTATTAAAATTATTTTTAATTATTAAATTAAGCGAAAAACGGCCACTATTGGCAAAAATCCAAACTAAAGCTTAACGTTCTCACTTTAAACTGTAAACAGTGGTTCATAAAATAGTTTGAAGGGTTATCTAGGTTTTACTAGCTCATAATTTTAAATGATATCTCCGTTTCCTTACAAATCATTTATTTCAAATGGGGGCAGCACTGGACTCCGTGTATCGTCTTAAGGCTAAGTACGATTTTTACATAGCGGTGACGTCACAAGCCCCCACTCTGGAACTTAGATGAGCTTTATCTTTGTGAATTTTTACTTTTTTGATAAACTAAAAAATATGTGTCCATTCTTTTTGAATAATCTACAAAACGGACTAATAAGAATAATACTTTTCTGCCACTGTCGTCAACCCTTTTATATCGGCTTTTCATCCACAAATATTCAATTTTACCGCCCAACTGTGCTGATTTAATACCGGCCTGCTTATGTGTATAGCAACCCTTATTGTTATAATGTAAATTATAAAACACTAATCCACTTTGGAAACACGGCGTATTGCAAACTGTCAATGTCAAACCGCCATTTTTACAGCCACTTTTGACTTTACACAAAATTGAAAAGCGTTTGATATTGATAAATGGAAGTATTTACCTAAAATAATTTAAAAATTTTATTCTATTTTTAACTGTAGCTACTTGGTTTTAAAATATGAACAGTATTTTTTTTCTTTCAACCAAAATTCCTACACAAAAGCCTTGTTAGATACACAGAGAGCTGACATAGAGATCCGTGGTCAAAATCTCGGTCACTAATCAAAACTGAATCTTTAAAAAAAAGGTTTTTAATTTTTTTTTATTTAGATTATGAAATGTAATAAGGCCTTTTTCGTGTGTTCGATCTCTGTGTTTCTAAACTAAATGAATGAATGAAGTAAAATTTCACACTACCAAGAAGTATAGATTTGTTCGCTATGTACTAAATAAAAATGTTTGAGTAAAGAACAAGAAAAAAGATGTGTTTTTAGTAAGTAGCATTAAGTTTTATTAATTTATTTAAAACATGAAAAATAAATACAAGCCTTAAAAGTGTGACAAAACTACATGTCGGTATTAAATGTAACATAAATACATACTTGTGTACTGTTTAAAAACTTTAGTATGACGTGCGAAAAAGCATGCAGCGAGAAAAAAAAAACGCGTGCCATTCGCTAGTCGCTTGTGCTTTTTATTAGTGATATTTTATCATAGATTACATTTTTTTATCGACCTCTTCCTTATCTATGGTAAGCAAAGCGTGATGGAAGCTTAGCTTAGCATGGCGATAACTTTACAGCACTTTTTAATACAAACCAATGCTATTTTGACTATCAGATGGTTCTCATACTTCGTTTCGAGACGGTAATTTTCTGTGGTTCAAAAAATTCAGTGTTGCCATGTTTTTTTTATTTATTTTAACGAAGTCCAGTCCCGTTTGGTAAGCAGAAAAGAGAAATAATATGCACTATAGTAAATTATTACTACATTATAGTGTACACTACGGATCGTGGAGCTATCTCTATTTATTTTTGCCAATTTATCGTCTATTTATCGTTGACTTTTAGGACTAAGGAGAAATTATGTGCTAAACTAGAGAAGGGAAGATACGGGGAATAACAAACTAGAACATGCACAAAACTTTAAGTTAAGAACACCGCTTTCAAAGTCACACTATTATAAAAATCGACACACAAAAATCCAAACATTCAATAAAACAAAAGGAAATCTTTAAATAACTCATCTTTCGTACATTACGTAGGTAACTATTTACTGTAATCGTTAATTTAATTTTGATTTAAGACTTTTTGATGTAACGTACGAAAGAGAACAAAATTATTAGTTCGCTATTTGCAATGATAACTCTCGGCAAAACCATACTTTTGTTTTTATTATTTTATTTTGAGCGCATATCGAGTAGGAATGCACTTGAAGCGAGACACGAGTATAGGCATGGATGAAATACAATAGGACTGAAAGCCTTCACACTTTGAAGCGTAATTCGAGTTTTAGTTTAAATGTTGTAACTAGATGGAGCTACTAATTTGAAAGAAGGTAGTTTCGTAGTGGTGCCGCTTAATTTCGAAAAGATGGCGGTATAAGCGCTCATTTTCTATGAATAAACAAGCGCCATCTCTGATTTTTTGTGGATACCGTCAGCCTAAGTACCCATCTTTTGTATTATCAGGATTTTGGCTTTCTTACAGAGTACGCTTTTTTGTTTAGGGTTGTCCGTCCTCTATATTTTTATCCTTGGTATAGGTCAACAATTAAGTAAGATGGCGGCACTACCGAACGTTTTTTTAATCTTATTTATGTTAAATTTTCCGTGTGGTTCCCGGCAGAGTAGAATAGGATCACTCTAAGTCATCCCGTGGATGTCGAGTTAGGAATAAAAGCTAAACAAAGCTTATAAACATCAATGAGACCTCTCCAACCCGTCTGGATAGCGTGGAGAGTCTAGGCCAAATCCTCTGATTGCTCTGGCCGAGTGTAGCTCTGGCAGTACAGAGAGGGTCGTGCTCCTGTATTGGAGACTAAAAAAAGACCTGATGATGATAAATTTAGTTCCAATTTTTTCCGCAACATGGCGAGGTCCACAAACTTATTTGTTCACCTTTACTGTAAGTGTTTGACTTTATTTTAAAATAACAACAACGACTTTTTCTAATCCCAACTCATGTCTCACTTAAGGCTATTAGGTGCATTAAATGCAATTGACAAACTTGAAGGTTATGGGTACTCTAAATCTAAACTATATTCTTATTGTGTCGATGTAAGTTATACAAAACAATCATCATTTGTGATTTTGTCTTATTGTCCTCCACTGGGGGATATCCAAAGTACAATTACGTTTATAGCAGAGTTGTTTCAGATCTCTCTAGCTGCGAAAATGTATGACAACAACTGACAACTGCCATGGTTGTATGCCATCATGATGACTGATTTGAATGGCCTCTATGACCGCCAGGGATAACGGCTAGATATCAAACCATGGAAGAGATATTCTATACAATTTGTGGTCACCAAGTGCGGACCACGCCCACGGATGCTCAACATTAGCACAGAAAACAGTAAGAGTAGATACAGAACGGAATCTCCTAAGCTCCCGCGCATTATGCGTCCCCGTTCCCTGTCCCCGCCCCTCCCCCGTCCTCCCTTGTCTCAGGGGAGAGCGGGCGAACACACACGCATTGATGTGTGCACGGCGGCACAAGAGCGGGGGAGAGGTGCGGGGGCGGGGAATGGGGACGCATGTTGCGCGTACCTTAGGAGATTCCGTTCTGTATGTAATACTCTGTCTTCTGTGACATTAGTCAGCGGCAGTACTATTGGAATTCATTACCGAATGATAAACTCTACTACTCTCTATCAATTACCAACAAAATCACCTTCAAGTTTGCCCCTTAAATGCTGTCAATGTGCATCACAAGAGTACACGAGCGAGTATAACTCCTCACCTTTGTCGTTGAGCCACCGCGCTATCCTGGCGTAAAGCTCCTCTTCGACGGCTATGATGATGGCTAGGATTGCGCGAGGAATCCATGTAAAGTACATTAGCCTTGTTTCCCACCAATCCTACAATAATTAATATTAGTGTATATCAAAAATAGTTGTTGAGTGGAGAAACAGACATTTCTTCTTCCACGGCAATGATTATCTTTTTCTAAGTGGCCCTTGCGATCCAAGCGTAAACACCCGAGAGGCCATCACCACAATTTCCTCGCGAGTGCGAGGGTATCAAGCTGGGGATTTAACTGAGAATACGCGGAGATGAGAGAGAGAGAGAGAATACTAACCTGCGCCCTCAACAACAAGAAGGTCATGCACGCACAAACAGTCAAACAGACAAGCATGACGGGCAACGAGACACAATGTCGCCAAACCCTGCGCCTCCACGCCGGGTATTGCGGCTCTGGCCGACCTGTCACTACGCTTGTGTCCATTTCTCCCTGTAAACAAAAATAAAGTATATATACAACACTTCAAATTTAACGAGTAAACGTTATTAATTTGAGTACTTTAGTACTGCATCTTGAATTCCTAAAAATCCTATAAGAATAAACGTTATGTACGTTTGTTCGCTCGTTCGTAAGCGTTACATGGTAATGTGTTAATATTGTATAAACATTACACGTAATGAGCAAACTTAATGACGTGTAAAAGTGCCTGCGAAGGCCTAAGGCCGTGAAACCACTGCACCGCAAACCGTCGCGGAGCGCGGTTCAACACACTGACGCTCCCGCGCGTTGACGCGTTGTCAGTGGGTTGGACCAGGCGTGTTTTCTATACAAACTGAGATACTTGCATACAATGTTAAAATCTGTCGCCCCGCGCTCCGCGACAGTGCGCGGTGCAGTGGGATCACCGCCTTATTACTAATTAAACATTTGATTTGATTAAACCGCAGAAAAATGAGATATGATATGATATACCTATGTAAGGATAAAGAGAACTAATAACTTCCTCTCCTCCTATGCTTGTTTTTTTTTTGCATTTACATCGGATGCCCACAATAGTGCGGAGGGGTAAATAATTGTAAAAAACGTAGTAGGTATAGGCACAGAATAAATAATATTAGGTAAAGAAGTCTCAGTCAACGAAGAAATTCAAAGAAATATCTACTCAATAGGTATGGCTAGCGATATGGTTTAATTTAGCTCACGTCAGAACTCAGCAACTTTTCGTATAAATACCTAGACAATTGCCATACATGCCAATTTCATTCTTATTACTCTGGACAAACGATTCGTATAACTGAATTTTACATCCGAAGGGGCCGCCTGCGCGCATATTTATAATGTAGGTACATTTTCGATACCTAAACGGGGAGTGACACAGGCCTGACATAGGTAAGTTCCTATACACATTTTCATTGTACAATAACAGTTAGAAACAAAAACTAACCTGAAATAGCGGTCGAGGCTCCACCAGCAATTCGTCTCTCTGGTCTATTGTACCCCATTTATATGCCAACACATTTGAATACCTGAAATTGTTACAATACAATGTAAAAATATATCTATAAGAATAAGTACATGCATACGTCTTTTTCCCTAACGGATTGACAGAGTATAGGGCCATAAGACTTAAAGGCCACAGTCAGTGTACAGTTGGTTTGCAGTCGTGCTAACTGCATCTCATCTGCAATTTGGCAGAATGTACAAACTTCTTCTCTTTTTACGCGGATCGTAAAAGCCGATCGAGGAAATGGGCGAAAATCTGAATGTTTGTTAATAGGCTATGCGGCTAGAAATCCATAACCATTTTGAGTTCATTTTTCAATCTTCACGACCAATATAGCGCTACACGTGGCATTTGGGTCTTATGGCCCTATGCTCTGTCTACCCCGTTAAGGAAAAAGACGTGATAGTGTACCTGTGTTTGTAATAAAAAGCGTAGTACATTCCTGCAGTCTCAAAATTCTTTGTAGGAATATCATTATAAAAAATTAAGTAGCTGAAGGAATAGATTACATTAAGAAAAAGATTGTATAAAGATGTCCACGGTGAAAACAGTCTTTATTACAATGTAATAAGGTTCACTTTACACTTAGCCGTGTTAAAATAATTGCATGCTGAACGAACATAGAACATACCTTTTCCACGTCTCTAAATAAACGCAAGCCCACAGAACGTTGAAAAGCGAGAACAACACGTAAGCTATGTCTTTCCAGGTTTCGTTAGCTGTGCCCAACCAAATCTGAAATTTTGTCAAATTCATACTTAGGAAAAATATTTTTTTGGCCTCCTATACAAGTTACCGATCAGCTGATACGAATTAGTAATTAGAGTATGGAAAGCTTGCGACCTGCACCTTCTGCGATTTGCATTAGTGCACATTTTGCGACTTGCACATTTGGCTATGGATCCCCAAAAATTATTTTTTATATCATATCCACCTTTAAAATATTTCCAGTATATTTTGATTAACCCTGTATACATATATAAATCTTCTACTTCATTATATATTACTTTAAAAACGTAGAACTCAAGTATTCAAAGCGGAGGTTAAAAACCCACCAACGCCGAAGCGTTGCAACACTAAGCAAATATGTTTTTCATCTCATCTATTCGAAAAACGATGATTTTATCCCAAATATTTGGGGCTAAAGTCACTGGTAATTCTCTAGACACTGAAAAGTAAAAAGTAAATTCCCTAGGCGTTTCCTAAAACACATTTGAAAACCGGACACGAATGTAGAATCAAAAATAATATTGGCAGTCAGCTAAAAAAAAGAAGAATTTAGTTTTAAAATTATAAAATATAGGCAAGGGCATCGTAATTTTTTTAAATTAGAATGCCACACGTTTAACTTGGATGACTGTAGGTCAAAATGTTTTGGTTCTCTTGCTTCCAAACCAATAAAAACGCGCGATTGTTGTCTTTGATTTAAATAGTAATTTTAGTAAACTATTAGGTTATTTTTACAACTATTTTTAATGTAACTAATTTCTTAATGAGGCCGATAGTAAATAACTATGGAGTTAACGTATAACACTAGCTTTGTAAATAAATATGAAGTTTACGTATAATATACATATTTAAATTTATAAAGAATTGACACACAAGGAAAAAGTAATGAAACGATTCTAATGACTGGAAAATGTATAAGATGTGGTGGTCCTAGAAAAATATTTTCATAGTACTTCTTCAGTGAAAACGCCACCAAATAAAGGTTAGTAACTGACTGTTAAACTCTGATTAGGTGTATGTACGTATTCTACTTTCGTTATAGGTAGATATATTATATTTGATTTTTCTCATAGATGGAGATGAAAAGAAGAATGTGCTACACGGTGCACGGTAATAGTTTTATCTCGGGCGATATACTTGAATCCCTCGCTTCACTTAGGATTCCACCGTATAATCCCTCGCTACGCTCGTGATTCTATTGTGGCATCCTTCGTTTCGCTCTGGATTCAAAGTAGCGCCCTCGCGTTAAAACTATTACCTTTACGCCTTGTAACACAATCTACTATTACATAAATTTTTTTTAAACTAAAATATACAAATATCCTTACCCAAAATATAAATCCCACGACGGCCGGTACAGTGAGCGACTGCGTGTAGTGGCCGAGCCAAGCGAAATACATTGCTATTTTAACACCGAAATATTCAGCGATCTCGTCTGGAATAGATATTAGAACTTATGTGGATGGCTAAAGATTCCCAAAGTTTATTGTTTTTAATTAACTATCTCATCTATCTATCTATCTATATTTAAGAGCTATGCTCTTGTCGGTGGAGTATGAATTCTCTTCCATTTGTCTCTCTCATCTGCCAGATGTTTTACTTCGCTGTACGACACCTTTTCCTTTATCTGTTTCATGTAGCTATGCCTCGGTCTACTTGGTCCGCTTATAAAGTTTCAAAACTAAGTAAGCTATGGAAAGCTATAATGCTATCGAAATAACTCTCGATAAAAGTGATAATGGCGGTTACTTTCTTAGATATAAAAGTGTGCAAAACACATTTTTGGATTTTCCTGACTGATACTATTTATTCGTCCCGGCACGCGTTTTGTATGCGTTGTTTGTGAGAACGAGAACTTTGTTTGACAGCTGTAGTCTTTGTCATTTGCTTACTTACCTAAAGGCTGCGGGGTAAACAGAGTCTTGACCCACTTCTTTCTAAGATTCTCCAGCGCTTGCCTCTCATGAAGCGGGAACATACTCGCTACCACACCTTTGCTCACACAAGCTGGTACTGTTAGGAAAAAAGAACCTTCATGTTAAGAACAAAACTGTTTTAGATCTGCACCAACGTTTTCCTGCAAAGTTCAATAAATAAAATAATACTAAATCCATGCGCAAAATTATAACGGCCCACCTTGAGGTTCTAAAGATGTCCAGATTTTTCATGTCAGCTACATACAACGTTTTCGTTTCAAGCCCAAATTATCTAAGATGTCATTTTAAATGTGTATAATAACATATAATGATCAGAAAACCCCATTTCAAAGCATCAAAGAAATCGCACCTCTCCCTCGCTTTCGCCTCGATGACTCATGTTGGCCGTCAAGAACCGGGGGAGAGGTGCGGGGACGGGGAACGGGGACGCATATTGCGCGTACCTTAGGAGATTCCGTTCTGTTTACTCTTACTGTATTTTGTGACTATGTTGTCGCTTCGTTGATATGGTTGTAGTTCCTCGTAGTGGCGTAGAGGTCGCCACAAACATGATTGCAGTCCTTCCGCCCACTGCTAGCATAAACCTCTCTTTGTTTACGCCATCCATCTCGCTTCTGTGCTGCACATTGACACGTGGACATTGAGCAAAAAACACATACCAATGCTCTGTCCAGGGCGCAGCGTAAGGGCGGGCTCTAGAGCATGCTCGTCACCCGGCTCCGCGCGAGCTGATTCCAGGACATGCTTCACTAGAGCCCCTCGTTCTTGGGTGTTCAGCAGCTCGGAAGCTGAAGAACCCTGTTTAAGATTTAACGACGTAAGAACAGAACATTGGAAGAACATTGCCAAAAAATTTAAATTAATTTAATTTTTATATTATTTTTCATTAATTTAATTTTATCGTGCCGGCAGTCTTTAATAAGTTGCCACCCGAGATAAAGCAGGCAACTTCTTTGACAAGCTTCAAAGTTAGGCTAAAAATGTGGCTCATTGAGCATGGGTTCTATAATAAGGAAGAATTTTATAAGTGCCAACTGTAATTCAATTTGTTTCGTCTTTATATACATACATAATTTTATTTTTGACTTGTTATTTAAGATGCTATTTGATTTTTCGTACATACAATATGACGTGTAAACTTTTTTATGAATAAAGATGATTATGATTTCACAATTTTAAATTTTGAAGGTCCTTTTTTTAAATCAAACTTTTTCAGAGGTTCAACTTCTAATGTGTGATAAAAAAATGTGCCTATTTTACAATATTTTTTTAATTTTTATTATTAATTGACTATTATAGATACCGAATCTCCACAACTGGACGCTTTTTACTTAGACGCCCATATAATGGTATGATTAAGTGAAGACGGCTCCTGAGTCCAGAATCTAAATTTTGCTCCCGCTTCCCCGCATACAAATTAACTCAAGCCGAAGCGAGACAGCGAGCTGAGTGGGGAAGCAGGCAGCGCGGCGGGTCAATGCGGCTCGTTTACGCGTTTCTGGTTTTTTAGGTTTTTTTTTCATTTTACAAAGCATATTTAAAAGTTATTTAAAAAAAAAGACATATGATGACTGCGTTATCTTTAATACAATTATAATCCAAAGTGACAAGAGCTAATTTATTGTATTTCTTGAACACTAGCCGTTTTAGTATAATTCGGAGGTAATTTGGAGGCAAGATAGCAATTTTTTTTTTTGAGTCATATAGTGACTAGAGTTAGTCCTGAACTTTGCTGTATTTTTATTTCGAAGTGAGTATTTCGTTAATATTGATAATACGGAAGATCGCTCTAAGAACTTTAGGGTAGTAGAATCACTTACAACGTACAATTTAAAGACTACACCGTACGTAGTAAGTAGCTAAAAGTTCAAGGGCATACAAAGCCTTGTGGCCGATTATAAAACGACGTCAGTGCAGATTCCATCGGATAGCTGCAATTTAGATGCAATTTCTCGCATGCATTATTCATAAAGAGCGATTTGTGCGGCGCATCAATAATGCATGTCGGTTGGTGACTCCAAACTTGCACCCACATCACTTTATCACAATAATATATTGTAATAAAAAAACGAACTATAGAACCTTAAACAAGTACGAAAAAGAATTGTTTCAATGTTATTATGTTGACAGAACCGAAGTTAAAACGTTGTTTGTACGAAAACATTTACCGACAAGCGAAGCCTGTACCGATAGAAAAGAAAAAGAAAGAAAGAAAGGATTTTTTCGGCAACTATAATTGGGTAGTTTCCTGAATCAAAAATAAATTATTTAGTACTGTTAAGGGAATAAAACGTCACAAAATAATGTCGCTTGTCACAATTGATCACATTTAAGAACGCTATTTGACTCCAAAAAACTATGACGTCACAGTCCGATATTTCGTACAAATCTGTCTGATTTGTCTGAAAAAAGTGTCTGATTTGACTTGTTGGAAACTAGCGGATTATTCCAACTTACAAAGCTATTATAATATCTAATATTTAACTTAGTATTAGGTAGGTAGTTAAGTTAGGTGCCACAAAAAAGTGGAAAAGGAAACATCGGAAAACGGATCCGAAGCAACACAGTTAAGAATGCAATAATATATTTTTTTTTTGTTTTAATGAAAAAAAATAATGAAAAATAGACATTGATTTTGTACCACGTCTATTACTAATATATGTACAAACTAGCTGTGCCCGCGACTTCGTTCGCGTGGTTGTCGGAACGTAATGTTATATAGTTATATAGCCTAAAGCCTTCCTCTATAAATGGACTAACCTACAAAAAAAGAATTTTTCAAATCGGACCATTAGTTCCTGAGATTAGCGCGTTTAAACAAACAAACAAAAAAACAAACTCTTCCGCTTTATAATATTAGTATAGATAAAAGCAAGAAAATAATTGTGTTGACGACTGAATACAATCGTTAGATTAAGCGGCCGATTACAATCGACCCGAATGCTAAGAACGCATAATAACCTCATTATAGCTTTCAGTAGCCATGTACGAGTAAGCATGTAACATTGATGTGTTACGTTGATTACACTGGAACAAAAAAACAAATAATATTTCTGGAATTTTTAATACAACACGGACAACGTCCTTTAGCGTGTTTTTTAAGGCCGTACCTGAATTTTCCGGGGTCCAGTGTTGCCCCCATTTAAAATAAATCATTTCAAAGAAAACGGAGACATCATTCAAAATTTTGCAACTAGCCCTAGATAACCTTTCAAAGTATTTTATGAACTACTGTTTACAGTTTAAAGTGAAAACGTTAAGCTTTACTACGCACATTTGCGAAAAACGGCCACTTTTGGCAAATGTGCGTAGTCAAGCTTAACGTTCTCATTATAAACTGTAAACAGTAGTTCACAAAATAGTTTGAGAGTCTATCTAGGATTTGGTAGTACGATAAGATACGTACGATACGATCAGCTAATCAGTTTGTATGAAAATTCAAGTTTTTTTGGGTTTCGGGAAAGTTGTAGAACAAAAGTTGTTCAGTTTCATGGGCTGAGCATCTACGTTCTACTCGAGGGAGTGACGCCAGAGGCGTGTAACAGGGGTGTTGTTCTGTTCTTCAAAAGGGGTGACAACACTCTCTTGAAGAACTATAGGCCCATCACACTTCTGAGTCATGTGTATAAGTTGTTTTCGAGAGTCATCACGAACCGTCTCGCTAACAGATTTGATGCCTTCTAACCTTCCGAACAAGCCGGGTTCCGAAAGGGCTATAGTACCATGGACCACATCCATACGCTGCGGCAGGTTATAGAGAAGACGAGGGAGTATAACCAGCCGTTGTGCTTGGGGTTCGTGGACTATGAGAAAGCCTTCGATTCGATCGAAACATGGGCCGTGCTTCAGTCTCTCCAGCGGTGCCGTATTGACTATCGGTATATCGAGGTGTTGAAGTGTTTATACAACAAAGCCACTATGTCGGTCCGAGTACAGGAGCTCAGTACGAAGGCTATTTCATTGCAAAGAGGCGTGAGACAGGGAGATGTCATATCTCCAAAACTGTTCACCGCTGCTCTGATAGATGCCTTCAAGCTTCTAGAATGGAAAGGACTGGGCATTAACATCAATGGCGAGTATATCACTCACCTTCGATTTGCCGACGATATCGTTGTCATGGCAAAATCGATGGAGGACTTAAGTACGATGCTTGAAGACCTAGATCGAGTTTCCCAACAGGTTGGCCTGAAAATGAACATTGACAAGACGAAGGTCATGTCGAACATGCACGTAACGCCTTTACCTGTTTCTGTTGGGAGCTCCACCCTCGAAGTTGTAGACCAGTATATCTACCTGGGTCAATTGATCCAGGCAGAAAGTTCCAGCTTCGAGGAAGAGGTCTTTCGACGAATCCGACTCGGCTGGGCAGCGTTCGGGAAGTTACGCAGTGTCTTCTCGTCCAAAATACCTCAGTGCCTCAAGACGAAAGTGCTTAATCAATGTGTGTTACCAGTTATGACTTATGGCTCCGAAACGTGGTCCCTTACTATGGGTCTCATAAGAAGGCGCAAGGTCGCTTAACGGGCTATATGGCTCTCCATATGCTAGGTGTTTCTTTACGTGATCGAATCAGAAATGAGGAGATACGTAGACGAACTAAGGTCACAGACATAGCCCAGCGGATTAGCTCATTGAAGTGGCAGTGGGCGGGGCACATAGCGCGAAGAACCGATGGCCGATGGGGCAGAAAGGTTCTCGAATGGCGGCCACGTACCGGCAGGCGCAGCGTAGGACACCCACCTGCTAGGTGGTCAGACGACCTGAGCAAGGTTGCAGGAAAACGCTGGATGCAGGCCGCTTCTGATCGGTCGTTTTGGAAATCCTTGGGGGAGGCCTATGTCCAGCAGTGGACTTCCTGTGGCTGATATGATGATGATGATGAGGAACCATCTGAGAAGTTTTGCGCTAGTTCATTAACACGCTGTACAATAAAATAATTTCCCTAAAAATTAGGTAGGTTGAAAAGAAAACCACGCCATCCAATAAATTAGCAAGCCCAGCTAGACAGACGGTATTAAATTCAGTATACCTAAAACCTACGCCCAATTATTCCCATTGCAGTGTCGTATACATTATTCATGGGCGTCGATTGTGAATATCAATAATGCATGGCGGGCAATGAATCGCGACTTTGGGGATGAACGAGGTCGTTACATGCCCAGAGGGCAACTCTAGGGTCTCGCTAGACACCAATAAGGGTTGACTGAAAGCATTTAGGCCCGCTTTAACCTTACAAAAGGGGTGACACCAAATGTCACAAGGCCAGTGGTCGACACGCTATGATATTTATAACCTTTTCACGTCTTTATGCCCTACGGGGTAGGCAGTTTCGGGTTGCAAGACTTGCAAGATAAGGCCATGCAAAGCAATATTGTTGGGCCTTTAGATTGAAAACGGGGGCCAAAGACACGTTGCTAACCAAATTTTTAGAATAGATCCTCAATTTTCCTCAAAATTTTGGCTAATTTCTTCGATCGGCTTTTACGATCTGCATAGGAAGAGAAACAGCTGGTACATCCTAAGATTAAATAAGAAGTATAGGAATGTAGCCATAAAATCACATGTAAGCCGGCTAGGCTAATACGTAAACATATCACGTACCATCCTTGCTTTACTTGGGAAGCGTAAATATGTATTCAGTTTGGCATACGTTGGCTTTTATTGCGCACTTTACAATACTCGTAAAGAAATAAAAGCACCCTTATCACTGTTGAATTAATGCGAAGAGTTTTTTGTTTCAGAAATTCGTTTTAAATGGTCCATATCTAAGGGTCCATATATGTATAACGTCTGAAAAATATACAGAATCTATTTGAGGGGAGCATTTAGTCCATGATACTGAACAATTCCCCCAAAGTAATATGTATCGAAATATAAAAAATATTTTATTGCTGTCCATTATTTTTCATATTTCTATATGCATTTCCGCTTCTTCTGTACTTGCGCCTAGGAAGTGGCATAAACTTAGCTGTAAGTAACGATTTGACGTCAACATTTGTGCAAAACAAAACAAAGTGACTATTATTAAGAGATATTATAAATATCCTATGATAATAAAGATATTTTGAACTTTTGAAATTGTAAGTATAACGTAAGCAGAACTTGAGCCATTTTTAACTCCCCCCCCCCCCCTTCCCCTTTGTCAGCTAAAGTAAGCAAATCTCTTACGCTCTTATGCCTACGGTCAGAATAGGACCACTCCATCTTTTCCTGTGGATGTTGGCTACCACCCCGGGCCTACACAATCGAAACTTCGGAAAAAAAATCAAATTCAGACTGATAAACAACTTTTCGTTTGGTATTTTTTTTAGCGTTTTACAAACATGATTATATTAGAGTAAATAATTGAATAAATGGCATTGAGATTTCTCGCCCTCCTATGGTTAATCCGGCCCTAGTCAGACCATAGCATGAAATAAAGGCCAGCGTGAAACCGGCATCAATCCGTACAAAACTTACCTTTTGAAAGCAATGCATGTCTCGCACGGTGAACTCTTTGTAGCCCCCACCGAACTCGGGCTTCAGCAGCTTTGGCAGGTGCACTTCCTCGGCCGTTTGCAGCAAACTGCGGGAGACAAAATATCGCCCAGGACGGTAAGCTGTATTGGTCACTTACACACACCAAATAAACGGGCAATTGCGAGTCGGACTCGTACATGAAGGGTTCCGTACCACCGTACAATGTTTTAAAACGCTGAAGAAACACGTTTCTTGTATGACGCCCCCCTTTAATTTTTAACTTCATCTTATTTTTAGTATTTGTTGTTATAGTGGTCATAGTAATACATAATCGGTGAAAATTTCAGGTGTCTAGCTATTACGGTTCAAGAGACAGAGCCCTGTGACAGACGGACAGACAGACAGACGGACAGACAGCGGAGTCTCAGTAATAGGGTCCCGTTTGCACCCTTTGGGTACGGAACCCTAAAAAGAAATTAAGGACGGCAAATATTTACGTGGTTTGGTTTAGTTAACATGTGTGCTTTCATCGTCGGCATAAGGAGCACTCCATTTCTTCCTGTGGATGACGATCGCCGACTGTCGCGCGACAGTTCGCGACACTGGTCGCCGACTAGTGCCGCGAACTATCGCTAGCACACTGTCGCTCGTCTGTAAGAGCTCTAAGGGTTGCTGCACACTTATTCGGATCGGTATTAATCGGTACAGCCGAGCGGTAAAATCGAATATATTGTCGCATAGGACGATGAATGACAATGTCAACGTCACGAATTCGAACAAAAAAAAGAATTCACCTAAAGGAAAATTTCATCAATCACGTCAGAGCGATGTTGGCCTAGCAGTCTATGCATTGGGCTGTGAATCGAAAGACCCCGGTTCAAATCACAGTCAGGTATAGTGTTTTTGAAGTACTGAAAGAAGTTTCTAGATAACTCTAGACCAAATGGAAAAGAAAATACGGGACAGAAGATGAGTGAGAGAGAAGCCGATAGAAAATTAGTGATTTGAATATAATAAATAAATAAATAAAATAAAATATGTTTATTTCTTTAACAATTTGGTACATAAAAACTTGTGATTGTGGCCTTCTGTTAAGTGGAATACACCTGTATTAGAAGGGCACACTCTTCCATAGCCATAGTAGAGCAGTACCTATTAAATGATTTACCATTTAACATAACAATTTTAAAATGTAGGTATTTAGGACTTAGGTAATTTAAGGTATGTATATGTATAAGTTGAATATGTGTGTGTGTGTGTGTGTGTGTATGTGTATGTGTATGTGTATGTGTGTATGTGTGTGTGTGTGTGTGTGTGTGTGTGTGTGTGTGTGTGTGTGTGTGTGAGGGTGCGTGCGCGTGTGTGTGTGTATGAGTACGTGCGTGAGTATATATGAGTATGTTTGTGTGAAAGCATGAGTAGTGTGCAAGTGTAATTCGGAATAATGTTTTGAGTTTACTCATTAGTGTTTGTCCAGTTAATGAGATTTATTCATTTTTATATTCAATAAGGGACTCTGTTTCATCATAATTTAGAGATTTCAGCCAAGTTACTATCTTTTTTTTACAAGCGTACTTAGTTAACATGTAAATGTCTATTTCTTCATTCACTAATTTGTACAAATGTGTTGCTTGTTTATTAAACTGTCGTCTAGCAAAACTACTTTTTACACTTACAGTTTTTGAAGTTTGGATTGCTACCTTTCTACGTTTAGATTTATATAACGGATCAGGGGTTAGTGTTTTATGCACTTTTAGGATTGCATGAAGGATATAAAGTTTTCTTACTGACAACAAGTCACAATCTGAGTATAATTTACAAGTGGAATAAGTCCGTGGTTTAAAGTATGCTACCTTTAGAAGGGCTCTCTGAGATCTTTCCACTTGTAAAAATTTTACTTTAGTTGCACCTCCCCAGACAGGAATGCAGTAGGTAAGAATTGACTGCGCTAAGGCAATATAGATTAAATTAAGTAACGATTTTGATGCAACATACCGAAGTTTAACAAATATCCAAATGAGTTTACGAATTCTACTAGTGATCGTCTCTAAATGTGAATGCCAAGATAAATGCTGATCCACAATGACGCCGAGATATTTGATGGAAGAGGTTTTTTCTATATTAGTACATGTGCAATCACCTTCCTCACTTTTACAGTTTAAATTATGTATTTGTATTTTAAAGTCTGAGGGAGGTTGTGTGGATTTATTTATGGTGAAGCAAATATATTTTGTTTTAAGTGAATTTAGGGTGAGTAAATTGTGCTTTAGCCAAGTGTCAACTTCAGTAAGCCCCGCTTCAGTATCCGCACTAATAGATTGCCATGAAGCACCACTAAAAATAATCGCAGTATCGTCGGCGTAAGAGAATACTGTAGCATTAACTAACTGAAGGTTAAGCAAGTCATTAATATAAATTAAGAAAAGTGTTGGTCCAAGTACGCTCCCCTGAGGGACGCCAAAATTGATGCTAGAGCATTCACTCGTATGCGTACCTACTTTAACACATTGCTTTCGATTAGTCAGATAATCTCTAAATAGTTCTAGGGGTACACCTCTTATACCAATGTGTTCAAGTTTTCGTAGAAGAATGGGGACAGAGACTGTGTCAAAAGCATTCTTTAAATCTAAAAATACGGTGAGACATTTATTTCCTTTATCTAATTGATCTACTATAATGGTAGTCAAAGCTGTTATAGCATCTTCAGTTGACTTATTCTGTCTGAAACCAAACTGTCTTTCGGATATTATGTTATATTTGTTGAGATAACTAATGAGTCTAATATTGATAATTTTTTCGATGATTTTTGAAAATATAGTTAATACCGATATTGGTCTATAATTGCATACATTGTCTCTGTCTCCACTCTTGTACACCGGTGTTACAATAGCTTTCTTAAGAGAAGAAGGAAAAACTCCAGCACCAAAACAAAGATTAATCAGATGAGTCAAGATAGGCACTACTTCATTTTTGGCTAGCTTTAGAAAAGCGGTAGGAATAGCATCCCAGCCAGAAGCACTCGATGATTTTAGACTAATAAGAGTTCTTTCCACTTCATCGGTATCTGTGTCTAATAATACAAAGGAATTCGTCTGTTTCGGTTGAGTTATTGTACAAGTACCATCTGTTGTGCCTTGGGTCTGTGGGGGAGCGATCCTGGAGGCCAAGTTTTCTCCAACATTAGCAAAATGCATGTTTATGTGATTTACTGACGTTTCAGGTGTCTGTTTGATATTCAGTAGATTTGTGTTATCTGTATTAGTTTTTTTGTGATTTGTAATTGTAGTAATTGATTTCCATAAGCATTTAGTATTTTTAGTAGATGTTGCAAGTAAGTTCGTCTCGTATGTTCTTTTGAGTTTTTTAATTAAACT
Organism: Acrobasis repandana; assembly: GCA_963576875.1. Lineage (NCBI taxonomy): Eukaryota > Metazoa > Arthropoda > Insecta > Lepidoptera > Pyralidae > Acrobasis > Acrobasis repandana. Next base: position 10,157,456 of record OY756237.1, read on the forward strand.
ATTACAAAAGTTGCGGTACCGCCTGTAAGTGATTTTTAGTATGTCATCGTTAGGGTTTTTACGTAGTTTTAATTGCATCTTGTTCCTGTTTCTTATACAACGAAGTACACCTGTGGTTATCCACGGCTTGATAATACGTTTATTTTTAGGAACATGAGTAGTCTGCGTGTTTTCCAGCAATGATTCAGAAATTGCTTTTGTCAGTTGGTCTAAAAGCAATTTGGGATTATTACAAAACAGAAGTTGTGAAAGATTTTGATTAGTTAAACTTTGTAGAGCTCCACTGTAGTCTATAAATGTTTTATGAGTATAAGGGACTGCGCTACATTTGAAATTTGATAATGCCAACAAAATCATTTCATGGTCAGTTATAGTTGTATTCAAGACAGCAATTTGTGCGATAATGCTGTTTTGACTCGTTTTAATCATAAAATGGTCTAGGCAGCCGTCTGATCGAGTCGGTAGTTTGTGCCCAGGCATGATACCAAGAGAGGCTAGCATATTGAGGTATGTATGCCTATTAATCCTTTCGAAAGCTAGTTCATTCTCCTTAATTATTAAATTTATATTTATGTCACCAGTTATAGTAGTGTTTTTATGGCTTTTAATAGTATCTAAATGTGAACATAGGGAGTTTACAAATGGCACAGCGTTTTTGACTGATGGTGATCTGTAAATACCAAGTACATTGTAATTTTCTAGATTTATTTGAAGACATGATGCATCCTGAAGCCTTATTTCTTTGACGTCAATTTTATGAGTATTTTTAATATAGGCAACAACACCATCATTCTGATTGATATTAACAGTGGTAAAGTGCTCAGAATAACCATCTAGTTTGGGAATTGTTTTATCACTTTGTAATCTGCACTCTGTAAGAATAATGATGTCAGGTTTAAATTTAAGTGGTATAAGGTTAATAATTAAGTCATCTAAATTACTGTATATACTTCTGATGTTTTGACAGATGATTGTGAAATCATTGCTTTTAATTTGGAGATGATTATGTAGTTCTTCAATATTACATTTGATAGCAGACGCAATTTCAAGTTTGTCCAAGTCTGTTAAGTTAATATGGAACATTGATGCGACATTGTTCGAATTCAGGGGGTATATAAGCAGTACAAGGCGCGGCCAAGGGCAGTTTTAGTTGAGAAGTGAAATCCGAAGAAAGAAGAAAAGTACTAGTAGTGAGTAGTGAGTAAAAGTGAAGTGGACATTGCAGTGACAGTACGGTGAAGTGGGCATTGCAGTGACAGTACAGCGCGTGACAATTCAGTGGCGCATGGCGTTTCCGCGCGCAAGACAGTACTGTGACGTTTCCGCGTACGGTGATACGCGTAATGTGTGGAAAGAGGACTGTCAATTACTGGACTAAAAAGGTTGTAAATAAAGGTACGATTTCATAGAATTGTCCGTTTCCTTTTCTATCCCCAACCCACTCTCGTAACAATATGAAGATGAATGTTCGGGGAAAAATTATTCAAAATCGAATTTAAATCAAATACAAATTTATTCAGTAATTAGGCCTTTCCAGGCACTTTTACACGTCAATAATTTAAGTGTACATTACGTGTAATGTAGCTACCGATACTAGCGTTTCGCAACGATCACTGTTGAGAAGAAACGCCGAAAGAAACTCATTTACACAGTATTGGTCGGCTTCGCGCCAGAAGGGCTTTGTCAGTTTACAAAGATATTATGCCTAATACAATGTTATCACTGATATTAGGCGTATCTTTGTAAACTGTAAACAACATAATATGTAAAGCTTCCGAACGAGTGCCAAATCCAATTTACAGAAATAAGTTACAGTGGGTAGTCTTAAAAAAAACGGAGCCGGGCTGACCGGTCCCTACTGGCGGCACCCGTTCACGAGTTGACGCTTGGATCAGCCATCGCTGAATTCGGGTCGGCTTTGCTGTTCGACAAATACTGCCGAACCGACAATGTCAACCCGAATATGTTTAGTGTGTAGCAAACCTTAGGACACAGAATACAGTAAGAGTAAACAGAACGGAATCTCCTGGTACGCGCAATATGCGTCCCCGTTCCCCGTCCCCGCACCTCTCCCCCGTTTTCGGCTCGATGACACAAGTTGGCCCACAAGAACCGGGGGAGAGGTGCGGGTGCGGGGAACGGGGACGCATATTGCGCGTACCTTAGGAGATTCCGTTTTGTTTACTCTTACTGTATTCTGTGCTTAGGAATCAACAGGGAACGCGCTAAAATGAGAAGGGATGTTTAATGATGACAAGTTTTACTCACACATCATCATCAGCAGTGATGTAGAACGCTCCGCATTGTGAAGATGCGTGTTGACGCACACACACACGCAAACGAGGCCGACTTCCGCGTAGTTTCTGCAGCAGCCAAAGCAGCATGCCGTCGGGAAGACCTGCATTCAATACTGAATGTGTTTAACTGGGTAGATGACTGGGTCAAAAATAAATTGTTTGGTACTGTTAAGAGAATAAAACGTCATAGCATCTTATTTTGCATTGGGGTCCACAATGGGAAGCACGTCGAACCCTTGGGTTATATAGTCATCATCATCATTTCAGCCGCATAACGTCTACTGCTGGACATAGGCCTCTCCCAAGGTTTTCCAAAATGACCGATCTAGAGCGGCCTGCGACCTAAAACAGCTGAATACTCGATTCTTTTGTGTCCTTCTATTGCATGAAAAACGAGCGGTTTTTTGTTTTTCTAATAGGACAAAGGCGTTAAGTATTTTATTCAATTTCTTGATAAGGCACGTAAAATTGCGAGCCAAGCGAGTATTAATTTGATTTACCCCAAACGATATAAGACTGACCTTGCGTATTTTTCGTGTTTGTAAGTGGCCAACACTGGTATCAGATTTTTTAAGCTAAAGGCATCTGACATAGCTTGACGACTGTTCATTCATTATTGTATAATGATGAGAGCCGGGACCATCGGCTTAACATGCCTTCCGGAGCACGGAGGAGCTAGAGAAATTTTTGTGCCACTTGTGGTCAACTTGTATGGCTTATCAAAAATTATTTTTCATATTTCGATATATGTTCCTTGGGGAAAGTTGTTCAGTATCATGGACTGAATTCACCCTTAAAATAGTGACAGTATATTTTGTTAGACCCTGTCATAGACATTACGCAAGTACATAGATCTCGTTGGACGCTGTATAATATTGATTAAAGTGGTACAAACAACAAAATGTACTAAGTGGTAGTTTAAGTTTTCTTTATATAAATTCATTACCTATACGTTTTATTCACACCCACATAAAACTCTCCAATCGACCCAAAGGTTTGACTGTTAGAGAATGCTTTTAGCATTAAGTCCGCCTGTTGTACTTTAAACATAATTATGTGTGTACAATAAAGTATAAATACTTTAATACCAATCTATCCCTTTCTTCGACTTGTCCATTGACATCCATATTTCATATTCTGCGACATACTTTGCTCCCTCGACGCGCCCATTCCAATCCAATACCAGCCTAATCCATTAGTTACCTACTCCTCAACTTTTCGTCACGCCTACACTTTCGTACACAAAGTGCCTATTCATACTTATTGAGGTCAATATTCATATGACGTATGACGTATGATATCACATATATATATATTATATGTGATAGAATATATCGTGTTATACTATAGTTCGATCGAAGCGAAAGAATGTTACATTTTTAAGGTACCGTCTATCTATTGTCGGTCTTATATTAATTCCGCAGCGCAATGCCGGTTTTTTTTTGACGTGACAACTAGACATGGGTAATCTCGACTCCGAGGAGTGTTTCGGCTCACTGAATTGTACTCCGCATCCGGTACCGACTCATCTTAATGATTCCTACTCCCTTATCGGCTCCAGCTCAGAGATCCGCTAAATTTCGCTATTGAATCTACAGAATAAAGACGTCCTTTCTGGTACCGGTTTCAATACAGAATAATATTAACTCCCGACTCCCGATTCCTTCCGAGACGCGGTGGAGCTGAAACGCGGCTCGCGGCTCGCGACCCGACAGGCGCCGATTCCCTGCGGGACTAAGATCGGTGCGGACTCAATAACTCGCGTGAGCCGATAACGATTACCGAGATTTAGTACGGGTATCGGCTCCTGTTGATGAATCGGCTCATTTAAATATTCGAATCCGGAGTTACCCATGTCTAGTGACAACGTCTAATAACTCGATACTACGGGCTGCATGCACGAAAAAGATGACGTCATTGTCGCGTTCCGCAAGCGAGAGCGCGGCACGAACGAGAGAGAGGCATGATCGGCTCAGTTCGGAATGTTTGACGTTGTCACGTCAAACTACCGTCCGTAAACCGACTTTACAGACAACCAATTTTTTTTTACTAATTTTGCTCTATATTGCACACAATTAAATAAATGAGACACACATTAAATGTTGGTATACAATAAACGGGCAAGTGCGAGTCGGACTCGTACATGAAGGGTTCCTAACCACCGTACAATGTTTTCAAACGCTGAAGAAACACGTTTCTTGTATGACGACCTCTTTAATTATTAACTATATCTTATTTTTAGTATTTGTTGTTATAGTGGTCATAGTAATACATAATCTTTGAAAATTTCAGGTGTCTAGCTATTACGGTTCAAGAGCTAGAGCCCTGTGACAGATCCGAGTTAAAAACGCTGAAAAAAACACGTTTTTTGTATAACGACCCTCTTTAATAATTAACTGTATCTTATTTTTAGTATTTGTTATAGTGGTCATAGTAATACATAATCGGTGAAAATTTCAGGTGTCTAGCTATTTCGGTTCAAGAGATAGAGCCCTGTGACAGATCAAATTAAAAACGCTGAAAAAAACACGTTTTTTGTATGACGACCACCTTTAATTATTAACTTTATCTTATTTTTAGTATTTGTTGTTATAGTGGTCACAGTAATACATAATCGGTGAAAATTTCAGGTGTCTAGCTATTACGGTTCAAGAGATAGAGCCCTGTAACAGACGGACAGACGGACAGAAAGCGGAGTCTCAGTAATAGGGTCCCGTTTGCACCCTTCGGGTATGTAACCCTAAAAAGGCGACAAATGAGACACACATGTATGTATGAGATAAATATTGGTATACAAAATCGCACGGCAATCTCTTCCAAGTTGCCGAATGGCATCTGATATAGCTTAACGATTGCTATAAAGTGATGACAGCCGGGATATACAGCTTACGTGCTTTCGAAGCAAGGAGCTGGAGAAATTTTTATGCCATATAGTCACCCATCCAAGTGCGGACCACGCCCGGGGTTGCTTAACTTGCGAAAGCTCTAACAATGCGCTTATATAGGTATACTATCACCTCTTTATCCCTAATGAGGCAGACCGAGCATTTTGGGTCTTGCGGCTCTAAGCAGACAGAGCCCAGGGCCGCCAGTCCATAAGGCCACTTTTAGCGTGATAAAAGGAAATCAAAATACTGATAGGTTGCTAGCCGCATCGCCTATTAAGATGATTCTTATTTTGACCCATTCGCCCTTATAATATTAACGCTAAACATATTCGCTGATTACTGTTAACTAACGACCTTATTAGGCAAGGCTCGGATACTCCAAGGAAATGAGCTATCACACGCTATTCAAATGTGTTTCTGGCTCACTTCCCATCGTCGCTGAATAAGGCCTACTGTTTACAAAGCCTCTATTCATAGATCAACATATTACTTGTGGTTCTGTGAGAACAGTAGACCTCGCGAGCTCTTATAACAATGCAATAATCGACACTTTCCCCTTTCCAATGGCTTAGCAAAGCCATTTCAGTGAAATCCGTCCTTAAATTACGCAACTTCCCCCTTTTTTCTAAAGCAAACTTCCCTCTTTTTAGGGGGAACCCTAAAAAGCCTTTAAACCCTTTGGGTACGGAAGTACCCAAAGGGTGCAAACGGGACCCTATTACTGAGACTCCGCTGTCTGTCCGTCTGTCACAGGGCTCTATCTCTTGAACCGTAATAGCTAGACACTTGATATTTTTACCGATTATGTATTACTGTGGCCGCTATAACAACAAATACCAAAAATAAAAATAGTTAAAAATTAAAGGGGGTTGTCATACAAAAAACGTGTTTTTTCAGCGTTTTTAACTAGATCTTTATAATGGCATTAACTAGATACTTGAATTTTTCACCGATTATGTATTACTATGGTTTCTATAACAAATACTAAAAACAAAAAAAAGTTAAAAATTAAAGGGGGTCGTCGGTGTAGAGGTGACCTAAAGCCGTGAAATCCGGTAGGCCATGGGGTTTAGTAGACCGCCGAAACTGGCATGGAAACGTGCCAAACGTTACGTAATTTAGGCTAATAATACGGCGCGGCGGCGTTACGTGAACATAAATGCAGCCTTTAAGAATTCCTTACCCTGGACTTTCCCATACAAACGTAGTCTACGTTTTATTTTGAAACGACATGTCAGATTTCGGTAAAAAATTGCAACTTTAAAGAAATTGCATATCTTCTTCGTCTAAGCGCATCGGCAGCTGTGCCGTTTCAGAGCCCGGGGTGCGCTTTCCCGCTTTTTCTTCTCCAAATATACAATGTCATGTCAATGGTCACCCAAGGATCAATGGTCAATGGCAAAATGGAGAAGAAATAGCCGGAACAGTTTAAATGATTTGGCTATAGCTTTACGACCGGCCGCCTGCCTGACGTCAACCCTCTTTGGGAATGTATTTGTGCGAAAAGTTTTACAACTGGCCGCCACCCGACACCATCCTTGGGAATGCAATTGTAGCACGCGATGTTTGTGCTTAGTCCTTTAGTCGCCTCTTACGACATCCACAGGAAGAGATGGAGTGGTCCTATTCTAACCCGGAAGCACACGGGTGGCCGGTTTAAAGAAATTGCATATATCTAGGGTTATAATTGGTTTTCACAGTCAAAATATTGAACTTGTTGAAAATATAAGGGTGTAAAAGTTTTCCATACTGATGGTCAAAAATGATATAATACACTATATTCTCTTTCAAGTTCATATTTTGACTTTGAAAACCAATTATATTACTGTCTAGGATAAGGGAACTCTTAAGAATGGTCGAATTGGGTATCTGATTTGTGGGTTGTTTATTTAATTTATTTTTCTGCGGTGTCATTTAATTACAAATACCACTTTTCCATGTATGGAATCTAAAACATGCAGATCCAGTCTTGTTTTTGCAAACCGCCCGATACGCCGTGGAACCCGCCATAAAAGGGCGGTATCGGGCGGTGGACAATTTAAGTAAATAATTTATTTCATATGAGGTTGCCAATAGTTCATGGGTATGGTCCACTTTGATGGGTGACAAGTGGCACGAAATTTCTCAAGATCCTCCGTCCGATCCTCCTCCACGATCCCCTGCTGTCGTCAAGCTATGTCAGATGCTTTTAGGCAGCTTAAAAATCTGACATCAGTGCTGGCCATTTACACTCACGAAAATGACAAACAATAGTTTGTTGTCCCAAAAGTAGCAAACACTTCGGACAAAGTACTTAGACGACTCATGCCGAACCATAACAGGCACTCTAAAGCCAACACTTCGGTCCCACCTGTACACCTTATCCGGCATTGCTCCGCCAAGTGTCAGACTTGACACATCACGTCTGACACTTGGCGCACCGCACTAGCCACAGCAAGTGCGGTGGAAAAATCTAAGCAGGTAAACGACAAAAGGCACCTACTCTACGGAGAGACTCCGCCACCAGCACGTCTCAAGAGTCGTAACAAATGAAAAAGTTGTGAGGTGGATAAACAAGTATCCACCTTACGAGTCAAATATCCCACCTGCTGAAATCTCCCACCGGGTAGAGACCTTCCCTGGTCAGTCTGGGAGTCTCTCAATAGACTCCGGGCTGGTGTTAGGAGGTGTCGGGAAAACCGAGTTAGGTGGCGTCACGCTGATAACGACCTCTGCGACTGCGGTGTCATTCAGTTGATGGACCACCTTCTGTCATGTCCGAGCTGCTCTACGTCATGTACAATAGAGGACCTTTATAAAGCCAACGACAGAGGGATCGCCGTGGCCACATACTGGTCACAGGTGATTTGAAATTGAAGCTACAGTGTAATCATTTCGACTCGATAAGAAGAAGGACAAAGTTTTTGCATGGATTTGAATGGATACCAGGTTTTTCTTTTCATTTCTTCGTTTTTGAGAATATATTTTTTTCCAATGACGACGCCACTGACGCTCTTGTAGTCATCTTATATATGGCGGTGAGAGTGAAAAATAAAAGTGACCTATGAAATAAATAAATCAACCTTTTTGGTGTCTTTCAAATCTTACCTTTAGGAAATATCAGTACAACGTCTGTATGTTGTGTAGGCGTGGAATGTAGGAGTAATCTTCGTGGATGCATGAGGTGAGCGCCGAGCTGTCCGGCCATGGGGAGGCGTCTGCGGAGCTCCCTGCCCGCTGTTGGCAAAACATATATTTGAAGTAGGACATAATTTATCAAGATTCGTATTGGAATCTAGTAAGCTGTGCCGTTAAAGATGCAACCAGGAACAAGCTTACCATGTTCTCGGTTGTATATTTAGTTTCATCTCGGTAGAAACAAGTAATTATACTTCAAAAAATATTTTTTTTAAAAACAATGAACTAATAAGTTTTAAGTGCTTTTCATCATCATCATATCAGCCACAGGAAGTCTACTGCTGGACATAGGCCTCCCCCAAGTGCTTCTCGAGATGAATCAATTGAGCCCAAACTCGATGGGGTTATGTTGTTTTATCACAGAGGTGCCTTGGCTACCTTAATTCCGGCTTCATCTTGAGATCAGGTCATTAGTACCATAATATTGCATTGTATGTGAAGTTTAAGCTCAATTAAATAATGGGTCTTATTTAATTTGCAAGATTTAGGCCTGATAAATTATAAATAATAAATTGTAAATGTGTAAGTAATCAAAATTGCAGATACACATACAATGGGACAGGTGAAAGTGGTGACACTACATAAACACTTCTAAAAAGCTGCCATCCTAAAGTGGAACCAGGACATGTTGCCATTCACCCTGACAAACTCTAGGCCAAATCAGTCACACAATATATTCCTTAAAAGGGAAGCCCAGTAGGACCAAAAAACGATGGAGGGACGACCTTGACTCCTACTGCAGGGATTGGGGCTTGAAGGCCCTTGATTGAGAGACCTTTGCCCTGCAGTTCGACAGTAAAGGTTGAAAATAGAAATAGAAAAGTAGAGAGATTAGATAAATATGTAAACATCACTACTCGAGCATTGTATACAAATTTATGCGTAATGTTATTAAAACTAACATGAGATTAAATTTATTATGAATATTTCAACCATTTTTTACAGTGCTTTGAGGTCAGCGAAACCATCAGCCATCAACCACTCACCCTGATGATTTATTGAAACCGATTGAAACTACTACCATAATAAGTGAGTAAATATTCATAATGTTATGCCTTGCTTTGGCTAGGAAGATTTTGAATAGCTAAGTTACTTTTTAATGTTTTTAACACAAATTTATCTAAACTACTACTACACTAAGTGAGTAAATATTCATAATGTTATGCCTTGCTTTGGCTAGGAAGAAGATTTTGAATAGGCTAAGTTACTTTTTAATGTTTTTAACACAAATTTATCTAAACTACTACTACACTAAGTGAGTAAATATTCATAATGTTATGCCTTGCTTTGGCTAGGAAGAAGATTTTGAATAGGCTTAGTTACTTTTTAATGTTTTTAACACAAATTTATCTAAACTACTACTACACTAAGTGAGTAAATATTCATAATGTTATGCCTTGCTTTGGCTAGGAAGATTTTGAATAGGCTAAGTTACTTTTTAATGTTTTTGACACAAATTTATCTCAACTACTACTACACTAAGTGAGTAAATATTCATAATGTTATGCCTTGCTTTGGCTAGGAAGATTTTGAATAGGCTAAGTTACTTTTTAATGTTTTTAACACAAATTTATCTAAACTACTACTACACTAAGTGAGTAAATATTCATAATGTTATGCCTTGCTTTGGCTAGGAAGATTTTGAATAGGCTAAGTTACTTTTTAATGTTTTTGACACAAATTTATCTCAACTACTGCTACACTAAGTGAGTAAATATTCATAATGTTATGCCTTGCTTTGGCTAGGAAGAAGATTTTGAATAGCTAAGTTACTTTTTAATGTTTTTGACACAAATTTATCTAACACAATATATTTTTTTCAGACCTACACTACTACAAAACTACATGTATGAAAGTAAAAATTCAATTTTAACCAACTCTGACCCTCAAACCTAATGATGTGTCCCACCCACTACTAGGTTTACAATACACCCAAACTCTACTTAATTTTGATGACTAAGACCTGTCATCTATTCTGATTTGTATCTTGGACAAAATAGTTGAGACTTTAGACCCTCCTTGCATCATTTCTTTATTACAATTACGTAGGCAAATGGCCCATCTGATGGCAAGTAGTTAAAATATCCTACGGACACCAGCAACACCAGGAGTGCCACATGCACTACTTTGGATTATGCAAATTACAAAAAAGTACTTAGAGAGCGATAGAAAATTAACTTGTGTTTATTTAATAATAACAAGCAAGTGTAAGGCTCACAAAGTAATTTAAACCTGGAAACCTACCCATAAATCTTTTTGAGATCATAATACTGTTAATAATACTTTATTAAGTAGGCCAGGAATTAAATTAATACTTGTTTATTAAGTTGAAAGAAGCTAAGGAATTGCTGCGCATGTAAACTGCGTGTACTTACCGCTATCCAATTTATCTTTTGCAAATTCAGCAAAAGACCTATGTTCTTGAGGTGTAGAGTGGGAACTACTTTCATAGTCTTCTTTCTCGGTGGTCCCCATACCACCTTCTTCGCCCTCCATGGTGATATCGCCGAGTATTTACAAGAAAACAATATACAAATACAACCAACACAAAGACTTAGACAGAGTCCTTCAGTTTCTTACATCATCGACTACAATAGAAGAAAAAAAAAACACTCAGGCCCTGCAGATCATAATACACTGGATAAAACAATTTTGTAGCACGACGGTCATTACTTAAGAAGTTATATAGAACTCTTGTTTCATTTATTTACTCGGTAAATAATTTATAACTTTTCTGTAAACATGCGCGACGACTGCTGTCACAATTCAAAATTGATTTTTGGCCGCCATTTTCCTCACAATGTTGCCAGTTCTAGACCTGCCTGCTGTCAGCTGTCATGCAATGCAATGCAACATGCAACAGAAATTCACAGAACTCATAGCATAGATATTTTTAACTTTATATGTTTTGAGTTTGTTTCTTTAATATTATAACTTTTAAACATAAGACAGAGCATCCTCTCTGTCTGTACTATAATATTCTTAGATTTTTGTTTAAAACTAAAAATTACGACAGTCAACAACAAGTCATCATAACGGCAACACTACTATACAAAATCGGATACACGTACAACAAGAAAACTACTGTCAATGTCAATCAACATACACGAATACACGAATCAGTCAGACATTGCTTGCTTTGCTTATCATCTCAGCTTATCATCACCAGTCACCACCACACCAGCAGTCCATAGTGATTATATTCTCTAATTCTCTGTGGCAGTTCAGCCATCACACTACAAATCTTGATTTTTCCAGCCACTAGCACACACAACTTTGGCAAATAAAGAAAAATTAATATTGATATGTACTTAAAACATGTATCTCGCTGGATGTACACAACACAAACTTTTATAAAGTAAAAGTAAGTTATGATTTTGGGACGTTAATCCGAACAGTGTTATTTATTCAGTTTCGATATTTTGCGCGATATAATTTACGAGTGACAATGGACGTTTAAATTCACAAACTTTAGACTTTCTCTTTATTGTAGTGTCCCGGATATCGACGCCCTTATCATCGAGGTTGAGAACAGAAACCTTGGCAAACGAACGAGACGACACAGTCAAAGGTATGGAAGGAGATCGTTTGACCTTTCTTTGTACCTACTCTTTAAAATCGTCGCAATATCGACTATTTTATTCCTTGTCTTATTTTCTTAGGCAAATTGCTGTAAAACTACCGAAAACAGCATTCGCATCAATGGTAATATGTGTTAAAATCTTTTGCGCAGTTTGAAATGTTTTTACATTAACCCACTTTCTCAAAAAAACATTACCAGCTGTTTTTTCGTCACAGCTTATCAAACAGCTGTTTTTGTGGTGAGTTTTTATTTACCACTTATTTGGTTGTTCAAGTGCTTCAAATGACGCAGTTTCGGGTTCATTACAGCTTTATAAAATATTTTTATTGTCACTGGTAGGTAGATGATACATTTTTCATAAATGTTGATGTAACAGGTTTTTTAACATATTGATTTGATGATGTTGCAGTTTTTGACTTAGATTTTATATACATGAAGTTGAGAATATATGGCTTTATGTACCTAAATAGTTATGTTTCTACAACTCACATAACAAGATTTGAGTTGTTCTAGATCGCAATGTATGGAAAAATTGGCAAAATTAACGTAGTTGTTTTTTTCTATCAGGATATGAGGATATGTTCATTGAAGGCCCAAATAAAATTTTATCTACTCTCCCTCTCCCTCCCAGGTGAGCGTCACCCCCCCCCCCCCCCCCCCTCGCGCACCCAAAAGAGTCCCAAATTGCGGTTTTTACCAGTTTTAAAGAAAACCGTACACGACACATGAAAAGTGTGTAGGAACGAAATAATCCTTGATAAATTAACTATCAACCTTTCAAATATACAAAAGCAATATCACTTATAGTTTCCGCACAATCTGCCACGATATATACAATATTTTTATCATTCGTCATCAAAAAATCACTTTACCGCCATGATAAGTATGTCTGTTAATAACTAACGTAAACAATAGAATATTTTCTTTAATCTGTCAAATCTGGAAAAAACCAGACTCAATAGTTAAACAATGGACGCCCGGTCGGATTCGACCGATATGCGGTTGACGGGTTAAAAAGAGGTATTATTTATTTTGAAATTCTTTCATTTAACGTTGCTATGCTATTTTTAAGATTTTATTCATTCGGAGTTGGAATATTTGCTGTAAAAAAAATATCTAGAAAGATTGCAATTAAAATCAGCTTATATATTTTTATCAACGCTCAACCGGGAGGGGGAGGGAGACTAGATAAAAATGTAACTTACTCTATTATGAACATATTTTGATAGTTCAAAGTACTCCATTGATTTTCCCATTTTTTATTAAAATTATTAAACCAGTACAATTATTTAACTTCCCAATAAATTATATCTTCAAAATTGCATAGCAACGTTAAATTAAAGAGTTTCAAAATAAATAATACTTCTTTTTTAAGAACATTGTTTACTTTAGTTATCACGGGATGCATAGTGCGCGTACCTTAGGATATTCCGTTCTGTATGTAATACTCTGTCTTCTGTGGCGCAGTTACCCTATATGACTCTATGCCATGTACGAATGCCTAAAAATTTGGTCTCTGTTCTCAGATGTCACAAGGGTGGGGCAGCCTGCCACTTCTTCCACTGAGGTGCATTCTCGACCACCTGAGCACGGAGGATGCCTTGGCGGCCACGTCCACCTGCCGTCACTGGCGCACGGCCCTTCTCATGTATGAGGGCCACAAGTATGTACTTTTCTCATATGTAGAACGCCCATTTACTGAATGTATGCTTCAAATTTAAATTCAGTAAATGGTATTAGGAAGAATATTTTTTTTCTTCTAAGTTTTTTGCTACATAACCATCACATCTTTATCCCTAATGGGGGCAGACAGAGCATTTTGGGACTTTCGGGTTTAAGCAGATAGATCCGATGGTGGGTGAGAAGGTGGAAGAAGGTGAATAAATCAAAATAGTAATGTTGCTACCCGCATCGCCTATTATGACACAGACTTTCATAACATTAACTTTTTCAAATTGTTCTGGGTCTTGGGTGGGATCTATGTATGTATTTATTATAAAATTTAATATTGTTGAGTTATTATCCTATAACATAAGTTTAAAAGTTACTTTAAGGCTATTTCAATCTGTGTCTAGCATGAGGCTAGCTAAAAAAAAATTTAATGATGAGAAACAGAATTCTCAGTCCTATAAAATCACAAAAATAAAGCCTAAAAAATATTTTCAAGATATTTTATATATTTTTTTTATTCGGGTGTATTACTACTTGATTTATAGATGGTGTTTGTCAACCACTAAGTTTATAGACCATGCCATAGCAGAGAAGTTGATAAAATCCATGGCCTATGCATGGGCCACACTGTCTAAAAGTGCTTGGTGTTGCCATTATTTCAGATGTAACTTTATTGAAGTTCAGTAACTTTTTTAGACAGTTTTATTTTCATATTTTTCCTTTTGCCATACAGAGAGACACTGAAGCTCACAGCGAAGAATTTCGAAAAGGACATGTTCCTGAGCAGAATATTCAAGAAGCATGTCAAACGGCTACACATCTACCTGGATTGCAGTGATGAGCATCTGCACAAGCTGCGCAACTATGTGCTGCCACAGTGAGTTTTATAATTTTTTTTTATCAATTTGTTTCCGAGACTTCAGTTCACTTTTTTTAAATTTAGAAACCGGCCAACTGTCACGGTTCATGAGATACAGCCTGGTGACAGACAGACAGACGGACAGTAAAGTCAAAGTAATAGAGTCCCGTTTAACAATTAATAACAATTAATATCTTTTGGGGTTCTTTCAAGAATTACGTGACTAAAACTACTTACTAGATCTCGTTCAAACCAATTTTAGGTGGAAGTTTGCATGTTAATGTACATCATGTATTTTTTTAGCTTTATCATTCTCTTATTTTAGAAGTTACAGGGACACACACACACACATTTTACCACTTTGGAAGTGTCCCTCGCGCAAACTATTCAGTTTAGAAAAAAATTATATTAGAAACCTCAATATTATTTTTGAAGACCTATCCATCCATAGATACCCTACACGCATGGGTTTGATGAAAAAAAATTTTTTTAGTTTCAGTTCTAAGTAGAGAACCCCCAAAATTTATTGTTTTTTTTAAATTTATTTTTGTGTAAAAATCTTAATGCGGTTCGCAGAATACATCTACTTACCAAGTTTCAACAGTATTGTTCTTATAGTTTCGGAAAAAAGTGACTGTGACATACGGACGGACACACAGACAGTCAGACATGACGATGATATTGATTTATTGGTTAGAAACAAACATTCTAAGAATTTTAGCAAATTATTACACTCTCATGACCTTAAAATCCAATTCAAACAGATCACTCGTATGACAAGTAAAACTTGTCTTGACAATATTATACACGATATTCAAAACTGCAGGGGTGAAGTACGTGACTTTGCAATGTCAGACCACAATGCACAGATAATGAATTGTTCCATCAAAAAGAGTTGCCGTTACAAATTTTGGTATAGTTTCAGACGAAACTATTCAAAATATAATAGACAAATTTTTATAAAGTACCTGAGTCAATTGAGTTTTATGAATGTATACCAAGAAAATGACCCGAATCAAGCATTTGACCAATTCTATGACATATTCAAATTATTATACGATTTATGCTTTCCAATGATGAGAATAACAATAAATACGCAAAAGCGACCCAGTTGGATAAGCAAAGGTATTAAAAAATGTAGCAAACGAAAGAGATCTGTACTGTGGAAGTATCGAACTAATCCCACACAAGAGAATGAATTGATTATGCGAGAATATAATAAGCGATACAAACGTATCATAAAACTTACTCAAAAGACACAAAATAATTACTTCATAAAAAATTCAAAAAATAAAACCAAAGCTACTTGGAATATAATCAAGCGGACAAAAAGCAATTTTCCAAAAGAGAGTATAGACAAAATTAATGTTAATAATAAAATCATTACTAATCCTACGTTAATAGCTAATGCATTTAATGATTATTATATTAACGCGTGTAAACCGGATGAAAATACAAACAATGTTAATAGTACTAACAATAAGTCAAATTATAATAGTTTAAATTCAATATTTCTGACCCCAACTATTATACAAATATTTTTGATCCTTTTGATATTTATGAAATTGTTCAATCATTAAAAAGCACTAAAAGTACTGGATATGATGGGATATCTACTATGATAATAAAGGATGTCGCACATATAATTAGTGCTATTTTAAGCTACATTATTAATATCATATTGGGAAATTGTGTCTTCCCTAAAAAATTAAAAATTTCAATTATTCGACCTCTGCATAAGAAAAATGATAAATATTTGATAAAAACTTTTAGACCGCTTGCATTAGGAACTATTTTCTCAAAAAATGTCGAAAAGGTAATTCATAGAAAGTTTTATGACTTTTTTGAATCGCATAATATTCTTTCACCACACCAATACGGCTACAGAGAAAATAAGTCTATAAATCTGGCTATATATAATTTTCTTTACAAAGTTACTACACAAGTCGATAGAAGATTACCAACAGTAGGTCTTTTTATGGACTTGTCGACAGCATTTGACCGCGTGATTCATAAAATTTTACTAGATGAACTTTATAGATGCGGAATCCGTGGAAATGCAAATAAACTGATTGAGTCATATCTAACAAACAGACAACAAATAACACAAATTGATAGAATATGCACGAAAACCAAAACTGAAATAAAATATTTTTCAAATAAAAGAGAAGTCTTGTATCTTGCATTAGGAACTATTTTCTCAAAAAATGTCGAAAAGGTAATTCATAGAAAGTTTTATGACTTTTTTGAATCGCATAATATTCTTTCACCACACCAATACGGCTACAGAGAAAATAAGTCTATAAATCTGGCTATATATAATTTTCTTTACAAAGTTACTACACAAGTCGATAGAAGATTACCAACAGTAGGTCTTTTTATGGACTTGTCGACAGCATTTGACCGCGTGATTCATAAAATTTTACTAGATGAACTTTATAGATGCGGAATCCGTGGAAATGCAAATAAACTGATTGAGTCATATCTAACAAACAGACAACAAATAACACAAATTGATAGAATATGCACGAAAACCAAAACTGAAATAAAATATTTTTCAAATAAAAGAGAAGTCTCGTATGGGATACCACAGGGAAGTGTTTTAGGTCCTTTATTGTTTCTGATCTATATTAATGATCTGACTGTAGTCAGATAACAAACCATCATGTTACATTGTTTCCGGATGACAGTACCATATTATTTACAGGAATTGACATAACAGGTACAAAAATTGACATAATTAAAACATTGACATCAATAACAGAATGGCTTAATAATAATAAACTAAAAATTAACATTCAAAATACTAAATTAATGAATTTTAAGCAAAGACATGATGAAATAAATAAATTAGAGATTACATTTTCAAATCATAATATTTCTGAAAATGAAGTGACAAAATTTTTAGGTTTGTACATTGACAATAGACTTATTTGGAAAGCACATACAGATTATTTATGCAAGCGCTTAAATCAATTTTCACATGCACTCCGCAGATTACAAAAAAATGTAAATCAAGACGCAGTACTTACGGCATATCATGCATATGTTAGCTCTACCCTAAAATATGGAGTTATATTTTGGGGTAATGGAACTGATAAAGAGTTAATATTCAAAGCGCAGAAAAGATGTATCAGGTCAATTTTTCAACTGCAACATAATGATTTATGTGAGCCATATTTTAAAAAGCTAAGTTTACTTACTTTACCCTGTATTTATATATACGAGTGTGCTGTTTTTGTACATTTGAATAAACATATGTTCACACATCGAACACGAGCTCGTCACTGTACAAAATTAATGCTACAATCTAGCAAAACAGAATTGTTGCGTAAGAGTGTTTTTGGTCGAGCTCCTGTCATATACAACAAATTACCTAAACAACTACAATTGACTCAAAGTACAAGACACTTTAAAAAGACCCTCCATGATCTACTAGCTCAGAAATGTTACTATAAATTGAATGACTTTTTGAATGACAAGCAATTAAAATAATGTTTTTATTTTTTATTTTATGATAATGTAGTTTGTAAGTTATGTAATTTTGTACGCCTATGGGCAGGAAACAGAGTGCTGTATCTCCATATTAAATTGTCATCTTTTGTAACTTGTTTCCACAAATAAAAAAGTTTGAAGTTTGAATATATAACTAAGTAGGTATTCTGTGAATGTTTTAAGCGTCTATCTGTTGCTATTATTAATATCGAGCAAAAATCGGAAAAATCACTTTTGTTGTATGGGAGTCCCACTTAAATATTTATTTTATTCTGTTTTTCGTAGGTATTTGTTGGTATAGCGACAACAAAAATACATCATCTGTAAAAAATTAAATTGTATAGCTATCATAGTTCATGAGATACAGCCTGGTGACAGACAGACAGACGAACGGACAGTGGAGTCTCAATAATAGGGTCCCGTTTTAACCCTTTGGGTACGAAACCCTAAAAACTGCGTTTGGGCTTTACATATGTATGATGTATGTATATAGGACATGTTATATTTCTTAAAAACAGAAATACCTTATAATTTTTAAAGAAAGCTCTCGTTACCGAGCCATAATTCATTTCTAAATCGATTACACCGTGCATTATCTACCTCCAACGTCAAACCCTCGCGTGCGGCGAGGGTTATGTAAGACGGGGTTGTTCCGAGCAGATGTTTCAAGGACGGCTTGCGACGTAAATGTGAAAATGATGTTTGGAAATATTATTGATACCTACGTTTTTAATCTCTGCGAGTTGTAGATAGATATATATACTATTACGTCTTTATTTATTCTCTTCAATGGAATAACTCTGATTTTCTTAATGTTTCCTTACATGCGTGTCGTGTAAATCTTTAGGCATCGGCTGCCTTTATTAGTTTTTGCAGCTTAAAAAAATCTTACACCAGACCCCGACCGATGAAGGCATGTCGGGGACGCGGGCTCTGACCGACTCTCTGGAGCACTCGGGTCCGTGGCACAGAATACAGTAAGAGTAAACAGAACGGAATCTCCTAAGGTACGCGCAATATGCGTCCCCGTTCCCCGTCCCCGCACCTCTCCCCCGTTTTCGCCTTGATGACGGGCGAGAGCGGGCGAACACACACTGCGTGGCACAAGTTGGCCCAGAACCGGGGGAGAGGTGCGGGTGCGGGGAACGGGGACGCATATTGCGCGTACCTTAGGAGATTCCGTTCTGTTTACTTTTACTGTATTCTGTGTCCGTGGTGTCGTCACTCACCAACAGCTCGCCACAAGCTGCCCTACGTTGATTATTATGATGTTTATTAAAGTACGATTATTGTGAAACTGTTTACTCATGTACCACATTTCGATCGATTTGGACGATCATCATCTGGAGTGCCATTTTTCATTGAGGCAGTCAGCGAAACACATTATGTGTAGTTTTCCACCTTACCGCACGCCTTCCGACATATTGCATCGTATTTTTGGAACGTATATTGTTTTACACAAAAACATCATAAATTGGTCTATGGTTTTCTAAAAGTTTCAACATAAATAAAAAAATACATACCTGTGACAGACGGACGGACATGGAGCATTAGTAATAGGGTCCCGTTGGCACTCTTTGGGAACGGAACCCTAAAAAGTAGCGTGAAACTGAACGGATTTTTCTTGATGCCTGTGTCCGGCCATACACGATAAACAAACGAGAAATTGCTTCCCATGGACTGATTTGACAAACAAAGTAGATCGTAGCCGCTATAACCAAAGTGACCCTTTTAACCAGTGGCCCATATATCTTAGTAACAGTTCTAACACTTTGATCGATGGGCTTTTTGGCGTCATCAATCAAATCATACGGCCTTCAGTTTAAGGAGGTTGCTATAAAATAAGGGCTCTTTTCTTTCACTACTTGAGTCAAAAAGTTGGTTAACTAGCATTAAATAACTAGTGACTCTGTGAGCTGTACACCTCGACCTCGTCTGTCTTTACACAGCCCCTCACATACTGACCCCTTGAAGTTTATCGGATAAAAAAGTTGTTCAGACAAAAAAGTTGCGTCTTAATAAGGGTAACAAAAAAGTTTTATGATATTTTTGAATATTTTTAAAATGGCTGAAATATGATATTTTTACGTTGTTAATCCCCATTAAAAATAGTATTACTTTGGCTATGCCACGCTAATATAAGTTCTTAATATTCTCAACATTTCTCACATGATGTGATCGTGTTGAGAATATAAGTTCTTAATATTCTCAACATTTCTCACATGATGTGATCATGTTGAGAATATAATTTCTTAATATTCTCAACATTTCTCACATGATGTGATCATGTTGAGAATATAAGTTCTTAATATTCTCAACATTTCTCACATGATGTGATCATGTTGAGAATATAAGTTCTTAATATTCTCAACATTTCTCACATGATGTGATCATGTTGCTGTGAAATATGTGATATTTGGATTTTTAGCTAGGTATAGTCAGCGCAATTCCCTCTAATATCGTTAAGTTCAGCGATGGCTGATCTACGCGTCAACTCGTGAATCATTTTTGCAAGACAAAGTTAAAAAGAAAAAAAAATGCTCATATTGGCTTTTATTCAAATACGGCACAGCGCTTGCCGACTTCAATGGCACCAAGAGTGCGTGTAAGTATATTATAACCGAGTTTTTTTTTCAAGACTCAAAATCTAGAAGAAACAATTAATTTTAAAAAATCACTGAACACGGCGCACTATAATTTGAATGAACTTAAAAATCTCTTTTCTGTGACCCATTGACGAAGCATGTTGCGGATCAATATTTTGTATTGGTTCGTAAATAAAATTTTACATCAAAAATGCGTGAGATTTACACCTAAGCTGTGACCTAAGCCCTTCCTCTCCCACTGTGATCAAGCGTGGTATTATAATATATTTTGAAGAACTCTTCCCCCCTGAAATGGTCACGTAGTATGGATGGGTACGTCTTATTGCGATGTGGACGACATATCCGTTTTGTTTGAATGTATAAATAAATTGCCGTGTCTACTCGACATTGAATTAGATAATGCACAATCGATAGGCGTAGTCTATGATGTAACTAAATCTGTTTGCATTGGTTGGTGTATCGTCTTGTTACATGCTTAGGTAAGATAATCTTTTGCAATGTTTTACGTTGGTAGGCTTACTACTACAGTTTTACAGTTAGAACATATATCAGTTTTTTATTTATTTACGGGGCTACCTAACCTAGGTGATTTGACGAGGGCGTTAGGGACCAACAGCTTTACCTGCCTTCCGAAGCACGGGATCATCTTTCTTTTCGGATAATCAGGTGATTCAGGCTTGCAATATCCTAACCAGACTGGAAACAACTTTTCACGAAGTATGCTTCCCAGTGGGATTTGAACCCACAACGTCCGGATCACAAGGCAAACGCCTTGACCACTGGACCACGGAGGCAGAAAATTATTCTCAAAGTATTGTAGTGAAAGACTCTGCTTGGGTCTTGCAGCCCTAGGCTGTGTCTGCTGAGCCGCTAGACGCAAAATGGCCTGTCTGCCCCATTAGCCTCACCACAGAAGACAGTAAGAGTATTATTAGAGAATCTCCTAAAGTACGCGCAATATCCGTCCCCGTTTCCCGTTCCCGCACCTCTCCCCCGTTCTTGTGCCGCCGAGCACACGTCAGTGCGTGTGTTCGCCCTGAGACCAAACGAGAATGGGGGAGAGGTGCGGGGACGGGGAACGGGGACGCATATTGCGCGGGACCTTAGGAGTTCCGTTCTGTATGTAATACTCTCATTGTTTTCTGTGACATCACTTAACTTTTGTGCAAAACAATTCAATGATGTTAAATAAAATTATATAAATATATATAGGGACAAATCACACTGATTAAGCTAGCCCCAAAGTAAATTTTAAACTTGTGTTATGGGATACTAACTCAACGATACTATATTTTATGATAAATACATATATAGATAAACACCCAAGACCAATTGAAAAAGAACAATAGTTTGTTGAAAACGTTTTGTCTACATCCTGTTTCTACACTAACTCGTTTGTTTCAGGTTTTTTGACGCGGTCAAGCTCCAGGAATTATTATTCATAGGGCCGAGTTACACGCAACTAAGTCATCATGTACCAGTTAAGTTAAAACGGTGAGTAACCAATTTACTTGATTAACATTTCTTTCATCTTAGCGCGTTCCCGGTTGTATCCTCAGCTGTGCGGTTTCGGAATCCGGGGTGCGTTTTCCTGCATTTTCTTCTCCAAATATAATATACATGTCAATGGTCATCCAAGGATGCCCAAGACCTTGCGAAGTGGAGAAGAAATAGCCGAAACAGTTTAAGGTGAAGATATAGGCAAATGGCCTTGAAGTGTGAAATAAATTGTTAACTCGTAAATATGGTGATAAAATCCATATTGCTCTTCGTCATGCACTAGATAGCCCTTTAAATTATTTTATGAACTGCCGTTGAAACTATTATTGGTGATCCATCTAGCTTTAAAACTTGCCGTAGCCACTTTTGGTGGAGGCAAGTTTTAAAGTTAGACGGACTAATGTAAATACTTTTAACGGTGGTTCATAAAATAATTTAAAGGGCTATCTAGTGTATGACGAAGAGCAATATGGAAATTATCACCATATTTACGAGTTAACAATTTATTTCAAATGAGGGCGCCACTTCAAGGCCATTTGCCTATACCTTCACCTTAAAAGATTTGGCTATAGTTTTACAACCGGCCTTGGGAATGCAATTGTAGCACGAGTGGCATATGTCATTTACAGAAAGAGATGGAGTAGTCCTATTCTGCGCCAGAAGCCACACAGAACAACTTTTTAAAGCAATATTATCTGTTATTCGATTCATGCTTGATGTAGAAGAAATGTTGAAAATATTTTTCTAACCTTTTCAGAATAGTAACAGAAAGTCTAGTCTTCAAACACCTACACAGCCTGAAGACACTAGCATTCATGGGCTGCGAAATGGGAGCCGCTAAGAACGAGGACGAAAGATATACAGTAAGTGACCGTGCCATATTTTCTAGCGGTGAGATGACTTTATACAAACTTCAGTCTTATGTCTAAAATATATACGTAAGATGTATGTAAACGTACGCTAAATTTAAAAAAATGTTCTATAAAGACTTCGCAGAAAACGATCGTTCTCAGTAGATCCATTATGAATCTAGTGAGAATTTTTTCTCTCAGTAGATAAATGGTTGACTGGAAGAAAATGCTCTTAGCATTAAGTCCGCAATTTGTTAAAAGTATATTTTTAGTTTGGAACAATAAAATGTTTAAATAAATAAATAAAACTATCATCAATGCTTCACCGCCAGGAAGTATTCTTTCTAGCGGGCGCTATATATTTCACTAAGTACGAGTAGTATTCCACTTTTACACTATGTTATGGGCCAAAAAAAATTTACAAAAAGTGTATGTTCAATTTCTATAACAGTTTGGTCTATACACCGAAGTTATTAATTTTTTTAAAAGCATGAAAGTGGAATAAATCCAGTTGAAATGAGAGCACTGAGGAGTGTGTGGTGTAACTTCGATAGATCGGATTAGAAATGATGTCATAAGGGAGTGGTGGGGACTGAAAGATGTGGTGACAAAAATGAAGAAAGGAATGTTGGGATAGTTCGGGCATGTAGAAAGGATGGATGAAATGAGATTTACTAAAAGGGTCTACGAAGTGAATGTAAGCGGAATAATTGGTCATGATCTCTCTTTCTCTCTCTCTCTCTCTCTCTCTCTCTCTCTCATCTTAGCGTATTCCCAGTTGCCGGAATATCTGCCGCGGCATGGCTATACATTTGTTTCCCACGTAGCTTGCCGGTTTCCGCAAGACACCGTACCAGCGTAGACGACTTTCCTTCAGTTTGTCTGCTATGTCATGGACATGAAAGCTGCCGCGGATGCGGGTGTTTCTCACGCGATCTCTCCGTGATACTCCGCATATTCAGCGCAACATTTGCATCTCCATGACACGCAGTTCCTGCCGAAATTGGTCATGATCGTCCTCAACAAATGTCTTAAGTCGTTCAAGTAACTTTTTAGCGTTTTTAAACATTTTACGGAGATACGGAACCCTTTATGTACGAGTCCGACTCGCACTTGACCAGTTTTATTTTTAATAAGACTGATTGAGCATGATCATGATCGGCAGCTTCGTTCTACTGATATCCGTCTCCTTAGTATTCCTCTTCATCGCACAAATTTTATGGCAATCTCTTTTACTGTTCAAGCTTCACGACTCTGGAATGCTTTGCCCGTTGACATCAAAGAAATTTCCACAAAATTTTCCTTCAAGAGAAGAGTACACTGTCATCTTCTACGAGTAAATTAGTCTCATTTTCTTATCTACACCATCATTCATTGTAGTTATGTGTGTATTTGTATTTATTTAATTATGTATATGTATATATATGATTATTTTATATGTATGCGTATCTTTATTATGAGTATATATGCATTTATGTGTATTATTTGGTATAAGTATGTAATTATTTAATTATTTTGGGCCGCAACGAATTATCTGTTTATCCCTATGGTTGACTGGGAGAGAACGCTTTTAGCGTTAAGTCCGCCAATTGTAAGACAATTTCATTGTTAAACAATAAAGTTTAAAAATAAATAAAAATTGAGGTAACTTGTTTGTAGAGAAAAGATTGTGGGGATGGTTTTCTTATCGAAAGATTCTTTAAGTAACTAAAGAATATAAATATTGTTAATAAATCTTTAGAGTAAAAAAGAACATAGTTTGTATGACTCCTTTAATTTATGTTATTTTTAATATTTCTATGAAGATTTCAAGTATCTAGCTGTAATGGTTTAGGAGATGGAGCCCTGTGACTGACGGACGGACAAACGGCGGAGTATCAGTAATAGGGTCCCGTTGGCACCTTTTGGGTACGGAACCCTAAAAAATGCTGAAAAGAAATACTACTAGGAAAAGTTGTATGATTTTTACTTGTTAAATCAACTAATTTAACGAAACGGTAGAAGTGTTGGTGACGCAAGCCTAATGCGTGTAGGAATATCAAATGGTGGCGAAATTCAGCGTGCGAAGTTAACCGCGTGATGGCTCAGATGGTAAGAGCATAGTCGTATTGAGACTAAGGTCGCGGGTTCAAGTCCTGCTCACGTGGTATTTTTCACCATTTCTTATTTCATTATTTAATTTGAGTACTTTAATACTGCATCTTGAATGCCTAAAAAACCCTATAAAAACTAATTTAACATTTTATTTACAGCACAGACTCGTAGAGTACTACTCCCGCCCGCTGCGGTTCAGCAGCGCGCCGTCCGCGGCCGACGCCGTGCTGACGCGGGGCAACGTCAGCATGATGATGTACTCCGCGTTACAGGTGAGTGATAGTAGCCTCTTATTCTAGCTATTTTGACGGATAGGCCGCAAAATGGCCAAATGAAGGGCTCTATAGGGCTCGTTTCCAGGGCCGTCAACCTAAAAAACATGACTAAATGAAAAATGCCCATTAAAATATACGTTCTTGTCAATTCATTCAAAGGTTTGTTAAGCTCAGTAGAAGCTGCAAGAAACTCCGTGGCAGCCAAAAACCATGACAATTTCGTTTCCTTCACTCTATTTAGATTTACAGGTTTCCTTTCCTTGTTAAGAATAAAAATTATCAGGAGCTTTTAAGACACATGCTCATATACATATTAACCCCCTTATTTTTTTAAATATAAAATATGTTTTGTCCTTATCTCTCTTTTCAGTGTTTGACGTAGTAACGAGAAAAAACATATTTAAACTCTAAAATACTCGTAGGTTTAGCAAACGTTTGATATTTTTTTTAACAAGAGGGAAAATTAATAATAAATATTTTATTATTTTTATTTTACTGTGATTATTTGTAATCTCCTTTGGATTCGCGGGTCTTTTCACCCCGGTGCTTAGGGAGGCTTGCGTGTGAATGCAGATCCAACACGTAGAGGCCCTTCAGGGAAGTTGATGTAATGTGGCGCTCCTGCCAAAGCCCATTTTTGAATATACCAATGAAAGGTAACCTATCCTTGAAAAAGTTTCGACAGAAGAAGGATCTATTGCAAGAAAAGGGAAAGGTTAACGGGTTATGGAATGAGGGTGGGATATACTACGATGCTGGGCTATTGCAATAGAAACAACAGCACCTGTCATAATCATGCTATAACTGACAATTTTTCTGTCAGGTGGTGGCTTGCGCCCATATTTTTTTATTTAACTTTATTATAAAAATGTAACAGGCAGACTTAAGGCCTAGTCTGCCGGCCTTCTCTACCGGTCGAGCTACAGGTACCATATTATTATTATAATTTGTTATATTATTTTTCAGCACATAATCGTGGACTACGACCACGTAAGCACTGAAGCGATAGAGTCGCTCGCGCATCTCAACAATCTGTCGCAAATATCGCTCAACGTGTGGGGGAAGCGTAACTTAAATCTGGGACCCATCATACAGTGGCAGCGCCTGAGGGAAATCTTTGGAGCAAGGTTGAAAGTTGCTGTTAATATTGTGAGCATTCCTTTTATTTATATTCTAGAGACATTTTTGTGTGAAATGTCTTGTAGACTCGATGTAGAACTAATGTTTCCTTCATACACTACTTCACAGCCGTGTGGTTTCGGGCAGAGTAGAATAGGACCACTCCAAGTCTTCCCGTGGATGTCGTAGAAGGAGACTTAGGAAACACAAGCTGAAAGAAGCTTATAAACATCAATGAGACCTCTCCAACCCGTCTGGCCAGCGTGGAGAGTGTAGGCCAAATCCTCTGACTGCTCTGGCTAACATATGGCTCTGGCAGTACAGAGAGGGTCGTGCTGCTGCAGTGGAGAAAACAGACCTGATCATGACAACTTCACAGGATTTTTTTTTATCTGGCATATTTGCAGCGGTTACTTGAAAAATTCAGTACACAAAATGAAAATCTAATAGGACATATTACAGCGTACAGTAAACAATCTGCTGTCATTCTACTCGTCATACTTTTTCGCAACAATAATTATTAGTAGTATTCAATTTTAATAGTTTAATGTTTTTATTTGAATACTTAAGTTAGGTTTTTATAAAACATTCATAAAAAGTAAAATATATATAAGGATATTTTTTATGGTAACCATACTGCAATTAGTGCAGTAATTAAAAAGTAAGAAAAATAAACAAAGTATCAATACATCGCGCGTCGCGCTTGCGAGAGGGCTATATGACTCCGGCGCTGGTAAGTACACTCACCAGCTGTAGCGCGGGCGGCCGGCATACAAAAACAGACTTAAAATTGCGTGGATAAGGTTTAAAGTCGAGTGGAGAAAGGCGAAATCACACGACCGATTGAGGAAACGACTGTTAGGTACTACGGAATCTACGACGACGCAATTAAATTAATACTATTATAATTAATTTACTTGTCATGAGTTTTTTGACGATAAGTTTTTTTATTTATAATTGCAGTAATGGTGTCTATCAAGGAGTCTAACGCATGTTTAGAGGTTTTCTTTAATATGAAAATGACGACTTCTGATTGACGTTTTAATAGGCTCACATTACTTTGTATCATGGGTATAGTGGATATTTAAAAGGATGAAATCGTTGATTTCAATTCCACCCTGTATACCTAATACTTATATAATTATACAAATTGATTGCAACTTTGATACTTGTCATTGTCAAACATTTGTTTACGCTCTGTGCTAATGCTGCACTATTGCGGCAAAACATTGCAGTAATATCTCCTATTGTATAGTAATATCGTCTAAATTTGCAAATGGCCTCTCGCCAACGGCGACTTTTTGTAGTGATTCTGTCGCGCGTTCGCAGCGATATAGTCGCGATGCGGTCGCAAGCTGTGTACCCTCGCTCACGTAAACACGATTCAGTCGCGATGCAAACGCGATACTGTCGCGCCTCTGTCACGGTGCAAACAAGATTCAGTAACTCCGTTCTCCTCACGCGCCACCCTCCGTTTTCTCCCCGATGTCGTCCGACACGGTCGCGCGTTTGTATCGCTACAGTCGCGATGCTGTAGCGCGCTGCAAATGCGACTAACGCGCGTTTGCGAAACGCGCGTCAAAAAGTCGTGAACGAGGGAGAGGACATGTCAAAAGATTTAATATAAAATGTATTTGTCTAAATACCTGTTTACCATTGTGCAAACCTTATTGTGTGATGTTTTCTCACTTTGAGATCATTTTGATGTCGCCAGCATTTTCCGTGACATCCACATCCGATGTGTGTCATGTCGCTTACGGTAAATATTATTTACTTTTCTATTATATTTTTATTCAATTGTTTCAGATATCGTTGTCATACAGAAAATTCAATGACGTGATAAAAAATGTTCTAGTCGAAGGATTACCTTTAATATCGTTGAAAGTTATGTTTTGTAAAACAGTAAGTATATTTTTTATGCCTGGATATTGCTTATGGTTTGGTACTGTACTATTAAGTTCTCTAACAAATGTTGACCCCTAAAAAGGAGTGTCTGACATTCTTTATTCTTATACCACAAATAATATTCCTCGTGTGGTTCCGGGTTCACACATACTCAGAAACATCTCGTGCTACAATTGCATTCCCAAGGAGGGTTAACGACGGGCGGCGGCCGGTTGTAAAATTTTCGCCCAAATACATTCCCATAGAGGGTTGACGTCAGGCAGGCGGCCGGTCGTAAAACTATAGCCAAATCATTTAAACTGATCCGGCTATTTCTTCTTCAAAGAAAGGTCTTCGGCATCATTGACATGCATTGGGTGACCATTGACATGCATGTAATATTTGGAGAAGAAAAAGCGGGAAAGCGCACCCCGGGCTCCGAAGCAGCACAGCTGAGGATGCAACTGGACGCGTTAAGATGAAGAAATAATATTCATCATCAACATGCTTCGCCAAAAAGTATATCCGCATCATGCTTCGTCTAATGTTGACAGAAGTGAATCCGCAAGATGCTTCTACAAATGTTTACAGAAATAAATACTGAACATGCTTCAAAAAGCCTTTGAGCCAGACACCATCTCGAGTTATATACAGGGTTACTACGCATAACCTTTTTGGTGCAAGTTCAGTCCATGATACTGAACTACTTTCCATAAAATCCAATATCGAAAAAAATGTTGGCTTCCCATACATATCAGCACTAGGCCAAATGGATTTTGTATGGGAAGACGAATTTTTTTTTCATTTTTCTATAATGGTTTTTATGGAAAGTAGTTCGATATCATGGACTAAACTTACACCAAAAAAGTTATGCGTTAGATACCAGTAACCCTGTTTATATGTATACGTCTCAGTTGAATGTTATAATCCGCTAATTCA
Source organism: Acrobasis repandana (assembly GCA_963576875.1). Classification (NCBI taxonomy): domain Eukaryota; kingdom Metazoa; phylum Arthropoda; class Insecta; order Lepidoptera; family Pyralidae; genus Acrobasis; species Acrobasis repandana. The sequence continues at coordinate 10,186,694 of OY756237.1, forward strand.
CTAAACCTCTAGCTGTTTAGCATTACAACTCGGTTTTGTAAAATAGCGAACCCTAATACGCGGAATGGAATGAACGACTTGTATTCATCCTTGCGGCTAGAGAAGTTGTTGAACAATTCTATGTAAAGAAATTATATACAATTTAGAATGCCTACGAAGTGGCAATGGCGAGAGAGCGAAGCGAGCGTACTGTGGCAGCGGCCGGCGAGTGCTAGGAATGTCCTAGTTGTATAGGGAATCGTTAGCTTCATTACATCATACCTAGAGACAGGCATTTTTTTTATTTAATTTGAGGGTAGTCGTGCTTTTTTTAAATAATAAAGACTTTGCAGATCCACGTGCCGCTGCTCGAGCACGTGAAGCAGGAATACAGGGAATCTCTACAGGAGCTGGTGTGGGCCGACGCGCCATCCAAGTCTGAGGGCTCGCGCACCGTGCCAAAGGGCGGGCTAAGTGAAGTAAGTTTTCTTTCCTTTTTTTTTTCTTTTCTTTTCCTGTTTCTCTTTTTTTTTTCTTGTTCATTCTTTACCATTTATCAGTCTACTGCTGGACTTAAGGCGTCTCCCAATAAAGTGAGGATTTGCTCATAGTCACCACGCTGGGCAGACGTGTTGATGTTTACAGTAGATTGATATATCTACTCGTTTATGGTATAAAGTGATGTCTAGTGTTTTGATTATAGCGAAAAGCTCCCTTTATCGGTAGAGACCTTTACTGTAGCAGTAAGATAATATAAAACTTCTTTATTGCACCAACTAAAAGAACAACTTAAAAGGAATCTAAATAACTTCACTTTCAGACAACCTTTGGTTAGTAAAAAATGAGTAAATGGCGCAGTTTAAATAGTTCGTGTCAACTTAGTAAAGACATTAAGGTGACGTGGGTTCACAATTTACAATACCGTGCGTGTTTTTGAAAAATCACTGTTATTAAACTACTACAGTTTATTCCTCAAAGAATTTCTTAAGGATTTACTACAGACACCCACAATAGCCAAAACACGATTGAGCATTTTTGGCTCGATAGAAAAAAATCACAAACATGCCTGTATTTTCCCAACACATGTATTAACCCTATTTATTGCAAATAAAAACTTTTATTTATTTTTGCCTAAATTTGCCTTTATAATACATATTACTATTGTATACAATCACCTTTTTATTTTCATATAAAAAGTATAATATATATACCATAAAAAGTATTATCTAAATATCTATCCGTTTTGGCTACAAAAAAAAATTATTAATATAATACAAAAAAATAATAAATAAAACAGTGAAATATTCGCCGAAAGAGAAGAAAGGCCCGGAGCCGTGCTCGACGATATTCCGCAGTGTATTATTTTTTTTTTTTTTGTATTATATTTATAATTTTTTTTGTAGCCAAAACGGATAGATATTTAGATAATACATTTTTTTGTATAATTTTCATATAAAAAGGTGATTGTATAAAATAGTACTTAATACGTATTATAAAGGCAAATTTAGGGGTATGTTTGTGATTTTTTTCTATCGAGCTGAAAACACTCAATCGTGTTTTGGCTATTGTGGGTGTCTGTAGAAAATCCTTAAGATTTTTATGTAATTTTTTTGTGGAATAAACTGTAATAGTTTACTAACAGTGATTTTTCAAAAACACGCACAGTATTGCAAATTGTGAACCCACGTCGCCTTAAGTAAGACATAAACCTACACATGCAAATATAGTAAAAAAAAAGTAAAGTAGCAGTAGAAAATGAGAGAGATATAAATAATTTATTTCTCAATCAATAAATAAATAATTAAACTTAAACCTAACATAAAACTAAATTGAATTTTCTAACTAGTTTAGAATAAAACTAAAAAAAATAAAATTGTCCCTACATCACTATACTATTGTCGCAGGGCAGGGCAGGGTGGGTGCCTAAGAGACTAGCAGCATTGCCATATTAAATGGCCAGTTAATCTTTGGCCACAATGCGCACCAGCTCTTAGGACCCCAGAAATAATAAAATAAATTGTTTGTTTGTTATTGTTTCAGTATGGCATGTGCGAAATAAATCCGTTCATGATGTTGTGCTGGCAATGCAGGCAGCTGAGGAGACTGGCAATACATGGTAAGGAATGCTTCTTTCTGTTTCTTCTGAATTTGATTTTGTTTGAGCATATAATTTGGTACTTGTAATTTTTTTTATTGTTTATATAAAAAGTATTTAACATAATCTGAAACCGAAAACAAATCGTAGATTGTACAACAAGAGCATAAAACGAGCCATTTACACCCGAGCCGGTACAGCGAAGGTGGATAGTCACGTCGAGGGTAAAATGGGTTTTATACTCAAGTTTTACATTCTGCATTTCACTTCGACTGCAAGGAAATAAAACAATTAAGCATATACAATATTATTTTTTAATTTTCCACTATGTGACGTTCGACTAGGTTTGAGCCGTAATACCAAGTTATTATAAATATTTGCGTTATATTTTTTTTACGTAAATGCACGCCCGTATTCATCGTAAATTTGTATTTAGAAAGATATAACCTAAATCTCATCAAAATATATCACTTAAATGAAGGTGTATTGTGTATGTGGCTGTAAGGCCTAATTGCCTTAGTCTTAAAATAAGAAATTACTTAATGCACAAGAGCATAAAAACCCATTTTAGGCAGCCTTTCTCGACATAAAGAACAAATTTACGAGCATGAGAAAGATTTTTTTAATACACTCAAAAATAAGTAAGTTGTTAGCCTTTGAAATCTGGTGGGAAAGTAAACTGTCAAGTAACAGAAAAAGGATGCACGTATAGAAGTGTGACTTCACTACCGTTAGGTTTCGCGGGTGCGAAAGAGATAGCGGTTGTCCCCACCACGCTCCCACTTTTCTCTATACTAATATTAGAAAATGCGAATCTTTTTAATAGGCGATGCGGCTAGCAAGTAGCACCCTATCTCTATTTTGATTCCTTTTTAGGGTTCCGTACCTCAAAAGGAAAAAACGGAACCCTTATAGGATCACTTTGTTGTCCGTCTGTCCGTCCGTCCGTCCGTCTGTCAAGACCCTTTTTCTCAGGAACGCGTGGAGGTATGAAGCTGAAATTTATATCAATTACTCAGGTCTACTGTCCCTTGAAGCTGTGAAAAAATCAAACTTCTAAGCCAACGCAATCAAAAGATACAGCCGTTTATGCCGCAAATTTTCGACACTTGCAAGGGAATCAAAACCTACAGGGTGCTTCCCGTGAACTCAGAATCTTGAAATTTGGTACGAAGCAACGTCTTATAGCATAGATAAAGGAAAAATTACGAAAACCATAAATTTTTAGTTACATCACATAATATTTTTTTTTTTAATAATTTTAAACTTACTACCCATTTCCTCATAAACGCGTAGAGGTATTAAATTGAAATTCATACCAAATACTAAACCTTGCAGGTTTGTACGGAACCCTCGGTGCGCGAGTCCGACTCGCACTTGGCCGGTTTTTCTACCTTCTTGCCCATTATCTAGGTATCTACACAACTTTTTTATTTTAGGCTCTGTAGTTTCGGAGATCAATGGTCAATTTTCGTCATTTCATGAATAAAATAAAAAAAAATATTATAAAATAATAACAAAAATATTGAATGGGTATGGGTATGGAACCCTAAAAATATTTATTTACTTTGCACATCTGTGTGTGGGTCATAGGATTACACCATCCTACCAAATTTCCCCCGATTTGGTCCAATAGATTCGGAGCAAATCTATGTCAGACGGACGGACAGACAGGCGCACGAGTGATCCTATAAGGGTAAGGGGATTTTTAATTGTTTGTACGGAATCTTAAAAACGGCCGCCATTATCCTCTAGTTTCCAACAAGTCGAATCATATACTTTTTTCTTAACGTCAAAACGGCTTGTATCCGATTTGTATGAAATATCAAACCGTGACGTCATAGTTTCTTGGGAGTCAAATTATCAGTTTTTCTGCATCAATAAATCTAAAATCACGTTCAAAATGGATGTGATCAATGACAAGTAACATTATTTAGTGATGTTTTATTATTTTATTACTTAGTACAAAACAATTTATTTTCAAGCCAGGATACTACCCTATTCTTGCTATTTCAGGTTACTGGCTTTGGCAATACGACGTCGTGGGGTTCGTGCGTCTCCGTCGCTCTCTCCGCCATCTTGAAATACCATCAGTGTACGACCGTCCCGAGCGGTTGGTGGACAACCCGGCTTGTGGTGCGGCTGCCCTCAGGGTTCTGGTTGGGGACTCTCCCGTACCACCGGATAGGAAGTATATCAGCGTAAGTGTCATTAAAAGTATATTGTCTGCCATCTTGAATAACAGCAGTGATCGACCGTCCCGAGCGGTTGGTGGCCAACCAGGCTTGTGAAGCGGCTGCTCTGCCCTTAGGGTTATAGTTGGGCTCTCTATCTCAGATTGGAAGTATCAGCTTGTCAAATATAAAATTTACTTTTTTCATAAATATAAAAATACGTGTCCATTATTAGGGTTCCGTACCCAAAGGGTGCAAACGGGACCCTAGAATTAGAATACTGAGACTCCGCTGTAAATTCAAATTCAAAAATATCTTTATTATCATAGGATATTTATAATATCTCTTAATAATAGTCACTTTGTTTTGTTTTGCACAAATGTTGACGTCAAATCGTTACTTAAAGCTAAGTTTACGCCGCTTCCTAGGCGCAAGTGCAGAAGAAGCGGCAACAAACTGCACTGCACGTTTTCTCCAAAGACGTCAACTAACAAACTAAAAACTTAAAATTAGTTATATAGATGGACAGAGATTACATTGTTTATTATGTCATAATTAAATTGAATTATAAGAATTACGAAATTTAAAATAATGTCAATTTGTAAATTTAGTATGTACCAATGTACCTAAATTATGACATGTCTAAGTATACAAACCTTTAAGAGGGACCCGCGCCAAGCTCAAGCCAGACCTTTTTGTCTTTAAGATAGTCATCGGTCCTATAATAAGCCTTCTCACAAAGTACTTTCTTTACATACGCTTTGAATTTTCTGTCTGGCATATCAAGGACCGATTCTGACAATTTATTATAAAAAAGTATACACTTCCCCATAAAAGACTTACTGACTGTATTCAGCCTGTAATACGGGCTAACTAAGTCATTCTTATTACGTAAATTTCTATCTGTAAAATCACTTACTTTATTGAACATGGAAATATTTTTCCTTACATACATTATATTTTCAAATATGAATTGTGATGCAAAAGTAAGTATACCTATTTCCTTGAATAATTCCCTCAGTGAGTCTCTCGATCCTAAACCGTAAATAGCACGAATTGCTCTTTTTTGTAAAAGAAAAATAGTCTGAATGTCGGCTGCACTCCCCCATAGAAGTATCTGTCTGTCCGTCTGTCACAGGGCTCTATTTCTAGAACCGTAATAGCTAGACACTTGAAATTTTCACCGATGATGTATTACTGTAGCCGCTATAGCAACAAATACTAAAAATAAAAAAAAGTTGAAAATTAAAGAGGGTCGTCATACAAAAAACGTGCTTTTTCAGCGTTTTTAAATAGATCTGTATAATGGCATTAACTAGATACTTTAAATTTTCACAGATTATGTATTACTATGGCCGCTATAACAAAAAATACTAAAAATAAAAAAAGTTAAAAATTAAAGTTGGTCGTCATACAAAAAAAGTGATTTTTCAGCGTTTTTAACTTGATATTTATAATGGCATTAACTAGGTACTTAAAATTTTCATCGATTATGTATTACTATGACCACCATAACACCAAATACTAAAAATAATATAAAGTTAAAAATTAAAGGGGGTCGTCATACAAGAAACGTGTTTTTTCAGCGTTTTAAAACATTGTACGAAGGTACGGAACCCTTCATGTACGAGTCCGACTCGCACTTGCCCGTTTATTTTTGATAATGTAACTGACGGACTAAAAAAATAATTTTAAATAGACCCTGTCATTACTATATATCGGCATAAGTTCTACAATCTTAAAAAATCTAGCTTGAACTGGCTAGAGATCGTACTAGACATGGGTAATCTCGACTCCGAGGAGTGTTTCGGCTCTCTGAATCCCACTCCGCATCCGGTACCGACTCATCTTAATGATTCCTACTCCCTTATCGGCTCCTGCTCCGAGGTCCGCTAAGTTTCGCTATTGAATCTACAGTCCTTTCTGGTACCGGTTTCAATACAGAATAATATTGACTCCCGACTCCCGATTCCTCCCGAGACGCGGCTCACGGCACGCGACCTGACAGGCGCCGCCGGTTGGTGCGGACTCAATAATTCGCGGGAGCCGATAACGATTACCGGTATTCAGTAGGGGTATCGGCTCCTGTTGATGAATCGGCTCATTTAAATATTCGAATCCGGAGTTACCCATGACTAGATCGTACTGAGAGTGTAGGGAGGCAAGAGCGTTAAAGTGAATCTCTTAATAGATATTCGACTTCTTGTGATTGTAATCTGTTATCTGTTCGAATCAGAATACACCAGAATAGACTGCACCAGAACTACAGAATGCACCAGTTACCTAATTAGGTTCTTAGTTATTCCATATTTAGCTTATCTCAATTCGCACGTCGTTCACCGTCTCTGGTAAGCTAATATCAAAACAAAACTAATTACAAAAATATCCATTGATTTAGAAGGAATCACAATACACCAGTCGCGAAGCCTTAGAAGCCGATTTTCCCCGGCTTCCTTAAGCGGTTTTTAATATATTTACTTAGTCTGGCCATAAATACTGTTACAATTAAAAATAAACAAAATATTACATTTGAATTTGGAATCCGTTATTTTTATATGATTTTTCATTGTCTTTTCTTATTTTGGCGGGAATACATTGTACAATATTTTGCGATATTAAAATGGAGTGGGGTGATAAAGAGAACCGAATCGCTGTGATTGCATTACACAAAGTAGGTATGGAGCCAAATTCAATTTTTAAAACTCCATACGCTTGGTATTAGTCAAATGTTTGTGTATCGGGCTATTAATAGGTAAAATGAGACCTCCTCTGTTTGTGACAGAAAAAGATCTGGCCGTCCACGTAGTGTTCGTACGATAAATAAGGTAAATAAGGTGGTCAAAGCAGTAAGGGAAATAATTCGAAGAAATCCTGTCCGAAAGCAAAAGATATTATCAATTACAGCAATTGAGCAACATTTTAACAAACAAAATGACCGTATTTATGCTTAAAGCTCTAAGAAAGCTTCCCAATTAGTCGACAGAGTGCAACGTGGGCATTATCCGACTTCAGTGGTGGTTTGCTGGGGTGTTAGCTATGAAGGAGTGACTGAGCCATACTTTTGTAGAAAAAGATATCAAAACATCGGCACAAGTGTATCAAGGTAACATTCTTGAGAAGGTAATTAAGCCCCTTAACAACACCACGTTCAATAACCAAGAATGGTCCTTCCAGCAAGACTCGGCACCGGGTCACAAAGCTCGGTCCACGCAGTCTTGGTTGGAATCGAACGTTTCCGATCAGAGCTGAAGATTGGCCGTCGTCTAGTCCCGATCTTAATCCGCTGGATTATGATTTATGGTCAGTTTTAGAGAGTACGGCTTGCTCTAAACGTCATAATAATTAGGAGTCCCTAAAACAATCCATGCGATTGGCAGTGAAGAATTTTCCCATGGAAAGAGTGCGTGCTTCTATTGATAACTGGCCTCAACGTTTAAAGGACTGTATTGCAGCCAATGGACACCACTTCAAATAAGCTTTTTATATTTATGTATTAAACTAACGCATTGTAGAAGTAATAAATGTTATTTGCAATTGAAAAATATTTTTTTTCTTTTTACAATATTTATGGCTAGACTAGGTATATCCATGTTTTATTACTAATAACAACTTTATCATAAGTATATGAGAATTGAAATAACCATTTACTGCGTATTTTCATAGCCGAAGACTAGCAGCATAACTGGATACTATACACGGTGATTTTTCATCCGTATTGAAGCCTAAGGCTACTTCATAAGGATCTTTAGTAAGACCCAATTAGCTAGTCAAAATAAAAATTCAGAAACAAAAAAATGTTGATTAAAACTTGAAAGTAAAAATGTGGTATAAATTAGTAGCGTAATAGAGTCCGTCTTTCGCCGCGCGACTAACTACGTATTCGTATTTGAGTTCGTCGGGGTCACGCGGCAGTTTTAATAAGACGGTCGTAACTTTTTTGTTTTATGTCGTACACAAATTTGGATTACGTATATGGATAGATGAATTTCAAAACCAATGAAAATTTCAGCGTGTATACTAAAGAAATGTATTTGCAGCAAGTGAACGAGTTCGCAGGGTTCAAGTTCGAACCTCAATCCTGGAACTCGCTCCACCCCGGGCTGCGCGCGCGCAGCACGCCCGAGCAGCGCGCGCGGTACGTGCTGCAGGAGGTCGCCGCCCTCGCCGCGCACACGCAGGGCGTCACGTAAGAGAGCCCACCAGGACAGGTGGGGGTTGTGTGTACTCTGGCGGTAAGTTTTTTTTACAGTGTTTGCCTTAGACAGAATCAGACTTTCCCATACAAACGTAGTCTAGCTTTTATTTTAAAACAATATTACAGATTTCGGCAAAATTTTGTAATTTCAAAGAAATTGCATATATAGTATAGCGTATAACTGGTTTACACAGTCAAAATGTAAACTTGAAAGAGAATATAAGGGTAACAGATTTCCTTACTCATGGTCAAATATGATATAATACACTAAATTCTCTCTCAAGTTCATATTTTGACTGAAAACCAGTCATATGCCAAGATATATGCGTTTTCTTTAAAATTACAAAATCTGACATGTCATTACTAATTAAGATAAGCGGGTCACTCACGTAAAAAATCAGCTACTGGCCGACATGTTTCGACCTCATCCGGAGGTCGTCATCAGGGCGAATGTGATGCGCGACGTCACACGTCGACGTCCTGAACCACACTGATGCTAGTTGGATCCGGTCCGGATGAGGTCGAAACATGTCGGCCAGTAGCTGATTTTTTACGTGAGTGACCCCCTTATCTTAATTAGTAATGTCTGTGTCTCACGTTAGTTTGGATTGGATGAGAGGACTAAGTATTCAGAGGTATTAAAAAACGGGGATTTTTTCAATGCGTAAGGTTTTAATAAAGTTGTTGCAACTCTTGCGGCAATATTATTTAATTAATTCTTTTTTGTTTCTTCGATCAACAATACAACTAGATAACGCGTTACCTACAAAATCAAAGCAAAACTCTGTCCTCTTGAATATCTAATAACATTAACTGTGAACTCAACCTTATAACACTAAGTATAAATTGGTTTTCCTTGATTGAACTAAACAAAATAAGAGCTCACCGCCTGGAATGCGGTCTTATTTGAGGAGTCGTATTTTTTGGGCCAATCCGATATCTAGTTGTATTGTTAATCAAAGGTTTGTTTACCCTATGTAAAATACCATGAATACCATATATAGATACCATTGTTAAAATCTTAGCCTTATACACCAGAGTACATAGAGCACGAATATAAAATGTAACTATTGATTTTTCTTGTTTTGAGTTTGTAAGTACGTGTATTAACCAACATAACACTTTTACACACGTTTTTAGATATTGTTAACTGAGATGTCGAGGTAAAAAAAATGAGTTATGTAGAAATGATGTATGCTACAGTCAAAGAAATACTTTTTGATACAAGTATACTTCTCTACAGCTTTGCATTATTCATGTAAGTAGCATGTATTTGAAATATAAGTACTTATAGACTCAATAATAGTTCTTCCATCGCGAAACATTAATATCTACCTATATGTATTATAAAAGTCTTCAAAATATTATCCTTGTCTGAAGACTTGACAAATCTTGATATGTATTATATATTTAAAATATATATTTATAATATACAACGTGGAAGGGACATACCCGTAATAAATCGAACCACGGTTTATACTAGATAATGAAATTAAAATAACAGCCAAAGAACAAAAAAACAGTTTTTGCATTTCCATAGAAAACTGTGCAGCCGCTCGGGCAATTCGCATGGGAATGTCATTTTTTTTTTGTTTTTTGACTGTTATTTTAATTTCATTATACTATAATGATCTACTAGATAGCCCGTGGTTTGATTTATTACGGGTATGTCCCTTTCACTTTGTATATGGCAACCTATAAAATTGGTTCGATGCCAATAATATATCACCAGTTATCGCGTTTAACGCAAATTGACAACGGAATTTTACTGTATTGGACGAAACGTTATTTTGATTTGTTGTGTACTAAAAACATGTACGGCAGTGTGATAAGCCAAGTACGGGAAAATATGTCCAATAACATCTAATCAAACATAGAAAAAAAGAAGTAATATGTCCAAAAGAAAGGATTTTGATTATTGATAATTGTGTAATATTTCGATCTGCACTCAGTATATTATAAAAAATATCAAACTATATGACAATTGCGAGTATTTGTCATTTTGTCAGCCTAGTGAAAAGTAGATTTTGTGTACGATACATAAATGCTATATTAAGTTTGATTATTTTTTATTACATTTGCAATATTTGAAACAAATTGTGATGACCTGACGATGAGGCAATAAAAATATATTTAGCGTTATATCGTCATTTAAATATTTTATGCGGCGTCATTGTTGCAAATGTCATAAAAATGTAAGCGTGTTTCAGATAAACATTTTAGATCAAATTCTGAAACAGAAAAGCTAACACCTTTAAAAAAAATTGTATTATGTATGTTATATGGGTTACTAACTTGGGAAGTCGAGTAGTTTCAATCTCAAGAGAGCGAAACTCGTCTTCAGTTTTAGTTGACTTTCCTTAAGGAATCTTTATAGCAAATGTCATGTCTTCATCTTAGTATTAGTCAGATTGTAGATAAGATATATAAAATTTATCTGATTTAATAAAATTATATGACCATAATTAGTAATTAGGATTTAAAAATATGTCGGTATGTTAATAACAGTTTGCGTCTGTTCTTAGTAGTAAAATAATTTAATATTATCATAACATTAAAATGGCAAAAAATGCTTATGTTCTATGTTTAATAGTTAGAAACCGAAATAATAAATCTTAAGGAACGGAAAATATATACTCAAAGTAAGATCATGGAGTTGAGCAGATGCAATCATGTTCACGTATTGTATGTTTCGAATCTAGTACTTGATATTTGCACAGGTTACAATAAATTATATGAAAATCAAAGATTCTGACTGGAGCATCAGTATTTTAAATATTCTTTAAGAACTTTAGTTAATAAAATACCACGCAACGCAGGGGTGATACAGGTTATCTATTTATACTCACCGGTTGTATATTATATGTGTGCAAAAATTAAGGAGACCAATGAAAAAATATATTAAAAATTGGTCTCTAATTGAAATTTGATAACCTGTGTAGATATCTTAGCTTAATATTTGCTTAATTCTTTATATATTCAATAGTATATAGGTCTAATAACAATTAACGAAGAATATATTCAAAATTATTTTCTTATTTTTTAGATTTTGAATAAAATCGTATAACTGTAACGCATATTTTCTAAGCGGTATTGGGCTCTGCGTATTTAATGTCTATAAATAATTCCAAAGGACATTATTCATTCCAAAAAATGTGATTTTTTTTTGGTTTAGATATTAAGATCTCAAAATTATTGATTTGTTTTTTAAAATCGGTCTATTCGGCCAAGGCATCATAAGATTGGTACTCAATGGCCTAAAAGTATATTTTGTGTATTCGTTTCAAATATATTACGTATATTTGTATTTTCTTAATATACAAACATAATTAGTTCAAGAGTAAAATTTTGAATAAATTATATTCTAAATATGCAAAATATCCGAGCAATTGGTGAAGTTCCTTAATCATGTGTTTTACAACAATGGCAGTAATTTTTAATCACTCATATAAAACTAATTCATATTTTGTCGCGAAGTGACGTTTTTATCACATAATTGTTATTCGTCTAGATGTTATATCACGCGCATGTAAATAGCTTTCTCTATAAAATGTACAATAATATAAAATAATAGGGGTATAAACAAAGAAAAGTCGCACCAAACTTGAAAACTGTAATATAGCTACTTAAAAAATCTATCCCCACCTTTTAAAAACATTACAAACATCGCTCGAGACCGCGGGTAGAATTAGTCATAGTGCGGTATTAAGGGCAGTTTCCTGTCACGCGGTTACCACAGGGGGCTTTATTCCGAAGAATAACTTAGACTGACGTCCATTATTATCGTTGTATTACTACGCCAAACCAAATTAGGGCTTTATTATCATTACAAAGCATTTAATTATATTAGACACTGAAACACATCACATAGTGACGTGTTGGTGTTGTGCTGCTTTTAAAGTGTGCCCCAAGTCCTTGTTTGAATTCTTTCAAGCGTGAGAGAGATAGAATATGCTATCACCCGCATGCGAGTAAAAATCCGCTTGACAGGAAAAACGCCCTTAGAAGAGAAACGCCGAATGATATGTTTACTGGCAACATCTCTCAAATTGCGAATTTATCGTGTAGTTGTAATAAATGCAATGTTACTTTGTACCTAAATCGATCAAAGACTGCATCGGGCACCAGTGTATGTTACATCGTACAATATTCATTTTATGTCAGGGATGCTAACGGAAATGTGTACCACATTGCTTTGTAACAAATTTGCAGCACCTTGACTTTTATAAACTCTTTACATTTTCTCATTGGTGTTCGATGTTAAACTAAACAACTAGTCAAGGGGCAGTTGGAAATTTGTAAATAATAAAAAAGACGCGTAGCTTACCACTGCCCCTCAAATAAACATTGCACACATCATTGACAAAGTATTACAAATACATAATTTATATCAACTTTATAATAGCTTTAAGGGAACAATCTCGCGATACTGTATCAAATACAGTGTTAAAAAGTGCCACTGTACTAGCAAATTATGAGAACGTTTATACCAACGAGTAGATATATATTTAAGAGGAAAGGTTGCGTTGTGGAGCGTTTAAAACATCTGAACAGACCGACTTGTCTGCCAGGACTGTATATGGCTGTATATGTTAATAGGAACTTATCATTGCTGTAAGATTTCTGTTGATTTAAATATTTTTGAATTTTAAAACGCGTTGCATATTGAATGCTCATATTTTAAAAGTAAAACGAAAGATATAATGCATACGTAGTTGTCGATTGAACGTTTGCGCGACGAAAAGTCACTATTGTTTTTTACATACCGAAAGTTTAACGAAATATCGACGGGATGCACGACTTATTCAGCTTGAATTCTAGTGACAGTTAAACTTTATCACAAATGCTCCGTCCCCTTCGTATTGCATTTGAATAAAGACACTGAAAATGATTACTCGTTCAGATTGCACCTAGTTGCAATCTGAACGAGTAATCACAACTATTCGGTCATCTCTTTAGCAGACGAATTTTAAAGAAAATCTTGCATCCTCAAATGTATTCATTACCAAACAAAATTGCTCTCCAATAAAAATCGATATGTCATAAAAATTTATACGTAATATAAAAGGTTATGTATTATTGAAAATATAATCATAAGAGTATTTTGTGTAATTGGTATGTTACGAGAACTCAAAATACCGCGAACGATCATTGTTGCCAGTGCAAGATTGCTTATTAAATCTACTTAATACTTAAGAATGTAGATAGTCGAATATATAAAGATAGTACGAAAATATGCTGATTAATACAAAAATATAGAAATACTTACTCTTCTCTGGCAATTTTGATATGGGCATCGGGATAATCGGTACTTACATATATAAAATTTAAATAATTTCCAGCCTTCATTTTATATAAAACGCCATCACACATATCAAAGCATGGGGCCGGTTTCTGAAAGACCATTGACATTATATAGTTACCAAATAAATGAAACTCTGAGATGTGCCAATTTGGATCCCGTCGCAAACGCACGTGTTTACATTTACTAATTTGAACTTGTAATAAAATAAAACCAAGCTTTAAATATCCACAAGTTTGTTAGATTTAGACACAAATCGTATTTTTAAACCAAAAATCTCAAAAATGATAGTCACGCACAAACATTGTGATCTAAGCGTAGATGCAGACACATAAACATGCCTTCTGACAAATTGATTAATAATAGGTATTACCAATTCAAAATAGACCTAAAGTTTTTTCAACGTAATCTTAAAAACTCTCTTGAAACATAACGGCCACATCGAGAAGGGCCAACACAAATATATAATGCTTCAAATAGCTATAGGACTAAGTAATCCCTAGATTTTAGAACTCGTTACTCACAAGTTCACAACAAAGTATATATATATAAAAAACTTAAATAATTTCCTTAAAATATTTTTATGACATTTATACGACAACGGTCGACGTGAGTGAACTCATATATTTTGTAAGGCAACGAAGAGACTTACCAACAAACATTCCCTGAGACTGAGAAACGAATAGAAGAGGCTAAGATCAAATAACAACTTAAAAAAATAATCTTAAGAACTAAAACTATATTGAAACAAAGTATGTGAAAATATATTAATTTTAATGTAAAACAATACAATAAATCGTAATTGAACATCATTCCCGCCTCTTAGTTATCGTTTTCTTTGTGTAAAACTCTGTTCTATTGGAATTTTATAAAAAATAGCGGTATTTATAACATCTTAATTCAACAAGATATAGGAACTAAAGCAATGAACTGAAAAACTAAACTTATGCTTTCTCGGGTTCCAATTATCGAGATAGACAATATATTAATATATTATAAGCACAAAACATATATTCTATAGGACAGAGTTAGAAGAGCAATTTATACCACCTAAGACTTCAATAAGGCTGTGAAACAACTCAAATTCGGTTTGGCGAGTGTTGTGACAAAGATATCACCTATATTGATAGGAAAGTAAGTGAATTTAAATCATGAAAGGATGATAGGTGATTCGATATTGCAATACATAGAATTTTATGTATCAGAATCTATAAATTGGTAAAAGTTGGGAAATCAGTCCTTTAGTGATGAAATTGTGATTTATTCGCGCATAATTTCTTTGATTTTAAATGTTATCTGTACTGCAAACAAAGCAGTCATAGAAATTATAAACGAATAAATGTGTATTTGGCTGAACCGAATTGCCTAGAATTAGACCAAAATCGTTGTACTTATCCATCTTATAGTGATAAAAATGAAGGGAATGTGAAAAGAGTGATATTTCTCTGGAGTGATAAGTTAGAAAAACTGTGTGAGTAGCGGTCCACTTTAAAAATCTAATTTTTCAGTTATGTTGAAAACTACTTGTTATAAAGGTTAGTGTAAGTGGACCTTAATATTTTATGAAAGTTTAAGAGTTTATTTGCGTTTAAAAGATCTGATCATATTTTATGTTTAAATGTTAAAAATCGTACTGTTTGGGAGTTAATCCAGTTCTTAGTTTTAGTTGCAGTATAATATATCATTATAGTATATATACAGAGTAATAAATATATTTGAACAATACATTTATATAAGAAGTTACTCGTCATACAGTCCACTTTGTAAAAGTGTAATAGTCTGTAGCTTTTGCATTATACATAGATTCTTTAAATATATATTGCAGTGTGACAAAATACTTCTGTGTACAATATTCTTGCCTTGAGACGCTTTTATCAAAGTAGCTAAATGTATACCTGTGTTTTCACTTATTCAAATAACTAAAGTTTTTTTATGCGCTATCTGCAGCTACCTTTGTTAATTATATTAGAACATAATGCATAAATACGACATTAGATATTTATATTTAAGAAAATCAAATATATATATTGACGTTTATTAATCAGATCTGCCTTTGAATATACTTGCAATTATTGCAAATAAATGTAAGAACAATATCGATTTCAAGAAAATAAATTTATTATTTCTGACTGTCAAAAGTAATCAATGTTTAGGCGAGTACTTATATACTTAGTTCTTTTCAAAATTATTCCCATTTTAATATTACTCGACTATTCTGAAATATGTCATTGTAATTGTATGTCACGATTAAATATATTCATATGTGTAGTAGTTACCTTTAGTTTTATTTGAGTACCTTATTTATATTATAAACCCATTACATTCTATTATATTTTCAAGGTTTTATTTATTACGACTAAAGCAAGGTTGCAGGAAAACGCTGGATGCAGGCTGCTTCCGATCGGTCGTTTTGGAAATCTGGGAGGCCTATGTCTTGCTGCTAATGACTTCCTGTGGCTGATATGATGATGATGATATTTTTCAAGCCACCCCTTGGGTGGTCGACATATGGGGTTATAAGTGGGGTTGCTGGTTCACAGTTAGGGCCAAATTACTAGTAGTTATTTTTTGTGTACAGTATACATCATCATCGTTGCATAGTCAGCGGTTACGCTTCAGAGCCTGGAGTTCGCTACCTAACCTAGGTAATTCGACGAGGTTACTGGTATTTGGTTTTTGTGTACAATATACAGTACACATAAAAATACTATAGGTACTTTATCTTGTTGCTAGTCCCTTTTTGCACCTTCTCGCCCACCATTACACTAAATGTGTCCTTTGGGCCTTGCGGCCCTGGACTTTTACCCTTAGCAAAACCCAACATGCTCTGTCTGCCCCATTAGGGACAAAGGCCTGATAGTATATACAACGTGGTAATGAACTAACGCAAAACCTCTCAGTTGTTACCTCAGCCCATGAAACTGAACAACTTTTGTTCTACAACATTCCCAAAATGCCAAAAATAAAATTCGGATTTTCATACAAATTGTATCGATCAGCTGATCAGTTTGTATTTTGTATGAAAATTCAATTTTTTTTTTGGGTTTCGTGAAAGTTGTAGAACAAAAGTTTATCATTTTCATTGGCTGAGGAACCATCTGAGAGGTTTGTTTGTTTGTTCAACACGTTGTGTAAGTCTCGTATCTCACGTACTTAATACTTGAATCACCAAGCGTAGGAGGCACAGGTGCTTCTTGGACGTGCAGGCATGCTCCTACGCTGTCAGGTGAGGTTGTACTTTCATTCGTTTGTTATTCGTATGTTTTGAGCGATTACATAATTTTAGCACGTGTGGGCAGTCAATTAAATATAATAAAATAACCCTAACGATGTGCGTGAACTTGGCCTCATTTTTTACACATCACCTTTCACATTTTTGATTTATCAGTTTTGTGTCATAAATAAATTATGTTTCTTTTATTGAAGTTAAAGTAAGTAGAGTTACTTTTTTATTTTTACATTTTATTTATTTGGCCCATTTAATTGTCATGCATGATGTACGTAATTTTTTTTTATCCAAAAATACTTTTTCATACTTATTTCGATATATTAATATGTTCATGGGGAAAAATTGTTCAGTATCATGGACTGAATTCAGCTATAGAATAGTTTCAGTATATTTATTTAGATCCTGTCCATAACTTGGATTTTATATTACGCTGTCACATTTGCCTTAATTGCGGGAATGTCAGAATACGACTTATAGAATGTTAACTTTAAGAAATTCGCTTTTTTAAGATTTTCAAATAATTTTCTTTTCGGCTTTAAATTCTATTTCACAAACATGGAAGTAGATCTATTTGTAAACTATGAATGAAACTGTGGGAAACTGTACTGCAATTATTATATAATAGGGATGATGGCTGGGTCAGAAAAGTATTATTCTAATTCGTCCATTAGTTAAATTATCTAAAAATAATGTATCCATATTTTTCAGTTTATCAAAAAAGTAAAAATTCATGAAGATACAGAGTATCAAAGTTCCAGAGGGGGGGCTTGTGACGTCACCGATGTGTAAAAATCGTACGAAAGCGTTACGTCATGTGAAATTTAAATGCGCTGTATCTTCGTTATTTATTGTTTCTGAGAGAAAAGAAAAAATACTTGTACAATATTTTTTAATAATCTAACCGATGGGCCAAAAATGTTTTTTCAGTCATCATGCGTATTACATTCATGCTTGCAAGAATATTACGTCTCATGGCGGTAGTGTGCCCTATTCTTAGAATCTAAGGCCCTGTTTGATCAGAATCAATTGTTAGATTACGATGTCATTTGGACATAAAATATTGTATGGGACTGCAATTATGATTATTGCGAAACTTTCCAGTCGTTACCGATGTTTTTGAGTTGAAATTTTGAGATTTTTGAAGGCATATCTAGTGGCGGCACTACACTAAATGTGGACGTCAGCTACCAGCTTTGCGAGGCCTTCAGTGCCAGGTCTAGAGCGAAAGAAATAGGGCCTCGTTGAAGTGACTTCGCCCACGCTACGCCACTGCGCTTTACGACTTCCTCAGGAAGAAATGGAGTGGTCCTATTCTAGACCAGAAACGATATGATCATTATCATCAGGTCTTTTTTAGTTTCCCCTGCAGGAGCACGACCCTATCTGTACTACCAGAGCCATACTTGGCTAGAGCAGCCAGAGTATTTGGCCTACACTCTCCACGCTGGCCAGACGGGTTGGAGAGGTCTCATTGATGTTTATAAGCTTTTGTGTTTCCTAAGTCGTCTTTTACGACATCCACTTGGAATGTTCCTATTTTACTCTACCGGAAACCACACGGCTAAAAGATATGGAACGAATATTTTCAATGACTATTCAAGGTTAACATACTTTACGTATCCCGTTTCGGTACAATATTATGTGCAATGAAAACACTTAGTCGATGTCCTTTTCTTTTGTACGAGTCACAATAGAAGATTGATGTCTTCCTTCAAAACACTGCATTCGAAGCCTCAAGGTTCGCTAAGGCGTTTGTCTTGTATCCTACATGTTATGTTTCTGTTTATTTGTTGTGCTAGAAAGAGATGGAAGGGACATTGTTACAGTCGTGGGAAAACTCTGAGTCATCACGTTTCGGTGAATGAGGCTCCCCGGCTGTAAACATCAGCCATTGAAGATGAGATGACTCCAAAACATTGAATTCATTTTGCAACTCTATCAATCATATGAATGGAGATTTACAATACAATACAATACCATTTATTTTACAAAAGTAAAAAACTACATAATTATTTTAAAATCTAGAAAATGAGCAAAAGGCGGCTTTATCGCTAAGCAATTTCTTCCAGGCAACCTTATTTAAAAGAAAAAAATATGGGAAATTACGTAGTAGATTTAATTCATTAACTGACAAAAATTTTGTGCCACATGATTGCCGAATCTGGACTCTGGACTGACTTCGAATTATGGGAATTGTGAACCGATTTTTAGGATTCTTTTTTATTTGAAAGCCTTTACTATCAAGTTGGTCCCGTATTAATTTGGCGAAGATATGATGAAGAACTTTAGAGATATGGATGAAACACAAAAAAAAAATAAGTCGGCTGTTTGTATTTGTTAAAAATAATAATTATTTAGGAAGGAACATTTCTCTTTAGATACCTACGCATCATACAATAATTTTTAAAATATAAATTTCAGTATATTATGGCATGATTGTGGCGCTGTTTTTCTTCTCGCGCATAGAAAAATATAACACCAGCTACCCTTTTGGAATTATCTCCTGTAAGCTCAACATTTGAAAATAGATTTTGGTTTCTGCATGTTGAGACTGTCTGCCTCAAGGGGTAAAGACGTGATTCTGTGGGAAGGTATCAATTTGTCCACGCAGCCTTTTACCGGAAGTTGGCAGTACAAGTTGCGAAACTTTGTAAAGCGCTTTAGAATCTGGGTATCTATTCAAGTTGATTAAGAGTAGTTCTCACGCAGTTAAAGAGGAAATCGATGGGCCGTGAGGAATCAGGGGACTACGGACTGTTCAAACATCTAGTTTATCAATACTAATATAATCTACTACTAATATAATCTTGTCAAATGTAAACACATTATATTATAAAAAACTTTACTTCCATTTAATTAAGAAATAAATTTTATCGGTTATGTTTTGGAGGTCAGGGGACTACGAAACGTTGATTTTGTGTACTTTTTATTAGTATTTTCGGTCCGAGCTGCAGTTGTCTCTATAGCACTAGCTCGGTGGTTGTTCGGAAACAGAGTGACAGCAATAGATTTTACTAATACACCTATTTTTCAGTTCTCTCGAGCTTAGTGTTTCCTCTTAAGCTGTGCTAGAGACTAGATTACATACTACAATCTGAAGGTTAAATAAGTGGGACAGGAAGTATCAAGGTGGGTTATGTTATGCAGTAACTTGCAATTTTGCTTGAACAAAGTTATGCGATTTTAGATTAATAGGTACCTACATTAATCGTCTGTCTGCCTCGTATGGGGTAAAGACGTGAAGTCAAAGTCAAATTATTTATGTACTTAGTAGTTGGTACACTATTTTTTGGCTCTGTACATAAACCCTGTCAGGGCATAGCAAACTTTGTAAAAATAAATATAATTAATAATAATAATTTACAAATTACATGCATGCCAATTTATTCAAATTTGATTAAATTCAATATTGTTAAAGACTGGCCATTTTCAAAAATTTATTTTATATTGAAGATTCTGTAGATGCTTTCAATTAAACATTCCTCGTCGTCTTAGCACTTTCCCGGTTGCATCCTCAGCTTTCGGACCGCGGGGTGTGCTTTCCCGCTTTTTCTTCTCTAAATATAGGTAATATGCATGTCAATGGTCATCCAACGATACCAAAGACCTTGCGAAGTGGAGAAGAAATAGCAGGGACAGTTTAAATGATTTGGCTATTGTTAGGCATTTACGAAAAGTTGGCAGTACAAGTTGCAAAACTTTGAAAAGCGGTCTAGTATCTGGGTATGTATTGAGAGTTGTTCCCACACTGTTTGCTATGCAGTGTGCTTGAAACTCAAGATTACATACTACAGGCTGGAGGTTAAATAAGGGTTGGATCTCATCTATCAGCACGACAGCACTTTCCTATGCTGCTATCCTATTCTGTAACTCCGAACAGTAATTTGCTAGAGCGAGAGAGAGCGACGGAACGCTGCAGCACGGCCGGTGCTGAAGCGTTCCGTCGCTCTCTCTCGCTCTAGCAAATGACGCTTCTGAGCGACAAAGAAGGATAGAAGCATAAGAAAGTGCTGTTTCGTGCTGATAGATGAAATCCAATCCTAAGCAGGGCAGGTATCAAGGGCACAGATCGCTATATCTTGATCCTTGGTCTGAGAAGGTGGGCTATGCAGTAACTTGTGTAACTTTGCCTGAACAAAGTTATGCTATTTAAGATTGATTTTACATTAATCCTAAAATCGAAATGCGGCTAGAAACACGTAATTTTTTGATTCCTTTTTCTACCTCGCCCAACAACACGCTAAAAGTGGCCTTTGGGTCTTGCGGCCCTGGGCTCTGTCTGCTTAGAGCCTTAAGACCTAAAATGCTGTCTGCCCCATTAGGGATTAAGACGTGATAGTGTATGGAGCGAAGTTTTTATCGCATACTAGCTGTGCCCGCGACTTCGTTCGCGTGGTTGTCTGAATATTTTATAGCCTAAAGCCTTCCTCTATAAATGGACTACCTAACAAAAAAAGAATTTTTCAAATCGGACAATTAGTTCCTAAGATTAGCGCGTTTAAACAAACAAACAAACAAGCAAACTCTTCCGCTTTATAATATTAGTATAGATGAGGTAGAAAAAGCCAAGATCGCAAGACTTAAGAAAAATTGAGAAATTGATAAGGATAAAATAAACGGGCAAGTGCGAGTCGGACTCGTACATGAAGGGTTCAGTACCACCGTACAATGTTTTAAAACGCTGAAGAAACACGTTTCTTGTATGACGATCCCCTTTAATTATTAACTTTATCTTATTTTTTTAGTATTTGTTGTTATAGTGGTCATAGTAATACATAACCGGTGAAAATTTCAGGTGTCTAGCTATTACGGTTCAAGAGATAGAGCCCTGTGACAGATCGAGTTAAAAACGCTGAAAAAAACACGTTTTTTGTATGACGACCCCCTTTAATTTTCAACTTTTTTTATTTTTAGTATTTGTTATAGCGGCCACAGCATAATCGGTGAAAAATTCAGGTGTCTAGCTACGGTTTAAGAGATAGAGCTCTGTGACAGACGGACAAACAGCGGAGTCTCAGTAATAGGGTCCCGTTTGCACCCTTCGGGTACGGAACCCTAAAAAAAGAAGAAATAACGTGAATTTCACATTAATATTATTTGTTTATTTATTTAACACATTAGCAGCTTAATATGCTGATGCGTGTGCGTCTTAATGTTTGGAGATTTTGTTTTGTCCAGTCTTCTTGAAGCTGTTCACTGAAGTTGCATCTTATCTATACTTAATATTATAAAGCGGAAGAGTTTGTTTGTTTGTTTAAACGCGCTAATCTCAGGAACTAATGGTCCGATTTGAAAAATTCTTTTTTTGTTGGGTAGTCCATTTACAGAGGAAGGCTTTAGGCTATATAACATTACGTTCCGACAACCAGGCGAACGAAGTCGCGGGCACAGCTAGTTTTTTATAAAACCTCGGTCAATAACACCAGGTATAGTATTAACCACCATAGACTGGAATTCTAGAAAGTTGCTCTGGAAACCGCACAATTCATTGAGTAATAAACTCAACAAATTGAATCTGGGTTGACCGACTGGTTCTGTTCAATTCGATAACTTGCAAAGTGCAAACAGAGTCCGGCGATGGAATAATACTTGTGAAGTCTTATTGACATGGTAGGTATATGAAACTAGTAAGTAACTAAAGTACCTACTTAGTTGTTCCAAGACTGTAAATTCGCGGTATATTGTTATAATAAAAAGGGTAGTATTTAAACGCAAATCAAAATTACTGATTGCACA
Source organism: Acrobasis repandana (assembly GCA_963576875.1). NCBI lineage: Eukaryota > Metazoa > Arthropoda > Insecta > Lepidoptera > Pyralidae > Acrobasis > Acrobasis repandana. The sequence continues at coordinate 10,209,404 of OY756237.1, forward strand.
GCAAAATACTCAACTGAAAATATTACTAAACAAACTGCAATTTATATTTGTGGCGCAGTAAAATGGATAGAACTTTCCTAGCACTCGCCGGCCGCTGCCGCGGCACGCTCGCTTCGCTCGCTCGGCTCGTGCGTGTGTTGGTCGCAGTTCTAACATAACCTAACCTATAGGTTTGCCCTAACCTAATAAATTTGATGTGCAGTCAGTATTTATTTGCTGTGCAATCAGTACTTATGATAAGATTGTTGATTTATTTGATGTAAAAAAGTATATAAATGATGAGATTAAATTGATGGGTGATTATTTATTAGATGTGCAATTAATAATATCCCTAATAAAAACCCTTTCTTAACTTACCAACCCTTTGATCGATTTGGCTTATACTTATTTGAACTTACAGCTGTTGAGAGTACATGCTTGGAAGCGGGCCTTGGAATTCTGAAGTCTCAAGCCTCGTATACATTAGGCAACATTTGGCGCGCGTCATGTCGCACAAGTTGCTCTTTATTGTTGAGAGGCAACGCGGAAATTTGTGTAGCAACGTTGTCTGTCCACGCATAACCAGTCGTCGGCAACATGTCGCCAGAGGAAACATTGTTGCGCGTCACGTCTCCACTCGTCAACATTTGATGCTCAACTGCATGTTGCACGGAAACAAACAACAAGCCGCGCGTCATGTTGCGCACCAGCTGGCAATGTCGCGCGCTGTTGTGCAACGTTGCTGAACATGTTGAGCGTCACGTGTTGCGCGCCAAATGTTGCCTAGTGAATACGAGGCTTCATAGTGACATTAGGGATGATGAGTGGGTCAGAAAAATATTATTTTAATTAGTCAGTTAGATTATCCAAAAATAATGTACCATATTTTTCAGTTTAGTAGTTAATCAAAAAAGTAAAAGCTCACAAAGATCCTGAGTATCTAAGTTCCAGAGTGGGGGCTTAAATTGTGACGTACCTATGTGTAAAAATCGTACAAAAGCGTGACGTCGTGCGAAATTTAAATGCGCTGTATCTTCGTCATTTATTGTTTCTCAGAGAAAAGAAAAAATATGTGTACAATATTCTTTAATAACCTTACCGATGGGCCTAAAATAAATTTTCAGTCATCATGCCTTTTAAAAGTAACTAAGTTTTCTCATGCGGTCTTGGAAAAAAAAATAAAAACTTAGAATGTACCGCTTGCGTCTCTTCTCATGCAGATTGATCAATGGGCGAAAGATAGAGCCCTGTGACAGACGGACGGACAGACAGCGGGGTCTTATAGATAGATAAATCATTTATTGCATCTATAACACACAGTACATAGAAAATGACAAACAACCTAGTTAATATAAATCAAAGACATGTGTGTGCTACAGTATTACAAAAGGCTGTAGCTCAGTGTGTGGAATTGCCCAGTGAGCAAAACACTGATTTTCAGCTACCGCCAGAACGGATGCGCTTGCGCAGCTGAAGTTAACTGAAGTACTTATTATAAATAAAAAGAAGATATATTATAAATATTTAGTTAGTAATAGGGTCCCATTGACACCCTTTAGGTGACGGACAGATAGCGGAGCCTCAGTAATAAGGTCCCGTTGGCACCCTTTGGGTACGGCACCCTAAAAAAGACAATAATCTCATTATGTGTCTACGCAGTCTACGACAACACATCTCGCGGGATGGACAAAAACTTGTTATTGTTGGTAATGTAACAATGTTACGTTATAAACCCACGCGTTCGCAAAGGTCGCTGCTCCGACTTCCTGCAAGTCAGCCTGTATTGAAGAGGCCTTTGTGCGTGCGAACTCCATTGAATTTGTGGCTATGTTAGCGATCTCCAGAACACTAGCAACGACCACTGCTGACAAGAAACTCAGAAAATCTCTTGGTGGCCTATCACTTGAATGAAGATACGTTAGTATCTAGGTACTTGCAAGGTTTTCATACAAGCACAGAATAAGTAGGTACTTATTTCTGAGCTTGTATGAAAACCCTGCAGCACACAGGGCATGAAAGCCTTGACAAGAATTGATATAGGTACTTAGTTATATCAAGCAACGTCCTCTGTGCAAAGAATACAATGAGTTATTGAAATAACGCAAAACCTTTCAGATGGTACCTCATCCCATGAAACTTAACAAATTTTGTTATACAACTTTCACGAATCCCAAAAAAAAAAAAATTGAATTTTCATACAAACCGATCAGCTGATCGAGTCAATTTGTATGAAAATCCGAATTTTAATTTTGGCATTTTGGGAATGTTGTAGAACAAAAGTTGTTCAGTCTCATGGACTACGTTACAACCTGAGAGGTTTTGCGTTTTTTTTATTAACTCGTATATATTTATGTATAAGTATATGTTTCTTATACTTATATTTATTTCTGGTATTAATGTGTTGATGATATACTTACTTACATGATACCATCGAATGATACCAAGATGTATCTAGTGTAATTATTGTACCACATATTTAGCATGAATTTGAAGAAAATTTATAAAATACAAGTCAAGTCGATCAGTTGTTACATTTTTAGGGTTCCGGCGTCCACAAGGAACCCTTATAGTTTCGTCATGTCCGTCCGTCCGTCCGTCTGTCTGTCCGGGCTCGTACTCCGCCGCTACTGCAGCGATTGTCACGAAAATTGGTGGAGAGATAGATATTGAAGTTCCAAAAGTTGGTTTTTAAAATTATGAAAAAATGATGTTTTTTCAGCCCCCCACCCATACAACAAAAAGTAAATTTGAAAAATTAAATTGGACTAACTCCAACGTGTGAGGTATCGTTGAAAAGGTCTTTTAAAATTCAACAAAAACTGCTTCGAAACTATTTTGATCAAACCACAGATCAAACCCCCCAGTCTTGAGATAATCTAATACAAAGTTAAAATTTGAGGTGTCCCCCCACCGTAAAATAATTCTTAAAAAATGTGATATATACCTCAAAGTATGTACTTTCAATTAAAACTATAGCGGTCTCGATATCATAGATAGTTATTTTTTAATACGTCATACTTAAATCGTAAACCGCAATTTTACCTTTAGAACTTTTATATTATGTTACTTGCTGCTACGGAACCCTTCATGGGCGAGTCCGACTCGCTCTTGCCCGCTTTTTAGAACAAGGTAGCGGCAAGATTTCAGGTCTATTAAATTAGTTTTTGTATTTAGTTTGTTGCACAAGACATGTGGCTCACTGTACCGACATTCTCGCCGTCGACGTGTGCGCAGCTGTTTAATATTCTGTGTGTTTGAGTCACAGCATGCCCTGTATTGTGGTTGTATTGTGCGGGCGCTTTCACACCTGGAGACCTAGTTTTGTATCCCAGATATTTCAGGTGACATTAAAATGGCGACGGTTTAACATTTTGCTACGTTAATAATTACTCATCTGTAAGTCTTCTTTTTCTTCCCCACCTTATCCCACTCTACCTATGTAGGGTAAGGTCAGCATGTGAGTCTTTTTCATTTCCCTCTATCCTTTGTTATGGTAGTTAGGTACTTGTCATATTCTTTTTATCCATATCATCCTTAACCTTTCCTCTACTCCTGTATCCAAAGGTGAAAAATATTGTTGCATCTCCAATGGGCCGCATGTGGAGATAACGCCGTAAAACATCATTATCAGGCCACGGGAGGGCGTTAAATTGTCAAAAAATCTGATCAAGGGAATAGAAAAATTAAAAAGTTGTGATTTTATTTATGCGCAAAAATTTACACCTGGCTGCCGTATTCCTTGTTCCACTAATGTTTGTGCTTAGTCCATTTAGTCGTCTATGATGACATCCAACGACAGAGTTGGAGCTGTCCTGTTCTCAGCCGGATAATACAAGTTTGAATGGTTCTAGTTATGTCTTTCTCCAATAACCGCGTTTTCTTACCCATCTCAGGGTGTTCCCGATTGCTTCCTCAGCAATATTGCTTGGAGCCTGGGGTCCACTTTCTGACTTCTTCTTTTCCACTTCGCATGGTTTTCCTTCTGACTTTCGATTACCGTTTTCATCATCATTATCTCAGCCTTGGGCTCTGTCTGCTTAGTGCAAGCCCCAAAATGCTCTGTCTACTCCATTAGGGGTAAAGACGTGATAGTGTTTGTATGTATGTAATGTATGAATATCATTGACTTATATATTGAAATCATTGATGAATATTCATTCATACATCACATACATAGATAGGTACCTACCTACAAGTAATTAAGTTATCATGACTGTGGTAACAATAAAATTACCAATGACTGTAAGAAACACGTGAAATACTGGACGCTCTATTTCGATCAAACATATCTAGTCCGCGTTATGCTATAGTTTGTAACAAACTATAAATTAAAACTTACACTTGCACCATCTCATTATCATAAAGCAAACCAAAAAAAACTTAAGTAAACGTCACTTTGACAAGTGCATTCCCGCGCTTCGACGACCAATCGTGACCCAGTATTGCGCCGTAAGCGAGCGCCGGCGCGCGCATTCCATTTTCAAACAATTTAAAAAGTTTTAAAATAAAAACCAGCCAGTGTTTAGTAATTACATTGATCAAGTGTTGTTATTTTTTAATTCTTTAAGTGATATAGTTAAGTTTTAAGGTGCAGCCAATTGGATAAATTTTACTAGTTTGAAGGTAAATATTTTTGTGTGAGGTAACTCTGCAAATATAAATTATTCCGATGTTCTTGCGAAATGTTTTTGTTGTTATACAGGGTGTGAACTAATGGCAGCCTTCGTTTTTGTTACCTAACGAATTCCTGCAAATGTTAGATAGGTTCTGATTTATAGTGCTATATTATTATGCAAAGAAGCCTGGACTGACTAGATGCATATCTTTGAAATGTCTTTTGTCTTGTGTTCATATTTTAAATGAACTTGTGACATAGTTGTTTTAATAACAGGTTTGCAAGCCGAGTTAAAATGTCAATTATAATTATTTTATGACCTTAAGTTTATGGTAAGTACTTGTGAATACTAAATTATAGTAGGCTTATAATTTTTTCTATAAGTACTACTTATTATATGTAAAGTCTAGAGCTCATCGTTAGATGGAATAACATAAAATAAATACATACTGCTTGGCTCAAGTAAACTATGAGCTGTTTCATGTAGGATACGCGAGTAAAATAAGCGACTTGAAAAATAAGTTTAAAAAAGGTTAACTTAATACTTCGTACTTAAAAATAAAAAGATAAATAATATACGACCTAAGCCTATAACTTAAACCAGGCCAGGTGACCTGACTCGGTAAGGTATAAAGTATGAACTCATTAACCACACGAAAAAGTAAAATGCCATGATTAAAATTTTTGACGACCTCCGTGGCGTATCGGCAACCATGACAGGTTGCCACAGAGGTTCTGGGTTCGATCCTCGGTCAAAACAAGTTGGAAAATGGCATTTTTAGGGTTCTGTATCCAAAGGGTGCAAACGGGACCCTATTACTGAGACTCCGCTGTCTGTTCGTCTGTCCGTCTGTCACAGGGCTCTGTCTCTTGAACCGTAATAGCTAGACACTTAAAATTTTCACCGATTATGTATTACTGTGGCCGCTATAACAACAAATACTAAATATAAAAAATAGTTAAAAATTAAAGGGGGTCGTCATACAAGAAACGTGATTTTTTCAGCGTTTTTAACTTGATCTTTATAATGGCAATAACTAGATACGTGAAATTATCACCAATTATGTATTACTATGACCACTATAACAACAAATACTAAAAATAAAATAAAGTTAAAAATCAAAGGGGGTCGTCTTACAAGAAACGTGTTTCTTCAGCGTTTAACATTGTACGGTGGTACGGAACCCTTCATGTACGAGTCCGACTCGCACTTGCCCGTTAATTCAAATATCCTAAGTTTTGGATTATCCATATATGTTTTTATCATAAAATATCGTTGTGTTAGTATCCCATAAAAGAAGTTTATGACTTAGTTCAATCTGTGTGGCATGTCCCTATATATACTTATTTATATTTAAGAGTTTTTCTACGATTATAAAAACTTTTTATTTCATTAAACGTATTTTTCAACTTTGTCACAGAAGACAGTAACTATGACTATGTCAGGATATAAGTATATCCTAAATGTGTATTCGTGTAGATCGTAAAAGCCAATAAGGGAAAGGGCGTGAATCTGAATAGTTTTTAAAGGCGATGCGGCTTTTTGATTTCCTTTTTCCATCTTAAAGCTCACTATCACGCTAAACGTGGCCTTAGGGCCTACTAGACTCTGTCCACTCCGATAGGAATAGAGACGTTACATTCAAAGTTATAGAACCCCTTATTTCTCTTCAAGGGTTAATAAAAAGTGGAGCAGTGTCATTTGGCAATAGGCCCATAGGAAAGACATCAACGCGCACAAGGTTGGGTACACACGGAATGCTATTGCATATCTACAAACATATAAATTATGTGTTATATCAAAATATAACAATTAAATATAATAATTAGGTGCTTACTTACATTTTGATAATTATTCTTGTCTATTTGTTGTTCATAAATTGTGGTAAATGTACCACAGACCTAGTTTTTTTGAGTCCTTATTACATGTAGTTTGTAGGTCAATTTAAGAAACAAAATAAAATAAGCTGCCTATATACATACAATTCCAATCCGTTCAGGCATTTTTGCGTGATTGAACAAAACATATATACTTAATTTCATACACATGTATACTTAATTTCATTAATATAATAAACAAATAAAAAATAAAAATAATTTATTTCCATACAAGCTACTTATTTATTAAAACTTTTTTGCACATAAAAAGTGTACAAATAGCGGACTTAACGCCTTATGGCTATTACTTGTGTGCTACAAAATCATTTTTTTAAATTAAAAGATGTAAAAAGTAACATTTTCTCACGTAAAACATGCAATTATTAGGATAAGCTCGGTAACTTTTCATACCTACTCTTGACCCACTTGTACTTACAAGTGACCACTTGGTCATATCCAAAGAAATTGTATACAAATCTAGAATGCGCACGAAATGGCAAAGCCGTTCCCAAAGCTCTCCCCTTCTGCTTTACTGCACTGACAGTTTGCGGGAAAGGGACGCCTATAACTTTAGGTACATTTTTTTGTAACGTTAGGTATTTATTATTTATTTATTTATTATTTTATTTTACTCTTTGCACACAATTTAACAAATTATACATAAATAATAGAGAAAAATTTTAGCATACAAAAGGCGGCCTTATCGCACAGCAATCTCTTCCAGGCAACATTAAATTTATTTAAATATTAATTAACATTATGAAAATATGAGCTTTATGTGCGTGGCAATAAGTTAAATTTTCAATGTCGTTTTTGTGAGATTATTATTCGTAGTTATTCTAGATAGTATTATAAATTCTTTGGTCGTATCTCGGTAACGTTCTATAACTACCGCGCAACATAACGGAGTGATCGCGTGCGAGATACCATCGTAAGAATCGTAACAGATCGTGATGGGCAGGTTTTGTGGGCATTTTCAGCGGTTGGGAGCCCACTAAATACTGACTAGATTGTTTAACCAGCTGGCACGGAAGAATACATACGGGCAACGCCGTCTTAAACTATGAGATTATGTATTACTGTGGCCGCTATAATAATAAATACTAAAAATAAGATAAAGTTAAAAATTAAGGGGGGTCGTCATGCAAGCAACGTGTTTCTTTCAGCGTTTCAAAACATTGTATGAGTCTGACTCGCGTTTGACCGGTTTTTTTTATTTTTCTGCAAATATCAGTCCGTTATTAGTGTCAAGGAACATCTTATATGGGGTAATTTCAGTATATTTTGTTACATTTTATTGTTCACTTCAAAATATTAAAGTGTATCGCCAGTTTCACTGCTATAAGTACATTTTTGAATTCGATCGAAAAGATATCATGCACGAAAATCACAAAATACGCACTCAAATTCTTGGTTCATACAGCTTCAATTATTTTTATTGATATTGGACACGTCTATCATCAGCAAACAATCATAGAAATCAAGAATTGCGTGGATGAATTCCACTCAATATCTTGGTTATGAGCGATAAATAGCATTTTTCTACAGGTAAATAAATCACTGAAGGTGTACTTACTATCGTAAGTGCTTATTTAAGACGATACACGGAGTCCAGTGCTGCCCCCATTTGAAATAAATTATTTGTAAGGAACGTTAAGCTTTAGTTTGCATTTTTGCGAAAAACGGCCACTTTTGGCAAAAACGCAAACTTTATTTCAACGATCTCACTTTAAACTGTAAACAGTGGTTCATAAAATAGTTTGAAGGGTTATCTAGGTTTTAGCAGCTCAAAATTTTTAAATGATATCTCTGTTGCCTTACAAATAATTTATTTCAAATGGGGGCAGCACTGGACTCCGTGTATCGTCTCAAACAAGTTCTTCAACTTATTTAGGAACCGTTGAAGTATTACGTATGCACCAAAGGGGGAGCGTTGCATATTTTTAAGATAAAGGGGTCCCGGGGGTCTGGACTTCCATTACGTTAGCAATCTTTTTTAGTTTTTATATTTCTTGTTTTTTTTTTGGTGAATTGTTTTTGAATTTAAATTAAGACTACTAGTAAAGTACTATTATTATTATATTAAAGTAACTAATACTAGCTACCAACAATATGCTTGCTCATGAAAACAATAAACAACTAAAATAGATTTTTTAAAGTACTCGTAAATGTATCAATGCTCTAAGCATGGGGAATAGGAGATATGCTTACTTTTGCTGACAAGGGGTGGGATAATAAACAGGCAAGTGCGAGTCGGACTCGTACATGAAGGGTTCCGTACCACCGTGCAATGTTTTAAAACGCTGAAGAAACACGTTTCTTGTATGACGACCCCCTTTAATTTTAAACTTTATCTTATTTTTTTAGTATTTCTTGTATAGTGGTTATAGTAATACATAAATGGCGAAAATTTCAAGTATCTAGTTAATGCCATTATAAAGATCGAGTTAAAAACGCTGAAAAAAACACGTTTCTTGTATGACGACCCCTTTTAATTTTTAACTTTTTTTTATTTTTAGTATTTGTTGTTATAGCGGCCACAGTAATACATAATCGGTGAAAATTTCAAGTATCTAGCTATTACGGTTCAAGAGATAGAGCCCTGTGACAGACGGACAAACAGACGGACAGACAGCGGAGTGTCAGTAATAGGGTCCCGTTTGCACCCTTTGGGTACGGGACCCTAAAAATGGCATAAATGCTGCTTACGTAATACTTGAACGATCCCATATCATATGCGAAGAATTGATCAACTTTCAGCTTTTATAAATTCTTTATTTACATATGTATGCATAATAATTACGTCACAAAGAGAACAATAACAACCAAGACAGCAAAAGTCACGCGATAATTTAAACTTAAACCATTACATAAGCAGTTAAGTAGCAGAAACTTATTCTGAGCTGAGATGACTCACAATAATTATTTTAATTAACTATGACTCAACGATTTACGATCAATAGAAATATCAATGATATTCAAGTTTGAGGCCACAATCTCACTAATGACAAAAAATGCGTTTTAGTTATATAAAATATATATATGTACCGACAAATCTCGTCTGTATAATCGTAGCTCCTAAACGAATCGACCAATTCCGATGTGGTTATTTTTAATCGAAAGCCTTGTCTGTCGAGATGGTTCTTAGCTATGTTTGATAAAAAGCGGTTAAGCCGTTCAAAAGTTATTGGGGGTGAACACTTGAAAGTCGTTGGTCTGTCAAATAAACTTGTATAATAGGGATGGCATATGGTTTCAAACCCCATGTAGTAATGTTTTAAACTCATCTATAGTAACTCTACTTCAAAGTTGTAAAAATATATCTTTATAAGAAGTTATATACCCTCCAATTTGGAGGGTCGATGGCACATATTATATGGGATTTTGTATCTGATTATTTTTTGTGTACAATAAAGCTTTATAAACAAACAAACAAACAAACAAACAAACACATATTTATTTTATATTTTAGTTGATATGTAATTATTTTATGAAGTCTGTAAACTAAGTGTTGACCTTTCAAATAAACATTATATCTATCTATCTAATAAACATTTATCGAGTAATGTGGTAATGTAAACAAAACTTTTACCCACGGTAAACAGTGACAATAAATACCCATGTTTATAGTCGCAGCGAGTTACATGTAAATGTTAAAATTTATACAGTTATTTTCCGACGATGATTAAAAGTATTCGTGCCTGCAAGCCCGCATGCTAATCGGTTGAGTTGAGTCAACCTAGATTTACATTTCCAGGACCGTATGGGATCGTTCATATAAATATACATAGTTACTAAACTATACCAGCCTGTTTTTTATTTCATTTTACTTTGTTACTGTGCACTGTATGTACAATACATCCCTTATCTCAGATATGTACATCTCATCTCAACTTTTATTCTTTATGTCCCTTCAATTTTTTTTTGTAAAATTCCTATTAGGACTGGGGTGATCAATCCTTTCTGCTCAATAAATAAATATAAGATTTTGAAATTGAGCCCAAGGTCCATGCCAAGTTTGGCTTGGACCCCTGTCTTCTCCGCGTACCTCTAGAGGCATCCAAATACGGGTCCAAACTCTCAGTTTAAATATTTAACTCTAAATAAACTGTATAATTTTCCTGCTCACAAAATATAAAGACTAAAAATACCTCAGCCTGCAAGCCGCATGCTAATCGGTTGAGTCAACCTCATTTGTATTTCCACAATACGCACTATTCCGTGTATTAAGGTGTTGAATGGTCGTCTAAATATATTGATATCCGGTTGTCTGTAGGTAGGTTTTAGGTGTCTAACGGGGATTGTTGTGGGCGAATAAGATTTTATGCTTAGTTCCGTTAAATTCTGCGATTTATTTGACAGAAATATGGTCATGTCAAGAACCACACACAGCACATAAAACGGAAACAATTTCTTTTTTTATTTAAGTAGTCTATTTTCATCTCGTTCTGTATACAATAAGTAGGTACATCTTTTATTTATCCTTTTTGGTTCCCTTGTTATTAACAACCAATCTTAGTCATAGATTTAAGGTCATGTTTCTTTTTCATGTAAGTGGCCAAGACTATTGTTAGATTTTTTTCAAGCTCTCCTCATCTGACGTGTCTTGTTTCACGACTGCTATGATATTTTGATTCTATTTTAATTTTAATTATATAACTTCGTAAGGTATACTACTTCTTTTGGTCTCAGTCTAATGCTGTCGGGCTGACAGTCCAGATTGATGATTTATTTTAAATGCACTTGCATTTAACTCTTTCACAAGTAGACATTTTAATAAAACGCAAATGTTTAGTAGATACTTACTTACCTATCTATATTTGTCTAGAAAACCCTTGTAAAATCCACTTTATTTCCTCAAACTCAAGAGATGCGCTTTACGCAATAGGACGTGAGTTACTGTGTACGTGTACAATAATCGTGAGCAGACTTTTATTTAACAAAAACAAAAGTAAAAGTTTATCTTTAATCCCTAGATCTGTAATAGAAATATGTAGAGTTAAGAATAATCCGTTTATTCTACATTATTATTCTTGCGCTGTTTAAATGCTACTGGTAAAAGATTTATTCTTAAAAAAAATTACTTAACGATTTCTTTTTATTTATTGTTTCACATCGTTGTTTTGGCGTGTGTAAATGGGAATAGTGTCAAACTTTTTAGGCATAGTTTGATCAAATGATGACAGTTGGGACCTTAAAATTTATTTTACTATTATTTTATTTTGTAACTAACTTAAATGTGACTCCGGATATTTCTGGGTGCCAAGTTCCATTTAAGTTTTTACAGGATTAAAATAAAGAATCAGACAGTCAAATGTGCGTTCTAAAGGCACGATGTCAAGCTTTATAATAAATGTTTACACTTCATAAACTTGAAACTTCAAGCCATTACAATAACAAGTAACCTGCAAAATAACTTTGTAATTATCGCGATAGACGCGATTTCATGAAGGTATACGGAATATACTTGTACTGGATTATATCGAAAGTACAAAACGACACAAAATGGAGGTTTTATAGAGCTGTTAACTTTCGAACAGAATGGATTATCTCGAATAAAAAGGCTTAAGTTATAGCAGAGTTCAAAGAATGTTACTAACTTATTTTTTGTTGTTTATGATCTGAAATGCGGCTCGAGTAACTTATTTACGAAGTTTTAACTTATTTGAGATTTATTTATTTATTAATGAGTACTTATTGATATAAGTATATATATAAGTTAATAAATATATTACTTTAAAGATTTCAGACGGTATATTAGAGATACATAACCAAACCATACTAGTAGGACTAACTTCGTAGGTACTGGGACTAGCCCTTATAGGTACCTAAGTTCATAATTACGCTAAATTTAATAAGTAAACACGAAAAAAATAATTTGGATAAAACTAATAAATAGAAGAAGACTAAAAAAAGTAAGTAGGTATTTACGTGAACAATCTGTTTAATATGTATAAGGAATGAAAACTAAATACGAGTACTATCATTAAATTGAAGATAGGTAAATAACGATTTCGCATTACTCATAGCCATAGTAATTAACAAGAACATGCCGTCGTGTTGTACAACCCTTTTACTCGAGTGTTAATTTAACAAAAAATACAGTTTCCGTGTAGGTACTCGTAAGAACGGTAAGAGCCATTTGTTGAAACGATACCTACCACCACCAATAACCCAATTTACTTTATCCCACACTACGTGGGGTCGGGATCGGGACAGCATGTGAGTCTTTTATTACTCTCCATGCTGAATAAAGATTTGTCTAAAAATTTTACGGCCGCCTGCCTAACATTAACTTCCTTGGGAATGCATTGGTGCAAAGAGATTTACAACCGGTCACCGCCCGTTGTCAACCCTCCTTGGTAATGCACTTGTTGCACAAGATGTAAGTGCTTTGTTCTTTATTCGCCTTTTACGACATCCACAGGAAGAATGGATTCCTATTCTAGGCCGGTAACCAAACTGCACTTCTACACTAACCATTTCTTATTATCATCAAGGTTCATATCGGTGGAGTATTAACCATATCTCCTAATCTCCCTATTTTTGGCTAAACAGGTTTCGGTTTGTCCTCCCACAACACTACTCTCCCCTTTTCTGTTACTTCATCCATGAAGGACTGGTCTTCCTTTTCTACTCCTGGCTTCAGGCCCTGATTAAAACATTTGCCGCCCATCCCTATGGGTAAAATTGTCCCCCGAGGGGCAAAATCGCCCCTCCCCATGTCAAGTTATTTCTGTGCAAATAGGAGTCTTTAAATTTGCCGCCTCCGCCCCATTGTAAACATTTACTTTAATTTTAAATTTCCAAACTTCAATTAGGTAAGTATAGTATTGTTGCAAGAGCCAAACATCTTTTCATGAGACAATATTAAAAAATTCCAAAATAATTTATTCAGTAAATTTGAGTTTTCATTTTTCTGAGTGGTAATGGGAATCAATTGCTTGTCATAGTAATACCTGCTCTCTATTCAAAAGTTTTAACTACATATTAAAAAAAGTAAATTACATTACATTACTAACATCAATTAATTCCAATATAAACATTGTTGTAATTATAAAATTATTTATCATCAAGAAATATACTAGGATATAATTAATAGGTTATGAGGACATTATAATACCTATCTTCTAGTTACAAAATTTAAATAGAAAACTTGGTCTTATATCTCTAGAATCTCGTGTGTAATGAATATTGAGGACAATAAGAAAAAAAATTATAATGTGTCATAGTGAGCTGATCTACGATTCAAACCACGGCGTACCTCCGAGTCAGAGCCATGAACTCTTCCACTCAGCGTGCTGCTCACGTCCACAGCCATATCTTCACGCCCCAGCGGAAGCGGGCCTAACTGTAACCTCTGCGATTTTGTAAAATGAGCCCTGGTGCCACGAAATTAGGTCGAGTTTTAAGGTCAGAATTCTGTTGGTTTAGGTTATCGGTCGATGTCGTGATAAGGTTTATGGTGACTGAGGGGTTTTCATTATTCTGTTGTTTGTTACTATACTATATTTACTTATTATACCACTATCACGTCTTTTGTAGAGTTTGTGGAGAGTGTAGGCCAAGACCTCTGACTGCTTTTGGCTAAGTATGGTTTTGGTAGTACAGAGAGGGTCATGCTCCTGCATTGGAGACTTAAAAAAAGACCTGATCTTGATCCCTAATGCGGCAGATTTCAACCAGACAGATTCCGAGGCCACAAGACCCAAAAGCCACTTTTAGCGTGATGGTGTTGATGTTTGTTGCAATGAAATATACTTATACCTAGCAAACAAGATGATGCATGGTGTGTTGGCAGGTATCAGAGACCTTTACGTATCCACTGGACAAAAAGTGCTATTTTACTCCCGTACCACGTGTGTTAAAGCCCCTTCCTGGCCAGGAGATACGTTAAATTGTACGTATAGGTACGCACCTCGAGTGATAAGAAAAAAGCCATGGATTACTTTTACTACTACTTAGCCGTGTGGTTCTCGGCAGAGTAGAAGTCTTTCCGTGGATGTCGTAGAAGGCGACTTAGGAAACACAAGCTAAAAAAAGCTTATAAACATCAGAGAGACCTCCCAAACCCGTCTGTCCAGCGTGAAGAGTGTAGGCCAAATCCTCTGACTGCTCTGGCTAATATATGGCTCTGGTAGTACAGAGAAGGTCGTGCTCCTGCAGCGGAGACTAGAAAAGACCTGATGACTTCTACTACGGGCTCACTTACCACACCTGACGAATGTTCGGCAGTAAATTTAATTTTACAAACTTTTACTTAGTTTGCACTATTTATTGTTGTTTTAGGGTTCCGTACCAAAAATTAAAAAACGGAACCCTTATAGGATCACTCGTGCGTCTGTCTGTCCGTCCGTGTGTCACAGCCCATTTGCTCCGAATCTACTGGACCGAATCAGGTGAAATTTGGTAGGATGGTGTAATTCTATGACCCAAACACATATGTGCTAAGTAAATAAATATTTTTTTAAAATAAGTGTAATTTTCGGGGCATAAGGAAATTGAAAAAAGTTTTGCAAACCTTACTGTGTCATATATCAAATGAAAGGGCTCGTTATGAGGATCTCAAATATATTTTTGTTATAATTATAAAATAAATAGTTTTGATTTTATTCATAAAGAAGACGAAAATTGACCATTCCCCCCCCCCCGGATCTCCGAAACAACTGAGCCTAAAATTTTGAAAAAAATACGACATATAGTTCATTGCTTGTAGATTACAGGAAAACCTTTAAGAATTCAATAACTGATTGAATTATTACATTATGTACAGAACCCTCTCCACGCCAGTTTATCTCGCACTTGGCCGGTTTTATTTGTTATATGGGTCAAATCTTGCAAGTTACATTTAAGTCACTCCCGGTTTCTGATCGAGATGAAATTTTGTATGCTAATGTACCTATCAGAGGACATTATGACAGTGCAATATTATTATGACAAGAAGCTGATCTGATCATCGAACCGGAAGGTGGCTGTAGGAACGCTGTGATAAAACGACGCAACCCCATCGAGTTTGGGCTTATTTAATTTGTCTTGATAAGTACTTAGGCGTCCCTAACAATAAATATTGTACGAAAAAATGATTATTTTTTTCAAAAATACTTTTTCTTCGTTTTGAAAACGAAACAAACAACAATTAATATGATTACGCTACCCAGATGCTGTCTTCCTGTTTTTTCAGACGCTTGGTTGGCTGGAAGAAATCCCTCACTGGGATATGCCCGCCATTGTACACTTTTATTTTGTTTTATAACTTGTATTTAAATGTGCGATAAACAGTTAAAACAAACAAACAAACTAAGTATATCAAAAGCTGTAGTTAGATAACTTGATTTACGAATCAAGTTATGTAACGACTAATACTCCGGTATAATTAAATCGTAAAATAAATTATACAGTGCGATAGTGTGCCAAAATTGCCAAATGCTCACGGTTTAGAAGGTAACAGTATCTCGCCAAGCAAGGACGTCCAAAGAGTTATGCAAAGATATCAATATGCTTCATAAACCTGCAGAACAGTTGCAATAGCGGACATCCGGAGCCGATGGTATCAACTAGGCCGCGGCAGTACGTGAGTTCTGTTGATAGACCACTTACCCTTAATTTCGAATTGGGCGCATGACAACTTTGTTTTCTAGTTCCAAGTTAATTTAATTCATCATCATGTAATTTTTATTCTCCACTGCAGGAGCACGACCCTCTCTGTACTACCAGAGCCATATTTTAGCCAGAGCAGTCAGAGGATTTGGCCTACACTCTCCACGCTGGCCAGACGGTTTGGAGAGTTCTCACCAATGTTTATTTAAGCTTTGTTTAGCTTGTGTTTCCTAAGTTGCCTTCTACCACATCCATTAGACGAATTGGAGTGGTCCTATTCTACTCTGCCGGGAACCACACGGACAAATAATAATAATAGAAAACAAATAAGTTTATATTATTTTTTTATTTTATTTTAATTATTGGGGTATCGGGAAGTTCCGCCGAGAAAATTCTTAGATCCTCATGGAACTTTTAAACTATATAAGGACACAATAGGACTAAAGGTGATTTTAAAACTAGGCTGTTTCTGTCAGCAATGAACAAACCAGCTAAGTGTTAGTTCCAAAACACTGAACTTTGTAGCTTTGGATCTGAAAAATAATTTAAAAAAATGACCTTCAAATAACTGACTTTGAATAATAAGAGTGGTATGGGCACTTTAAAAATCAGAGCCCAACTAAGAGTAGTACTTTGAACAAAATTACAAAAGTGGGTAACCAGAACAGTATGTACCTAAGTACTCATTTCTATGGTTAGTTAGCCTAGTCACGTCACGTACCTAATGGTCTTTGCATGTCTAGAATGTTTTTTTTTAAGCAGCTCTTTGCTACTAGTAGTAAACTTAGTTACTTAGGCCCGACTATCTAACGTGTCAAGTTAACAATAAAAATAAACAGTACTTATAGAAAGAATTGAATAGAATATAATTTTATTTGATTTTTTACTGGCTCTGTGATGTTAAAATACAACAATCCTACGGGAATCTAACAATATCACTGGGCTAAAAATAAATAATTTAGTTCCGATAAGATTTCAAACAATAATGTCAGTTGTCATTGATCACATCTTCTCATCCAATTTGATAGAACTTGATTTTAGATTTATTAACTCTTCATTATGCAAAATCACTGATATTAAGAGGAACGACGTCTATTTATTTATTTATTAAATCTTCATTGACCACAATGGTACAAAAGGTGGACTTAATGTTAATGCATTCTCTGCCAGTCAGCCTTTAGGAAAAACAGGAAATTTAAACTATTTGACTAGAAAACTATACAGTCCAGTATTTCATACCAATTCCATAGAAAGTGTTTGTTATTTCGTTAAGAAATTAATAATTTTTAACAAAGCAAGCGGTGTCATTTTATGGCCCACGTCACCAAAACTCACCTTCTGAATGCAAATGCTTGATTTCCTAACAAAAACGTTAAAATCACTATATGTGTGCGTGGAATATATAATTCTCTCGATTTCTCGAGGACCCCATGATCAGATCTTCTCAGCAGTGGTCGTTGCGAAACGCTAGCGGCAGCTTTTGCACTAAAAATAATTAAAAATAAGTAATATATTTATCCTACATTGAATAAAAAATGTTGACTTTTGACTTTTGAGACCTTTACCTAGTTTAAAAAATAAATAAATTCTAAATCAGTTTAAAAACAGAGAAGTTGTTGGGGAACATACCTCCATAAAAAAATAATTGAATTGAGAAGCTAGCTCCTTTTTAAAAGTCGCAAAAGAATCTGAGGGGTTAATCCATAAAATAATACGATAGCCGTCCGTTAGTGACGTCCTATTTATATGTCAAACCAAATTTAACTTTATCATTATGTATTAACGTTAAATGTTGCAAAACATTGAAACGCGGATGCGCAGTTACGTAGGTACGTCTTGCGTACCGCTTTTGGAGTAACCCTACTGATTTGACTTGTTGGAAACTAGCGAATTGTCCGGAATATAAAAGTAGGTACTTTATCTCATAATTATGGTAATTCAGGTTATAATAAACTTGTTACGTGTGTATGCCAAGTATTTGATAGTAGGAAGTTATAGTTTGTACTCTTATGTATCCAACTATCCATTGTTTAATTGTTTTATACTCATATGTAAATATTAGCATAAATTCTATAAATAAAGTCTTATAACGACTGTTACGTCGAGAAATATCTCACTAAGGTAAGGGAATGAATGCATTTCACGGTTTGCCAAGAAAGCGTGTTCCTCCATTATGTAACGAAACAGCTTAAGATTAAGATAGTAAGATTAAGATAAAGTTATCTAGGTTTTACTAGAACAAAATTTTAAATTATATCTCCGTTTCCTTCCAAATAATTTATTTTAAATGGGGGCAGCACTGGACTCCATGTATCACCTTAAGTTACGACCACGTTTGTGTGATTTGTGAAATTGTGAGTATAAAACGTAACGCGTTCGAATAATCAAAAGTTCGGAAAGCGCTAAATTTTTTTTTTTCTTATTTTTGCAGTCATCCGGTTGGAACTTCGTTGTTAATATTTTACATGTCCGAGTGTCTATGTATCTATGTAATCATCATTGAGCTACGTGAGATGCCTTTAGGCAGCTCAAAAAATCTGATACAGCACTGGTGTCAGCTTTTTCGATTCTCGAGCTATTAATACATTCGATAAGAAGATAACACCTTAATTGTATCGATAGTATCACAAACCTAGTTTTTTTATTGGGTAGCATCTTACATCGAAAAGAAAATATATAAATACCTAAGTAGTACTTATAATTTCACAATAATAGCATCCGTATTGAGAGATCGATAGTGAAAGAGAAAATCACTTTTCTCTTGATCATTATTTACAACGATTTCATCTATCGATCACTTGTCTATATCAAAGTGACATACACTAGCGATTACTCTTAACTTTACTTGGATGTTTTAATACGTTTACTATCATTATATTACACACTAGCTGACCCGGCGAACTTTGTTTCGCCCGTTCCCGTTCCTTTTCCCACATTTTCTCCGTTTAAACCTTCCCTGGACTACGACAAACATTTCAAGACCAAAATTAGCCAAATCGGTTCAGTCGTTCTCGAGTTTTAAGCAGACTAACGAACAACAATTCATTTTTATTTATATAGATAAGGACAAAATCAAGCTCAGACACATACATACTTACTTTCTTCGATGCTACAACCCTTTGTGGGTCTTGGCCTTTACACAACGATTTGTCCCCATTTCGGTTTGTCTCTGGCCTGCCTTCTCTATACTGTGTACTTTCCCATTTTCCTTATATTATCTATATAAATATTAACTTGGTCTTCCTCGACTCCATCTATCCAGCGTTTCCTAGGCCTTCCTCGGGGCCGTTTTTTGCGGTGTCCAGATCTTTTTGAGGTGTCCTGCCCGTCACGACCTGGTACCACACAATCGGTTTTTGATGGATCAAATCATCAAGTTCATGATTTATTCGTTGGCGGTAGGATAGATTACCCTCACGTACGGGACCAAAGATTTTACTGAAGACTTTCTTTCGAAAAGTGCTAATCTCTTGTCATCTTTTTAAGTCAGCGACCACGGCCAGGTGTCACATGCATACGTCACAACAGGTCAGATGATAACTTTGTAGATGGTCATTTTGGATTTTGCAGAGAGGATCTTATTGCTGAGCATGCCTTTGCAAGCGTTGAAGCACCTATTACCAATAGTGATTTTCGCCTGTATCTCGTCCTTAGTTTGGTTTTTCAGATATAACATTAGACAGCCGGAGAGCATACGAAAGCATTTTCCGGGGTCTAGTACTGCCCCCATTTAAAATAAATCATTTCAAAGAAAACGGAGACATCATTTAAAATTTTGCATTAATTTTGCAAATGCAAAATTTAAAAGTTCTAGATAACCCTTCAAAGTATTTTATGAACTACCGTTTTTAGTTTAAAGTGAGAACGTTAAGCTTTACTACGCACATTTGTGAAAAACGGCCACTTTTGGCAAATGTGGAAAATTTAGGTACGGCCTTAAATGCTTCGCTCGCACTCATTACTCGGTCAATAAGTTCGAGATAAGTACGTAACATAAATAATCATTTGACAACATATTATACCTACGAGCCTATTGTGAAGAACTATTGAAGTAACTTTATATAAATCTTACATCAGTTGCGTTGCATGTGGTCTGTTAGTTATCTGTTAATTATAGCATCTTCCGCTACTTACGCTGTACAAATGGATTAAATACTCCAAATCGTTTCGGACATGATCAGATCATTATACTAAACACAGCCATCCGTTGGCGATTTTTTCAAAATCTGACTTTTAGCGATAACCTCACGTGCCGTTCGAAGCACTTACACTGTTAAAAATTATGTAATTTTACAAGCAAAAAATTACATAAACCTGTAAAATTCCCAAAAAAGCTGAAAAATTTACGGAAAAATATGTTAAAATGACAAAAAATATGTAAAATTTCATATTTTTCCGTAAATTTCCCAGACTTTTCGGGAATTTTACATGTTTATGTAAAATTACATAATTAATCTAAATATAATAGATGCCAGCCGCATATAAGAGTTAGGGTTACACGATCATTCTGGCATCAGTCAAGTCCATCAGAATGATCGGAGACTGATCGCGTAACCCGCTCGTATCATTCTCGCATCAGTCACCGTACTTTAGTTACTTTACTACACACCGTACACCAATGTACATAAGGTTCATTATAGCTCTTTGCCGTACACGTACTTTTTATCAGTCTGCTGTCATTCTGGATTGACCGTGTAACCGTGAAAAACATCCATCATTCTGGCGTCGGTTACGTCATTCCAGACTGATGGACTTGCCTGATGCCAGAATGATAGTGTAACCTACCTCTAAGTTTCCAAAAAATGACGATCGAAATTAAAATATGAGAACTGCAATAATGTTTTAAAATTTGAATTGTTGTTTATTTTAAATTTTTCACAACAATAAACCTTGATAACAGGAAATTTTGAAAAGATTGTTGCAACGGTATTAGGTAATGTTCATAATTTAATTGGTCAGAGTACCGAAACGTGATAAAAGACAAGTGCGCATCTAATTCCGATGGTCAGTTTGAGCCGTGACGAGAAATGGATACCTGAATTGAGGTTGTTTTTACAGCTTTTATTTAGATTGCCCTGTTTGTCGTGTTTTGTTGGGTCAAATCTTGCAAGTAAAATTTGGATCATTTTCCGGTTTCTAAAATTTTGTATGCTGATGTAAGTAATGTAAATCAGATGACAATGCAATATTGTTATGTGTTCACTTCTTACCATAGAGGGAGACACTTTACTAATACACTGCACTTATTTTCGAACTTTGTTATTAAGAAGTAAAATTTCGTTATAACAAATAAGATAAAAGAAACCATATCGAGTTTCAACAATGAACAGCGACATAGATGTCGGTGACCAGAAAAACTATATCTTATCTTATCTTTAATATGTTTTTAAATATATACCTATGTATGTAAGATATATACTTTATGTATAGTTTGTTTATGTGTATTGCTATATGTATTTATGTATGTTCGTATATATTTATGTGTGTAGATATGTAAGTATCTTGTAGTTAAATTTATACGTACAGGCTTCTACCTTATATATAACAGAGTAAATACCCTCTCAATCTATCGCAGGTTGACTGGAAGAGATCCCTACATGGGATAAGTCCGCCTTTGTATATTTGCTCTTTCGTATTATGTTGTCTTTTATACTTAAATTTTTGGTACAATAAAGTTATTACAAACAAACAAACAAACTAATGTATGGAGGAACACAAATATTCTTACAATAAGCTGATCTGATGATGGAGCTGGAAGGTGGCTATAGGAACCCAGTAATAAAACGACACAACATTTCAACGGCGATTGTTCGTCACATGTTTTAATTTAGATATTGTTCTGATGATTTGTGATATATTTTATTTCATTTTCAAACATAGGAAACAATAACTACTATTAATTATCTAATCTAAATTATAACTAGATAAAAATAATTAAAACTAACTAAAAACTAGAGGTTAAAACCTAAATATATTATTTAAAATGAAAATTTAAAAATATTTTTATAAATAAAAAATATCGTTGAGTTCAATGCCCTGCGGTAGGGTGCCCAAAACGCTGGCTGCATTGCCACGTTGGATGGCAATGCTTACTCGTTGAGCGAAGTAATTGCCAGCCCTTTGGTCACCCGACACCTCGACCAGCATTTTATTTAAAATCTTAAAAAAATTATGGGCCGATGGCCCCCGCGGACCCATCGTCTCGACCCCAAACGGCTCAAATATGAAGCCGTTCCCTAGGCATTCTTATTTGCGCCGTTTTAGGGTCTCAGCAGTGGCTGCAGCAGCGCCAGCCTTCAAGCTTGTACCGCGAAGATGGGTTGCCGCCAGTGTGTCGACACATCCCACACCAACAGCCTTCCCAACTTCCACGGCACAAGTGTCATACCATCCGGTCTCTTGCCATCATCGCGGGCCAAACCATTTGGTTCTAAAATGTTTGGGAACCCAATGGTGACAAGAGCACGGTGTGCAACCATTCCCCCGCAACCACAAACCAGACTCCCACTCAGCAGTGGCAAGGAGACGTGCACGCTCTACAGAGTTGTAATCAGAAGATTCAAGTAAATTACTCTGTACAAGTTTGCAAAGCGGCTCGTCCCACTGTCTCTGCGAGGAAGGGTAGTCAGGGAATTTGGAATTTGGGCATATCTCTGACCAAGCAGTTTTGGCCTCCGTTGCATAGGATATTTCCGATGTGGGCTGTTGTATTATCTTATTAAATAGTTTTTGAACACTATGAACGGAAGACATTTTCAATTTCCAGGCATGCCCTGCCTGGAAATTGGAAATTTTGCGGATTCCTAGTCCTCCTAACCTAACTGGCAAGGAGGCTTGGTTCCAAACACGCTGGTAATTTAAATCTATATTTAGAATGCTGGACAATGAATTTTGAATTATGCCATCTAATTTTGAGAGTAGGTCCGGATATTTCCCGAGACAGCTGCATCGTAGGTTGTAGGTTAAATTAGAGACAAAAAGGCAGTGTTTTCATATAGTAAATGCGAAATGAGAATGTAAATACGAAAGGCGTTGTGCTGCTATTTAGAATTTTTTAATTTTGGCTTCGATGAAATTTGGAAAAGATACATCAAAAATTGGGGAACCTAATAGGTGAAGAGTGGACTTATCGATAATTTTGATATTAGGAGCAAGTGCGTTAAATTGAAAAATCGTTTTAATCTTAGATATAAACGGCATATCATTATATATGAAAAGCTCACATTTAGAAAAGTTTAAATTTAGCCCGATAGACTCAAGATCCGTTTTAATTGTACCTAAATCTGCCAAAACAGTAGGGGCATCACCTCCCAGAGTCTGAGGATTGTAATGCTATATACTTAAATCAATAATTTTATATTTGACGTTTTGTTTAGACCATGCAAGTTATCTTTTGCTTCAATTTAATAGTAACTATACAACATGAAATAACTTGCACTGTGTAACATTTACATTTAAGACCCATGCAATGGGTCTTTATTAAATAAAAGAATACCTACAGACGAATTAAACTCGTGTAAAAAGGTCTTATTTGCGACAAAAAATTGTGTGTGACTATTGTGTTGATGTATTTATTTATATATATCTACAAAAATCTTAGTACCTATATCGAAGCGTCTAATGGGTCCTAGTTTTCTGTGTTGCATGAATGGGTCAGATATTTTTTTCATTTTTTTACTTTGGTGACAATAGGGTTTGTTCGTCAATTTACCAACGATAAAGCGGGGACCTGGAAGACCACCATCCACCTGGACATTGACGACGGTCAAAAATGACCTGAAACAAGCTCAGTTGGACGCCACCACAGCTCAGGCACGGCTCAGGATCGTGCAAAGTGGAATAGAAGGACAAGGAAGGCCGACCTTAAGGTGGTACTGGAGGCGCGGGCGAACTCCACAGCGAGTTGCCTACCGACGCGCTTCGTCGTGTTGCTATTTCGTCGAGAAAGAGAAAGGGCGCTAAAAAATGTAGCTCCGTCCCGACCCCCGCATGTGAGAGCTACACCCCCGCGTACGACAAAGAGAGTGCACTGAACGCCAGCGAAACGGGCCGTTATAGGCCATGAATCGAAAGGTTTTCGTAGTTTTCGTTTATTTCGATAAATACGATACATACCCAAATAAAACTAAATTATTTGGAATTTAGAGTCTTCACTCTAGTCGTATAATTAGTTTCCATAAGGATCGAAAATATAATTATAAGTGTAATAGGCGTCTAAATATTACTCGATTTCGTCGATAAAAAAGGCAAATTTTAAGTTGCTATAACTTTTTTTTTGTTTATTATTTTCGAACCAAAACTAATTACAGATCTAGATATTTATCATCTTAATGCTTGTAAAAAATTTGAATACGATGAGTTTTATGGTTTCGAAATTAAAACGAAAGTACGTTTGTATGGGATTTCGTCCCTCCAGTTAACCCTTAAGTAGATGGGATAAGGTCTAGAGAAAGAAGAAGAAGATGACGATAAGGTTTAATTTGTGCTATACGAAGTCGCGCCTCGCTTAGCCGCCGAACTCCTCAATGGCCAAATTACTGCTATTCGGAAGTCCATATTTGATCGGACGGGCTGAAAAATGGCGGTGACAGGCCGATGCTCTTGCCCTTGCATTGTGCATTGTTGACTTGAATGTCTGGTTTAGCGACTCAACCATGGGTTGGTATGTTAATACGATGTGACTAATTTTGTAATTAGTAATTATAGATAGTAATAATAAGCAATTACTTATTATTCACGAGTAAGAGATAGGCAGTTTGCAGCCGGCTTTGCATGTGTTTGGTATTGATTTTCGACCTACTGAAGTTGCGATGAATTTACTAGGTAATGAAATGGTATGATATGATAAAGTTGCAATGAAATGCGCTATTTTGTGTTTTGGATGTCGACCCAGGACGTGGAGTACCACTGAATATATTAATAGGGATTTACATTTTACCTACCTCAAAATTTGAATGAAACGCCTAATGGTTTCAAGAGTACATTAGAGAACCTACACGCTTCTGAAATTCTTGGGGCCGCGTAACTACATCAATGGCGAGTCTGCTGTAATCCAGTGGCGCCTATAACACGGGCACGATGTAGATTTTTCTCTTTATATTATGACTCATTTTAAAGCAAAATATGTACTTACCTATAGCTAAGGCATAACATACCTGTTTGAATACTACTTAATTACACTAAAATTAATAACGAAATCAATTATATTTACCTGTATGCCTTTCTTGTATATTTAAACATCTCTCACAGGCCTACTGGAAGAGATCTCTTTTAAGATAAGTAGTGCCTTTGTACAACTTTTATGTTATGTATTCTCTGTATACATTATCCGTGTACATAAATTGGTAAATAAATAAATAATGAAGGATTTTTTAATATTTGTAATGAAATATTGCCAACTTTTAGGATAGGTACCTATTTTCATAAGTGTATAGTTAATCCCACCGGGCGACGCAGGCGGATTCCCACACATTGCTATGATTGACGAGTTATTTGATGAGTTAGTTGTATGCTGTGTCGGGTTGAGATATCTTCTAGGCCAAGGTTCACTCCCAAGGAGACCGTCTGCCCGCCCACGTGATGCTACACCTGCGCGTTACTCAGCAGAATCGAAATTAATGCACTTGTGTCTCACTGAATTATTAGCCTAGATGTCATATCATAGTGCCTGTATTTCTACAAGGTTTTTACAGGTTTATTTTTCATTAGAAATTTGGTGTGATGTCCTGCCGCTGGGCAAAGACCTTCCTTTTATTTTATTTATTTTATTTATTGCACTATAAAATTAATGTACAATAGGTAAAATCTTAACGGTAAGCGCTGTTTACCAGAAGTTACCTTCGCCTTTGGGACGTTTTTGAGAAAGCGATAAATGGGGTGTAAAAGGTTTATCACTCATCTGTGTTCACACGCACTACCCATCAGACTAAATCTTGTCCAAATTCAACCGCCTATCTTCGCCTTCGCCAAACATACCTCTACTCCGGTGGGTATCCGGTAGTCAAAGTAAATACGGTATTTCACTTAATTTTTTTTATTAATTATATTATATCAAAAAGTAACATAATCCGAAATTTTAATTCGCTCGTTAAGTTATTTATAAGCCTTTCAAATTGTGTGGAATGGAAACTGCTACTAACAGAAGAAGGATGCACATACTGCGCTTGAGCCGTCACTGCCAAAGTGCGTGCGAAAGAGATAGCGAGATGTCACTACCACGCTCCCACTTTTCTGCTACTTCATTAAATAAAAAAATTTTTTGCTGTTTACAGAAAAAAAAATCTTTTTAGTATTATTTGTGGTTTCGTTCCGTATAAAATATTATTCTAAAACAAACAGTGTAATACGAGTATATCAAATAACTATTCGCTAGATGTTTGTCTGCTAAAATTATTATTTTTTTGTTTATTTATATGTGTTTATTCAATAAACACACATAACGGGCTTTGAATTTTTTTAGAGGCCAAAAATATTTTTTCATAACTGCTTAAGTATTTCGTTTTTATTTCCTTGAGGAACGTTGTTCAGTATCATGGACTGAATCCACCCTTCCATTTATTACTTTGTTGACTTCATATACTAAACGAAATGGCGACATTGGCCCACTTTTCTTTCTAGCCACTTACAGTCATTACATTCAGTTTTATGTGTTTTTTTTTGCCACTGTGCTAAGTCTGGCGGTCACTGGGCTATTTCGTGGTCGTTAGAGGTTGATGACACCTGTCAAAATCAAATTAGGTATCACTGTACTACTCGTAAATCGACGCTTATATCGACATTAGCCGAAACAGTTGCAAGTACGAGAAAAAAAAGTAGTGTACGCTATTTTATTTTACGGCAGATTTGTTATTGTAAAAAACATAAACGAGTCTTTTTAGCGATCATGTTAATATTTAAATATTTTGGTAACTACTTGTTCAGTTGTATCTTTTTCACCTGCACATAATCTTGCGTGCTATTCCGGGGCCCATAACCTGATGACAATATCAGGTTATGGGCCCAGAAATAGTCCAGTAGCACGCTTAATAGACACTTTTATTAGGGTTCCGTAGTCCACAAGAAACCCTTATAGTTTCGTCATGTCCGTCCATCCGTCCGTCTGTCCGTCCGGGCTCGTACTCCGCCGCTACTGCACCGATTGTCACGAAAATTGGTGGAGATAGATATTGAAGTTCCAAAAGTTGGTTCTTAAAATTATATAAAAAAATTTTTTCTTCAGCCCCCCTCCCATACGAGAACAACGAAAAGTGAATTTAAAAAATTAAATTGGACTTACCCCAACATGTGGGGTATCGTTGAAAAGGTCTTTTAAAATGCAACAAAAACTGCTTTGAAACTATGTAGATCAAACCTTGAGATAATCTAACACAAAGTTAAAATTTGAGGTGTCCCCCCGCCGTAACTTTTGAAATATTACTAAAATAATTCTGAAAAAAATGTGGTTTAAACATCAAAGTATGTAATTTCAATTAAAACTATAGGGGTCTCGGTATCATAGATAGTTATTTTTTAATACGTCTTAAATCGTAAAATGTTATTTGCTGCTACGGAACCCTTCATGGGCGAGTCCGACTCGCACTTGGCCGGTTTTTGAAACCTGAAGCACAGAATACAGTAAGAGTAAGCAGAACGGAATCTCCTAAGGTGCGCGCAATATGCGTCCCCGTTCCCCGCACCCGCACCTCTCCCCCGGTTCTTGACGGCCAACGTGAGTCGTCGAGGCGAAAACGGGTGAGAGGTGCGGGGACGGGGAACGGTGACGCCTGGGTGACGCATATTGCGCGTACCTTAGGAGATTCCGGCCTGTGCCTGAAGTTATCTTTAGATAACATCAAGCATCTACCAACACTGTCCATAGTTAAATTGTTAAATTCTGTACAACATCGGTAAATAAATAATAACTTTAAATTGCCACGTTCAATGGCAATGCTGATTCTTTTTAACTGACTTAAAAAAAGGAAGACGTTATCAATTCGACTATGTTTTTTTATTTTTATGTATGTTTGTTACGCGATATCTTCGCTCATTGTGAACCGATTTTGATGATTCTTTTTTTATTTAAAAACTTTTACTACCAAGTTGGTCCCATTTTAATTTGGTGAAGATATGATGAAGAACTTTGGATATATGGAAGAAACTCCTAAAAAATTTTAAGTCAGTTGTTTTTTTTTTTGTTAAAAATTTTATTATTGCCAGACAATTTCAAGCCCTTTGGTCACGGGATACCTCGAATAATCTTTTTGTTATGTATTTTAATAACTTAATTATATTAATAACTAGCTGACCCGGCGAACTTTGTTTCGCCCTTTCCCGTTCCCTTTTCCATAATTTCTCACCGTTTAAACCTTCCCTGGAAATTCATGAATATTTCAAGACCAAAATTAGCGAAATCGATTCAGCCGTTCTCGAGTTTTAAGCAGACTAACGAACAACAATTCATTTTTATTTATATAGATAGATAACTTAATAACGCTACACTTCCTTGCCGAGGTCACTGCCTTGTCTTTGCATATTCCAATGCTAACGTTTAATTACATTCAGTTCCCAGCATTGAACCATGTTCCCATGGGCTAGACAAGAAGCCGCCATTGTGATAACAAAAGCTTTAATTGACGATTTGTTTGGTATGCAAGCGCGGATGTTGTGTGTTTGGATTTTTCTTTTGTTTCTATTTGCCATTTACTCATTGTGATTAGCCAACTTCATTGCTATGATGTAGAGTAATTCAAACGACTGCCTCCGTGGTCCAGTGGTCAAGGCGTTCGCCTTGTGATCCGGAGATCGTGAATTCGAATCCCTCTGGGAAGCGTACTTTGTCAAAAGTATTTTCCAGTCTGGTTAGGATATTGCAGGCTTGAATCATCTAATTATCCGAAAAGAAAGATGATTCCGTGCTTCGGAAGGCACATAAAGTTGTGGGTTTTTTTAAACCTATCCTAGGATTGGTTCTGGTCTACCCTTTGGGTTGCGGAGGTCAGACGGCAGTTGCTCTGTGTAAACACCAGTAGCCTCGTCAAATCGCCTAGGTTATGTAGCGGACCCGGGGCTCTAAAGCGTTACCGCTGAGGATGCAACCAGAAATACGTGAGAATGATGATGAAGAGTAACTTCAAACATTATCATTCTTCAATATGGTCCCACTCCACGAAATTTATATACAATACGGTCGCATGGTCGCAGCGTCAACTGTTGGCCAATGTCCGCTTTGACGCAGCGTCATACAGCAGCCACTGATTGGTCTATCAATTAGAGTGAATTAACGTCAGTAATTTTTAAGTACCGCCTACTTTAATGTTTTTTTTAATTGGGGTAATTTTTTGTGCTTGATTATGCTTTCACAGTATTGCAGTTCGCTGACTGTAACGGTCTTTGAAGGAGTTTGTTTTATTTAATTATTTTTGAAGTGAAAACGTCTTTAGTTGCGTTGGGCAATTTTTGAGATGGGAAAAAACTTTTTTCCCAAAAAACTATTGATCTCACGACACTGTTACCTACCCTTACCGACACCGACACCACCTTGTTCAAGTCTTCACTTCTGTCGGCACTCCCGAAGTGCTACTGTTTTTATTATTATTAAAGGTAAAGGTAGTTTGTACCAGGAAAATAAAACCTCAAAAAACACATTTTTTATTGATTATCAATTATGCTGAAAAAATCAAGAACGCTATTTGACTTCAATAAACTGTAACGTCACGACTTGCTATTTCATACAAATCTCACGAAAAATTACAGTTTTGTTGATAAAAAAAGTCTGATTTGACTTATTGGAAACTAACTAATAACTAAAAAAGCATTAATGTTCTAGAAAAACGTACGGCATCTTACAAATTCCCGAGGACCTCTTGAACTCGCGAAATTGCCATTAGTTCTGAAACTGCCTTTCTGCTTTTCTCTCGTTGATTTGTGGGAAATTGAACAGTAAAATGGATAATTTCTTTAGTTTGAACCTTTTATATAGTTTAGATACGGATTTATGTATGAGATAAATAGAGGTACAGTCAATATCACTGTTGCGGACGGGGGATGAGGGCTCTTTGAAATAATAAACCAGTTTAATTTTTAATTTTATCTTATTTTTAGTATTTGTTGTTATAGTGGTCACAGTAATACATAATCGGTGAAAATTTCAAGTATCTAGGTAATGCCATTATAAAGACCGAGTTAAAAACGCTGAAAAAACACGTTTGTTATATGACGACCACCTTTAATTTTTATTATTTTTTCTCATTTTTAGTATGTGTTGTTATAGCGGCCACAGTAAAACATAATCAGTGAAAAATTGTTTAGCTATTACGGTTCAAGAGATAGAGCCCTGTGACAGACGGACAGATGGACAGACAGCGGAGTCTCAGGAATAGGGTTCCGTTCGCACCCTTTGGGTACGGAACCCTAAAAAAGTATGATTTGACAGAAACTTTGTCTCTCTTCTCTTTATCAGATTATTACAGTCCACTGGCCACTGCTGGACTAGTAGATGTTCTAAAATATGTTTTTTCCTCTTTTCAGATCACGTGTGCAGTGTCCAAGAAAACTAACTTCTCGACTTCATTGAGAAGATGTAGTTTTTCAACTTCCATTTTGATCCAAACAAACCACGAAAAACTTTGCATAAACATCGAAAATTAAAGACAATCATCGAAAATAAAATGAAACCACAATGAAGAAGCAACTTCAAACCCTTTTAGAACAAAAAATCCACTAGTTGGCTATGGCAAATATCATTCAGTGATGTTCCTTTACACAATTTAATTTTCTCTACATTAAGTAAATAAGTAAAAGAGGCAAAACGCCAATATGTCTACCAGTAACGAATTGAGTGACTTGGAAGCCCTTCCGAAGCTCAGAATGAAGCCAGCGGTGACCAGGATATTCTGCTGTAGTGTGACTGCTGCAGCAGGGTTCATAGCGGCATATGCTTTGGTAAGTGTCATTTTAAAGTGATAAGCAAAATATACAATACAATACAATACAAATTATCTTTATTGCACCATAATAATTAATAAAATAAAAATAACAAACACAAAGAAAATATTGGTACAAAGGCGGACTTATCGCTAGATGCGATCTCTTCCAGTCAACCTTTGGGTAGAGGAAAAATTAATAGTACGGAATAAGGTGGGTGCAGTATCTATACCTAATTATATACTTACATATTAATACTTGTATATATATATACATAAACTTATTTCATAATATATACATATATATAATACATATACGATGCTAAAATATTTAAATGTATTTAGTGACACTTAACAGAACTTAACTGGCATAACGACAGATAATATTTATGGAGACGATTTTTAAAGCTTGTTTTAGTCTGAGCAGTACGAACTCTACGAGGAAAAGCATTCCAGAGGTAGACAGCTTGGACTGTAAAGGATTTCGAGTAGAATTTGGTCGAATGAGTTGGGGTTTTAAGACGTAGGGCATTAATGCTGCGCGTGGGTCGATCATTGTCCTGGTGAAGAAAAGTAAAACGCTCCTTTAAATAGGAAGGAGAAGATGGCATGAACAGTACAGAGTATAGAAGTGAAAGAACGTGATAATTACGTCGAAGTCGGATAGGGAGCCACTTGAGTTGCGCACGGAAAATGGAAACATGATCATATTTGCGTAATCCAAATATGAATCTGATACAGAAGTTTTGAAGGCGCTCAAGCTTATTCAATTGCTCCTCTGTGATATTGAGATAGCAAGAGTCGGCGTAATCAAGAATAGGAAGAAGCAATGACTGTGCAAGCGAAGCTTTAGTTGCAATAGGTAGGAAATTCTTGAGCCTTCTAAGAGATGCAGCAGACGCAAATACTTTCCGACTTACTTCTGCAATTTGCGGAGACCACGATAAATTTCTGTCAAAAAGTACCCCTAGATTTTTCACCTTTTCGCTATAATCTACTTTGACACCATCAAAAACAATGGGTGGTAAGGACTGCCAATCTATACGGGAAATATACCATGGACTTCCTATTATAATAGCTTGCGTTTTAGCAGGATTGACTATGAGTCCATGAGATCTGCTCCAGTTAGATATGAGAGACAAATCACTGTTAATTGCGCTGATACTATTAGGCAGATCATCCAAAGTCGCGTGAGTGTATATTTGCAGATCATCTGCGTATAGATGATAGGAAGTGGAGAGCTGAAGAGTTATGGAATTTATAAATAGAGCGAACAACAATGGGGATAGCACACCACCTTGTGGTACACCAGAAGACGTGTGGCACCAGGAAGAAAAATCATTCTCGATGCGTACTCGCTGCCGGCGTCCATGTAGATAGGAATGAAACCAGTTGATGGCTGAAGGAGATATGTTCAGAGAGTGCATCAGACCTAAGAGAACGTCAAAATCCACAGTATTGAAGGCGTTGCTAAAATCGAGAAGACCCTCTCGAGAAGAAAATATCTTCCAATTATTAATTAAAAACAATTACTAGGTATCCAAATTGAAAATATGTGATGAAAAATTCACCACGAGTGGGACTCGAACCCACGACCCTCACGTTAACGCCGTGAGTGCACTACCAATTGTACCAATCAATTTGGATAAATTTCCGAGCATTGTAATGCTATTAAAAATAAATAATATTTAATTACTAGGTACTTGATTGTACAAACTTATGGTGCCGTGACCAGGATAATGTGTGTTAAAAATGTTTGCTGTAGAGTTTATGATTTGGAAAGCATAGTACTTAGTGGTGTAAGACTTAGTAAGTTTACATTGCAGGTAGATAGGTCTACCTATTACAATTTTAGTAGTGACTGGTCAGTAAATCATGTAGGGTAAGGAAGCCTACGCCCGTACTTTAGTGTAGTCGCCACTTGGGCTTTACTTAAAATTATAATATATATTACACAACATTTTTAAATTGATTTTGTCATCTACTAATTGCCAAAAGAAAACATAAATTCATGAGTAAAACTATACGTGTAACTTATAACGAAACAAACGAGTCCTTAACACATTGATGTGAAGATGTAATGATGGACAATTAGTTCCTATCATTGCATTCGTTACATTTGTTTCTAATAATTTCAATGAAAATCTCTAGAAAAAGAATTTCGATGAACATTCAATTAAATTATTGAACAAGCACAAAATAAAACAGATACATTCCTCTTTTAATGAACATTCTAATTTCTTCGACAAATATGTAACAGAGAGTAAGTAAATTAGGTAAAGTTTTCTGCATCAGACCGGTCTAGTACAATAACATAAAGTATATAGTTACATAAACTTACCTAGAACATTAGAACTTCTCCACTGGCATATTGCGGTAAGATTTACAATTTTCAAAGGATTCTCAGCTGAAAATTTATAACTTCTCTTTCTTTATACTACTGGACAGAACCCCGCCTCTCCTTTTATTTCCATGGTTTGTGATTTGAGGTATCTCGTATTGTACGTAATTGCCTAGGAAGAGCCACAGCGCGAGCCAATATGGTTAACGGTGGTTGGTGCACCGTAAATGATCTTTTTTCTGAAAGCTGTTATGTCGAGCTGTCGAGAAGACCAATCGTTTCCGCGGTGAAATTGCGATTTTTATTTATGTTCGTTTAAGAATTCCCTTACCCTAGACTTTCCCATACAATGGTAGTCTACGTTTTATTTTAATACGACATGTCAGATTTCGGTAAAAAATTGTAACTTTAAAGAAATTGCATATATCTAGGGTTATAATTGGTTTTCACAGTCAACATATGAACTTGAAAGAGAATATAGTTAGTGTATTATATAATTTTTGACCATCAGTACCTATACGAGATATATATAAGATAGATATAAGAGTTACTTTGGACAAAAACTTAACATGGAAATCTCATATCGATCAAGTATGTAGTAAATTAAATAAATTTTCTTTTGTTTTGTGGAGACTGGTCAATATAACAGAGCTTAAAACAGCCTTGTTGGCGTATCATGGGTACGTAGCGTCTGTATTACGATATGGAATTGTAGTATGGGGAAATTCGACAGAATTGGACAGAGCGTTTATGGCACAGAAAAACTGTGTAAGGTCTTTATGTAAGTTGCCTCAGAGAACTAGCTGTAGACCGCATTTCATAAAACTTAAATTGTTGACACTACCATCCATCTACATTTATGAAATGTGTCACTTTGTAAAGGTACACTCATATTTATTTCAAAGAAATTGTGAGGTAATTTCTAATTATCGTGGCAGATACCCCAACAGGCTTGTGTTATCTAATGTATCAACAGCTTTATGTGACCAAAATAGCTGTCGGATGGCTGTTCGTATCTACAACAGGCTGCCGGAAGATATCAAAGTATTGCCGTTGCCAGTCTTTAAGAACAGGCTGCGTAGTTTCCTGCTGGAGAAGGGTTTCTACTCGATACAGGAATATCTTTGGTCATAGAATTGTTACTTATAAAATACTTATTACTAATTAAATTTTTTAAACGTTAGTAATAACAAATTAGACCAAATACTAATATAATTATAGAATAGAAAGATATGAATACAATAAATAATTAAATTAAGGATAACTTAATTGACATTTGCATGCCTAGACAGGTTAGAAGTGTGATCTAAAAATTGTAATTAACAACTATTGTAACCACTTTTACAGCAAATAAATATATTATTATTATTATATAGAAAACTTTTACACGCTTATATTTTTGAAATTGGACATGTCGTTTCAAAATAAAACGTAGACTACGTTTGTATGGGAAACTCTGATTCCGTCTAGAGTAAGGGGACTCGCTTAAAATCAACGCTGTGGCGAGACCATCAGTACACATAGAGGAACTGGCCGCTCTTTCGGCAGTTAGCCGTGGATTTTTTTAATCATAGTATTTAATACTTAGTTACTCGTAAATATTCTTCATCTAAGCGTGTTCCCGGTTGCCTCCTCAGCTATGCTGCTTCGGAGCCCGATAATACTTAGTTCAATAAGTTATAATAATAGCTTTGTGGGTTATAATAGTTATCTTTATTCAGCATGTAGAGTCATAACAGACTCACATGCTATCCCAAACCCATGTAAAGTGGGATAAGACGAAGAAGAAGAATAGCTTTGTAAGCTGTAATCCTTTTCGTGGCCGAATAAAGCTTTTCTTTCTTTCTGTCTAAAAATACTTTATTATTTTTTATATAACTTGCTACGTTCATGTTTAAATAAATATTTACTCTGTTTCTAAATTTGCAATCCATTTTTCAACCACTTGTGGTTGATGCACACATGTAAATGGAATGAGAATACGATGTTATAGAGCTGGTCTGATGATGATGATATAACCGCGGAAGGTAGGTAGGTAAAGGTAGCCAAAGAACTCAAACGAAAAGAAGCAAACCCCGGTTTGGACTTGTTTCATTTGTCTTGACTCAGTAACTATCATAGATTGAATTAACTTGCTCGAAAAATTTGGCAGGTGATTAAAAAGTCACCTTGTATGATTGTAATTAAGTTAGGTACTTGTCAGGCAAGACAAAGAATTTACAACTTAACCATACAAATACTCAACCAACCTAACCTGACCTCTTTCCATCTCCAAGGGCTTTATGGAAACCAGTTTCCAGGCAACTCGTGATATAAGGCCATTCCGCACGCAGTTATGTCATTAACCTACGAAACTGGGCGTAAAAGTGAGAGTAAAGTATGTCTAGTGAACTATAGACACGCACTATGCAGCTGCAACCTCGTTGTGCTTACGTTATCACGTTTAAGGTTCCGTTTTTTAGGACTAGTCAGTATAACTTATTTCTGTAAATTGGATTTGGCACTCGTTTGCAAGCTTTACATGTTATATTGTGATAACATTTTATTAGGCATAATATCTTTATAAACTGATAAGATAACTTAAAAGCCCTTCAGGCGCGTAGGCAACCAAT
The DNA here is from genome assembly GCA_963576875.1 of Acrobasis repandana. Lineage (NCBI taxonomy): Eukaryota > Metazoa > Arthropoda > Insecta > Lepidoptera > Pyralidae > Acrobasis > Acrobasis repandana. The sequence continues at coordinate 10,245,326 of OY756237.1, forward strand.
ACTGTGTAAATAAGTTTCTTTTGGCGTTTCTTATCAGCAGTGGTAATTTTATTAAAAAAAAATTAATATAGATTGCACGTAATGTGTGTACCTACTCGTACTACACAAAAATTATTGACGTTTAAAAGTGCCTGCAAAGACCTTTACTAAACAAATATTTGATTCTTGATTCTTGAGCTTGTCATTTACGTCTTATCACTTCGTTATCATTCTTTCTTTCATATCTGTAATGTATGCACTTTTCATGTTGACAAATCTAACATTATTGCTTTCCTCAATTTCCAGGTGGCGTACGCGATAGCCCTGATCTACGAGGTCGTGTGGGTTGTGGAGTCCCAGAACGGGCTGCCGATTCCCTCGGCCATGCTGATGCTGTGCTACGTCATCGTCATCTCAGCCACGGTCGTCCTCGTGCATGGCCTGATCTCAGTTAGTATCATCATCATCAGGTCTTTTTTTAGTTTCCACTGCTTAAATCCAAAAAGCTATAATAATTCTCTAGAACATGCTCTAGAAATAGGTACCTACCTACTTTATTAGTAACTCCTTCTATAGATAAAATTAGTGCAAGAAGGTTTTTAGAAGGCTCCGGAAGCCGTAGTAATCATCATCATCACCACCAGGTCTTTTAAGTCTACACTGCAGGAGAACGACCCTCTCTGTATTACCAGAGCCATACTTGGCCAGAACAGTCAGAGGACTTGGCCTGCACTCTCTACGCTGGTCAGACAGGTTGGAGAGGTCTCATTGATGTTGATTATACTCGTAAGCTTTGTTTAGCTTGTGTTTACTAAGTCGCCTTCTATGCCATCCAGCGGAAGACTTGGAGTGGTCCTATGTCCTATACTACTCTGCCGGGAACTACACGACTACGGTTATTATATGTTCATAAATTCTTACTGTTTCATTATTTAGTAGTATTGCATCTTGAATGCCTAAAAAACCCTATTAAATAATGTTATACGGTTAAGGTGAATCTGAAGAGAATACCAAGCAGAAGTGGCGCCCTCATTTGAAACAAATTGTTAACTCGTAAATATGGTAAAAATTTCCATATTTCTCAATATTAGGCACTAGATAGCCCTTTAAATTATTTTATGAACTGCCGTTGAAACTATTATTGGTGATCCGTCTAGCTTTAAAACCCGCTTCCGCCAAAAGTGGCCACATTATCTCCGAAAACTGTCAGAGGCTTTATAAGTAGTATTTATGTAGTTTATGTATGGTTTATTTTGGAATAATTAGAGTTCCACTTACCCCAAAATACTACTTTCTCAGCATAACCTGTTGGATGATTGGTCGAAAAGGCCCCTGGCCTTTACATGTATTGTAATGAAGTTACCTATATAACGTCTAAAAAAATAAACTGAAACTATTTTAATGGTGAATTCAGTCCATAATACTAACTGTATAACGGTAACTTTCCCCAAGGAACATATATCGAAATATAAAAAATATTTTTTGACTTTACATACAAACTCGGATCAGCTGATCGCTCAACTTGTATGGAAGATCAAAAATTATTTTTCGTATTTCGATATAAGTATGTCCCTTAGGAAAAGTTGTTCAGTATCACGGACTTAAACCCCCCTTAAAATAGTTTCAGTATATTTTGTTAGACCCCCTGTATAAACAAATATTTTCACTGAGCAGAGTAAAATTATATTTTTGTGTCCTTTGCAGAAGAACAACCGCTGCCTGCTGGCGTGGTTGATCGCAGTTATATTGGTGCTCATCCCGGAGTGCGCGTTAGTCTTCTACATGTCCATTTGCCATTGGGTAAATATCTTATTAAGTAATTTTCTCTTAACAATTTTATATTTTGCACCATGAATTTATTTTTACTTTCATTAACGTTTCAATATCTAGAGTTAAAATCTGTCAGTTAAACCTAGGTCCATTGCAGTCTTGCACAAATATTTTTTTTATCAATAGCTGTTAAGTTAGTATAGTTGTTGGGGCTTTGCGGGAGCGAGGTGCTATGCTCGACCGCGACAAAGGTAAGAGGAGAGCCGCTGCTCCAACTATGTTCGAAGCCATCGAAGAAACTCTGAGATCGAGTTGTAGGATGCGTCAGCGCCATCTTGTATGCTTTTTGTGAACTACATACGTTGTTGTGGTAATAGTTCTTAGAAGTAACGTAGAGGTCACCACATGGCTTTTTTGTTTTCTTTTCCACCGACACGCCCACCATCAAGGTAAACATGAACTTCGAGTCTTTCGGCCCTAACCCGTTAGGGACAAACCTGATAATGTTTTTAATAATCCCAGGGTCTTCAAGGAGTGTACGGTGGAGCAGAGCTGGCGTGCTACGTGGCGAGACTGCCGGCGGTCGTGTGCGGAGTCGTTCTAGTGCAGTCGGCGTACGCGATAAGAGAAGCAAGGTTAGTTCTTACTTCTTGGTAGGTACCTAGTTCCCCCGAACTTTGAAATCGCGGTTTTTATTACAACTCCATGGTTTTTATATATCAACTCCTTGATTTGTTTGGTTCATATAACTACCTACAGAGTGATTTTGAACCTCTTAGCTTATATTCAAGGAAAGTATATATGCGCAAAATAAAAACATATCTAATAAAATCCAAATATAGAAGCCACGGTAATGTTATCTAACAGTATTTGAACTTGGTCCTTACCATATTATGTACCTAATACTCTTACTGTCTTCTGTGACCTTACCCTGAAACAAATACCTACATAGTCTCTGCCTACCCCTGTGGAAAACAGGCGTGATAGTATGTATGTATATGTACAGCCTCGCGTGGCCACGCGGTACGTAAACACACGCTATAGGGCCATGGTATAATAAACAAGGTGTTCTCTTCCCGTGACAACTGGTCACGTGATTAGCCCAAGAATACGTCATCAGTTGTTGTGAGTGTTGCCACTGTGTATGGTTGAAATACCCGAGCAAAGAGCAGTTTTTAACTTATCAAACCAATGATGAACTAATTCAATATATACCTACCCACTTACATACATTTATTAAAAACGGCTAGATGGTTGTAAAGTTTGGGCAAAACCGTGGCAGGAAAACCACGGAAATCTTCGCTCTCTTCTCTCGCTCGTTCAAGTAGTATATAGTAGAGTCTATAGGCTAATTGTTTTGTGTTTTCCAGGAAAGCCGGCTACAGCAACGGCGCGGCCGTCGGTAGCGGCAGCGAGTTTGACGCGAGCCACTTCGTGCCTGACGCGCCAACTGCCTTCGCCAACGATGGCTTTATGCCTGATTGTGGTTAGATTCTTTTAATTGCAATTTTTAAGTGACAATTTCTTAAGGCGCGTTGGGCACTTTTAAGGTGGGAAAAAATCATCGAACTCGCGACACTGTTACCGACCACCTTGTTCAAGTTTTCACTTCTGTCAGCATTCCCGGAGTGCCACTGTTTTTTTTCACAGTAATGGTCTGTGGTTTTTTTATCATAATATGGAACTAGGGGTACAAAACCAACTTGTAAAAATAAATAAAATAATTTGTTTTCAGGGAAATCAGGTTCCATGCCAGATCTCCGGCGCCATTTAGCGAGTCGCCAATCGATGAGTATGGGCTACCCTCCGATGATGCTGCCACAACCCCCGCCAGCGTACTGGCAACACCTTGCTGAGCGGCAGTACGCCTCTAGCCTCAGAGGCTACCCTAAATCCCTCCCTGCCCCGCAAATGTACGGCACATGGGTCGGCCCTAGGTCCGGACCCTTCGATAACCCTTACAAGAGAAGACACTCCGTAGTCGGCGCCTTCACCGACGAATATCCAGCCAAATATGATATGTACGAAGACAGAGCAGACTGTAAGAGCGAAATGGCATATCCATATTATCGCCCTTATCATTACGACCAGAGAATGTACCCACCAGATTATGATCCCCGATTCTACCCAGATTACAAACGAGAAGACGCATCGTATGGTGTTAATTTATTAAGACATGAACCTTATCGATTCAGTGGCTCTAGAGAAAGAGTGTTTTATGGAATTAGAAATAGTCATACGTCTGTAGGCAACGAATCTGATGATTTAGGAAAGTATAAAGATGTGGCATTGTAACGAAAGTTATTATCTTTGCTCTCATAACTGTTTCTTATTCTGTTTTCGCGTTTCTTTATTTTGAATCTATCTATAGTCAGACCTAAAAACCTTTTTGGCTGTGTACTGTACGAGAACCTATTGCGACTATACCTTATTACCTTTTTCGATTCATCTGTCGCTCTAATGCACGAAAAGTAAATAAACTGTCGGTCTAGCGTTCACCGAGATTTTGTCTGTCAGAATCCAGTGGTAGACTCTATAGATATTGAGACTGTGAGGAGCTCGGTGGGAGTACGCATTACTTGCGCTTGCGCATGTTAAGCGATACGGGACGTGGCTCCGCACTTGGATAGGTGACCACAAGTGGCATACAAATTTTCTCGAGCTCGGAAGGCACGGTAAGCCGTTGCTCCCGGTTATCATCATAAGATGGCATTCGTCAAACTATGCCAGATGCCTTGGGCAGCTTGAAAATCTAACACCAGTGTTGGTTACTTATACACACTAAAAGCAAACATTGAGACTTTCTACTTGTACTTTTTATTTAGAATCTATCTACTCTAGGTACATAGACGAAACTGAGTGCTACTAGGTAAAATACAGACCTATTTTTTTACTGAATAGCTGTTAGTATTGTGTACCTAGTAGGTAAGTATATCTACTTAAGAACTTATGAATACTTGTTTATTATGAAATGAACTGTTGTGTATTTGGTGCTTTATTTTTTATCGAATAGATAATAGTTAAGTTGAAAATACATTAAGGTACGTTAGCCATAATATGTAACTTGGCTTTAATAATTAAAATTGTAAATTTAGGTTACCTAATAACCAAAGTTTTAAGAAATAATTTTATTAAGTGTAACGAAAATCGAATTGGAGTCACTATCTCATAAATATTTTTGATATAAATAAATTAAAATAAGATTCTGCTATTGTTTTTCTTATCTATTTCCTTTTTAAAGTGCTTACGGCCACCAGGTGGAGAGAGGGCATCAACAGTCTTTCGCCATCGCGATCGGCTTTTGGCTACGCGCTTTATTTCGGTCCAGGTTAGCCATCTTCATCTCCGCTGCCGCAGTGTGCCGCCACTGCCGCCAGGTCTGCTTGGGATGGGTTACTTTCCGCTTGCCCTAGGGAGTTCACTCCAGGGCTTACCTCTGTTTGTGGGCTCTTTCCTGAGAGTATAGCTTATCCATGTCCATTTGCGACGCATGATCTGCTTGTCAATTGGCATTTCCCGCCACGCCTCCTACAGGCGTTTGCTGGAGATCTCAGGCAAGAAAATGACAATTATTTGCCGCAAGCAGCAGTTGAGTACTCTTTTGAAGTAGGTACCTACTTAATAGATACATAGATTAATTGTGCCTACATACTCGCTAACACTAAGTACCTAAGTAGGTACCTTCTTCTTTGCGTGTCGATGGTCTTTTTTTGTCTATATTTTGTCAGCCCAGTAGTACATAAGTACACCTCTTCTTGGCATATTGGTTACAACGCTCGTCCGTTCACTAGAGACTTTGAGTTCGATTCCCAGCGCTGGACATGTTTTTATTCATTTCCAAAAGAACATAATTAGTTTGCGTTTTTCTATGTGGTGAGCATATCTCAGTGTTTGTGCACTGGACCTCCGTATTATACAAGTTTAGGTACGTTTGTGTGGACCGTTGAGCAGTAGTTAGTATCGGTTACACCTGTGTAAGTTTAGAATAGAAGTTAATTTGTTTTTGTCAACACTCCTACGAGAACGTGATGAAAATATTCAATACGTTTTATTGCAGAATGTTTACTCAACACGTATAATCGGTTTATTTACGTTCGTTCACTACGCAGAATGCTGCGCGTGCAGGTGAATAGGGCGAATAGAATAGAGTTGACGAAGAGATTTCCGTACCATTACCACCATTGACTTATACAGGGTTATTTTTAATTAACTTGCAACCTTTTTGGAGCAAGTTCAGTGCGAAATTTTTTTTTCGTTTTTTAATTATTATTTAAAAAATTTCGACTTTCCATACAAATCGGCGCTCAACCAAATGGATTTTGTATGGAAGGACAAAATTTTGTTTTCGTTTTTCGATAATTGTTTTTATGGAAAGTAGTTCAGTATCACGGACTGAACATGCTCCAAAAAGGTTGCAAGTTAATTAAAAATAACCCTGTATATGAAAACCACGCAACATGTAATCTGGAAGATCATTTCATTGGTCCACATTCATACTTATATAACAATATTAGCCATTCCGACTCGCTAAGAAGTAGAAGATCTGGAAGAGACATGGTTGGATGACAGACAGCAGGTGCTTATGGTGCTTACTGCATGGGGTGATTATAAAAAAGACTGAAAGACTGGTTTTGCCTGTGGTTCTGTCGAGTTTTGCTTTTTCATTCAAAGTTGGCGCCTACCGGTGCCGCCATTTTGAAAACAACAGAAATGTCAAATATGACAAATCAAGATTTGTAAATGTTGCCAGGTAGGAAAATTAACACTAGTGATACGAAACGCCCACCCCTGATTAGCTTACCGGTCGACTGTTCATATCTCGGACCAAGTATCAATATGATACTTGGTCCGAGGTTTATATCTTACTATTACTACAGTACTAAGTGTACTAACGCACGGCCGGCACGGACTTTCTTTGACTTAATAAATAAAGCGTGTGTATGTTTGTATGTAAATTCTTTATAGTACATAAAAGGATACTTACACAGAAAATAAAAAAAAATAACAACAAAAAGGCGGACTTATCCCTATAATGGATCTCTTCCAGCTAACCCAAATGCAGAGGAGATAATGTCATTAATTAAGTAGGGTGTAGGGTAGAACAATGTACAACACAACCACAACTAAAACACAATCAAAAAAAAAAAATTTAAATAAAAAAATGGTTGCCTGTAAAGTCGGTTTTACGGGCGAAGATTTTACGTGACAACGGCGGCAGACCGATCATAGTTGAGTGGGAGAGAGACGCAAGGCATTCGGCGGGCCTCTCTCTCGTTCGGTGACTCATCGTAACGTTACCGAGCGTTACACTTTTTCATAAGTGACTCCCAGCCGCAACCTAATTTAAGACGTTGTCACGTCAAAAATAAACATATTTAAATATACTTATACATATATATGTAATATAAACATCACTCAGACCAGGTCAGAACATGTGGTTTTGTGTTAGTTAGTGACCAACAATTATGTCAATGAGTGATGGCTCATGGCAGTCGTTCGTTTCGCAGTTAAGCTACGTCAGAAATTCTGAAATGTTAGGGTGAGCCGCGTCACTAAACGTTTAATTATCTGTGTTAATTACCTATGGGATGGGTGGTGTAGTGGGTGACTGGTGCTGGTTCTATTGTTAAACTTAGTTCTGATTTTCCCGCAAAGTGGCGAGCGTGGTCCACTTAATTTTCTACCAGTCAGTCACACACACACACATACATACATATATATATACACACACACACACACAAAAGTACACAAACAACACAACACAACTGAACTGACACAAGTCACACAACACAACACAACCACAACATTTACCCATCATCTCTATGTATTTGTTGAAAAAATAGTGGCTTCATTTCTATTTCTACGTACCGAATCGATTTCAGCTAAATAAATTGATTTTAATTATTATATATAATATAATAAATATGAATATTGATATATGTGTGACTCAATTCCTGAGAATGTTGTGTTCAATACTTTAAAAGTCTAAATATACTTACATTACCATGTCTGTATATCTATGATATTGCCATTTTTGTAAAGAATAACCCTCGATTGTTTCCAAAGTGGTCAGATACACGTAAAAGAAAAAATACATTACAAAATAAATATATAAATAATGTTAGCACACAAAAATGTAAACCAGCTCTAGTCAGAAAAAGTATAATGGGTATGGCTCCGAAAATTTTTAATCATCTCCCAAATGAAATTAAAGAATTAAATTTTAAATGTAATGTTTAAATATAAATTATTCCGTTTTCTCATTGACACATGTTATTACAGTATTAGGGATTTTTAAATGATAAATTGTAAAGCTGACATTAATGTATGTGACTTATATTTTTATAATTCGAAATTTTATTATTTATTTATTTTTTAAAATTTAATTTGAACTAGCTCAGTAACTAAAGCATGATTAAGTATTTTAGTGTATTTATGACTTAATAAATATTTGTATGTACTCGTATGCTGTATACAACGGAAAAATATAGCGGCCATAATATTATATTTTACCAACTTGTTTATTAACCTATGTTTGACAAATAAATGATTTCTTTCTTTCTTTCTTTCTTTTAACTTTACTTTAATACAGGCATTTTTTTTGACGTGACAACGTCTTAAATTAGGTTGCGGCTGGGAGTCACTTATGAAAAAGTGTAACGCTCGGTAACGTTACGATGAGTCACCGAACGAGAGAGAGGCCCGCCGAATGCCTTGCGTCTCTCTCCCACTCAACTATGATCGGTCTGCCGCGCGCGTTGTCACGTAAAATCTTCGCCCGTAAAACCGACTTTACAGGCAACCATTTTTTTTTTTTACTTTAATACATGCTAGCTTTATCATATTATAGATTAAGCATAAACATTATTTAGTCCATCAGTGGTTCATCACTATTTTTACAACACGATTTTATACGATCGGGCGATGGCAACACTGATTGTAATCGTCGACATTTATGCAGCAGTACCTACATAAGTTTTTTAAAGTTTTTGATTTAATCAGAAAAGTTACTCAATAGTTGTAGATAAGTGTTTTCCAACGTTTATCAGTGAAATTATAAGGGATTGACTCGTTGGCAGCTGTGTGCAAGTGTATTTTTGTTATGGATCGTGTAATATAACTGTTTATGTTTCGTGTAGGTGGCTCTTGCATAGGCCGATGTGAAAGTGTTTCGCATAAAATTTAGATACTATTGTTCGAATTCGTCCGTGTTACTTGGGAAAATAGTGCTTAATTGTATCTTGCGCAAGTTATTGTCTGTCGGCAATGTGTTGCAAAGGATTTCGTCGCATAGTCCATGGAAATAACTGAGTGTGGTAAGTTAACCCATTCGTACTATGTTTATATTGTTTTATTTTGGTCCTTCCAAGCTTTGCACCTTTAAAGTCATAAATGATAACCTTAAAAAGGAAAAATATTGAATAATTTATAAATTTAAGATACAGTATTATTGGTTGCCACTTGTGATCATATAAAAAGGAACTTGTCAGTTATCCAAATTAAACCATTGTTTATTTTGCTGTCATGTAGTGTGTAAAATTTTTTTTTTTTTTTTTTTTATTAGAAATTTGAGTGCGTTTGATCTCTATCTAGCCTGATGGGAAGCTAAGATGAGGTCTAAGGTGTATCACGCAGACTCAAAAAATGCCTGTTCACTCTAAAATTTGCTGTATCTAGAGTACTTTCTAGATAAAGCCACTGTACTGACTAGTATATATAAAGTACTCTGTGGTACTGACTCTAAAGTGCTTTCACAAGTCAGGTACATACCTACTAGATCTGTGAACAACTTTTTTTAACTTGTCAAAACCCTTAGAAGGTTCTGGGTCCAAACCCTGTGTAGCTAAAGTCCAGAACTTGTATCAGATGTGGCATTTTTGAGTTAAATTGTCCATTATAATTTTTAAAATCAACCCATATAAGGTACCTAATTAACATTTCATCCCAACCCAAACCACTTTGAAGTAGGTTTTATCGATTGACTTAGTTCATTTGTTTATTTAAATAAGGACATTATTAGGCCATTGACTTTGCATTAGTATCCTCCCCCCCCCCCCCCCCCCTCCAGTGCCAGCATTGCCACCAGTAGGCTACTGTTATTTTTCTGTCTCAAACCTGCATCCACTGAAGTATCACAATTCCTAAAACACTTCTCTGAGATGCTAAGGCTACTCAGCCTGCTAGTAAATCTGCCACTAGCCCCTTACATCATTATGATATACATTCTTGTTCTGAGCCAAAGATAAGGAAATACAAAATGTACATCTATTAGGTCTTGGGTGTTTATCTATATATGTATTTATCATAAAATATCGTTAAGTTAGTAGGTATCTCATAACACAAGTTTAAAAATACTTACTTTGGGGCTAGCTTAATCAGTGTGATTTGTCCGTATATATTTATTATTATTTATTTATTAGCCCTTTGTCCGGAACTCAGGTTGTTTTTCTTTCTTTCTCATTCTCCCTATAAGATGTCTCTGAGCTCAGTGTGCCTCCTAGCAAAGGCCTCCTCTTACTATTTCCACTGTTCTCTATCTCTTGAGACTCTTCTCCATTTTGGGCCCACTGTCAATTTGATTTCATCCTCCCATCTTCCGTCATTGCCGTCACAAAGTGTACAATACTTACATGTAAACTGGAGCATACTCATCTTAATCCCTTATGGGGTAAACAAGGCCATGGGTTCCAAAGACTGTTAAGCATCATAGTGGGCATGTATGTGAAAAAGGCAATCAAAATCCTACCTAGTAGTATTAAAAATAAAATGCAAAAGTTTGTGTGGATGTTTGTTCCGCTTTCACATCAAAGCGGCATAATGGATTAGAATGTAATTTGGCATGTACATAACTTATTACGTGGATTAATCCATAGGATACTTTTTATCCCAAGAAAATGTAAGGTTCATGCTCCAAAGCAGAGCTGTGCTGTGCATTCTTTTAACAATCAATAAGATTTCATTATTGACACATTGAAGTAAAAATAGTATATTTTATGTGTTTAATTAATTCTTAAATGCCAGTTTGATGGTCACCTGGTGACCGACAAACAATTAAAAATCTATTGTGTCTGCAATGCTGCCAGCATTCCAGTCAAGGAGTTGATAACAATATCCTATTGGATGTTTGAAGCCCACAACATATGATGACTGAAGAGATGCAGTTAGATTATCAAAAATATTGTTTGTGTATTTTTTTCTTCCCTCTTACTAACATAACATTACAAAGATACAGAGCACATTTAAATTTATAACAAGCCCCCACTATGGCAACGAACAATTATTTATCTATCTATCTACGTAACTGAGATGCTTTGGATCTATGTGAATTTTACTAATTTGGTTAACTGAAAACAATGGGTGCATTATGTTTTAAATAATCTAATGACGGACTAAATAGATAATAAGTTTTTTGATCCAGCCATCGTCTCTGGTGTTACCAGCCTCACTGTTTTTTTTAATGCTTTCAGCGGCTTGACATCCCAGGCAGCTGAAATGAGTGCAACACCTAAGGAGTATAAATACTCGTCATCAGGTAAATTATCCTTTTTGTTGCAGTTTACAATCCTAGTCTAAAGGCGAAGCCAAAATGTTAATATATAACTCATCAATATTGATGAATAACTTTTTATAGGGCGATCAATCTCGCAATCAACTATTTAATTAATTTATTAGCTCAACAAAACTAAAACATAAAATAAAACAGCTAATATGTCAAGTTGTTTGCAACTTCATTAACTTGATTATTTTATAGGGTTTTTTAAGTATTGAAGATGCAGTAGGTACTTAAGTAGTCAAACTATATAATGAAAGAAGAAATAGTGAAAAAATACTATGCAAGCGGGACTTGAACCAGTAACCTGGTCGTTATACAACCGTGCTCTTCTAACTGAGCTATCACGTGTCCTAACTTGAATAGTTGCCTGCATGATACATTGGTATAAGCTGCTTGTAGGGTTGTACCACCACCTATGGAGATTAAATACCTACTCATCATCAGGTAATTATCCTTTTTGTTTTAAGGCGAAGATATAGGCAAATGACCTTGAAGTGGCGCCCTCATTTGAAATAAATTGTTAACTCGTAAATATGGAGATAATTTCCATATTACTCTTCGTCATGCACTAGATAGCCCTTTAAATTATTTTATAAACCACCGTTGAAAGTATTTACATTAGTCCGTCTAGCTTTAAAACTCGCCTCCGCCAAAAGTGGCCACGGCAAGTTTTAAAGCTAGACGGATCACCAATAATAGTTTTAACGGCAGTTCATAAAATAATTTAAAGGGCTATCTAGTGCATGACGTAGAGCAATATGGAAATTATCACCATATTTACGAGTTAACAATTTATTTCACACTTCAAGGCCATTTGCCTATATCTTCGCCTTAATATACAATTCTAAAGGCGAAGCCGACAGAAGGTCAATGTAGCTCATCAATAATAAATATTTTTTAATTGGGTTCAATTTTAATTAGTTTCATTAATTATTTATTATTCAGTACCGGCGCGGCTAGTATGGGTACGGCGAAAAATTTTTAGATTTGTCGCATCTCGCGTAATTTACCTTTACTAAACATAGATAAAATTGTGCGACAAAATAAGTTTGGTTCATAAACGTATTTTATCTCATGCCTAACTCCGGTGCGAGCATTAGTTTGACAGGTCAAAAGTATTTTTACGGTTAGCATATAAAATTGACCAACAAAATATCTTTATTTGGAAAACCAATACAGATCTTATGTCTACATACCTTTGTAAAATTTATAGCCATGCCAATTTATGTAAAATTTATAGTAATATGATGTGCCATTATACAAGCTTATTTTTAATTTAGTTGTGACACCTTGTAAGTAGATACCTATGTTAAGTGCCTCCGCTTTTCCCTCCTGGCAAGTAACAATGAATGTAATAATCAGCTACATCTCTTCCCGCGCAGGTCGTAAATCCCGATCGAGGGAATGGGCGATAATCTGAATTATACTTTATTATATTATTATTATATATTTTTTATATTATTATTATAGTTAATACGCGATGAGGCAAGCCACTTCTTTTTTCCACCTAAAATCTCATCTTCACATTCTTCACGATAAACGTGACAATGATAAAAATAATATAAGGCTTTAAGAGCCCCCTTAACATAGACAGAATCAAAGTTTCCCCACCCCACACAAACATAGTCTACGTTTGACAAATCAGATTCCGGTAAAAAATTGTAACTAAAGAAATTGCATATATCTAGGATTATAATTGGTTTTCAAAGTATGAACTTGAGAGAAAAATATAAGGGTGTAAAAGTTTTCCGTACTGATGGTCAAAAATGATATAATACACTATATTCTCTTTTTTACTATATTTTCTATTTACTTTTGTATGGGAAAGTTTAGGGTAAGGGGATTCTTAAGACGTGTGTGTGTACATGTTGCAGTGAAATAACGATGTTTTTTTTTAAAACAATAATTATTGTAACAGTTTTAACTAATTTTAACCATACACGAGCGCTATTATCGTGAACACGTATTGTCGTCGACACAGTTCCCAAGGTAATTATATACACACTGCATATTCTAACTCTTATGTTCACAGCGTAAAGTTTATATTAGCGTGATTATATTGACGTGTGTAGATAAATGACATATTTGGAGAATGCCATTCTACAGCTTTTTACAATAGAAAATGGTATTTAGGTAATACATGTAGTTCGGTAAATAACTGTTACATTTGTATTTTTGTACTATTTAATTCTGTTTTGAAGAAAGGAATATTACAGGCCGCAAAATGTCACTTGCAAACAAAAGTGGACAAGGACAAAAAATAAACCAGGCAAGCGCGAGTCGGACTCGTACATGAAGGGTTCCGTACAATGTTTTAAAACGCTGAAATTACACGTTTCTTGTATGACTACTCTTTAATTTTTATCTTATTTTTAGCATTTGTTGTTATAACGGTCATAGTAATACAAAATAGGTGAAATTTTCAAGTGTCTAGCTATTACGGTTCTAGAGATAGAGCCCTGTGACAGACGGATGGTCAGACAGACAGACGGACGGACGGACAGACTGAAAAACGGAGACAGCGGAGTGAGAGTGACAGTGCAATCCTTGTCCCTTTTTAGGGTTCCGTACCCAAAGGGTGCAAACGGGACCCTAGTACCACTATTACTGAGATTCCGCTGTCTATCCGTATGTCCGTCTGTCCTGTCACAGGGCCCTATCTCTTGAACCGTAACAGCTAGACACTTGAAATTTTAAATATGAAAGATGTGTATTTTACAGCATTTGAAAACTTTGTACGGAGGTACGGAACCCTTGATGCACGAGTCTGACTCGCACTCAAACGGTTTTTTCTTGGATGTATTAGACTCTGTTACACTGAAAAGGGGTAATCGTCCTTCGAACGGTTTAAAAATTACCTAAATAATCTTTAAAAATTGACGGGTTTCGAATTACAAAAAAAAAAACTAACAGTGTTTATTATAACTAATTTAATATCAATGAAGTACTCGGCACATTCATTGCTCACCACCCCGCCGGGGAAGCAACAGATGCACTGCACACAAATTAGCCGAATGCACAACTAAAGTAGTGTGCACCAGTAAATGTGTTGTTTCAGCCTCCGTGGAAGGCTTCAGCCGATCGATTTCGCGCAGGCGCCTTCCCCCTAGCCCGTACAAAGGCAAGGCTGCTCTCCTACTGGCTGGCCCTGTCAAAATAATACGTGATTTTCACCAATTTTGCACGCCATAGCTAAATATTCTCTAAACCCGCGCTCGTGAAATACTACACCACAAAATGGCATCGTTTCTAATTAAAATAAACGGACAGTAGTGTTCCTAAATTAAAATATCGATTATTTTTTTATCACTTTTTTATTTTCCTTTGAAGCAATGACTATTGTATTGTAAATTAAAAATGTGTTAGTGTATTAGTGGCCAGTATTATTTTTCGAATTATTGGCGTCAAGATGTAGCGGTGCGGTTTCTGCATAGGTATGTATGGAATACTTGTAGCATTCACTTACTTGTTGCGTCTCATTTAAATGTCTAGATTACATAATGCGATATTCAAAAAGGTACTAAAAGGATTTATGATTTCTAGACCTCTAGAATATTTATGAACTAAAAAAAAATTTGAAAAATAAAGCTGTTTCATGCAAAATAAATAGTATTTGAAGGATATCAGGATATATTCTATCTACGCTATCTCCATATCTATCTCTGGAAATACTAGATTGTTTTTTGTATGTTTGCTAAGTTATCTCTGTTTTAATTATTTTACTTTAACATTTTAATTGTAATAGCATATAAATCACTTTGATTTTGGAAATGTTGTATATTGTAAAATATCATAAATGAAAAAAACACGCTCTGTTTTGTACGTACCTTTCACATGGGTATAAAATTTTCCTATTCTGACTTTGCTACATGTTGGGCGCCATTTGAGAAAATCACTTGAGTATTCTTATACAATTTATACAGTCAAATCATGTCAATATCAAACCTATAACTTAATTGTGACATAATAAACAAATCATAAAACGGCCATTAGCTATAAAAAAAAAAGTCGTAACCTTTTTACTGTCTGCAAATGGCGAATCACATCGTTCGGAAAGTAAAATCCGAGTCGTAAAAAGATACTGGCCGCTGACAAAATGCTTTCGGCTGGCAGCGATTTAGCCACAACCACATTAGAGCTCAATCAAATACCACTTAGTTTTATATTTGCACCGTAAAAGCTGTGGTGACCTTTTTATGATGGAGTAATAATTTCCCTGCTTCCATTACTTTTTAATTTTACAGAACTGCCTATTTTTGCAAATGACATTTGCTCTGCTCTATCATCGAAATTATGAATAAAAAGTAAAACTTAGGTTCATGTTTTGGGACCGAAGTACCATCTGTCAGGTTTTAGCCTAAGCCTGACTCTGCGCTAAATTAGCCGCTTGTTTTGCTTTTGTTAGGCTTTTTTCAAAGCGGATAAACTTTTCTTAGAATTTAGCCATCTTTCCCACGCACGAGTACTTTGATCTTGCTCCGCTACTGTATCCATGACCTGCTTTTAGGGCTATCTTATCTTATCTTGCATTGGGGTCCACGATGGGAAGCACGTCGAACCTTTGGGTTATATTGTACTTACCCCCTTGCCTTACTCACCCGCCTCGGGATTTCTGAAGAAGGACTGCATAAGCTTCAGAATATCACATGGTGCGTAGTGCCTGTAGTCCTCTAGCTCAGGATATGCTGATCCCAAGAGGTCCATGCGCTTACCAGCCATCGAGTCGCAGCTACACATGATGTGTCTCATTGTCTCCTCTGAATCCTCACATGCCCGACATTTTGGGCTATCAACAAGTCTCAATTTAAAGAGATGACTGCGATTGTGGTAGTGTCCAGTCAAAGCTCCCAATAGAGTTTTTTTAGGGCTAAATGTCCAGCCTTATTCAGCGCAGTCAGGCTTTTTAATTTTAGAAAATGGCAACCCCACCTAAGTCACTGATCAGGTGCTCTTTGAAGAAAATGTAGATGGATGTTCAGTCATAGGAGAAAAAATCTTTAATGGCTGTTCGATCGACTTCTACGATGTGCGTGGATGAAAATACCTTTTTCCTTTACTCCCAAACCAGCATACATTCATACATACTTTAAAAAATATATATATACATACTTATCACGTTTTACTTTTTATGCGGGCCATAAGTCCCGAAGGCCACCTATACTGTAGATGGGTGGTGGAAAAGCAAATCAATATAGCTATTGCTATAGCCGCATCGCTATTCTATCGTATGTATCGCGATCGCGTAGACCAGCATGGAAGATTAACAAGTATTTTAACAAGCTTTTATTTAGTTCACCTGTCCCGTTGTCTGTGTGTCCGTAATCAAATCTTGCAAGCTAATTTAGTTATTACTGCCCATTATTTGTTTTTAAACCATCTAACCTCTATTTTTGGTACCAATTGAAAATCAGCGCTGAGGTTCCTACACCACAGCACGAAGCTGAGCTGGCCACCTTTTCGGCATTCATTAGGTATAGTCTAGTTATGTAAGTTATATTCTGTAAATTGCTTGCTGAATAAAGTTTTTCTTTCTTTCTTTCTCTCTTTCATTATTTGATTGAGCTGAAACTTCACCTACTTATGTAAGTTGTGTGTGAGATGATGATGGATTATTATGGTAGCAATGACATGATTTCATGACGAAGCCGGAAGGTAGCCATGGCATCTCTGTGATAAAATAACATAACCTCACCGAGTAGCTTGGACTCAATTGATTCGTCTTCAAGAGCACTTTTCATTGTTTTAGATAAAAGATTGTTCTTAAAAATATTTTTTAATAAGTACTTGTTAATTCACTCAGTTCAAAATGCAGAATATCTTTATTATCACAGGATATTTATAATATCTCTTAATAATAGTCACTTTGTTTTGTTTTGCACAAATGTTGACGTCAAATCGTTACTTACAGCCATCGAAATATAATTCTATAGAAACCTAACGCTCCTACATTCACTGTTTTGATTCTGATTCCATTTACGCAAACAAACGAACAGTAATTACAACGAAACACTCGAACGCACACATAGACAAAGATGCATGCGATTGGTCGGGACAAGGTCACGCGTCGACGTCGGTCGGGTGGGGAACTCAACGCAACGAGCGGTGAGGTACAACGCGCGGATGGTACGCTAAAATAAATAACCTTGTTTATGTGTTAGTTTTTTTTAAATAACTAATTTTCATGCCTGTATGGCTTCTACACCACTTTACGGCACATGACGGCATTTTAATGAATTGAATATCGCAAAAACACAGCAATATTCTCAAAGGAAATTTCTTGCAACGCAACCGCACGACTCGAGTGTCACGGCGAACTGTCGCGCCGCGCTGTTCATATTTTAAGTCCCGCCCGCCGCGGTACATATGGTGGAATGGTTTTCGGGATTATTCGTAGCTTACAGCTTAGTTTAGTGCCGCTTCCTAGGCGCAAGTGCAGAAGAAGCGGCAACAAATTGCACTGCAGCATTTTCTCCAAAGACGTCAACTAACAAACTCAAAACTTAAAATTAGTAATACGGATGGACTGAGATTATGAGTATGATGAGATTCTAACTAACACATACATAAATCCAAATCTGTTCGGGCATTTTAAAGATATGGCAGAATAAAGTAAACAGGCAAGTGCGAGTCGGACTCGTACATTAAGGGTTCCGTACCACCGTACGTTTTAAAACGCTGAAGAAACACGTATCTTGTATGACATCCCCTTAAATTTTTAACTTTATCCAATTTTCAGTATTTGTTGTTATAGTGATCATAGTAATACATAATCGGTGAAAATTTTAAGTATCTCGGTAATTCCATTATAAAGATCGAGATAAAAACGCTGGAAAAACACGTTTTTTGTATAGGACCCCCTGTAATTTTTAACTTTTTCTTTTTTTTAGTATTTGTTGTTATCGCGGCCATAGTAATACATAATCTGTAAAAATTTCAAGTATCTAGTTAATGCCATTATAAAGATCTAGTTAAAAACGCTGAAAAAACACATATTTTGTTTGACGACTCCCTTTAATTTTCAACTTTTTTTTATTTTTAGTATTTGTTGTTATAGCGGCCACAGTAATACATAATCTGTGAAAATTTCAAGTATCTAGTTAATGCCATTATAAAGATCTAGTTAAAAACGCTGAAAAAACACATATTTTGTATGACGACTCCCTTTAATTTTCAACTTTTTTTTATTTTTAGTATTTGTTGTTATAGCGGCCATAGTAATACATAATCTGTGAAAATTTCAAGTATCTAGTTAATGCCATTATAAAGATCTAGTTAAAAACGCTGAAAAAACACATATTTTGTATGACGACTCCCTTTAATTTTCAACTTTTTTTTATTTTTAGTATTTGTTGTTATAGCGACCACAGTAATACATAATCGGTGAAAATTTCAAGTGTCTAGATATTACGGTTCAAGAGATAGAGCCCTGTGACAGACGGACAGACAGCGGAGTCTCAGTAATAGGGTCCCGTTTGCACCCTTCGGGTACGGAACCCTAAAAATACATACACGAATCCTGTAAATCTAAAAACATTACACTACTTTTTTGAATCAAAACAATCATAATTAAAACAAAACTACGTCACAGTCCATACTTAGCAGGTACTCGTAGTGTACGATAACGTATGGCTTCACATGGCGAGTTAATGAGACGGAAATATTCACTCGACACGGTCACGATAAACGTCCGGTAACACGAGGATAGGATTCCTCCATCCTAAAAATAGACCCCTTTAAAAAAAAAAATGTAGTGCATTCTGATGCCTGTTCGGCCATTGTTCCTTCCAGTATACAGGCTGACTTTTTAACCACCAGCCAAATTTTTGGAGCAAGTTCAGTCCATGATACTGAACTACTTTTAATAAAAAGAAATTAACAAATTAAAAAACGGATTTTATATGGAAGGACGAAAATTTTTTATCGATTTTTAATAACTTTTTTTATAGAAAGTATCATGGACTGAACTTGCTCCAAAAATTTGGCTGGTGGTTAAAAAGTCAGCATGTATAGTGAATATCTGTACGCGGTCTAACTTAGTTTAATCCATTATCCACCCAAAAAATGGAATATTTTAGTGACGATTTTTTTAAACCCCGATAAAAGGTTGACGTGTCTGTGCGTCTGTCCGTGACATCGTAGCTAATACAGCTAACGAATAGACCGATTTCAATGCGATTTTATTAAAATCGACTTGTCTGTCGAGATGTTTCTTAGCTATGGTTTGATGAAAATCTGTTCAGCCGTTCAAAAGTTTTTGGGGGTGAACGCTTGAAAGTGGGATGTTTTTAATTTGTCTGGAAAATAAACTTGTTATTGTGACTACTGGACTAGCATTTGTTATGAAAGTTAAGAAAAATGTCTATAACATGTGTATAAGCGCTTGTTAGAGTAAATTCCGCTTAAAAAAGCGTATCGCGATGCGACGGTTCTTGCCGTGCTGTCAGTAAGAAAGAAAAAAAGAAAAAACTTTTCGATTGAATGTATTGCATATGTAGTTAGAAAGTTTTATGTGGACGAGGTAGTTCTGGCGAGGCCCTATGCGTCCTGAAACATAATACTCTTTAGCCCTAAAATGAGGTGAGGTTTTACTCAAAATACGTGCGTCGATTGTCTTTTGTTGTAAGTAGGAATATACCCTCACTCAACTACGTTACTCTATTTTATCGCCTAATACACCACTAATGGTCATAATGTTTTATTTACACCTCGTAAAGCGATTATTGGACATAAACGTAAATAAGGTGAAATTTCAGAAGTCAGATCCATAAATGGCGTCATAGAGGCTGTAATACTACATGTACAATTAGAGAAAACAACTGAACGTGTTAAAGTTAAAGGACCTTACAGACTCCTTTGAGTAAAACCACAGAATAGATACTAATACTCCGTACAGAAGTCTCACTCAGCAAAGAAATTCAAAGAAATATCTACTCAATGTTGCTAGTGATACGGTTTAATTTACTAATACTCCGTACAGAAGTCTCACTCAGCAAAGAAATTCAAAGAAATATCTACTCAATGTTGCTAGTAATACGGTTTAATTTAGCTCACGTCAGAACTCAGCACCTTTTTGTTTAGATACCTAGACATCCATTGCAAGCCAATTTCATCCTTATGACTCAGGACAAACGATTCGTATAACTGAATTTACCACCCCGAGGGGCCGCCTGCGCGCATTGTAATAATGTAGGTACATTTCGATACCTAAACGGGGAGTGACACAGGCCTGGCTAAACACTAAGTAGGATGTCTGTCCGACCGTCTCAGTTTTGTCATTTTAATTAATATAGGTATTGAAGGTATTGAAGCGATGGTGGCCGAGTGGTTTTAGGCACTGGCTGTGCGTCTGTGAGGCACGAGTTCGATCCTCGGTAGGCACAACTTGTACCTCAATCTGTGTGATTTGTCCGTATAGGTATATTTATTTATTTATTACTTACATGTTAAAATATGTTGATATTGTATAACATTTATTATTGACGACCTCCGTGGCGTAGTGGTGAATACGCCAGTCCGCCACTCCGGAGGTTCTGGGTTCGATCCCCAGCCAGGGCAAGTTGGAAAATAGCTTTTTCAAATTATTCTAATTCTTGAGTGTTTATCTTTATATGTAGTTATTATAAAAGAGTAAATATCCCATAACACAAGTTTAAACTTACTTTGGGGCTAGCTCAATCGGTGTGATTAGTCCCTATATATAAAAATTATTCTTTTATTTATAAAAAAGAAGATTTGTTCATGAACACAACGTTTCATATTGGTCGGGAGTAATTTAATAAGTCTGACTTGTTTCATTTATGAACACTTTATTTCTTACTGGTTCGAAGTAATTTAATAAGTCTGACATGTTTCATTCATGAACACTACGTTTCTTACTGGTTCGCAGTAATTTAATAAGTAGGACATGTTTCATTCATGAACGCAACGTTTCTTACTAGTTCGGAGTAATGTAATAAGTCTTACATGTTTCATTCATGAACACTACGTTTCTTACTGGTTCGGAGTAATTTAATAAGTCTTACATGTTTCATTCACGAACACTACGTTTCTTACTGGTTCGGAGTAATTTAATAAGTCTTACATGTTTCATACATGAACACTACGTTTCTTACTGGTTCGGAGTAATTTAATAAGTCTTACATGTTTCATTCATGAACACTACGTTTCTTACTGGTTCGGAGTAATTTAATAAGTCTTACATGTTTCATTCATGAACACTACGTTTCTTACTGGTTCGGAGTAATTTAATAAGCCTTACATGTTTCATTTATGAACACTACGTTTGTTACTGGTTTGCAGTAATTTAATAAGACATGTTTCATTCATGAACACGACGTTTCTTTCCGATTCGGTGTAATTTAATGATGATGATGATAATAAGCGTTTCCTAAGAGCCTGTTTTCTAGAATCAACCAAGCATTGCATCGCCTTCGACAAATCAGATAATACCCCAGATTTTTAGATAACGACACGTTCGATGATATCAGCGTGTTCTGTCTGATATCTCGATTATTTTATTTTCCCACGCAACATGCGTTCTGCTGTTGTGGAAACACTATTTTTTGTTGGTATTTACATACATACACTATCACGTCTTTATACCTAACGGGACAGACAGCATTTTGGATCTCGCGGCTCTAAGTATTTACCAAAAAAAAGTAAAAACATCTTTAGTAGTTTTCTTATCATTGCCTTGTAATTACCTCCAAATGGTAAAGTCCAAATAACACAGGCCCCCAGTCCCCGGCAGCCCCGCTATTCCTGGCTCTGGTAGCGGTCATAGTAACGGCGCGGCAGGTGGTGCGGAGAATTTCCGGCTGAGATCCGGCTACCACCCCCGTCGACGACTGGCCCAGATAACACACAATATTCGCACTTTGAGGACTCATCTGTCCTTGACGTTGAGAGTTCAGGAGTTTAGGAGAGCTTAGGCTGGGAAATTTCGGATTTGGAGTGCGAAATAACAGGGAACGTAAGCTGGCTGATTTTTATGAGAGATGACTTTTTTCTGAAAGAGGAACTCTTTGCGATTAACTCTTTCTTTGAGAATCCTCCTCCTTGCCAGGACCTGGCTAGGTCCTGGCAAGTAGAACCTGCCCTTTTTAAGAACAATATTAACTTCATAAACTAAAAATAAAAATAAAATTCATAAACTTCATCATTCATTCATTCAACGACAAAGGGACGAATGTTTAACGATGTATCAGTGATGATTAATCTGATCAAAACCGGGAGCAATCACCGAGTATTAAGAGGCAGCATAAATATTGGCACAGATTAATAAATAGTTACTATGTCAATATTGGTCTCAAAGGCGAAAGGTCGCGGCTGATAAAGTCGACGAATTCTAAAACTCCGAAAGCTTCCAGCTTGAACTATCAAATTGCTGTGAAAGCCTTTAAGATTGTGCTATATACAGTGGACGAGATAAACCAAGGGTTTGTAGAAGCTGTCCAGAGCAGCGGGATCGAAGGTGTTTAGGTCCCGGCCCAAACGAAAACCTCGAAAAATCTCTACTCAGACCCTAAGCTTGATGGCAGTGCGACGATCCAGGCCGCTGCAGACCTCCGAAGATGCTGAATCATACCGACAGCTCAGCAAGTTTGAAGCTCTAGCTTCGACGAATTCGACTCGGCTGGGCAGCGTTCGGGAAGCTACACTTCACAGTGTCTTAATCTCGACTAAAATACCTCAGTGCCTAAAAATACAGTTCAAGACTAAAGTCTACAAGAAACGTGGTCCCGTACTATGGGTCTCATAAGAAACCTCAAGGTTAAGCGACCTTGAGGTTTCTTATGAGACCCATAGTACGCGCTATGATAGGTGTTTCTCTATGTGATCGAATCAGACATGAGGAAATTCGTAAGAAAACAAGTCTGATATAGCTGGCCGATGGGGCAGAAAGGTTCTCGAATGGCGACCACGCAATGGCAAGCGAAGCGTAGGGCACCGACCTACAAGATTGTCAGACGACCTGACCAATGTCGCTGGAAAGCGCTGGATGCAGGCCACTCTAGATGGATCATTTAGAAAATCCTTGGGAAAGGTCTATATCCGGCAGTTGATGTTATGCGGCTGAAATTATGATGATGATAGCGGTTGTGCCCAGAATAAGGGCAATACAAAAAAGTCAATAGTAAATAGACGCCACTGATTGTACTCTGAGCGTGATTTGCAGATCAAATAGTTTTACCGTTTAAGATCCTGGAACTCTTGGATCTCAAAACGGGGTCTGAAAATTAATCCACTTTGGTACGCTTCTTTGGCTCTTTCCTGCATTATCTATAACTAAATGTCTATATTCGTCGCGTTTCTAGGCTATTACATCATAATTTTATTTATTTTGTCTTCCCTTCAACACTCTACTTCCTTTAGAACAATCGTTGTTGACGCAAATGTTTTTCCTCAAATATTTTAAAAGTAAACATAGCTATCCAATTGTGAATTGTTTCTGGTTTGCCTGACAAAGGTTCGAGCCGATGGACAGATGACATGTCGGACAAAGGGCCTTCTTCGGACACTTCGTAGTATTCAATAGCAGTATTCTATTGTTTCCTCATCATGTCATCTATTTTCGTAGTTTGCTTCAAGAGGTTGTTTAACAAAGTTACCTTCCCGTTGAATAGTAATCGCTTTATATTTACTTCGTACTATACATATAATAATAAGTTTTTCTATCGAATTTTCATTAGGAAACTTGACATTTATTTTGTTATACTTGTTCCATCCTCGCACGTCCATGTTTTAATGGAACCAGTGTCTTGCTATGGCAAATGACTGCCTGCTTGATCATTTGTTTCGTTAATATCCATCCTTGTCCTGTACGATTTTTTGAAAATTTAGGGAGTTCATCATCAGGTCTTTTTTAGTCACCACTGCAGGAGCTCGCCCCTTTTTGTACTACCATAGCGATATATATGCCACAGCAGCCAGAGGATTTAGCCTTAACACTCCACACTGGCCAGACGAGTTGGAGAGGTCTCATTGATATTTATAAGCTTTGCTTAGCTTGTATTTCCTAAGTCGCCTTCTACGACATCCACGGGAAAACTAAAGCCGCGTCCACACTTGTGTCATGACAACGGACCAGACTGCGTGGCACCGTAACAGGACATAATATGTTACGCTAAATGTGGACGGTCTAGGTTGTGCTGACACGGTTACAAAATATTATTTTCCTCTTTTTGCGTCTGAATTGGGCTACTAAATTATCTATTTCTTTTCAACATTTCAACTGAAATATGTATTTCTTGAGAAATCTCGTTCCAGGCGTAATTTTTTAATATTTTAATATAATATTGTTTATCACCCGGATCCTACAATATTTATCTCCTATATGCTTCAATGAGCTGAACAACTTTTTATTGAGTCCACTCCATGCCTATATACTTACTTAATCGACGCAAAACATAAAAACGATGCTCATAATTACGTGTGCGCTGCGTGAACGAGCAACGACGGGGCAAAGTGCGGGCGGGGGAAGTACCGGGACACGACACGACGCCATCCACTCTTACCCCGTGTTTGTGTCTGTGTCATCAGGCGTACTTCGACGCGTGGTAAAATGCAAGTGTGGACAATAGCGAACATCCTTTAAGAGGGCGCATGATGTCAATAATCTAAATTTTGCTCCCGCTTTCACGCACACAAATTTACTCTAGCCGAAACGAGATATCGCGCCATGCGGGGCGTCGGGAATAGCGGTGGGTCAAGAGGCTGGTTCTGGTTTTGAGGTTTTTTTCGTTTTACAAAAAATATTTAAGAGTTATTTAAAAAGTAAGACATATGATGGACTGCCTTATGGTTAATACAATTATAATCCAAAGTTACAAGTGCTAATTTATTGTATTTCTTTAATACTTTCTGTTTTAGTATAATTTTGAGGTGATTTGGAGGCAACTTCGCAATGTTTTTCTATCGAGAAAATTTTAAGCAATCGTGTTTTCGAAACTTATTATGTTTAGAGTTAGTCCTGAGCTTTGCTGTGTTTTTATTTCAAAGTGAGTATTTCGTTACTATTGATAATATTTAAGACCGCTCTAAGAACTTTGAGGTAGTACGGGCTCTTAAAAAAAACGACTTTCAATGGATCGGCTCGTAACACGTAACTTACATGCGTGACAGAACACAGACCAGCGTCCACACTGGACCCGGCTAGAAGATCGTAACTCCGTACATTGTCCTGCCGGTTATTCTGTGTTGAGCAGTTTCCTTCAGTGTTCGGCATGGATTGAATCGTGACTGTCAGCTTGTGACAATTATTCGCGTAACAAAACACGTCCACATTATCGGTACTGACACGGATTTCTCACATTAAAGGATTTTATTCAAGGATTACAAAAATATATACAAATTTATATGTTTAAATGAAATTTGAGATGAGAAATGCTAAAAAACAACATATACTCGTAACATCGCTTCCCGATTGCGTCTTACCTAGGTCACAGAAAACAGTAAGTGCCTAGGTATAGGCAAGTACTGCTGATGTATCAAGCAGTCGCGTTTTTAGTTTTTTTATAATTACTGGTTTAGACATTACTTTGTGATCATCATGAAATGCCTTAAAAAGGAATGAGAAAAACTGACAAGTGAGCTCATCACTTAAAGAAATCAGTAATTAAATAGGCACTTGATGTCCTATCCGTTCAAAGATATGCTAATGTTAACCTTACAAATTCAAAATAACATTTTAATATTGTAAGCAGAATAACACAAAAAGCGTGCAAAATTGTTACAAATAGCGACCAATTCCGGAACATTGTAATGGAATGCTCAGGTGTCCAAACCGCGGCCGAGGTCGTCTCCATATCATTCCAACAAGATAGGATGACATCAGGCCAAGGGTGTTGTCTGAATATAAAGAGCCACCCTACGGGACTCGCTTCTGATGTACATTGTTCTGTTACAAAATAAAAATAGTATAGAAAGAGATGAGTGGCGTATAAGAGGGGACGCCTTTGCTCAGCAGTGGGACAGTACAGGCTAATAAAAAAATAAAATAAGAAAAAGAACGTCAGAGAACGACCATAAAATATTCTTACCTAAATGGCAGTAGCGACGGACAGAGACGAGTGGAAAAATAAGGAAGAGGCCTTTGCCCAGTTGTGGGACATAACAGCCACACCAAGCTAAAAAAAATTGAATTGGCAGCTCTTACAATATTTTTTATATTTAACCAAAAATCGGAAATTGAAAAATATCGCTGTCTCGTAACTTGGTTTCTTGACTTACTTGATGTATTTTCGCAAGTAGCTACAGTGCTTCTCCATCTCATTCAGTCTTGAGCAACGCGCTTTTCTTCTGGCCAAGATAGCTCGATTTCGACAGATTTGCTTGGGTCGACCATGCTTCCTCTTTGCAATAATAGAAAAGTTTTCATACTTAAAATTATCTATTTATGCTCTAGCTCGTAAAACGTTATACTTTATAGTATACGAGTAGCAGTACTAAACTTAGCTGTATGTAAATGATTTGACGTAACAATTGTAACAAAAAATTATCAATATTAAGGAAGGCCATGCATGTCCCACTGCTGGGCGGAGGCCCAGCAGTGGGACATGCATGGCTAAATAAAAAAAAATAAAAGAAAGTGATCGAAGTACCCAATGCGAATCCAAACATAATATTAATGGGAGATTCTTTTCGGATTTAAAACCTATGGCTTATCCACTACGCCACGGCAGTCGTTGTTCTTATATTAATTATGTGACTCGGAAAATGTAATGTGAGTATACTTAATTCTGTACGCTTTTTATGTCGTTAATGCTGTCGCCGCATCCCGGGGGTCTACGCAGAATGGTTTTCTAGGGTTGCAGCCTTGACCTGAATAGGGATATGGGTCGCGGCACTCGCGGCGGCCCGTCTGTTATTCTTCCATATGTGGCTTGTCTGGAGGTCAATTAGTCGTTTTGGGAGGATGCCAAGCAAATGTTACAGGGAAAACTTCCTTTTAATATAATCTAATCCTATTATCTAAAGATGAAGGAATCCTTATATTAATTTTTATAAAATCATTATTGATCGCAGTGGTACAAATTGTGGACATTCTCTACCAGTCAGCCTTTAAGAAAAACAGAAATAATAGGCGCTTTAAGATAAGCATGTAATTAAATATATACATATATGTATATACATCTCTACATATACATACATACATACCCATTTACTCATCATAAATACTTATAATACATGGGGCTTTTGTGTTCCCCCATTTCTTATTCTTTCTACCAATTGCGAAATAATTGTATGTATTGTATGACATTATCAGGGTGAAAAATATATAAGATGTATGGTTTAAAGACAGTCGTACTGCAAAATGGCTTTAAATTTATTTTCTATTATATTTATTATTTCCTACCAACTAACCTATATCACTTCACTGCTAGACTAAAGGCCTCTCCCAATGAAGGCAGAATTTGCTCATAATCACCATACTGGGCAGATGGGTTGATGATCGCAGTAGATGGCAATCGTAGCTCAGAGAAAACTTTGCCTGTTTTCTGTTACCTATGAGGTACCCTTAGGCGAGTTCGGTCACAGAATACATAAGAGTCAAACAGAATGGAATCTCACAGCGTCTCCCGCAAGTTGGCGTCCCCGCACTTCTCCCCCGCACTTTCTGTGCTCTAAACTAGGGTTTAGTTACTAGCCGCACGCAATACAGGACGTATCTTGTCCCGAGAACTGTCAATCAATAGTAACCATCATGGTGAGAAGATGCGCATATAATAATTGTTTATCCACCGATTACAACAAAGAACACATATTTCATAGATTTCCAAATGACAAAAACAGATAGCAAAGCAACAATATAATTTCAAGTTATTACCCAGCAACCATCTTGATATATATACCCTTCTCGCTCTATCGCATTGGCGGGAGATACACAAGAGCGAGAGGGATTATCAATCGACAGCAGTATAAACCGTTAAAAATACATAGGCTCCTCGCTCACAGTTAATCACATATTCGTACACGCAGATGCCAAGTAGATTTCCGCGGGTTATAGTGTAGTGCTAAAATGCCGTTGTTGACAATGACAACTTGACAAGCCGTGCGTAGAAGCGTGATAAGATTACCGTATAGTTTTGCGCCGAATATGCAAATTACTATATTACAATAGTGAATTAGTGAATTTAGTGCGTTACATTATAAATGACTCAATAATAATCAGTAAAGTGAACTAATGAATGGTAAAATGGACAATGGACATAATAAAGAATATTTGTGAAGTGATATTATGTAGCTGTTTCCGACTTTTGTGTAACATTTAATACATATAAAACAGAATATTTTTTACGTCATAGTGTTCGCAAATCTCCCGGTATAGAAAGATACTCATATGATCGTAAATATGTTGAACTCGTTAGTAGGTAAGCAATTAATTAATTCTGCGGTGCGACCCTAAGTATAAAACTCACACATCGACGTGTGTACAGATAAATTGTTTCGTTTGTAGTAGTAGTAGGTATATATGTTACTCTGAATCTATGAAGAGTCATAACAGTGGTTCGGATACAAATCGTATTCTACTTTGCCGTCACCACGCATGCATATATACAATACAATACCCTTAATTGCTCAAAAGAAACAATATAGGACATAATTATCTTAAAAACTAGGAAATACGCAAACGGCGGCCTTGTCCCTCAGACGATACTTCCTACGTAAAGTATCGTAATCAACAATTTTCGGTTTTTTACTTTTATTCATTTTAATACTTCTAAACATATGAACTTACGTCTGCAATAATTAAAATTCCAGTATTTTTAATAGAAGGCTTCGTTTATTAGACTGCATAATATCGTATAATTACTTTTGTCCAAGTATAAAATCGTATCTTGTATTACCGATACAATGCGCGGGGGAGGGGGGACGCTCGGAGAGCGCGGCCGCCTCGTATCTACCAGTAACGACAAAGTACGCGGGGGAGAGGCACGCTGTGGGCGCACGCCCGTTACGCTACAAACCTATTTCTATTATCTTATTATTTCTACATTAATTATACGTAATTTGAATTAAAATGTCATCTAGAGCTCAAAGAATTCTAAATTTCATAACAAAGGACACAATA
This sequence comes from Acrobasis repandana, assembly GCA_963576875.1. Classification (NCBI taxonomy): domain Eukaryota; kingdom Metazoa; phylum Arthropoda; class Insecta; order Lepidoptera; family Pyralidae; genus Acrobasis; species Acrobasis repandana. Next base: position 10,274,701 of record OY756237.1, read on the forward strand.
CGAAAAAAAGAAACCGTTGCAAATTCAAATAATGGAAACAATAACATAGTTATAACAATGCCTGTAACTGAAGAACCCGAGAGAAATCAAGGTATGTATTTCAGACTATCTGCATTGTTATTTGAGGTTTTTTCTAGTAAAATAGGTGCTATTTTCAATAAATGTAATAATAAATATCCTAACCGACGTAAAATATCGTATGTTCTATTTGCTACATTATACGTTGTTTTTACTTCTAAAAAAAATATCGTATGTGTTTAATAAGATATTTTACATTGGAACATAATAAAAAAAAATATCGGAACATATACATACGATGTTTTACGTTGGCGTATCACATTGTTTTTTTATCGTATTTACTACTTCCTATAGATTACTTCGCGTATCAATATAACTTACTACATTATACTTGTCAAAAATTACCTAAAATTTAGCAGTTTAATTTTTTTTTTGCAGAATCACCTTTGCCATCGGGTGCAGATATGAATATGATTGACCAAATGATGAGTTTTTTGTCTGATTCGGATGAAAATGATAATAACGTCTGTCATGATAACACAACATCGACGAAAAGTTAGTAATTAAATATGATATTATAGACTGACTTTTAGTATATGCACTAGTAGTTTGCCAGCGGCTCCACTCACATAAATTTTATATTATCTAGTTCCTCTCTGAGTGCCATCCTACATACACTCCACAAGGAACCTTGTTAAGCAATAATATAATATTCCACAAAGAACATGCCTTTCAGCTTTATACGCCTAGCAGGTAGTCACACTCAGTAAGGGGAAAATAATAATAATTTTTGTATGAAGTCAATATTTTGTCACTCATAAATTAATATAATCTTATTTTTTTAGGTCATAATATATCGGATGTCAATAAAAATTTAAGCACAAATTCTGAAGATTTACTCAATGTTATTAATATAGAAGTGAACGAGACAAATGAAGGGGAACCACGTCAATATCCTGGTAAGTATATGAATATTTAACATTATTTTTTTTATTAAATGACATAATTTATATACTAATTTAAAAATGTGTTATTTCTAGAATCGCCCCAGAATAATGACAACCGGTCAGATGAAAATCACACTCCAATTCCGTCACCAGAGTGTGCTACAAACCATTTAGACTATGATTGTGAAAATAATTTTTGTCCTTGGTATATTGAGAATGCTTTACAGGAACCGCATTCCGTCATTGCTTCCACTACCGATCAGTTATCAACGCCTCAAGCGAACACCCCGTTTTCTTCATTTTCCGAATCCACTCCGAGTTGTTCTAGAAAACGAAAAAAGGTTTCTCGAAAAGACGTAGGTAATATTAGACGTAGGCATGTTGCAGATTGGATTGATAATAAAAGGAAAAAGCTAAGAAATCTAGGAAATGAATATAAGAGTCGTGATGGTACCACTAGGCTTGCAAAATCATTAAAACCAATGTGTTCAGAGAATTGTAGACAAAAATGTTCTTCAAAAATTAGTGATGATGAAAGACTTGCCATTTTTAATCAGTTCTGGAATTTAGGTAATAGGGAAAAGCAATGGGCTTTTGTTGCTTACTTGGTGATAAAACAAAAAAAACGTAGGGTTTTTACTGATACAGCATCAAGGCGTAATTTCACTTTAATTTATAGACTGAAAGTAAACAGAGGAGATGAAGACGAATGTGTGGTTGTTTGTAAGAAGACGTTTTTAAATACTTTCTCTATCAGTGAACAATTTGTCTACACTGCTTTGGAAAAACTAGATGTTACCAGTGGTTTGATGGAAATAGACAAGCGAGGACGCCACGATAATCATCGTAAGGTGATAACTGAAGACGTTGTTAAAAGTGTATGTGATCACGTCAAGTCTATTCAACCCGTGGAATCTCATCTTGGGCGAAGTAGAAGTAGTAAGGTTTATTTAGATGGTGATTTGAATTTTCATCGCTTATTTGATTTATATAATGAATGGTTTGATGAACAGCTATACTCTTCTATAGCCAAAACTGAAAGGCAATATCGTGATATTGTTAATGAACATTTTAAGCTGAGTTTTCACATTCCTAAGAAAGACCAATGTGATAGATGCCACATTTATAAAAATAAATCAGCACCGACATTACTTGAAACACAGCTTTATGAATCACACCTGCAAAGTAAAGAACTGGCGCGTAATAGAAAGTTGTTGGATAAAGCAGAAGCTAAAACCTCGGGTGGCAAAATAGTAACAGCTACATTCGATTTTCAGAAAGTACTTAATGCCCCACACGGTAATTTAAGTATTCTATATTATAAACGTAAGCTGTCAGTTTTCAACTTTACTGTCTTCAATGTAGGCGATAAAGAAGGTACTTGTTTTATGTGGCATGAAGGTCAAGGTAAAAGAGGGGGTAACGAGGTCTCTAGCTGTTTGGTAAAATTTATTTCAAAACATAAGGGCTTAGGGGCAAATGAATTTAGATTTTGGTCGGATAATGCTGTGGGTCAAAATCGTAATCGCATAGTTTATGCAATGTACATGTATGCTGCCGCTACTTTTCAAGTTTCCATTCGTCATAGTTTTTTAGAAGTTGGACACACACAAAATGAAGGTGATAGCGTTCACGCTTTAATAGAAAGATCCGCCAAAAACAAACTTATTTACACTCCACATGAGTGGTACTGTTTGGTACGTTGGGCTAAACAAGACGGTAAACCTTATATAGTGGAAGAAATGCAGTATACCGATTTTTCAAATTTTAAGTTGTTGTTACAAGGTAATTGGGTCACGAGTAACAATGGAGATAAAGTACAATGGACCAAAATTAAAGAAGTATTTGTTAAACCTGATGATCCCAATAAATTGTATTATAAATATGATATAGCTAGTAATGATTACTACGTTCTTTCAGTTAAAAAAAGTACGAGGCGACAATGTTCAACAGATTCCTCTGTATCAGTTGAATCGTTGTACCAAAGTAACCTTCCAATTCCTAAAGCCAAAAAAGACGATTTAGTGAATTTGTGTAACTCTCTAATTATTCCTAGTGGCTATCACGATTTCTTTACAAATCTCCCATCGGCGAATATAAGTGATAATATTCCCGATATCGATGATCGTGATCTCGCTTAGTTTAGAAACTTCCAGTTAATTTACATGAGACTGTTTATTAAATAAGTTATTTTTTATTTTATATGGTTGTTACGTAATAAGTATTAAGTATTTCTTGTGCCTTTCAAATTGATGAGTCTGATAGTGTTTAATATTATTTGTGAATTCAAGATGTAACAAGTTTCTTACATCCTGATTTTATTTTAGTTTATACTACGTGCCTAACTTAAATGTATACAAGACTGACATTGTTGTTTATTTGTGTTAAAAGAAGGTGTTATTTTCTTTGAAGTTGTTCTTTGTTGTCGTTTGAAGGTTTAAGCTTATGTTATAATTATATTATGTTATGTTAATGAATCTCAAAGTAAGAGACTTTCAAAATTATTGCGTGATTTATAACCATTACTTTAACTAAGAAACCGTAAAATAACTTAAGGTACTTTTTTGTCAATTTGCATGAATAATAAAATTCTACATTAATTAAACTGTTTTATTTTGTTCTTTTTTATTTCTTCTCTCTAAAAATATTATAATGTTGCATCATTTACGATATTATTATGTACAATAAAACAGAGTAGAATGTATTATCTGTTACTTACAATAATTATTTACTCATATTTACAAAGTAGAATATAGTATCTATGATATACGTCATATAGTTTTGTATACTTTCCAACGTAATTTATAGTAAGTATAACATACTATACCTTATTTCTTACGATGTGCGATGTAAGATAACTTAAGTGAGTTTTCTCGAAAACAAGAAAAAATATTAATAAAGCTACTGAAGAAGATTATTACCTACCTTCGACGTAATTCATATGAAAAATTTTGATAAGATTGATTTTCATCTTACTGAACAATCATCAAAAAACCATGAGCTGATCTTTGAACAGCTCTACTGTAAAATTGACCAAACGCACTTACGATACTATTCGTAGGAAGTATCGGGCCAATTTCTTTGAGGCAAACTCGCTCAAATAGATGGGAAATTAGGTAGTGCGGGGTAGGGCGGAAGGAATTTACCTTTCAAAAGTAGGAGTTTGGTCTTGTCCGCCACGCCGAGCGGTTGCTTCTACGCGAGTTTGAGAGTGTAACCAGTGAGATAGACCCCTGCCTTACGGCTGTTAACCTAGCGTTCCGTGTCTCGTGTCCCTGGTCGGGTCATTGTCGAGTGACCGGTCGGATTGACCCCTGCCTTACGGAGCTTAGCACGGGCTACCAGTGTCTCGCACGAGTGGTTTATGATATCTCATATCATCTGAGTGTAAAAAAAAAAGTCGGCTTACCCTCGAAAGAAACACCATATCAACCGTATTCCGGAATCTACTTGTAATTACAAGAAAATAAACCTTTATTCGTCCATGTCTCGACTAGCAAGAACTCCACCATCTGATAAGGTAAACATATCAACCTCAGAAACTAATCTGATAGATGCCCTAAGCGACAGTGAAGTTGCTTTTGTAAACTCAAGCCGACATAAACGCGCCAGAGTTGCATCGTCACCGACAAATGACCTGCTGGACTTTAAAACTGAAATTAAAGAACTTTTAAAGACCTGGAAGGATGATCAAGGGAGTAATATCACGAAACTGCTTGCTGAGCAGTCGGCCCTTATGAAAAACCTCATGAACGAAGTCACAAAATTAAAGACACAAAATGATGAAATAAAGAAGACCAACGAAGAAATTGTTGCTTCTGTCGGATTTTTCAATGAAAAATATGAGGAAATAAAGGGTGAATTAGAGATACTCAAGAAAGAGAAACAACAACAAACCTTGCATATTGAAAGTTTGGAAAATAAAATCAAGGATATCCAATACAGAACTCGCACTTCGTGTATAGAGATTAGAAACGTCCCCTGTGACGAAAAGGAAACGATTACGCATCTTCAAAATCTAATGTGCAATGTTGGCAAAGCAATTAACGTTCCCATAATTCCGTCGAACATCAGAGACGTGTACAGAATTGGCAGTAAACAAAACAAGCAGCGCCCTGTAGTGGTGGAACTAACCACAGTCCATCAGAAAAATACAATCCTCACCAAAGTGCGCGAATTCAATAATTCCAGAAAAAGCAATACCGATAAAATTAATACTGAATCCTTAGGGATCCCCGGGAAGAGCCAACCTGTGTACATAGCTGAACATCTGCCGCTAAATTCGAGAAAATTGTTCCACGCCACTAGGACTTTTGCAAAGGAATACAATTTCAAACACTGTTGGATAGCAAACGGCAACATATACCTACGTCGGAGTGACGGCGATAAACACTTCTTGGTAGCTGACGAATCGTCCTTAAATGAACTAAAAACGAGTTTAAATTAACTTTTTACTGTGTTTTGTCAAACTTGTTAGTTTAAGTAATTGCGCTACCTGTTTGCTTCTCTACTCAATGTCAAATAAAACCTAATAATTTACATCAGTTTTTAACCTCACACTATACAACCTCAATCACACTTTGAAACTTGATAGTTTTGTGTAAGAACTTAGTGTATTTTTGAATTACGTCTACTGTGTTACATCCTGTTTGTATTACACAATATAATAAATAGAATATATAAAACAAAGATGGCTAGCTTAAGTGTTATAAATGCGGAGTTAGAAGATGTCACAGTTGCTACTGCTACTAAATGCGACCCAAATGACTGTGGCCAGATATTAAAAAACAGTACACATTCCCTAAATATTTTTCACCTGAATATACGTAGCCTTAACAAAAATTTCGACAAGCTTTGTATCCTATTACAGCAATTAAAATTGGAGTGTGATGTAATCATTTTGACAGAATGCTGGTTGAAGAATTATTCACACTTCCCCCACCTAGATGGATACACATCATATAAAACTGACATTAACCCTATTCAGAACGATGGAGTATTCATTTATGTTAAATCACATCTTTCATGTGTTATTAAAGAACCAACCTTTGCATGTGCTAATTGCCTTACTTGTATCATAAATGACTCTATAGCTATCATTGCTGTTTATCGCTCGCCATCCTATACGTCAAAATCCTCCTTCAATTCCTTTAAAAATAGTTTAGACAACGTCTTATATTCCTTCAAAAGTGTTGCCAATATTGTCCTAACAGGAGATATAAACTTAGATATTGCTCCTAACTATAATGATAGTAATTCAGATGAGTACCTTACTCTAAACGCTACTCATGGTCTTCTTCCAGCGCATCGTCTTTGTACAAGACTTAACAAATGTTATGACCATGTTATGCTTAAAACTAAGCTACCAGCTATTACCTGTGTACTTGACACTCATATTACAGATCATCTTCCTTTGATCCTAAATCTTAAATTAAAGAATAATCTCTCTAGCCATATTGCCACAAAAAGAAGAATTGACCATAATGCTATAAAACTTGATATTGACTCTACCGATTACTCAAAAATCCTAAACACTGACGATCCCAATACAGCAGCGGATCTCCTGGTCTCAACTTTAAGTGGCATAGTAAAAAAACATACCAGAGTTACACAAATTCCAAGAAAGAAACGAACCGTCAAGCCCTGGATCACCCCGGGACTAATCCGATGCATAAAACATAGAGATAAACTTCATAAACAAACAACAAGCTTCCCGGAAAATCCTATAATTAAACTAACATATACTAGATACCGAAACTTTTGTAATAAATTACTAAACAACCTGAAAACAACGCATCAAAAAAATGAACTACTCCTTGCTAAAAATAATTCAAAAGCCACATGGCATGCAATAAAAAAGATAACAAACACCGTAAAGAACCATTTACCTCCACGTGATTTACTCAAAATTTCAGACAGCTGCGTTTCTTCTCTTGATCATGTCAATAAGTTTTTTGCTGAAATTGGTGGCAAACTTGCATCAAACATCAGCGGTAGTGTTGATAGTAACTTCCGATCTTGTATCAAATCAAAATCAATTGTTAACTCCATGATCCTAACCGAAACTGACTTAGCGGAGATCGAATCTATAATCTTATCGTTGCGTATTGATACCTCACCTGGAATAGACAACATTTCTGCCTTAATGATACAAAACTCTAAAAATATTTTGGTACCCGTTATCTGTCACATCTGCAATTTATCTATAAATAGTGGTATTTTTCCGAATTGTCTTAAAATAGCAGTTGTTCACCCAATTTATAAGACTGGTGACATGGCCAGTGTCAATAACTATAGACCAATCTCTGTGCTGCCTATACTGTCTAAGATTCTTGAAAAAATAATTAATAATAGACTCATAAACTTCTTAAATGTGAACAATATTATTTCAGAAAACCAATTTGGCTTCCGCTCAGGAGTCAGTACTGAAGATGCCGTTACCCACCTAGTTGAGACGGTTGTTGGGGATCTTGATAGAAGGATCAGATGTCTTGGCTTCTTCCTAGACTTGTCAAAGGCTTTTGACACTGTTCATGTCCCTACCCTCCTGTGTAAACTAGAGAAGTGTGGTATCCGTGGTGTTGCCTATAAAATGTTCTCCGACTACCTCAAAAATCGGACCCAACATGTTAAAATAGATGGACAACTTAGTAACTCAGTGCCTATTACTTACGGGGTCCCACAAGGCTCCATTATCGGCCCTACTCTTTTCCTCTTATATATAAATGAGCTCTGTCAACTGTCTATACCTAATTGTCGAATCATCACATACGCTGATGATACTGTTATGCTTGTTTCTGGGGAAAATTGGAATTCTGTTAAAACAAACAGCGAAAAAGCTATTAAAATCGTACAAAATTGGCTATCTTACAACCGTCTATCTCTTAATGTTGCTAAAACTATGTACATCCCATTTTTCATTAGATCTTCTACTCGACCACCTTCTTCGTTTTGTATAAAAATTCATAACTGCAGCAATCCTACAGGCACTGAATGCGCGTGCCCTATTTTGAATCGTGTTGACACTGCAAGGTACTTAGGCATTATTATAGACGAAAGATTAAATTGGAAAGCTCAATTGGCCTCGGTCTCTTCTAAATGTCGAAGTTTAATTTACATTTTTAAATTACTACGCCAGTCCGCTGATGTTGATACTCTCCGGATGGCATATCTTGCGCTCTGCCAGTCCATCCTTGGCTACTGCATTCCTGCATGGGGAGGAGCAGCTAAATCTTTCATGATCACTCTTGAACGAGCACAACGGGCTGTACTGAAGGTCATATACTCTAAACGTTTCCGATTTCCCACTGCTGAGCTTTATAAGCTGAGCAATGTATTAACAGTCAGACAGTTATTTATCTCTCGTATCATTTTACGCAAACACCCTGAAGTTCCTGTGTCACGTGACCCAAATAAGCGCTCCGTAAGAAATATCTGTCCTGTAGTCCCACATAAAACAACTTTTGCTGCCAGGCATTATAAAGTAATTAGCTCTATAATCTATAACAATCTTGATAAATTAATTGATAACCTTCCTACTTATAATAAATACACACTGAAGCGAAAAGTTGTAGAATATCTTGTTACACTAAATTATAATAAAACCGAAGTGCTACTGAAGTTTTAAAATTAAAAAAAAAAAAAAAAAAAAAAAAAAAAAAGTCCTAAACTACATTTCTGTCACTATTTTTGGCTTATTCCTGAAATCCATATGTTAAATATTGCCCACATTCACACCTACACCTATTACAAGCACTCACACACACAAATATACAGAGCGACGTATTTATAATGAGAGTAGCCGCATGCAGCCAAGATTTATTTATAAAATTGTTCCTTCCTATTGTTCTCATGTAAAAAAAAAAAAAAAAAAAAAAAAAAAAAAAAAAAAAAAAAAAAAAAAAAAAAAAAAAAAAAAAAAAAAAATGTACCCCCACCAGACTCACTGTTCCCTAAGATACAGGTTCAATCCTAGTTTAGGGACCAGGGAATCACTACTAGTAACATTGCAAATGTTAAGGTAAAATAAAATGTAAGAACTGTTTAAATTTGTTACCCTTTGTAATGTATTATTTTTGAAAATAAACGTTTATTATTATTATTATAAAAGGATAGAAAATAAGATTTTACTTGGGATTTAAAGCTAGCTAGCGTATTAATTTCATTACTAGCTATTCATGTCTCAAAGTTGGGTAAATGCCTCTCACTCGTTTCTAAATCCTACGGTCTTTTGCTTTTGATTCTCCGTTCTCTCTTACTTATTTTTCATATATGTTTTTATTTATTTTTCCACCTTTTTCTGCCCACCATATTTCAAACATATGTGCCTAGTATCAGGCCTGTGTCACTCCCCGTTTAGGTATCGAAAATGTACCTACATTATTACTATGCGCGCAGGCGGCCCCTCCGGGTGGTAAATTCAGTAATAAGAATCATTTGTCCAGAGTAATAAGAATGAAATTGGCTTGCAATGGATGTCTAGGTGTCTATACGAAAAGGTGCTGAGTTCTGACGTGAGCTAAATTAAACCATATCGTTAGCCACATTGAGTAGATATTTCTTTGAATTTATTTGCTGAGTGAGACTTCTGTACGTTAGTATTATTTATTCTGTGCTAGTATGTGGGTGGATCTATAGACCTATAGGCATAGCCTGTGACAACCGTTAGAAATAAACACATAATTCTCTATATGCATAAATTGAATTTTTTCAAGAAGCTATAAATCTTAAGACTTCATTTTAAAAGTTACCTTCCGAGATTTAACGCTGCAATTTCCTAAAGGCCACGTCTCCCGTAATCCCTCTCGCTGCGAATATGAGGGATTACTGAGCGGAGCTTATCTGTATCCAGCTACCGATAGATAGGTAGATATGTATAGATGATGGTGATGGTGGTATAATAAAACAAGGTATTCTCTTTCTGTGACAGCTGGGTCACATGAATTAATAAATAAATAATAAATAATAAAATGTTTTATTGGCCCAAGAATACTTCGTCAGTTGGGAGTGTCGCCACTGTGTGTGATTGAATTACTTGGGCAAAATGCATTTTTAGGGTTCCATACCCAAAGGGTGCAAACGGGACCCTATTACTGAGACTCCGCTGTCTGTCCGTCTGTCCGTCTTTCCGTCTGTCCGTCTGTCCGTCTGTCTGTCTGTCTGTCCGTCTGTCCGTCAGTCACAGGGCTCTATCTCTTGAACCGTAATACTAGCTATTACGGTTTATTACACTTGAAATTTTCACCGATTGTGTATTAGTGTAGCGGATATAACAACAAATACTAAAAATAAAATAAAGTTAAAAATTAAAGGGGGTCGTCATACAAAAAACGTGTTTTTTAGCGTTTTAAAACATTGTACGGTGGTACGGAACCCTTCATGTACGAGTTCGACTCGCACTTGCCCGTTTATTTTAACTTAAGAACGCGTATGACCCTAATAGTACTTAGAGCGATCTTAAATATTATCAATAGATATTTTAAAAAAAAAACTTACTTTGTTGTTAGCTTAATCAGTGTGATTTGTCCCTATATATTTATTTATTATCGAAATACTCACTTTGAAATAAAAAACACAGCAAAGTTCAGGACTAACTCTATACATTATATGATATGTTTTAAAACACGATTGCTTAAAATTTTTTCGATTGAAAAAAGTTGCGAAGTTGCCTCAGAATTATACTAAAACGGAAAGTATTCAAGAAATATAATAAATTGGCAGCCATCATATGTCTTATTTTTTTAAATAATTTCTTAATATTCTTTGTAAAACGAAAAAACCTCAAAAACCAGAAACGCGTAAACCAGCCTCATTGACCCGCCGAAATATTTCCACCCCGCATGGCTCGCAGTCTCGCTTCGGCTAGAGTAAATTTGTGTGCGTGGAAGCGGGAGCAAAACTTAGATTATCAGCATCAGGTGCAGCCTTAACAAACCAATTATAAACTAATAAATAAATATATAAAACTAATAATTCAATATATACATTTATTAAAAATTTAACAGATGAATCACACGATAGATGAAATAGTTAAGTTCGTTAGTATTTTATTTTATATTAATAACTTATTGAGGAAGAAATCAGAGAAAATAAGGTTCTTGTCATAATAATATAGCTTTGTCATCTGATTCACATTAGCATACAAAATTTCATCTCAATCATAACCGGGAAGTGGCTCCAACTTACTTGCAAGATTTGACCCAAAAAACAACAAACAGGACAAGCAACATAAAGCTTATTAAAAATCAAACAAATGTCAGTCAGCAGCAATTTTGAAAAGGCACTGATTTAAAGAGGCAGTTGTAAATAGCAGTTTTGGTAAGTTAAAAATTATAAATGGCATGTTTAATAACTAGTTCAGCAGTTATAACTAAGCAGTAAAGTAAACAAAAATGTGTAATAAAAAATAATGAACTGGATCAGTGAATATATAATTGAGCAGGAAAATAATTAAATGGGCGGTAAAAAAAAATTAACGGTTTTCCCCTAGGTTATCCACCTAGTAAAATGGATAAAACCGACCTAGCAGTCGCCGGCCGCTACCGCGGCAGGCTCGCTTCGCTCGCTCGGCTCGTGCGTGTTGGTCGCAGTTCTAACCTAACCTAACCTATAGGTTTTCCCTAACCTAGTAAAATGAATAGAACTAGTAATATGATAAAATAACCGACTAATTGATTTTTTATTACTGTTTATGTTTTACTGTCGCAATAATTAATCAACCGCCATTAAATTAAATAACTGTTCAATATGTTTTCCAACTGATCATAATAACATCTCGAATATTTAAAATACAGCTCAAAAAATTAGTTCTCTTTTGAAAATAACACCGCTTTGAAACTGCAATCTCGCACATCCAGCTCTTATCCGGCCGCTTCCGTTTATCCGGCCCTCGGCAATATCCGGCCTGCGATGGCTGATCACTGCCGGCAGTTTTATAGACTGTTTCATTGAAGTTTCCACAGATGAAGAGTACTCTCAAGTGGCCCCCCTCTTTCGAAATTATTTTATCATCATCATCATTTGTAACTGTCCTCTGCCCTACTGGTCGACTGGAAGAGATCCCTTCTAGGATAAGTCCACCATTTGTAAAATTACCTTCGTTATTTTATTATGTGTAACTTTCGCTGATGTACAACAAAGTTTTTTTTTTAAATAAATAAATAAATCATCCAGGTCTTTCTAGTCTCCACTGCAGGAGCACGAGCCACGATCCTCTATACTGCCAGAGCCATATATTAGTCAGAGCATTCAAAGGATTTGGCCTACACTCTTCAAGCTGGCCAGACGGGTTGGAAAGATCTCATTGATGTTTATAAGCTTTGTTCAGCTTGTTTCCTAAGTCGCTTTCTACGACATCCACAGGAAGACTTGGAGTGGTCCTATTCTACTCTGCTGGGAACCACACGGCTAATGAATCGAAATGATTTAATTGAAAACAAAGGTGATAATTAAAATGCTGCTACGTGGCTGCTATACCATGAGTATTTAGAGGGTTCCATCTATCTGGTAGAATCTTGATGCTCCCAAGGTAGACAGCCTTTTCATACTATAATATTTTTTTTTATTACAGGGAAGATAAAAACCACATACGTTTATAATCAACTGTTTTATTTCAATTTTAAATGCAAATCAAAAAGCATAATAATGAAAACCATAATCGTTAAAATCTATACTTTTGTTGGTCAACATAAAAATTAGGTTAGGGCAAAAATATAGGTTAGGTTATGTTAGAACTGTGACCACCCCAAGGTAGACAGCCTTTTCATACTATAACCATAATTCTAAAATAATCATAATACTAAAACCATGATTCTGCATTGAAATGACTATACGTATGAAATAAATACCAAAAGGCGATTCTGACTGCGAACTTTCTGCGATATAATGATTATACTTTTAGATTATTATGGCTATAAAATTTATCCTATAAGATTATTCTGATTTTTTTAATTATTGGTTTTGAATCTATGATAAATGAGTAGATGCCAAACTAATTTCTACGAAATGACGTTTCTGTGAACCGCTGTTATGCAAAATAATATAATAGCATAAAAAGTTCTACCACAAAGATAGTCCACTAGAAAATATTTTATGAACAACCATTTATACATACATACTATCACGCCTGTTTCCCACAGGGGTAGGCAGAGACTATGGACCTCCACTTGCTACGATCCTGACAGACCTCTTTCGCTTCATCTACATTCATCAACCTCTTCATTGAAAGTATTATTTGTTTACGTTTGTGTAGCCGCTCATTGTCATTATTTTCTTTCGCACGTAGAGTTTGTGACAGAGATAGACTGAACACTTCGCCCGCTTAACGTAGCGGACGCTCTCGTACAGACGAGCGATAGTGCCGCTGGCACGTCGCCGTCCTGGGTCGCAAAGTGCTGGTACTAAGTTTTAACTTTTTTTTTTTTCATCAATGGGTGGTCGTTGTCAAAATTTAAACGGGTTTTGGTTTGTTTTGTATTTAAAGTTTAATCATTTATGTAACTTTTTATTTAATATAATTTATAACTTTATTTAATTTTGCAATGTAATTTAATTTATGACTTAAATAATTTTATAATTAACTGTAATGTAATGTAATTTAAAACGACTGAGAGCAGTTTATCAAATGTGCATGGTGTGTTCGCTCCAAGTAGGTTGGCAACTTATATGCTCTAATTTGTATATGCTTAGATTTGTGTGTTGTTCAGCCAGTTAGCGAACCAAATAAATAAAAAATAGGTACGATAGTCGTCTAATAGTGACGTCCTATTTCTATGGCAAACCAAATTAGACTTTATGATACGTATTAACGCTCAATGTTGCTTGACACTTCTTCTTCTCGTGACGAAAGCTCAAAATGTAATTAAATTTTTAGTTAGCGAACCAAATAAATTAAAAAAAAATGTTTTTCTGAGAGAAAAACCTAGGATGAGATGAAGAGACGAGTTGTCCGCTTTTAATAAACAATGGAGGAATAAACAGCAACAAAGATAGAAGTAATTGGAAACAAAAGCTTTCCCTTTTTGTTTCTAATTACGAGTACTTCTATCCTAAATAGCTAAAAAAATGGTATTAGTGGAAGTGAAGGCAAAATGAAAACCAACACAAATGCGTTCATATCGCTTGCGTAGTGGTTTGAAGTTGGAAGAAAAAAATATCTAATGGAATAAATAAACACTGTAACTAAAAATAAACAATGTACCTACTAAAATTTAACCTGTTATTTAAGCACAGCTAGCACAAAAGTTTAATTAAAAGCAACAATAACGGCGAGATACGTTTATGCGCGGCGCATTGTGCAAAGTTCAGCAAACGCGGCAAAGGACGTTTCCGAGATGGGAATGTGAGCGAACAAAGCGGTGTTGAAATCATTTTACAATTTCACCGCGTATCTAACTTGCATTGTCTACATACATCCATCTAAATGTGGATGCCGGGTTTCTAGCTTAAAATATGACCACTTCATCTCTTCCTTTGTATGTCGTAAGAGGCGACTAAATGACTAGGTACAAACAACGTGTATTGCATTCCCATGAGTTGACGTCTTGGACGGAGTCAGACCAGTTTGACGGCATAGAGACAAATACATAGTTATAATAGTTCCGGCTTCTTTTGAAGTAAAATCTTCTTAAGCGCGTTGGGTACTTTTTGAGAAGGGTAAAACCATTGAACACTCAACACTGTTACCTTAACCAACACCACCTTGTTCAAGTTTTTACTTCTGTCGGAGTACCACTGTTTTTTTCTCCACTGCATCTTTGGTAGTGAGACCATTTGCACGCATAATCCTCTACGTCTAGTCAGCGCTATCAGCAGCTCTTGTGCATGGGTTCGGGCTGGAGGTGGAGGGGCACATTTTAAATGGTATGTTTTATTCTAGCTGTGTGGTTTCCGGCAAAGGAGAATAGGACCACTCCAAGTTTTCCCGTGGATGTCGTAGAAGGCTACTTAGGAAACACAAGCTAAACAAAGCTTATAAACATCAATGAGACCTCTCCAACCCATCTGGCCAGCGTAGAGAGTGTAGGCCAAATCATCTGGCTGCAAGTATGGCTCTGGTAGCACAGAGAGAGTCGTGCTTCTGTAGTGGAGACTAAATAAAACAGTGGCAATCCGGGAGTGCCGACAGAAGTGAAAACTTGAACAATTACGTAAGGTGTCGGTTACGGTAACGGTGTCGCGAATTCAATGGGTTTTTTTTCTTACCTCAAAAAATGCCCAACGCGCCTAAAGAAGATTTCACTTTAAAAAAAATTTGATAATTCTCAAATTGCTCGTATGTTGTTGCAGATGACGACGGCGGCGGCTCGGACCTAAGCTCGGACAGCAGCGAGGACGAGGTGACGGAGCACGTAACCCGCTCCACACCGCCAGCCAACATGGCCGCCGCCAGGGCGCAGGTAATGTTCCACCTCTAATAGCGATTATACATGTTAACAATACATTTTAATGCAGTTCTTCTGCACAGCTAAAGCGCAACGAATTACGAGTAACGCGTGTAGCGGATATTATGGCGCTTTTTTAGATCTCTATACACAGTTTATAGGACTAAAATGCAATAGACTGTCGTAATAGGCGGCTAATGGAGGTATAGGTAACAAGGAACTTATTCTATTCTACTTCCATCATCTATTGCGATTGAAACAAATGTGAATGGAAGAGCAGGACAGGGCCGGCCTCGGCGAACTTTCTGCGACCAGATCGCAGGCGTTTTAAAAAAGGAGAGGTAAGAAGTACTTCTTACCTCCTTACTGTATCCGAAGGGCATGTGTGAAGAGATTGATGAGTATACAACGTGGAAGGCGCATACCCGTAATAAATTGAACCACGGTCTATACTAGATGATTATAGTATAATGAATTTAAAATAACAGCCAAAGAATGAAAAAAAATGTTTGCATTTTCATACAAAAGTCTGCAGCCGCTCGGGGAATTTGTATGGGAATGTCAATTTTTTTTTTGGTTTTTCGACTTATTTTAATTTCATTATACTATTAATGATCTAGTACAGCCCTTGGTTTGATTTATTACGGGTATGTCCCTTCCACTTTGTATATGAAACGAAAATGATCTGTCAGGATCGTAGCAAGTGGAGTAGTACCTTTATTGGGAGTCTAGCCAAAATATTATCTCGACGAACACAAAATGAGATTTAAGGATTTCAATACAGTTCGTCCACTCTAATGGTTGTTAGATTGTCGGCGCGCTACAAAGGCGGTGTCTTCGAAAGAGCCAGTGCCGCTTTTGTGGCACGCCGACAGTCTGCAAACCATTTAAATAAACGAACACTTATTTGAGTGCTTGGCATAAGTCTTCAGTTTTGTTTTTACTATTTTCCCTATCCTTAGGTGCCAACCATCAGTGTGACGCCTCACAGTCCAGGCGTGCTCGATGACAGCTTGCAGCAGCTGCGCAGGTTGCATGCGGTCGTGCAGCGCATGCGCGCAGCTCCGCTGCCATTATTGGTATGTAAACATATGCTCCATAAAATTATTGTAAACTTTTTTTAGCAAGTTCTAAGGTTTTAAGATCAGAATGTGAAAACAAGGATTAATCCGCAATGGGCTTCGTCAAAAGGCTATAAAGATTCATCAGCAACAAGCTTTGTCAAAATGTGTTTTATATTATAATATAAAAATAATATTACCTTACCTCACGCTAAAGTGATTATTTGATGAATAATCCTTATTCAAAAATACTTAGTCACATAATTATACCAGCCTGATAGGCGATCGCAAATAGTCTGAAGACTCAAGAAATTCATAGTTTTAAACAAATTTAATTTATCCATCAGGCAACTGGCAGCAGTCGTCTCAGCACGTCATGCCCATCGCTGTGCAAGGACGGCGCTCCCGAGCCGGACTGCTCGTCCCCGACACATCTGGACTTCTACGCCCAGAGCAGGAAAGGCAGCGGTAAGACCAAATGCCATTCTTATAAATTTATATCTGCTGCAAGGAATAATAAACAGCGTTTATTCCCACTTGTACAGTTGTCCAATCCAATAGTTTACAACAAGTCAAATCAGATTTTTTTTTATTAACGTCAAAAAATACATTTTCTTTGGGATTTGTATGAAATATCAGACATGACGTCATAGTTTCTTGGAGTCAAATAGCGCTCTTAATATCCGTTTTTCTGCATTAATAAATCTAAAATCACGTTCAAAGTGAATGTTATCAATGAGAAGTGACATTATTTTGTGACGTTTTATTCTCTTATCAGTTCCAAATAATTTATTTTTGACTCAGGAAACTAATTTAGATGAATTTTCTGTATATCGTTACTATAATAACATGTCCATCCCTCGTAGCAATGCTATGTTGGATGGGTGGACAGGTCTTTATAGTAACGATATAGATGTGATATTAACAGGCGAGTCCCGGCAATGGAGCTTGTGGGGGGAACGCCGCGATGAAGGTCGACGAAGTTCCTGGGCGGCGCTTGAGCCTGGCCCAAGGATCCATGACCCTCATAGGCAAAGAAGGTGAGTTAAATAATACACTCACCTAAACTCTTTCAAATGTTTAAGTCTATGGACACACACCTTTTAGAACACACCTTCTTTTGCCGTGCCATTCCCCTTTATTTGGGTAAGCCCTCCTCGTACCACGGCGCCAGGAGGCTCGGTCCCGGGGTGTCTGGACATTTTAGAAAACACATCAAATGAAACATTTTTAAATATAACTAACTCTGCTAATTTAAAAAAGTTCCGAAACCCTTGATAGGTGGCAGGCATGTCACATGGTTGGTAAGGCAAATGGTGGCGGTTATTTTTAATCCCCGATGCAAAAAGAAAGGTGTCATAAGCGTGACGTAATATACAGGATGAATTTTTAACACATTGCTGGACACTCAGCCAGACACAATAGAAAGAACAATTGATCTACGTCTATAGACATAGTATGTCCAACAATGTGTTAAACACCAGCCAAATTTTTGGAGCAAGTTCAGTCTATGATACTGAACTACTTTCTATAAAAAAAGTTTTTAAAAATCGATAAAAAATTTTCGTCCTTCCATACAAAATCCGTTTGGCTGAGCGCTGATTTGTATGGGAAGGCGTATTTTTATTAAAGTTTTACGTTAATTGTTTTTATCGAAAGTAGTTCAGTATCATGAACTGAAATTTGGCTGGTGGTAAAAAAGTCAGGTAATAAGGATAAAGTATTTTTTGTTAGAAAGCTGATCGAGCGTGTTCTTAGCTATGTTTGATCGAAACCAACCAAGTTTACAAGATTTGAAAGACGGTTTCTTTTTATTATTCAACTAGCTGTGCCCGCGACTTCGCGTGGTTGTCGGAACGTAATGTTATATAGCCTAAAGCCTTCCCCTATAAATGGACTACCCAACAAAAAAAGAATTTTTCAAATCGGACCATTAGTTCCTGAGATTAGCGCGTTTAAACAAACAGACAAACAAACTCTTCCGCTTTATAATATTAGTATAGATTACTCATGAAAAACATTTTCTGCCCCAAATGTCAATACTGCAATCAATGAAACAATTAAACATCTTTAAATTAATTTCTTTTTATTTCCCTAAAGTAAAGGAATGATTCTTCTGAGCTTCCCAACATAACATCATCTAATAAGCAGTCTAGTTGCTAGGTTGTAACTTACATAAAGCTACGACCTAGCAACCAGATTGTCTATACACACTCAGTTTCACATCTCACCCTCAAATGCCTACGTACTTAATAAAGTTTAGTTCAGAGCTAATACGAAGCGCCTCGAAATTCCAAAACTTTATAAAATTATATCGTAATTAATCCAATAATACGCGGCGGCAGCTCTAATGTAATAGGCTGGGAGCTAATGGCCTCGAAATAAGTACTCGACATCGTTTAACATTTAGTCCTTCAGACTAAGAGACATCGCCTTGATTGAGATTGTAGATCGAGGTCAAGCATAGACATATGAAGAATCTTTGCTGGACTGGGAGAAAAGAAAAAACATAGAATGTACCAGCTGCTTCTCTTCCCGTGCAGATCTCAAAAGCCGATCAAGGGAATAGGCGAGAATTTGAATCATATAAATGGGCGATGCGGTTAGTTAGTTCATCACTTTTATGATTTCCCTTTTCCACCTTCATGTCCACCATCACGCTAAAAGTGGCCGCCATACCGCCCTAGGCTCTGTGAGGGATTTAAACGTGATAGTGTATCTGTATGTGAATCAAATAATCAAACTTTAATTCAGAAGCTAGGCCCTTCCAGGCACTTTTTTAAACCATCATCATCATCAGGTCTTTTTAGTATCCACTGCAGCAAGACTGTACCTACTACAAGAGCCATATATTAGCCAGAGCAGTCAGAGGATTTGGCCTACACTCTTACATTATTATTATTATTCCAGCCATCATAAAATGCTAGCGATTTGACACTTCGCTGGCATTTTATAACGCTTTTATAAGCATTGCTCGGAATTGCTCGGAAGAAATACTAAAAGAATGTTATTTAGCTTCTGTTTTACATCGTGCATATTTAGACGGTTCTGCAGGTAACGATAAAATGTTTGGTTATTGACCTTATTTATTGTTTGAAATAAAACAACGAATCATAATTTGCTTCTGTCTAAACGATGTCTTTATTACAGCACTCTAAATGGACACAGCGCGTCACTGTCGTCGATGGAGTCCGAGGGCGAAGTGCCGCGGCCAGTTCGACATTCCACACACTCGCTCAATGACAATGACCTGGCGGTAAGCACACAGATTGTCTGATAATATCTTCATAATGATTTCAACTAATTACTACCAGAATGTGACGATCGACTCTTTCGTAAAACGATGCCACTTTCTATGGAACTTTTCCATCAGTCCGTTACACTCAGGATGGCAAGCCGTCATTTTCATATGGCCCAGAAAACTTTATATACTTCAATAATGTCAACTGAACTGATTTTTTTCTACTTAATTAGTCCGGTTTTCTAACAAATTTGTTTTTTTTTCAAACCCCTTAGACGCATTTCCTAGTTTTTAAGATAATTATGTCCTGTTTTTTATTTTTGTGCAATAAATGGTATTGTATTTTATTGTACCCCCGACAAAAAAGGGTTGTTATAAGTTTGACGCTAATGTCTGTCGGTCTGTCTGTCTGTCTTTCTGTCTATGGCATCGTAGCGCTCGAACGGATGGACCGATTTCGATGCGGTTTTTTTTTTTCACGTGAAAGCAAGTTCCCTTGCGGTGGTTCTTTGCTATATTAAATAAAAATCGGTTCAGCTATTTAAAAGTTATTTGCGGTTAACGCTTGAAAGTCAGGGCTTTCTCTAGCAAATAATAGATGGCGCAACGGATAGTAGTTCCGTTACTCATCACTAGATGGCGTTCTTGATAGTCGGGGGTTTTTTAAATTTACCTAGCAAATAAACTTGTTCAACAGAAGGACTTTGAAAAAGTGACAGCAACACTCCGCGCCAATGCCGCCGCGGCTGAAGGCGCTCGCCTCATGGCACGACTGCCGCTACAGAAATCTGTGTCCACGCCCAGCATCGTCGCTGCGGTACAACCGCCTCAGCCGCAGCCGCCTCCTAACGCGTGAGTGTTTATGATAGCTTACAACTTTGGAATCTTACACTGAATTACAGTCACAAGATCATTTAAGGAGCTGCTACCACTATTTTCCTGATGTCCTGGTTAATAGGCCAGGGCCATGTACTATTGTTAACCGAACTAGCTCTGATAGGAAGCTCGTAAAAAGAAGCGTGCTGTTGAAGGATTAAGTAAAGCAGAAGCTGATTTTGCTGTTTATATGTACCTACTAAAAACGGGTCGTTGCACAAATGTATGGGAAGCCGACTAGGTCACTGAACACCTGCCTGAAATATGCATTTTAGGGTTGGTATTAATGCCTAATAAGTAAATCCGATAAATTCGTAGCGTTTCTATGGTACATTTGAATCAAAATATCGTAAGGTAAGTTCCGCCAAAATGGCCGACACCCATTATGTCAACTGACCTGACATTGACAGCAACTGCGAGTGACGTTTAAATCGGGTTGTGTAGGCGCCATGTCAGTATCGCCATTATACGAGTATGATAATAAGCGATTTTAAATGTATTTTTGTACACTATAGGTTTTTGATATTTTTTTCTGACTTTTGGGGAAGTGTTCATGACCATGACACTAAACATGATTAGGTTTTATATGTTTATAGCATTCAAGATGCAGTACTAAAGTACTCAAATTAAATAATAATGAAATAAAAAATGGTGGAAAAATACCACATGAGCAGGATTGGAACTCGCGACCTTGGTCTAAATACGACCATGCTCTAACCACTGAGCTATCTTAATTTTTTTCACAATTTGTTATTTCATTATTTAGATTTTATACATTGGGTATTTATTTTCATCAACCTTTTAAATCATCAAAGTGCACGATTTTTATACGCACTTTATTATTACGAGTTAAATATTTCAATATTGCTAATTATTATATCTTTAAACATTATTGCTTAGTGTGCGCAATGCAATCAAAAGCTTTAATCTTTTTTCTACAAAGTATAGTTATTTTTATTTAATAAATTATCCTACAAAATGACTAAGAAATATGTCTAAAAATGGAACTTAAATGGTAACACCTCATGTCGACATATAACTAGTGTAAAAATAGAGTTGCTACTCTGAATTTTGCCATAGATAGAGGCACCTCTGTATTATCAAAATTTTATGTAATCTAGAAAAAATTAAGTTAATAATTGGACTCTTGATCAATTTTTACATGTAGTAGCATTGTGTTATCTAACCATAATGTGCATGCAAGATTTTTATGTGCATGTCTGATTTTTTTATTGTGCACTTTTCGCTTTGCTCTTATTAAAATCTGCAAAACCGGTTATGCCCGGTTATGACTTTTTTGCACTAATTTGTAGTACTGACGTGATTCAATGGACTTTAAAAATGGAGGACAATCAAACACGAGTAAAATAAATGGTATTTTAGAAAATACATGATTAGGGTCCTTACATAATGTGCCTTTAAACTTTGACACATTAAAAGCTAGTTATAAAGATGCTTAGCCCAGCGTTCTAGACACTAGACTTGCGTCTGTGAGGCACGGGTTCCATCCTCACTATGCGCGTTTTGCACCTCTAGATCATACTCAAGTACAGTCGTTATTAATTACCTATAAAATACAAAGAAATGCATTGGGAGGAACAATACCTTTTTTTTAATATTGAATTTACTGATGTTTGAAATGGAGAAGACAATTTCAAACCACTTCAGATAAAAATCTGCAAAAAGTAAAATGGGATCAAAATTAAATCAACGCGTTACACTCGTACAAACCATTGATTCGTCTTAATATCTATTGAATACCGTGAGGGCTGCTTTCTGTACGTCCCGCTCGATGTTAGCTTGTCAACGGGAGGTGCGACAGAGACGGAGAGTGACGAGGACGCGTCCGCGGCGACCGTGGGCGCCACGCCGCAGCTGCCGGGACGGAGGAACAACACGCACCAGGAACATCTGGGGCTGCATCGGCTGGCGTTCTTGGAACAGTAAGTGTGGTCACTTCGACTGCTGGAAAACACCACGTGTGTTTGTGAACACATACGGCACCCGTGTGCTTCCCGGCAGAGATAGGACCACTCCTAGTCTTCCCGTGGATGTCGTAGAAGGCGACTTAGGAAACACAAGCTGAACAAAGCTTATAAACATCAGTGAGACCTCTCTAACCCGTCTGGCCAGCGTGGAAAGTGTAGATCAAATCCTCTGACTGCTCTGGCTAATATGTGGCTCTGGTAGTACAGAGGAGGTCGTGCTCCTGCAGTAGAGACTAAAAGACCTAATAATGATGATGATACGGCAATAGCGTACATGTCATACAGACACATGAATGTGTTTACCCTGTGCCACCCTAATATAATGCCGAATACTAGCGGAGAATGTATTTTGTTCAATATGGAGCCGTTCTCGGCCTAAATTCAGGTAAAATAAGGGCCTACTCTGTAAAAAATGGTGTTCACGTCATTGACATACGGTGTGTTTTTCAGCAGTCGGAAATTTGGCAGTCCTCTTTTTACACGCTCTGGGCGCTGTCGTGTAAATACAACCCTAGTTCGAATCAAGCTGGAACTGTCATGGCTTAATGTGTAGTTGACTGGTTCTGGGCTCATTAACTACAGGTAATGGGCCCAGAATCAGTCAAATAAAGAGTTTCGATTTGATACACTTACCGAGTACATAAGTATGTACACCACATTTTACACAACCTTTGACTTGAGCGTGTGAAAATGGGTTTAGGGTTGCTATACATTTGATCTGTCGACTTTTCGAGCGAGCAAGCGAAGTTTTTAGAGTCTACCTGTACATCCGGCGTCTGTAAATATGTATTTGTGTATACATATTCGACAACAACTTGAATATTATGGATCGGAGCTTCATGAAATCGTAGACTTAGATGAGGCCAATAGGATTTTTAGTTCGAACATAAGTGAAAGCGGTCAAGGGTTGGATTATGGTGGTAAAGTGTTGCGAGTTGATAGTTCAGAAGTGCCAGTTTAGTCAAAAGTCTTTGACATGACCTGACATGATTTATAATAGAGGTATAACCACATACATTTAAAAAAGTAATTTTTCTTATTAAGTGTGTTAATAGCTATCACTGGTGACAGATTTTAAGAGCTTAAGGCTCGAAACTTCGGGTTCAGTCCGTCTCTGTCGCAAACCCTACGGGCGATAGGGATAGCTAAAACCGTCGCGGGTCACATGTCTCTGTCGCACGTACAGTTTGTGTAAGAGACGGACTGAACCCGTCTGGGGCGTCCGCTTGACGTAGTTTCAAGCCTTAAAGGCATCTGACGTAGTTCAATGACAGTCATCTAGTGAAAAGTCATTATTACTCACTAGTGAACCAGTGTGCAGGTTTCCTCACGATGTTTTCCTTCATCGGAAGCAACTCTCACAGAAAATCGACGACTGAGTAGTAGTTTCACCGCTTCTTTGCTTCGTTCGGTAAGTGAGAGAGCCGGAGCCCCCCCCCCCCCCCCCCCCATCCGAATGAATGAGAACAGGACCACTCCAAGTCTTCCCGTGGATGTCGTAGAAGGCGAAATAGCGACATAAACGACGACGCGACATAGAAAACACAAGCTAAACAAAGCTTATAAACATCGATGAGACCTCTCCAACTCGTCTGGCCAGCGTGGAGAGTGTAGGCCAAATCCTCTGACTGCTCTAGGTAATATATGGCTCTGGTAGTACAGAGAGGGTCGTGCTCCTGCAGTGGAGACTAAAAAAGACCTGATGATGATGATAAACCATCGTAAAAATAATTTTGTGAATGGTTATGAACTTTATGTCAAAGGCATAAGATTCAATTTAGTGTGTCATTTCCCTTTTAAGGTTTAATATTTTTGGATATATCCTATATGTGTAGTATCTTGTAGCAACATACCGCCCCTTCCTCATTTGGAATAGAAATATATGTTAAATATATGTATAGCAACCCTTTTAGGAGAAAGTCACGAAACGTACAAAAATACTGTTTGCATTTAAAACAGCGACAATATTGTAAGTATTCCTTAGAAAACATTAATTAGATTTTAATATGACACTATTGAATTTGATTGTCACTTTTTAATACTTGTTTTTATTTGGCATGCCTTAAAAATAGCACATGCTTCTTTGTGTTTGTTCATTGTGTTTTCACGATTTTGTCCTTTGCATGTAAAATCATAGTTAATTTTTTTTTAAATGCGACACTGGCACTTTATATTAATGTGATTTTTTTTTTCTTTTTACAGAGCGGCTTTTGATCATCATGCTGAGAAGAGGCGAAAACGGGGCAGTTTGTTCTTTAGGAAGAAAAAGGTATACTTACCTACTTAGAACTTTATACAACCTTATTCATATAAATTCTTTCATCAATCCGCTATTTTTCCAACAAGTCAAATCAGACACTTTTTTCTAAACGTCAAAACAAATATTTTCTATGAAATTTGTATGAAATATTGGACTGTGACGTCATAGTTTTTTGGAGTCAAATAGCGTTCTTAATATCCGTTTTTCCGCATTAATATATCTAAAATCATGTTCAAAATGGATGTGATCAATGACTAGTGTTATTATTTTGTGACGTTCCCACAACAGTACTAAATAATTTATTTTTGACCCCGGAAACTATCCAATTACCATTTTGTATTCCATATACAGAGTTACTTTTAAAATACCTGCAACCTTTTTGGAGCAAGTTCAGTCCGTGATACTAAACCACTTCCCATTTTCGTCGTCCCATGCAAAATCCATTTGGCTAGGCGCCGATTTGTATGGGAAGCCGAATTTTTTTTTCGTTTTTTGATAATTGTTTTTATAGAAAGTGGTTCTCAGTATCACGGACTGAAAAGCTCCAAAAAGGTTGCAGGTGCAGGTGTATTAGTGGGCCTCATAGAAAAGTAGACTGCTTATATACTATTTGTGCTGTTATTTTATATGTGGCCTGTACATGACAACAATGCAAAACCTCATGACGGATTTTTCATACTGTTTATTACTTTAAGCAAAACAACTGTTTTGCTTTGTTTAAAGTTAACAAAAATTGGTACCACCTATTTCGTTCTTCTTCTTTATTTTAAGAGCTTGCTCTTGTCGGTGGAGTTAAGTAGAGATGCCTCCATTCCTCTCTTCTCTCTGCCATCTTTAATGTCTTGGTAGGACCTAACTCCTAACCCTTCCTTAATTTGTTGGAAAAACTTCATCCTTGGTCTATTTCGTTACGGAAGCTATATTAGTTTTATAGGATTTTTTAGGTAATTAAGATGCAGTACTAAAGTTCTCAAACTAAATAATGAAATAAGAAATGGTGAAAAAATACCACTTGAGCGGGACTCGAACCGGCGACCTGTTCTTTATACGACCGTGCTCTTTCCAACTTAGCTATTACGTGTTTAACTCTGCACGTCAAATTTCTCCTACTCCTTAAACCTTTTTAACGTAGGTAAATAATGTAAACATATTACCACCGAAAATTGAACCTTATGCCTAGGTGATAAGGTCCAAAAACAATTGATTTTCAAATATACCTACTGTCACCTAACGCTTGTTATTTTGTCACCATTTCTTACTTCGTTGTTTAGTTATAGTTGTTGCACCTTATCGTGTTAACAATACGGTTTATATTAGGACAAGTCCCGCAAGGCTGCGCACGCGTGGTCGGCGGCCAGCGCGGGCGCAGACTGCGACTGGTGCGGACGACCGCTCAGCGACAAACCCGCGCTTTACTGTGACAGTGAGTATACTAACTACGGTTTACTAATTTTTGACAAACAACGAATGACAAATGATCATTTTAAAAACAACATAAAAACAAATCATTTGACAAACATCTCATTTCGCAAACATTTTACTTTATGAGTAGTAATTTCACAAAATACAGATTTTACTAATGTAAATATTTCAAATGTTAGACTATCATTCCGAAAATATTCATTCAACCAAGTACTCCGTTTGTAAAATTTACGATTATGAACGATTTACGGCATGAAGTATAGGTATAGTACTATGAAGTACTATACCTATACTTCATGCTGCGTCTTTTTGTATAATCGTACATTTTAAAAAGTAGTCATCTACATGAACAGTGTTGCGGCTAGGGGGTCTGTGATACTGAACAAATATATATAATAATAATAGCATTGTCAGGAAATTTCTCTCTCTGCGGCCCTAACTGTAGGTAGCGTGGGCCTTGCCCCGCTGCCAGCGGGCAGCTAGGTAAGGTTTTTTATAATGTGCTTGTATTTTGTATTTTTATATTTTACTTTTTATAGATTTATTATAAAAAAATACTTAATAACTTTAGAATGAAGCTAAATAAAGAGAATAATAATAATATTTATTTATTCAGACAACTGATGTCCATTTGTTAGTACATACTAACTTACAACGAATGTTAGTGTTAGTGTAATACATGTGAATAAATTAAATTACGGAACGCTAATAATTTTCATAATTCCTCGTGGCCTGTACCATCGACTGTTCTTGACATTATTGTGTGTTAAATGGTTTACCAGTGAGCCTTTCTTCTCAATATTATTGGAAACTGAAGATCTTTTTACATTTCCAGATTGTACGATGACCGTACATCAAAATGTATGCAAAGACTACATAGTTGAATGCAACAAGCCAAAATCCTCGAAGGTAAGTATTATATTATGTCTACTTTACAACAACACGACAATAACGACTTTATGCTAAATATTATTAAGGTTTGTATTGTGTTGCGTTGACCATCGGTCCGCCTCCGCCACGGCTCTTCTGTATGTTTTTCGCCTCAGCCAAACTAGCGTGTTTTTTAAGTTGTGTGTCGCAGAAATTGAACTGTATTCTTTTAATTAGTCCGTTAGTTATCCAAAACAATTGTACCCATATTTTTTAGTTTATCAAAAAAGTAAAAATTCACAAAGATACAGAGTATTAAAGTTCCAGAGTGGGGGCTTGTGACGTCACCGATGTGTAAAAATCGTACGAAAGCGTGACGTCATGCGAAATTTAAATGCGCTGTATCTTCCTTATTTATTGTTTCTCAGAGAAAAGGAAAAATATGTGTACAATATTTTTTAATAATCTAACCGATGATGGGCCAAAAATATTTTTAAGTCATCATGCGTATTTTTCTTCTGTCGCCGCGTGGCATAAGCAGGACTTTGGTATAAATCGGAATGCAGCAAAAATTACTCATCTAATTTTCTTCAACTCGCAACTCATAAAATGCGCCGATTTAGATTTTCCTGTATTTTTATTCGTCCTTTAATAGGTACTTGTGTGATTTCAGACTTCGGTTGGAAAATCGTTGAGTGCCAACAGCGGAAAAAGTAGTAAGCGAAGCTCCGTCTCCGGCCAGTCACAAAACTCAAATAGGTAAGTATCTACTTAACGAACTGGCAGTATGTATTTAAAAATAATAAATTCTTATTCCAAACTTAATCTGAACGCAGCTCTAGCGATAAGTACGTTCAATAAAAAATAAATTTAAGAATAGAATTCAATTTTTGAATACGTGAGCGTAGAGGATTTTTAAACTTTGTATGGCATATATTTTGCTGCTTTATTTTTTCATTGTCGCAAGACTGGCAAAGGACCACCGATATAATGCCAACGTGGATGACGCAGTTTTACGCTATTGCATTTTGGATTTGTTTTGCGTGCAAATGTGCGGAGTTTTATATGTATCCTGGAAGGTTTTAACAAAACACACTCTGAATGGGATTTTTATCTTTAGGATCTAGTTAGCTTAG
The DNA here is from genome assembly GCA_963576875.1 of Acrobasis repandana. Lineage (NCBI taxonomy): Eukaryota > Metazoa > Arthropoda > Insecta > Lepidoptera > Pyralidae > Acrobasis > Acrobasis repandana. Next base: position 10,302,901 of record OY756237.1, read on the forward strand.
TCCCAATATTCAGTGTCAGTCGTGAGTTTATATTTATGATTTAATTATAAGAAGATACACAAGTATGTGACACTGTGATTTTTGTAAATTATTCTATACTTACACCTTCAATATTAATTGACTATAACACTGTCTTTTGCTTTGTACCATTGCTCCCACTCTTTAGTTTATATTATTTTCTCCAAACTTTCGGCTCGCTTCTTTAATTTTCTGTAAGCTATTTTTGTGTTTTATTTTTGATTGGTTTCGGTAAACGGATGTCTTCTTATAAAGGAAATCATTGTTGCGGACGTATTGAAGTGATTAATAAGACATTTATTTAATTCATTCATACGTCAATCTATATTTCATTTACGTTATAAAAACTCAAAATCGTGATTCGTTAGACAAAAAGGAAAAAAATAATTGTATTAAAATCACCTCGATCCGTCCGATTCCGCGTCTCGTGACCGCTACAAAATTGAAAACCAAAAAGCAACCAAGCACACATATGTAAACGTGTGTTCGCATTCGTTTCCGTACGCACACAGCAAGAAGCAGAGTGGATGCTATTCGCCGTGGCGCCGCGTCGCGACCAAGCTCGGCGTGCAGTAAGTTGCGCGAATGCTGCGATATACAGCTGCCTCTTTCTTATTCTCTCATCATACATACATCACCGCCATCGTTCTGTCTCTCTCTGTTACGTGTCACCTCCGACGCGCCTCTGAACTCCTGGTAACTCGCGTTGCGAAATTCTATTAGGCATAGGTTTTTGAATTTAGATTGAGTTGTAGTTGTTTATTGGCAGTTCTATTCAGTTCTATGAGTTGAAGTCGACAGCTTTAGAGGTGATTTTGTTTATGAAATAAAACCCTTATTAAGTTTTATTTGATTTGGACACATCTTACATTGAATAAATCGTTGCATACAACCTTTGTTATACAAAAGAACACATTATTCCGAGAAATATACATTACACATACACACAACACAAATGGACCTTAAACCCTAACGCTAAGCAATAACGTTAGCCTAGCCACAGATTCATTCTGAGACAGTCACAAACCATGCGTACGACAGAGATGAGAGGAATCCATCGTGGGTAGCTCTCTCTGTCATACCTATGCCACAGGCCGGAATCTCCTAAGGTACGCGCAATATGCGTCCCCGTTCCCCGTCCCCGCACCTCTCCCCCGTTTTCGCCTCTATGACTCACGTTGGCTGTCAAGAACCGGGGGAGAGGTGCGGGTGCGGGGAACGGGGACGCATATTGCGCGTACCTTAGAAGATTCCGTTCTGTTTACTCTTACTGTATTCTGTGCCTATGCTGTGAGACTAAGATTCTGCCTCAATGACAAAAGCAAAGCAAACTGCCCGCTGTATTATTTTAAACATCTTACATCACACAAGTTTTTTTTTATTTCACAAACAACGCCTCTATCGCCATTTCCGTCATGTCGTCTGATCGTCTCATCACACATCGCAGAATCTTCTAGTTCGTTCTCGAATCATCCACGACGCCTTACTTGTGTATCTTTCTATCTTATGAACGTAGGTAGACTCTTGACATTCGATGTCGTAGCACTTGGTTATGTGATGAGTTTGTTCGCTGATTTGTAAATTGTCTGTTCAATTTTGGATATAAGAATACTTGTTTGGGAAAAATCTTCTATAATACGTGTACCTGTAGCATAATAGTTTTTCTATAGTAGCTGACTTAAGTTTCTCAGCCGTAGGAAAACAGTTCTGTACCCGTAAGAAAGATCGCATATGTATGTTTATCACATGTCTGGTTCTACTAAGTGAGCAGGATAACTTTTTAGGGTTAGCTTACAGTTCACACGCAGCGTGGCGTAGCGGCCTGTCACTGAATTCTCACTCTTTTTGTGTAGTAAACAAGTTCTATATTTCTTCAAATGTGCGCGCCACGTCGCGTTGCGTTGCGTCGCGTCTCGGTGTGAGCTGACCCTTAAAAGTAAATGAGTTGACATGCATTTCTGGCTAGTGCTATAGTGTATTTTTTTTAGCATTACTTTCTTGTACAGCATATAAATAATAAACAAATATACTACGTCAGTTCCAGTTAGACGGATAATGGTTTGTGTTATACAATGGCGTTTAGAATGATAGCGGACCTAGAGCACAGAATACATAAGAGTCAAACAGAATGGTCTCTCACAGCGTCTCCCGCAAATTGGCGACCCCGCACCTCTCCCCCGCACTTTGTGAGCTTTGACAGCTCCAAACCAGGGTTTAATTACTAGCCACACGCAATACGCGACGTGTGTTGTCTTGAGAACTGTCAACCTATAGTAACCATTATGGTGAGAAGGTGCGCGTATAATAATTGTTTATCCACCCAATACTCTAAAGAACGTATATTTCATACATTTCCAAATGATGAAAACAGGTAAGCAAAGCAACAATATAATTTCACGTTATTACCCAGCAACCATCTTGATTATATAACGTCTAACAAAATATACTGAAACTATTTTAAGGGTGGATTCAGTCCATGATACTGAACAACTTTCCCCAAGGAACATATATTGAAATATAGAAAATAATTTTTGACTTTCCATACAGACTCGGATCAGCTGATCGGTCAACTTGTATGGGAGGTCAAAAATTATTTTTCATATTTCGATATATGTTCCTAGGTGAAAGTTGTTCAGTATCATGGACTGAGTCCCCCCTTAAAATATTTTCAGTATATTTTGTTAGTCCCTGTATACCCTTCTCGCTCTCTCGCATTGGCGGGAGATACACAAGAGCGAGATTGTAACATTACCGGATTGTTAATAAGCAATCCGGTAATGTTACATAGGCTCCTCGCTCACAGGTAATCACATACACGCAGATGCCAACTAGATTTTCGCGGGTTATAGTGCTAAATGCCATTGTTGACAATGACAACTTGACATGCTGTGCGTGTCAATTTGTCATCAAGCGTGATAAACATTTGTTTATTTTTATTGAATTTATTCATATATTTACCATATAGTTTTGCGCCGAATATGCAAATTACTATATTACAATAGTGAATTAGTGAAATTAGTGCGTTACATTATAAATGACTCAATAATAATCAGTAAAGTGAACTAATGGTGAAATGGACAATGGACATAATGAAAAATATTTGTGAAGTGATATTATGTAGCTGTTTCCGACTTTCCTGTAATATTTAATACATATAAAACAGAATATTTTTTACGTTATAGTGTTCGCAAATCTTCCGGTATGGAAAAATATAATCGTAAATATGTCGAACTCGTTAGTAGGTAAGTATTAAAATAATTCTGCGGTGCGACCCTAAGTATAAAACTCACACATCGACGTGTGTACAGATAAATTGTTTCGTTTGTAGTAGTAGTAGTAGGTATATATGTTACTCTGAATCAATGGAGAGTCATACCAGTGCCTAGAGGTAAAAACGGGTTTCAGGAATGATCCAATATATAGGAGGAATAGACTAGTAGTAGTTGATACCCTGGCATATTTATAATAAGCGTGAAGATATTTTGCAGAACGATCTTTTACGAAACTGTGATTTTAAAAATAACAAATATTACAAGTTCTTACTATTCTGAAAAGTGACTATGTTACTCGAGCTAGAATATATTTTATTTTAATTTTTAACATATCGGTTAATATCCAATAGTTGAATAGACAGTATTTTGACACAATGATTATTTTAAAATTACTATTAGGTATGAGTTTCTATCTTAAGTTTGGTTCGAATCTTTCTGAATTGTTTGTGCATGCTGTTTTATACGGTTTTGTGAAGTGACGTTCAGTATTGGCTTCTTTTAATTATTTAGGCTTTGCTGATTGAGTAATGTATGTTTTTATTATGGATTTTTTAATTGTTAAACTACGGACTGACTAAGAGCATTCCATTTTTAACCGACTTCAAAAAGGAGGAGGTTATCTATTCGTCGGAATCTTTTGCACGCCTCATAAGCGAAGCGCATGAGGTAGTGCTCTACTCTCGCCTTACAAAAATCAAGTGATTTTTTAACTAAATGTGTCTCTATTTATTTTCTATCGCACTTGTACAATAATATTTACACATAAATGTCAAGGAAAAACACTAGTTTCAACACTTATGACATTTTTCAAAGACATTTTGCCTTTTAAATAAATAAAAACAATGTTTAATAAAATCATTTTGTGGACGTCCGTGTGTCTGTATGTATGGAAACTGGCGTGGTCACGATAACTCCCGAAACACTTATCTGATCAAGTCCATTTTTTTTATACGCTTCAGTATTATCCAAAAATAAGTCCTTTCGAAGATCACGGTCTAATTTAATGTAGTTTTATCGTAATTTCAATTTAATTGTGAAAAATGAGATTATGAGGCGTGCACTTCTGGATTTTCCAAACTTATTTTTATATATGTCCCCGATTTTGCGAAGACGCTTGACCGATTTGGAAAATTCTTTTTTTTGTTTAAATGGGTATACTTTTCAGATGGTCCCATAGAAATTTTATTAAAATCGGTTTTGTGGTTTGTTTTTTAAATGAAAATAAATAGAAAAAATATGGCTGAATTGAAAAAATTGTGATTAAAAAACTCGCCACGAAAACAAAAAATATGTCGTCTAAGTATACAATTGTTTGAATATTTAACTTTCCTGGTATTGAAGTCGGTTTTTTGTTTTGAAATAAACCGGCCAAGTGCGAGTTAAACTCGCGTGGAGAGGGTTCCGTACAATTGATTGAATTCTTATAGGTTTTCCTGTAATCTACAAGCAATAAACTATATATTGTATTTTTTTCAAAATTTTAGGCTCAGTACTTTCGGAGATCAGGGGGGCGGAATGGTCAATGTTCGTCTTCTTTCTTGAATAAAATCAAAACTTTTTATTTTACAATAATAAAAAAAATATATTTGAGATCCTTATAACAAGCCCTTTCATTTGATATATAACATAGTAAGTTTGGCAGAATTTTTTTTTTATTTCCTGATTTTACCCCTGAAAATGACCCCTTATTTTAAAATAATATTTATTTACTTTGCACATATGTGTTTGGGTCATAGGATTACACCATCCTAACAAATTTAACCTGATTCGGTCCAGTAGATTCGGAGAAAATTGGCTGTGACAGACGGACGGACAGACAGACGCACAAGTGATCCTATAAGGGTTCCGTTTTTTCATTTTTTGTACGGAACCCTAAAAATATCCATAATTATGTTATACTTATGGCAATTAGTTTGTGCTGTTTGGTGCATTAATAATGTTGGATTTGTGATTACTGTCGCGTCCTTTTCCACTCTTAAGATTATTAACGTCATCAAGGGTAGGATCTCATCTATCAGAACTGATCAGAACAGTAATTTGCTAGAGCGAAAGAGCGACGGAACGCTGCAGCACGGCCGGTGCTGAAGCGTTCCGTCACTCTCTCTCGCAAATGACGCTTCTAAGCGACAGAAAACTATAGCAGCATAGGAAAGTGCTGTTCCGTGCTGATAGATGAAATCCAACCCTTACCTCTCATAACCTAATTAATGTCTCAAGAACGAATACTTTGTTCATAAAGCAAAAATTGTACGATAAATTGAAGACTACACTGCCCAGTTCTTTTGTTTCTTTTTTTAAAGTAAAAACTTTTTTCGGCGTGTTGGGCATTTTTTGAGATGGGAAAAAACCATTGAATAATTGTTCAAGTTTTCACTTCTGTCGGCACTCCAGAAGTGCCACTATTTTTTTTGTTTTAAGATTTTCTATCATCTATAAATTAGACATTCGCAAACAGCAAAAACCAAATGAATTCGCAAGAATTGGCTCAAAATATGCTCTTGGTTGGTCCACAACTTTAAGTAAACAATGTTTTCTGTAACCTGTATCACGCATCATTTGTAACGTCGGTTGAAGATGACCCCGTCAATGTATTCTATATGGCATATAACACCAGAATTGTAACAGTGCAATAATTGTTTCAGGAGTTTTTGAATATGGCAACTCTGCCAACTTTGGAATTTTCCGTAAATGCATCTTGGTTTGTCGTGTCCATGTGTGAGCGTTTGTGTGTGTTTGTGTTAATGTTTGTTTGTCTGTTACAGTACGAGTCACGTGTATAATGACGATAAAGACGGATCGGATCACAAACATGATCAGAGCAAGTAAGCATGATTTTTTATTTACTAGTGTTCTTTCTCTTGGATTGATCCTTTAATGTAATATCCTATGATCTGAGTCTCTTGGATGAGAGCAGCACGGAACCGAGAAGGGTGGCTTAGAAGTTAAGGGCACATCTGTCAACACGGAACGGAACTTTCTCATGCTGCTATCTTTTTGTGTCGCTCAGAACAGTAATTTGCTAGAGCGAGAGAGAGCGACGGAACGCATCAGTATGGCCGGTTCCGTGGCGTTCTGTCGCCCTTTCTCGCTCTAGCAAATGATGGCTCTGATTCTGAGCGACAGAAAAGGATAGCGGCATAGGAAAGTGCTTTTCTGTGCTGCCAGATGTGTTGGGGACACAACCAACCCTTATGCTCAGCAGTAGGTCAGAAGGGCTGGAATTAAAGATCTGTATACAGGGTCTAACAAAATATGCTGAAATTATTTTAAGGCTAAAGTCAGTCCATGATACTAACCAACTTTCCCCAAGAACCATTTAATGAAAATTAAAAAAAAAAATTTTTGCCCTTCCATACAAGTTGACCGATCAGCTGATCCAATTTCTACAGTAGCAATTATTTTTATATTTCGATATAGGTACATATGTTCTTTGGGGAAAGTTGTTCAGTATCATAGACTAAATCTACCCTTAAAATAGTATCACTATAGTTTGTTAGACGTTATAGGCTGAGATAATGTTGATATTTTTCCTTCATTCATTGCCCTCGGTGTAAAATCTACTATAAGCTTGTCTTACAGCAATGCGATATATTTTAGCGCATCCGATGACGCTCTGGTGACGGAGTGGCCTGAGGTATACCTGACGCCGGACCAGCTGGGCGAGGCGGCCATACTGCTGGGGCTGGGGGCCTGCGAGCCCGACACGTGGGCGGCCGGCGCGCCCAAAGGACTGGCCAAGTAAGTTCAACATCTAACGTGAGACATAGACATTACTATATGTTATACACGGGTGTCGGCCACGCAGAAGATCAGCGTCCCCCACCAACCACCGCACGGTCATTGCGAGCGCAGCGGGCAACCGCCCGCGCGCGCGTCGCTAACATCAGTGTCGTTCGGGAAGTCGTCGTGCGGCGTCGCGCGTCACATTCGCTCTTATGCCGACCTCCGGACACAGAATACAAGTTGGCCCACAAGAACCGGGGGAAAGGTGCGGGTGTGGGCCAGTAGCATGTAAGCCAGTAGCAAATGTTTTACGTGAGTTACCCGTGTATAACGTATAGTAAGTTCAACATATCACTCTTTTGTACAGTCTGGCTAGCACGTCTAGAAACGAGAGTAAATAAAAAAAAATATATACTTGTGGAATGTGCCTTAGGCTTGAAACTGCGTTAAGACGTTAGAACGTTAAGCTTTAGTTTCCGAAAAGTTAGTTGCGTTAAGTTTTAGTTAGCAAAAATGCAAACTAAAACTTAACATCTTTTCTTTAAACTGTAAACAGTGGTTCATAAAATAGTTTAAAGTGTTATCTAGGTTTTAGTACCTTAAAATTTTTAACGATATCTCCGTTTCCTTACAAATAATTTATTTCAAATGGGGGCAGCACTGGACTCTGTGTATCGTCTTAAGCAGAGACCCGCGACGGGTTCAGTCAGTCTCTGTCACAAACTCTATGTGCGACAGAGACACGTGACCCGCGACGGTTTCAGCTATCTCTACCGCGGTGTCAGACCGAAACTGAAATCGAATTTCGGCAACGGTCTCAGTTTCGGCTGAAACCGAAACTTCCTTACAATGTTTTGAGGAAATAATAAAGAAATCGTTATGATAAATGTTTACTATACCTACTCTAATGGTATAACACGTGATAAAACTTAACGAATTCAAAATAAATCACACGAAACTCACAACAAACAAAACGAAATGCAAACACAAGCCAGTCACGACATGATTACTTACGTGGACGTGGCAAAATGTCTTCGTCGCTTCACGCTTGGATAGAATGCACCGCGCCGATCATGACCGAGCACAGCGCGAGAACTCCCGAATGCAGTTTCAGTTTCGGTCGTAGTTTCGGCAGGTTTGACGCCGAAACCGAAACTAAACCGAAACCCGTTTTCTTGTCGAAACTCGACCGAAACCGAACATTCGGTCGGACACTACACGTAGGGTTTGTGGCAGAAACGGACTGAACATGTCGCGGGCGTCCGCTTGACGTAATTACAAGCCTTAGTGGTCGATCTTTACTGACATCGTCGTATTTTTCCCGCAGATCATTGGGAGAGCGAGAGACTAAACGCCAGGAGCACATTTACGAACTTATACTGACGGAGAAACACCACTGCCTCACAATACGACTTATGCAGAAGGTAAAACTTTCCTTTTCTATTTTAGAATAATGATTTGTCTTTATTCGAGTGCGCTAGAAGGAGGGTTGGGTTTTTCGAGTGTATGTATTTATGTATGTATATTTTTAGGCAAAAATACATACAATGTATATGTTTAAATGTAATTTGGTATGACATACTAGCACAGAATAAATAATACTAACGTACAGAAGTATCACTCAGCAAAGAAATTCAAAGAAATATCTACTCAATGTGGCTAGCTATATGGTTTAATTTAGCTCACGTCAGAACTCAGCACCTTTTCGTATAGATACCTAGACATCCATTGCAAGCCAATTTCATCCTTATGACTCTGAACAAACGATTCGTATAAATGAATTTACCACCTGAGGGGCCGCTGGTGATAATGGTACATTTTCGATAACTAAACGGGGAGTGACACAGGCCTGGTATAATTTCGCTCATAAGAGTGTGTTTCTGATTGCATGCTAGGCATACTGTTGTTGTGAATCTGAAATCAGTGTTAGCTATTAACACACTCGATAATCGATTAATTTATAAGAATAATCCTTATATCCTTTTCTTTTAGCAAATAAATTTCGAAATACGAAAATACCTTTGTAACCCCCGACAATAAAGAGGGATATAAGTTTGACGCTAATGTCTGTCTGTCTGTGGCATCGAAGCGCTCGAACGGATGGACTGATACCGATGCGGTTTTTTTACGTAAAAGCAAGTGTTTAATGAAAATCGGTTCAGCCGTTTAAAAGTTATTAGGGGTTAACGCTTGAAAGTCAGGGCTTTTTCTAACAAATAATAGTTTGCGCTATCCGTAGCGAACTACTGCTACGACTTGATATCCATCAAGTCGTATCGGTAGTCCCGCTACTCATCACTAGATGGCGTTCTTGACAGTCGGGGTTTTTTTAGGGTTCCGTAGCCAAATGGCAAAAAACGGAACCCTTATAGATTCGTCATGTCTGTCTGTCCGTCCGTATGTCACAGCCACTTTTTTCCGAAACTAAAAGAACTATACTGTTGAAACTTGTTAAGTAGATGTATTCTGTGAACCGCATTAGGATTTTCACACAAATATAGAAAAAAAACAATAAATTTTGGGGTTCCCCATACTTGAACTGAAAAAAAATTTTTTTTTTCATCAAACCCATACGTGTGGGATATCTATGGATAGGTCTTCAAAAATGATATTGAGGTTTCTAATATCATTTTTTTCTAAACTGAATAGTTTGCGCGAGAGACACTTCCAAAGTGGTAAAATGTTGGTCGTCCCCCTGTAACTTCTAAAATAAGAGAATGATGAAACTAAAAAAAATATTTGATGTACATTACCATGCAAACTTCCATCGAAAATTTGTTTAAACGAGATCTAGTGAGTAGTTTTTTTTAATACGTTATAAATCGTAAAATGTTACTTGCTGCTACGGAACCCTTCATGAGCGAGTCCGACTCGCACTTGGCAAATTTTACCACTAAAAACAACTTTCCACAGATGTTCATCGCGGGTATGATGCGTTTCACAGGCGTATCAGCCTCCCAAGTGTCCCGGATGTTCCCACGCGTGGACGAACTGTGGTCTTTACACGCTGATTTGCTGGGCAAGTTGAGGAATCGGCAAAGGGTGTCTACTACAGTCACTTCTGTTGCTGATATATTGGCAGAGACTTTCGCACCGCCAGCCATGATAAAACTTAAGTCTGCTTATGGTAAGTTTGGTATACTCGTAAAGTCCATGTAGAATCTTTTTATAGGTTTTTTTTGTAGTTTTTCTTGCTTTACAGCTCAATGCACGTATTAAACTAATAATTTCGGGTAATTGTCATAGCATATTTGAAAAGGGGTACTGTCGTTTCACTATATTTCTTTAATTTGTTTTAATAATTTTTTTTTAGTTTTGAAAGAAGTACCTCCAAATGAATCACCCGTTTGACGAAGTAATCACGTGACGTAAAGTGCCACGCGCGTATTTTTCATAGCGGAACTAGTAAACAACAGCTGCATGTCATAAACCCCACTATTAACTTGTTTTGAACGGCGTATAATAGGGGCGCACGGTCGATAAGTTGTCAGTCTTGTTCGGGCAGCCGTACGGTGCACTACCTGTGCTGCGGGCTTGGCCATGACTCATTTAATTACGATTATTGTAAGAAATGCGGATCACATGATCGATTTGTTATAATGACAGTCTACTTCACCTGGACGGTGAGCCATAGGGCTTACCAGTAGGGCACAGGATAACTGTGCAGGCTAGAGAGTTAGTTTAAGCTGGGATGTGTTTTTCCAAGGCAGCTTCTCATAGGTCAGCGCGAGGACGGGCGCTGACCTTACCGTTTCATTTTCAATTATTGTACATCTACCCTTCACTCCGCCATTTTTATTATAAAATATTGTATCATTGAGTTAGTATCCTGTAATACAAATTTAAAAATTTACTTTGGGGCTTGCTCAATCAGTTTGATTGTCCTTATATATTTATTTATTATTACTTACTGTTAGGTAATACGTTTTTGTTTTTGTTTATAGGCGAGTTCTGTTCCCGACATCGCGACGCGGTCGAAGTGTTCAAGGAGTGCTGCACGCGGGAGCCCAGACTCGCGAGGTTCATTAGGAAGTGCCAACAAAATCCACTGCTCAGGAAAAAGGTAAAGATAAACAGGCCACTACTACCTATATGCTACTCTTCCATGTTGACACAGAATTAATATAAGTACTAAGCACAGAACGGAAAACTGCACCCAAAAACACCCGTTTTTGGGTGCATTTGATGGCTTTGAACACTGAAACTCACACATTGACGTGTGCACGGGTGTAAAGTTTCGTTTGTAGTAGTAGTAGATAAAAATATTACTTCTCTTGTATGAATCTTATGATGCTGGCTTGGAAGAAAAAAGTAGAATGCACCAGCTGCTTCTCTTCTCATGCAGATGCTAAAAGCGGTCTTTGAGTCTTGCGGCCCTGGGCTCTGTCTGCTTAAAGCCGCAAGACCCCGGAGTCTCTGTACGCCCCTTTAGGGATAAAGACATAATAGTGTATAAAGGTTGCTACACACTTATTCGTGCCAGCATTGTCGGTTTCGCAGTATTTGTCGAATAACAAAGCCGACTTTTCCGCTGAACATTCATCTTCATATATTCGATTATACCGCCCAAATAAAGAGCGTTTCTTTAATTTTGTTCTTTATTCCTAATCCTAATCTAACATAATAATCCTAACAAGTTACAATCATAGGGTGGTGTAGGCCTTTGACTGCTTCAAGGGACCTTCTGGCGACAAATCTATACGAGTCCACTGGTTTTCATAGACGATTGAGTGGCGGACGACGCCCGAGAACACCACACAGCCCGCGAAACCAATATCACTACAGCCTTACTATGACTGTCCACTTTAACTATTTTACACATTGTTAATGAGCATGAGCATTTATAACACCACACCACACCCAATTTGCAAAATAATTTAAAGCAAACCCCAACCGAACCCCTTGACTTCCCGTCAAAAACTGAATAGCATTGTTGCTGAAACGTTTTGTTTATCACCAGGGCGTGCCCGAGTGCGTGCTGTTCGTGGCGCAGCGGCTGACGAAGTACCCGCTGCTGCTGGAGCCGCTGCTGAAGACGGCGGGCGACGACGGGCGCGAGCGCGCGCTGCTGCAGCGCGCGCTCTGCGGGGTCAAGGTGCGCAGCTGGGCACTCTTTATGAAGAACCTACGAACAATAGTCCGCTAGATGACTAAAAGTCAAATGAGACTCTTTTATTCTAAACGTCAAAACAAACATTTTCTATGGAATCTGTATGAAAAACAAAACCGTGACGTCATCATTTTTTCGAGTCAAATAGCGCTCTTAATATCAGTTTTTCTGCATTAATAAATCTATAATCACGTTGAAAATGGATATGATAAATGACAAGTGATACTATTTTATGACGTTTTATGCTCTTGGCAATGCCATACAATTTATTTTTGACCCAGTCATCTACCAAATTCTCTAGGATCGTAACTAATCCCGAAAAATCATTCCACGCGATATGTACCGCGGCGGGCGGGGCTTAAAATATGAACAGCGCGCAGCGCGGCGCGACAATTCGCCGTGACACTCAAGTCGTGCGGTTGCGTCGCAAGAAGTTTCCTTTGAGAATATTGCTGTGTTTTTGCGATAATCGATTCATTAAAAATGCCGTCATGTGCCGTAAAGTGGTGTGGAAGCCATACAGACATGAAAATTAGTTATCAAAAAAAAAGTAACACGTAAAAAAGGTTATTTATTTTAGCGTAGCGTATTGCATAATTTTTATTTATTTATTAGGTTCACAAATCTGACAATACACAGTAGCAAGTATATGTAGGGTATATAGTATTCAGTAACATGTGAAAGTATAAAATCTTCTCGATGTAAACACAGCATGCACATATAATAACTGCTATAGAGAAGTACATATAACTACACTGAACAAACAACAAAAAAAGTAACTCGTAAACAAGGTTATTTATTTTAGCGTAGCGTACTGCATAATAGGTACCATCCGCGCGTTGTATCTCACCGCTCGTTGCGTTGACTGCCCCACCCGACCGACGACGACGCGTGACCTTGTCGCGACCAATCGCATGCATCTTTGTCTATGTGTGCGTTCGTGTGTTTCGTTGTAATTACTGTTCGTTTGTTTGCGTAAATGGAATCAGAATTGAAGCGGTGAATGTAAAAGCGTTATATTTCTAGAGAATTATATTTCGATGTGAAGAACATAGAAATCGGTGTGAATGTAAAAAAAATAGAAGATGGAAGATGACTGGACATCTAATAAGGGATTACTATATGCTATAAACGGGTAACTCATGTCCAAAGTCTAAAGCTACTGGCCGACTTGTTTCAACCTCTGCTCGTGTGGCTCGGGACATCTTTGTGTGGGCGTCGCGTATCACATTTGCCCAAAAGAAGGCATCCAGATGAGGTCGAAACATGTCGGCCAATAGCTGTCTTTTGACGTGAATTACCCGTTTATAGCATAAAGTAATGTCTGTGTCTCAAGTTAGTTTTAACCAAAAAATCTAATAAACTGCGTGAAGCGGGATGACGCGACGAGTTCAGTCTATCTCTGTCACAAATTCTGCGTGCGAAAGAGACATGGCATCACGCGACGGATTCTGCCATCTCTTCCGCACGTAGAGTTTGTGACAGAGATAGACTGAACACGTCGTGTCATCCCGCTTCACGCAGGTTACGACCTAAGACATGACAATCTCTTCACAATAATAGTAGATGATAATGATTTCCCAACAAATTAAAGAAAAGTTTGGACTATCTACACGGCCGTACCTTCTTCGTCTAAGCGCATTCTCGGTTGCATCCTCAGCTGTGCTGCTTCGGAGTTCTCCAAATATAACATGCATGTCAATGGACACCCAAGGATTTCAAAGACTGCACAATGGAGAAGAAATAGCCGGAACAGTATAAATGATTTGACTATATTTTAACGACCAGCCGCCTGCCTGAAGTCAACCCTCTTTGGGAATGTATTTGTGCGCAAAGTTTTACAACCGGCCACCGCCCGACGTTAACCCTCCTTGGGAATGCAATTGTAGCACGAGATGTTTATACTTAATCCTTTAGTCGCCTATTACGACATCCACAGGCAGAGACGGAGTGATTATATTCAAACGCGGAACCACACGGGCAGACTACCTACACATCCTACCAGGACATTAAAAACATGGCAGAGAGAAGAGATGAATGGAGCAAGCTCTTAAATGACAAGATAAAGAGAGAGAGGTGTAAATGTGTGGGACGTAATGTACAGAATGAAGTTTTTTGGTCTGCTGCATAATATATGTGTAGTCAAATTATTGGTGTAAGCCACTTCTTTTTTCCGCACAACTTTTATGATGTTTTCCTCCGCAACCACAGCTGCTTATGTCTAGCAAAATTATTTTAAGGTATATGTCGCCGTGTATGATATTTCTATTTAAGTAACTTCAAATGCATCGAGATGCTTGTAAAACGAGAGGGGAAGCTTTTGCCCAACATGAATGGCTAGGAAAATAAAATAACTAGAATTCTTTTTATTTAGGAAATCCTAGTGGACGTCGACAACCAGGTAGCGGCCAAGGAGCGCGAAGACAGGAAGCTGGAAATATACCACCGGATAGACGCGAAATCGTTTGCGATGTTCCGCGGGAACAAGTTCAAGAAGAGTGACATACTGCAGGGGAACAGGAGTCTCATGTGAGTTCTTTGGTTATAACTAACGTGAGACACAGACTAATTAAGATAAGCGGGATAAGATTTACGTGAGTGACCCGCTTATCTTAATAAGTAATCTCATGTGAGTTCTTTATCGTAGCCGAAACGGTCAACAGGTGAATGAGTGATTATGAAAAAGAACCTACACATGTTTATTTGGTAGGCTAATTTATCTGATTTGAGTCTTTTTTTTTATTGCATAAACAGTACAATAAATTACATAGGCGTACCGAGGGGAGGGGATCTGGGGGTACTACCCCCCGACGCAATTTACACACTGCGGTGTTTTAATCTTAAATTAAAATCTTGCCAACTGTTCCCTTTACTACGTTAACTCCCGAGAGGACGTTGTCTAGTTTGAGTCCTCTCAAAGTCCTTAAGTTCAGAAAATATTAACTAAAAGTTAAAAGCAAACCTAAAACCCACTCTTCTTTATTCTAATTCTTATTCTGATTAAGTTTCGTTGTTATAGGTTCGAGGGCGTAGCTACACTGATGCAAGGCCGCAGCAAAATGCAGACGTTGCTGGTGGTGGTGCTCACTGACCTGCTGTTCTTCCTGCATGACAACAACAACAAGTATACCTTTTTTACGCCTGATAACAAGGTACCGAATTTTTTTTTTGGTCATTCTTTCTTATGTATTAAACTTGACATAACCTACTAAATTGGTAACTGTCCTCTGCCCTACTGGTCGACTGGAAGAGATCCCTTCTGGGATAAGTCCACCATTTGTAAAATTACCTTTGTTATTTTATTATGTGTAATTATAGCTGATTTACAATAAAGTTTTTTAAATAAATTAACATTCCATAGTGCCATTAGTATAATCTACTTACTGAAAATTTTGCAGCTAGAGTCAAACCAGCGGATCTCTGCTCAAGCATTTTTCAGAATTCTTTATATGGCAAAATTTTGTCAATGTAATTTTTTACATAGATTAAAATATCTTGACACTTGAAAAAAATCGACAGTTGGTCAACCTCAACGACAGTCGGTCAGACTGGGGGGAGCTTACTGCAGGTGTTCCTCGGGGTGGAGTACTTTCACCCATGCTTCGTTCTATTTTCATTGACGGTATTACGTCCTCACTTTCTTCGAATTTCCACCTGTATGCTGATGACATTCAGATTTATTCGACCTCCTCTTTCGAAAACTTAAACGTCGCTATTAACGTAATAAACTCTGATCTGGTCGAGATTGCGAAATGGTCACATGAGTTTGGTTTACTTGTTAACGCTGCCAAGTCACAGGCCATCATTATTGGAAGTCCACACTTCATTGCGAAGCTCAACGACGCTGGAAGAAATCCCTCACTGGGATAAGCCCGCCGTTGTACATTTATATATTTTTTTTAATGATGCATATATGTAACTTGTTTTTGTTCAAATGTGCAAGTAATTGTTTAAATAAACAAACAAATCGTATGTTATTTTTTTAGATTAGGGTTAAAAAACAAAAACTTATGTAATAAAGTAAATGTTTTTATATTCAGTGACATATTTCCTTCATGTACTCGTAGTACACTAATTTTAATTACATTTTCTTATCACAGACCGACAATTGTTCTAATAACCCCTCTAATTTAGTCTATTAAATATTTAAAAAATGATGTATCAAATTACTCTTTGAATTTGCCGCTCTTTTTTGTGCAGACTCGCTGGTTTGACTCTAATATACATTTATATAAACAACGTGTAACAAAAAGGGGGTATCAACCCGAAAGGGAGTTAACGTACTAAACAATGTAGACAACTTTTACTATGGGACTATTCCTGAAATCGCGAAAAAACAATCTGCAGCTCCATACAAAATTAAATACCTACTGTGCCAAAATTTATGGAGCATTTTTTTTTCGCGATTTCAGGGTTGTTCCCATAGTAAAAGTTGTTTACATTCATTAGTACGTTTTCTCCTTTTCGGGTGGATACCTTTTTGTTACAGGTTTTATGTATTTGTTATAAAATATAGTATCGTTGAGTTAGTATCCCATGACACAAGTCTCGAACTTACTTTGGCACAATCTGTATGATTTGTCTGTATAATTTATTAAGCTATTGCATAGCTTTTATCGCGGGCTTTGAGCGCGGCGACCGAATCAAGGAATTCCGTAACGAAAATAAAACCTAACACCCCCTACTCCGCCTACCGACCGGCACAGCGGCGCGGCGTTGAAATCCGTGCATCGTCTAACGTCGTATGCTTTACCGCGGCAGTCCCCGAGTGCCACACGTTTTTTATTTATCTTGATAAGCTTGTACGAAAAAATGTTGTTTTTTTTTCAAAAACGTACTATTAAATGTATTGTGGGCAGACTGGCGTAGTGCCCCTGGTGAAGCTGCTGGTCCGCGAGAAGGCGGGCGCGGAGGGCCGCGGGCTGTACCTCATCTGCAGCGGGCCCGCCGAGCCCGAGATGTTCGAGCTGCGCGTGCACCGGCCCAAGGACATCCACCAGTGGATACAGGCCGTTCGGTCAGTTCCCACTTCGTGTTACAACTTGCTGTTTACTCCGGCGTTGTACGCGTTTTGATAGATAAAATATAGCCTGGTACTCGCTGATAATGTTGCTTTCTATAGGTGAAAGAATTTTTAAAATTGGTTCATTATTTTTGATCCATTACAAACACAAAAGTCTACTATTTTCTCTTTGATATATTAGTATAGATTAGAATCCATTGTTTGTCGCTAGTTAGGCTTCCGTACAAAAATGAAAAAATGGAACCCTTATAGGATCACTCGTGCGTCTGTCTGTCTGTCCGTCGGTCACAGCCAATTTGCTCCGAATCTACTGAACCAAATCAAGTAAAATTTGGTAGGATGGTGCAATCCTACGACCCAAACACAGATGTGCAAAGTAAATAAATATTTTTTTTTAAATTATTTCGGGGGACAAATTAGGAAATTAAAAAAAAAGTTTTGCAAACCTTACTGTGTCATTAATATATCAAATGAAAGGGCTCGTTATGAGGATCTCAAATATATATTTTTTATTGTTGTTAAATAAATAGTTTTGATTTTATTCATGAAAGAAGACGAAAATTGACCATTCCCCCTGATCTCCGAAACTAATGAGAAAATTTTTTGAAAAATATACAAAATATAGATCATTGCCTGTAGATTACAGGAAAACCTATAAGAATTCAATTAATTGTATGGAACCCTCTACACGCGAGTTCAACTTGCACTTGGCCGAATTATTAAATTTTTTCAATTTATTACCCTACAGTTGGGTAATGTATCAGCGATTGGCCTAACGGATGTGTCCCAATACAGGTGGTAGGTACAGGGTCTAACTAAATATATTGAAACTATTTTAAGAGTGTATATTGAGTCCGTGATACAACTTTTCCCAAGGAACATACATAATACATTTATAGAAATATAAAAAATTTTTGACCTCCCATACAAGTTGACCGATCAGCTGATCCGAGTTTGTATGGAAAGCAATTTTTTTTTATATTTCGATATTTGTTGCTTGGGGAAAGTTATTCATTGTCATGGACTAAATTAACCGTTAAAATAGTTTCAGTATATTTTGTTTAACGTTATATAAGTATATAAAACAAAATGGCGGACTTTTAAGTAGTTATTTGCTTTTTTTTTGGTCTGGGGTGTTTGTATAGTAATTGACTTAATGTCCTATAATATAATACAAGAATAAACGTAGTTTGGGGCTAGTTCAATTAGTGATTTATCCTAATCTATTTATATTTTAAATAATTTATTTTCGTTTAGGTTAAAAAAACATATCGACAGTATAGGTAAAAAAAAAATGTTATTTAGAGCGGCGGTGGCTCGCTGTCCGTCCGCGGCTTCGGAAGCGGAGGCGGGCGCGGCCGCCATCTCGGCGGAAGAGAGGCAGAGACAGCTGGCAGCGCAGCACGAAAACATCCGGATAATCACTGGTGAGTATAAACTACCAACCATAGATATAAAGGTATATACATATAGCGTTATATAAAATTTTAACATAGTTATAAGTTTCCTTTGTTACTAACACTTTATCGGTTCTAAAGCCTTAAATAAACATTTTTTATTTTTTATAAAATGTGACCAGTTATGAATTGACAATAATATGTCTAGCCCTAGAGTAATCAAATGCTTTAGTACTGTTTTTTATAGTTTATACAAATTAATCCTGATTTCTCATTTAGGAACACTTTGGTGATCGCTCTAGGCTATGTTTCATGAAAATTGGTTCAGCCGTTCAAAATTTATTAAATTAAAATACCCCCGACTTTCAGGTGTTCATTACGCTTGATAGTAATTTTTTGTGTGGCAAATAAACTTATTTTTTATGATTTTCTTCATTAAAACTTACATTTTAAATGTCTTAATTATAAATTCAGATGTTACTTAAGGCCGTACCTGAATTTTCCGAGGACCAGTGCTGCCCCCATTTAAAATAAATAATTTCAAAGAAAACGGAGGCATTATTTAAAATTTTGCCTCTACCAAGTGCTAGATAACCGAAAAAAGTATTTTATGAACTACTGTTTACAGTTTATAATGAGAACGTTAAGCTTTACTACGCACATTGACGAAAAACGGCCAATTTTTAGCAAATGTGCGTAGTAAAGCTTAAAGTTGTCACTTTAAACTGTAAACAGTAGTTCATAAAATACTTTAAAGGTTATCTAGCACTTGGTAGTAGCAAAATTTTAAATAATATCTCCGTTTTCTTTGAAATGATTTATTTTAAATGGAAAATTCAGGTAGGGCCTTAACACCTTGACTGCCAGCATTGCAGACACAATAGAGTTTTTATTGTTTGCAATGTTACTAAATGTTGCTCCACAAAGAGCAATATCAGTGTGGATGCACCTTTAAGAAAAAATCTGTAGATCTTTCCTACAGAACATACATTACTTAGCAGTGACTTACAAATACACACACACAGTATGTTTTCTACAGGGTAGAAATTTGGGCAAATCTTATTGAAATTACTACTACTGTTAAATATACAATTTTTTATTCGAAATTTATTTAACACATGCCGAAGTCTTTCCAACTAAACATCGTTTTGGTACTTTACATAAGTATAGCAAAAAGTAATCAAAGTATAACTTTTGTGATTGTACAGACGACACTCCATGGTGGCAAATAGAAGGTGACTAACGCAATGGACTATCTTAGATATTGCATGGGCATGAAATTTTAAAAATCATTTTATCTAATCTCATGTCGTAAAATTCAAATAATAAACTTTAGAACGATTTTATGTTGACGTATGTACTTTATGGACACAATACTTTAGTCTCAAACAAAATGATGTTATAAAGTATTTTTTTAAACCATTACGATACAGGTCAATTTTGTTACGGCCCTGGCTACATATCATTTGAGCCTCATAAAAATGGTGACACCGTTGATCTTCTTGGGGATCAATTTATTTTTGTTGATGTAACGCTGTTCACCATTTTTATGGCGTTACAAACAAATTTTGATTCCTGTAAGAAGGCTCAAAAGGATTTGTATCCAAGCCGTACAAAAAAAATAATTAATTGTCTGAAAACTTTTTCTTTAAATTTCATTTTTGATTTTGTATTTAATAGCTTCAATTCAAGTTTATGAGATTAGATAAAGTAGTGTATGACACTGCACATAGCTTGGTATTATCACACTCGTGTAATAAAATATTAAAAACCTCGCCTGCGGCTCGGTTTTTAAACACAATCATGTGTATTACCCCTCATTATGTGACAGTGTCATAAACTACTATTAACATTATTTTATTAGGTACGATGTAAGACCTATTATTATGTAGAACAGTATTTTTATGAAGCAAATGTTCACCAAAATATAGCAAGACTTTTTTAGCCAAAACCGCATTTTTTTTTTATTGAATACTTATACATACATATCGGTTTAACTTGAAGTATAAACAAAAGAATCAGTTCAATATAGTAAGAAGAGAATGACTGTCACGTTTTAGGCCATAAATTTGTTTTACTTAGTCAGTCGTATAGAAAAGCTGTTCATAGTAACTATTTATTTATAAAAAGAAAAAGTTATTGTAAAATATTAGTTCATAGTTATTACTCGTATTAGTAAGACGAAGCCGTGTTGAATCTGGAGTAGAGATACAGTACCCTTTTCCTGTCTTAGCGCGTTCCTGATTGCATACTTAGCTGTGCTGCTTTGGAGCCCGGGGTGCGTTTCTCGGCTTTTTTTTCTCCAAAGATAATGTGCTGGATGCCGAAGATCGTGCTAAGTAGAAAAGCCCGATCCATTAAAACCAGTATGGAAAAAACTTTTTTATTGCGTGATTTGATTTTCGTTTTTTCCTTACAAATTATTAAAAACTGTTGTAGGTTACACGTGTATACTGTTAATTTCAAGTTTCGGTTCTATAGAAACATGCGCGGGCTTCGTTTGCTTGTATATCAACCCGCCTCAACTGAAATGAACAACTTACCACACTTGTATCATAAACTACTATTATCATTTTTCCCTACAGAGGCGCTGCGAGCCAAAGACAAAGAACACGCGACGTTACTGGAAGAGAAGATGGCTTTACACATGAAGATGGTCGGGCACACGGGCAACTATACGCTGGATGTGCCCAATACGGGTAATTTTTTAATGATATTTTTTTTTTGCTTAAGTTTTTTCATTTAGTGACACCTTAAAGTTTGTAACTTAAATCCTTTTCTCTATCCGTATACCTAAAGAAAAAACGTAGATGCATAAATAAAAATAATCCTTGCGTTATATTCCAATCCAAATTTAAAAAAATTACGACTGTTTTTCTGTACATTTTTTTTTTGTTTTGTTTTAAACTAATTCCTCTTTTTTCTTTGCTGACCTGCCAACATTATTTTGAAATCTATTTGTATGACATTCGTGTTCAGCTTTAAATTTATTTCATCCCATTAGATTTTCATTTTCCTTTTTTAGTCTCGCTAACCGGTGAGTTTAGCCCCAAATATTTTAGGATCAAAACATCGTTTCTCGAATAGACGAGATGAAAAATAAGTATAATATTTGTACGTAGGTGTGAACACGGTGTTCCCGGGCGGGCTGGTGTTCCCGGAGTACGTGCGGCTGGCCGCGCCCTCCGCCGACACGCACCGCGTGTGGCAGGAGGTGTGCCGGGTCGTCAAGGTAACAAACAAAATGACAACACTTTTTTAACTGACTTCAAAAAAGGAGGAGGTTATCAATTCGACTGTATGTTTTTTTATTTTTTTTTATTTTGTATGTTACGCGATA
The DNA here is from genome assembly GCA_963576875.1 of Acrobasis repandana. Lineage (NCBI taxonomy): Eukaryota > Metazoa > Arthropoda > Insecta > Lepidoptera > Pyralidae > Acrobasis > Acrobasis repandana. The sequence goes on from OY756237.1 coordinate 10,324,784, forward strand.
TCTTTGCCAATTGTGAACCGATTTTGATAATTCTTTTTTTATTTGAAAGCCTTTACTACCAAGTTGATCACATTTTAATTTGGTGAAGATATGATGAAGAACTTTAGAGGTATGGAAGAAACTCCTAAAAAAATTGAAGTTGGTTGCTTTTTTGTTAAAAATTTTATTATTGCACCAACTGAATATAACAATCATTATCATCAGGTGTTTTTTAGTCTCTACTGCAGGAGCACGACCCTCTCTGTACTAACAGAGCCATACTGGGCCAGAGCAGACAGAGGATTTGGCCTACTCTCTCGAAGCTGGCCAGACGTAAAGTTTTTAGATTAAAACTAATGTGAGAACGAGTAAGCGGGCAAACGCCTGCGCCGTCCGCGCGACGCTTCGCTAATATCAGTGTGGCTCGGGACATCTTCGTGTGGGGGTCGCGTATCACATTCGCCCTGATGAAGGCTTCCGGATGAGGTCGAAACATGTCGGCCAGTAGCTGACTTTTGACGTGAGTTACCCGTTTATAGTAACGTGTGGTTCCCGACAGAGTAAAATAGAACCACTCGAAGTCTTCCCGTGGATGTCGTAGAAGGCGATTTAGGAGACACTAGCTGAACTAAGTCGCCCAGTGGGTCAAGAAAATATTCAAATTAACAAAATATACTAACATAGTTCGTAAGTTCTGTACTACTACTAAATGGACGTTTGTCTGAATAAATAAAATTTAATTTTTATTTATTTGTATAGTTTAAAATGTTTGATTTTGTCCAGTCCGCGCTAGAAGTGTCGAGCGCGGGCTGGGCGGGCGGCGCGGGGCTGGGCCGCAGCACGAGCTCGGCGGGCGAGCGCCACTCCAGCGCCTACGAGAGCCCCGCGCTGCCGCGCCGCGCGGACACCTTCGCCGGCTTCGACGCTAACAAACACAGAGGTCAGACATACTAGGCCAATCAAATCAAAATATCTTTATTATCATAGGATAATAGTCACTTTCTTTTGTTTTGCACAAATGTTGACGTCAAATCGTTACTTACAGCTAAGTTTATACCGCTTCCTAGGCGCAAGTGCAGAAGAAGCGGCAATAAACTGAACTGCATGTGTCCCTCCCCGTTTAGGTATCGAAAATATACCTAAATTATGACTATGCGCGCGGCGACCACTCCGGAGTGGTAAATTCAGTTATACGAATCGCTTGTCCAGAGTAATAAGAATGAAATAGGCCTGCAATGGATTTCTAGGCATCTACACGAAAAGGTGCTGAGTTCTGACGTGAGCTAAATTAAACCATATCGCTAACCACATTGAGTAAATATTTCTTTGAATTTCTCCGCTGAGTGATACTTCTGTACATGAGTACTACTTATTCTGTGGTAATACTGACTACTGTTGTATTTTTATAGGGTTCTTTGGGCATTCAATATGCAGTACTAAAATACATTTAATTAAAATAAATAGCTTTGAATTCGTTAAATATTTTTTAATTACAGAAAAAATCAACTTGCTCAGCATATTCCTTTTTATATGAAAATTATACAAAAAAATGAATTATCTAAATATCTATCCGTTTTGGCTACAAAAAATAATTATAAATATAATTAAAAAAACTAATAAAACACAGTGAAATATTCGTGAAAAGAGAAGAAAGGCCCGGAGCCGTGCTCGACGATATTTCGTAGTGTTTTATTTATATTTTCTTTGTATTTTTTTTTTTTGTAGCCAAAACGGATAGATATTTAGATAGTAAATTTTTTGGAATAATTGTCATATAAAAAAGTAAGTATAAAAAAGTAATATGTATTATAAAGGCAAATTTACTACAGTGTAGTAGTTTAATAACAGTGATTTTTCAAAAACTCGCACAGTATTGTAAATTGTGAACCCACGTCGCCTTAAGTGATATTTTGTATCTTTTTGAGAATAAACTTTAAATCTAAGTACTCAAACTAAATTAAACGTTGTTGGGATTGAACACGTGATAGCTCAGTTGGCAAGAGCATGGTCGTATTGAGATCAAGTCTCAGGTTCGAGTCCCGTTTACGTGGTGTTTTTTCACTATTTCTTATTTCATTATTTAGTTTGACTTCTGTTTTGTCTGCTGATGATCCCATAATCCGCTTTCCAGCTTTTTCTTACCTATCCAAAGATAAAAATTCGGAAAGGAAAAATTCTGGTTATACGATCGGCCGCCTGTGTGGTCAGCCTTCCTTGGTAATGCAGTTGTAGCACAACATTGTGCTTGTTTCTTTAGTCGCCTCTTACGACATTCATATGAAGTAGTCCTGTTCTAAGCCGGACCTGTAGGCAAATTATTCTGGCAGAATTATTAGCGTTGCAGCTCGGCTAGCTCGTCTGTGACATCATGCTGAGTCAGGACCTTTTCACTATCTAGGTCACTACTCACGGTACAATCACATTACATTACTACTATACTAGATCTTTGTTAATCATTGTGTGACTTATTTATGTACCCGTGGCCTTTTAGTGAATAAAGATCTTATCTATATTTTGTACTATAATCCACTTGAGCCGGGTCCAGACGGGTGTAACGTGTAATGTAAGATTACGTGTAATTTAGCGTCGACAGTGTGGACGGCACACGAACTCAAAGCGAATTGTGTACGCGAATTTATAAATAAATAAATAATTAAATATATAGGGACAAATCACACTGATTAAGCTAGCCCCAAAGTAAGTTTTTAAACTTGTGTTATGGGATACTAACTCAACGATACTATATTTTATGATAAATACATATATAGATAAACACCCAAGACCCAGGACAATTTGAAAAAGGCCATTTTCCAACTTGCCCTGGCTGGGGATCGAACCCAGAACCTCCGGATTAGCGGTCTAGCGTGTTAACCATTACGCCACGGAGGTCGTCGAAATTTCAAGAGCGGTTTCCATTAGTTGCTACGAACATGCCAAATAGGAAGGTAGTGATAGCTGGTGCTGCTTTTATTTGTATCTATTTACTAACTGAAGACCGGAATCATTTGGAGCGTCGATGGTAGAAAACTAAATTGTATAAAAGATCTTCTTTACTTGTGGAACTAAAATCTCAGCAAATAAGTGGCCAATATAATAACTTCTTCGACATCTCTTCCCAATGAATGAGCAATATCACTCCAAGCATCATATTTCAGATTCTTTTTAAAGTAATCCGGATTTTTTGGTTCCCAAATAACAGGTTTTTCTTGATAAAAACTAATAAGTTCAAACGATTGTTCGTCACTCCACATCATGAACGTACACACGACACATCCGTCACGAACGCCGTCCAAACGAGCACTGCGAGCGCCTTTGTGTTCGCGCAAAAAACCGACAGCCGATGGATCAGCCCGAGCGCCGGCGCGAGCGTTACATGTAATGCTCGTAGTGCCGTCCACACGTAGGATTCCTGTTACATTACACGGTGGATTACATTACACGTTACACTCGTCTGGACCCGGCTTTGCAGCGTCACCTAGCGGGATGAAGTCTTTTAATCCCTGGGACATTTTTTAACACATGATATTTTTAATTGTTTTTTTTTTATGTTTTGTGTTCAGGTGTAACGCTCCGGATGTCAACCGACACGCCCACCGAGGGAGATGCGGCAGAGACGGCTGAAGCCAGTGACGTCATTGACGAACCTCGATTGCTGGAAACTGTGGGCGGAGACGCGGCGTTGAGGTTGCAGCACGCTATATACACGCTCACGTGCATTGTGTGGCAGCAGATGACGTCTATACACAGGTAAAGCCCCTCCCTGTTGCAACTAGCAACACTATTACTGTATATTATGTATTTTGTTCCATGGCAACATAGCCTGTTTATCAAACCTCTCTCTCTTCATCCTGGCTTACGAATACACACATCGTTTTGGAGCGCCTCTTTTATTCATTTATCCAGTAGAACCGCAGAAAAATACAGTCCCACTATCCAACATTTCTACATGGTCCTTCGAGCCGGATCCCTTAAATCTGAAGTTCCACACAATCGTTCAACTTTGACTTATAGGGAATTTATTTGTTGAAAATTAATAATTTATAACTATTGTATTCCTACTTTCCGGATTTAGATTCTCTCTAAAAAACCCTGGATACCGAGTTTCAGTCAAATCGCACGCAGTTGTGAAAGTCGGCGGCCATCATGGATTAATAAAAGGAAAAAATTGCGCTCGACAGTTCGGCCTGCGGCCTCGTGTGGAAATAGTCTTGACCCCGCAAACTGCGACATGGAACTTCGTTCCAAGAATTTTCAAGTTTCATTATGAGATCTTAAGAGCTTTACGCCGCCACTGCAACGGTTTTGGTCGCATGCGGTCGCGGTACCGTATGTAAGTATCAGTACAAATACTAACAAAATCCAAGTGCGCGGCGCTGAAATTTGTATACGCTCTTACTTATATTTAACCATTGGTTACTGTGTCACAGAAATTCATAAGAGTGTTTCATACAGATCGGAATCTCCTAAGGTCCCTTGCAATTTGCGTCCCCGTCCCCCGCCCCGCACCTCTCCCCCGTCCTCCCTTGTCGCGGGGCGAGAGCGGGCGAACACACACGCATTGACGTGTGCACGGATGTATAGATTCGTTTGTAGTAGTGTAGGCATAAATGATACTCCGCTTTTATGATGTTTGCTCGATGCCCTGTAACAATGTTATCGCTTCGTTGTTGTATTTGTAGTTACTCTTATTGGCGTAGAGGTCGCCACAAGAACCTTTTTTTCTAAATCAGTGCCCAGACAGACGGATTTTGTATGGGAGGACGAAAAATTGTTATCGATTTTTAATATTTTTTTTTTGCAAAAAGTAGTTCAGTATTACAGACTGAACTTGCTCCAAAAATTTAGCAGGTGGATAAAAAGTCAGCCTATATACAGGGTGACTTTTTAAACAGTGTCCAAATTTTTTGTCCTTCCATACAAATTAGCGCTCAGCCAAACGGATTTTGTATGGAAGGACGAAAAATTTTTATTGATTTTATTACCTTTTTTTATAGAAATTAGGTTAGTATCATGGACTGAACTTGCTCCAAAAATTTTGCAGGTGAATAAAAAGTCGCTCTGTATAAGGATAAATTTTACTGATTGAGCTAGCTCCAAAGTAAGTTTTTTTTACACTTGTGTTCTGGGATACTAACTCAACGATACTATATTTTATAATAAATACATATAAAGATAAACACCCAAGACCCAGGACAATTTGAAAAAGTCCTTTTTTCAATTTGCCCTGGCTGGGGATCGAACCCAGAACCTCCGGATTGGTGGACAAGCGTGTTGACCATTACACCACGGAGGTCGTCTTGTATTTACCATCGGTTGGTGTTCCAGCCTGGAGGCGCAGGTGTGCGCGTGGCGCTCGCACGGCGGCAGCGCGGCGCGCTCGCACGACACGCAGCTGGAGGAGCTGCGCCACGCGCAGGCGCGGCTCACCGCCGACCGCGCCGCCTGGGAGGCGCAGCGGAACGCCGACAGAGAGGCTATAGCTTTAGGTAACTGCACCAGCTATAGGGATTGTTCATTTTTTATTTTTTATATAAAAATATAACGTATTTCAAGAAACTAATTTGAATATTTTATCATATTACGGCTTAGTAAATTTTTTATAAATTATCATAACAATCATGTCAAATACAAAGTCGTATCTTCACAAAACAAACGGCCAAGCCCAATACATATTTAAAAAATAAAATCACGCTAGTGTCATAGTAGTCTTTGTCAGTGCCATTCAGTGAATTCAATTGCCCATGATTAGCGGAAAGTTCTTTTCTTACTTATGATCGGCGGACACGGTGACATTTGACGTTATTGTAAGTAACGGATAAATACCACAAAAGCGACTATTTTTTAATGAATGGACTCAGATCTTAAACCAATGCAGCCGCGGAGTTAGGTCAAACAAAGATCATACGTTTGTTTGTAGAAATATCCAAAACCATTGATTATTTTGGCAAAAAAATGACCCACAACTGTTCATTAACTCTGTATCTCGAAACGGATTTCAAAATAAGGCTTTAAAAAAAAAATTAACAATGCCCATTGGGTAGATGACTGACTCAAAAATAAATTATTTGGTACTGATAAGAGAATAAAACTTCACAAAATAAGGTCTCTAGTCATCGATTATGATCATATTCATTGTAAACGTGATTTTAGATTTATTAATACAGAAAAACTGATAAATACTGAGAGCGCTATTTGACTCCTAGAAACTATGACGTTATGCTTTGGTCCATCCATCCATCCATAGCGGCCTTTATGTTATTCTTTTCAGGACATAGGCCTTCTCCATATCATTCCATTTGTGTCTGTCCCTTGCCAGCTGCATCAAGTTGTGGCCTGCGCTTAATATCGTCCACTCAACGCAGTGCTAGGTGGCCTCTACCTCGCTTGTTGGCCCATGGTCGCCACTCCATGACCCATCTGGTCCATCGATCTGCGACCATCATCAGTTATCATTAAACCAGTATCCTAGGATTATTACCCTGGATCAAAAATAATTTATTTTGTCCAATTGCACGCAATGGAGTAGTCTCAAATTGCGTGCAATTAGGCAGAAAATCTCTCTCTCATCTCAGCGTGTTCCCAGTTGCATTTATAGCTGTAATGCTGTGAAACTCGGGGTCCACTTTCCGGCTTTCCACTTCGCACGGTCTTGAGCATCCTTCATTGTAAGACCATTCGCACGCATACCATTCCTGACGACGTCAAGCCGGCATTTCTTGTGTCTTCCACTGGCGGAGGCGGCATGGCTATACATTTGTTTCCCACGTAACTTGCCGGTTTCCTCAAGACATGACCAGACCAGCGTAGGCGACCTTCTTGCAGTTTGTCTTGTCAGTTTATCGGCAGCCTTCATGTCCCGAACATGAAGGCTGCCGATTTGGGCAGAAAATGAATATGCGATTTCGTAGAATTCGAATGCAAACTTTTTTTGAAATCGAAGATGGCAGATTTAAAAGATAAGTAGTCTAAAATATATAATTGTGACGTTCGAGGCGTTAAAAAAGTTAAATTATCAGTACCCCGTGCAACTGAAAACTGAAATGCTTTTAGTGAAGTGCTAACGATTGTTACAGAAAAGAGGGAGTTGGAGGTAGCTCGGGAGGAGCTGATGGAGCTGCAGAAGGACGTGGAGCAGCAACGGGACCGGCTGTACCGGCGGCTGGAGCGGCTGCAGCAGCATGGTAAACTTCAGCATCATTTTCACCACACATCATCCCACTGTCGGGCATTAGCATAGAAGGCATACAGAACGGAATCTCCTAAGCTCCCCCGTCCTCCCTTGTCTCAGGGGAGAGCGGGCGAACACACACGCATTGATGTGTGCACGGCGGCACAAGAGCGGGGGAGAGGTGCGGGGGCGGGGAATGGGGACGCATGTTGCGCGTACCTTAGGAGATTCCGTTCTGTATGTGTATCTCTTACTGTTTTCTGTGGCATTAGGCCTCCCTATTTTGCGTTATTAGCTAATGCCGTGGTAAATATACCTCTAAGGCTTGAAACTACGTCAAGCGGACGCCCCGGACGGGTTCAGTCCGTCTCTGTCACTAACCCTACGTGCGACTGTTTAACTTGTTCATACCATCTGTATGCTGACGACCTGCAGCTTTATAAGCAGACCGACGCGGAGAACGTGAACACTGCGATTTCGCTATTGAATAATAACCTTACAAGTGTCATGAATTGGTCCAACAACTATGGGGTGCGGGTCAATCCTCAAAAATGCCAGGCCATAATTGTTGGTAGCAAGAGGCAAATAAATGCTATAGATATGAGTATCGTAACTCCAATTACTTTTGATGGTTGCAATATCCCTTTCAGTACTGAGGTCAAAAATCTTGGCCTCTGGATTGATAACACTTTATCTTGGAGTATTCACATCTCAGAAGTAAGCAGAAAGGTGTTTGCCAGTCTTCACTACTTACAGCGCTTGAAAAGCTTTCTGCCTGAGAAAACAAAAACTATGCTAGCACAAACTTTAATTCTCCCCATAATTAATTACGCTGATGTGTGTTATCTGGACTTAACCGAGGAACAACTAAATAAATTAGAACGTCTTCTTAACTACTGTATTAGGTTTATCTTCTGCTTGCGCAAATACGATCACGTTTCCCAATCTCGTTCTCAGCTCAATTGGCTGCCAATTCGTCAACGCAGGAACCAACATATTCTCTGTCAGCTGTACAATATCGTTAATAATCCCCAGGCCCCTGAGTATCTCAAATCATGTTTCCAACTTTTAAGTTCTACTCATGAGAGGACCCTGCGTTCTTCAAATACTCTTACCCTAGCTATTCCTTCTCACCGTACAGGTTTTATCGATAACTCTTTCTCTGTCACTGCTGTACGACTCTGGAATGCTCTCCCTGAGTCCATCAGAAGGGCTCCGAGCCGCGACTCCTTTAAAATTAGAATTTTTATACACCTCCATTTTCAATTAAATATGAGACAGACTTGATTGTATAATATGTATTTAGAGATTTTTATTTTTTTATTTATTTGGTTCGCTAACTGGCTGAACAACACAAATCTAAGCATATACAAATAAGAGCATATAAGTTGCCAACCTACTTGGAGCGAACACAGCATGCACATTTGATAAACAGCTCTCAGTCGTTTTAAATTGAAAATAACATTACATTACAGTTAATTATAAAATTATTCAAGTCATAAATTAAATTACATTGCAAAATTAAATAAGGTTTTAAAGTATATTAAATAAAAAGTTACATAAATAATTAAACTTTAAATTGGGATTGCATGCTTGTGTAAAAAATAATTAATCATAAAAGATTTTTTTAATCATATTGGCCGATGCAATATGTATATATTTATTGCTCGTTTGTATGTATTTAATATGTAGGTATAGTATTATTATAATATTTATATTTAGTATGTTTCTTTTTATTTTATTTTTAAGTTTAAAATTTTATTTAGTTTTTTATTGTTATATTTTATTATGTGTTACACCCACATAAACTCTCCAATCAACCCAAAGGTTTGACTGTTAGAGAATGCTTTTAGCATTAAGTCCGCCTGTTGTACTATTACATTTGTATGTGTGTACAATAAAGTGTAAATAAATAAATAAATAAGACAGAGATACGTGACCCGCGACGTGTCAGCACAGAATAAATAATACTAACGTACAGAAGTCTCACTCAGCAAAGAAATTCAAAGAAATATCTACTCAATGTGGCTAGCGATATGGTTTAATTTAGCTCACGTCAGAACTTAACACCTTTTCGCATAGATACCTAGACATCCATTGCAAGCCAATTTCATTCTTAATACTCTGGACAAACGATTCGTATAACTGAATTTAACACCCTGCGCGCATAGTAATAATGTAGGTACATTTTCGATACCTAAACGGGGAGTGATACAGGCCTGGTGTCAGCTATCCAATCGCACGTAAAGTTAGTGACAGAGTCGGACTGAATCCGTTCGGGGCGTCCGCTTGACGGAGTTTCAAGCCTAAGATCTTATTATAAGACCAGGAGTGTTATTTTTCATTTAGGAACTCAGCGAAACACAAAACGTGTAGTTTTCCAACTCACCACTCGCGTTCCGACGCATTGCATCGTATTTTTGAAACCGTCGTGTCAGCGATAAGTAATATTGTGTTACGCAGAAAATATCATAAACTTGTCAATGGTTTTCTAAATATTTCGACAAAAATAAAAAAAGCAGCGTGAATCGGAACTGTTTCTTTGACATTTGTACGCTACAAATGTCAAAATTACGAGTGGTCCAGACCACTAGTTGCAAATCCTTCGCATACGATCAATTTAAAAATGCGCTCGTTTGGAAACACTCGCGCAAATCATTCGTGATGTGAGTCCTTGAATGAAAAATAGAGCTCCAGGTAGCCTGGGATATATGCCTGTTTGCTTTACTATACATACAGGGTGCAACAACATACACTGAAACTATTTCAAGGGTGGATTTCAGTCCATGATACTGAATAACTTTCCCCGGGAAACATATATCGAAAAGTGACAAAAAGATTTGGCTTCCATACAAACTCGGATCAGCTGATGGGTCAATTTATATTAGATCATGAAATATTTGTTTTGACCCAAAGGCCACTTTTAGCGTGAACATGGACGAGTAGGTGGAAAAAGAAGTCAAAATAGTGATGGGTTGCTGGCCGCATCGACTATTAACATGATTCGCATTTCCGCCCATTTCCTCGATCGGTATTTACGATCTGTGCGGGAAGAGAAGCAGCTGGTACATTCTAAGTTTTTCTTTTCTTCCAAACCAGTCATATAAACCGCATCAAACCTCAGTTCATTCAGATCGACAGGAAGACATACATGCTGGAAAAATTGAATTACCTTAAATAAAGTAAATAAATAAATATTTAGGGTCATATCACACTAATTGAACTAGCCCCATAGTAGGTTTAAACTTGTGTATGGGATACTAACTCAACGATACTATATTTTTCATATAAATACACGTATAGATAACACCCAAGACCCAGGACAATTTGAAAAAGGCCATTTTTCAAATTGCCCTGGCTACGGATCATACTCAAGCTCCGGATTGGCGGACTATAGCATGTTGACCGTTACGCCATGGAGTTGTTATAAGTATGACTACAGTCTTAGCTTTAATTTTATTTTAACAATTTTACTTGTTAATTGCTCGATATATTATTTTTAGGTGGATCTCAGGAAGAAATAGCAGCGTTGTCACCAGACTCGAACGTCAGCGACACCACGCGTCGGAAAGAACCCAAGTGGCGAAGTAGGTGTACTAATACCATGGTATAATAAAATAAGTTTATCTCTTCCCGCGATGGCCCAAGACTGCGCCTCGAATGTCACGATAAGTGTTACCACTGACTGTTCTTTTCAGTAAATTTAAGGACTTAAATAGTTAATAAAATAAAATACGAACTACTTCGTAAATCGTGTGATTCAACTGTTTAATTTTTAATAAATTTTGATTTTGAATTATTAGTTCAGAATTGGTTTGTCAAGTTAAATAAACCGGCCAAGTGCGAGTTAAACTCGCGTGGAGAGGGTTCCGTAAAATTGATTGAATTCTTATAGGTTTTCCTGTAATGTACAAGCAATGAACTATATATATATATATATACATATATATTTTAAATTTTAGGCTCAGTAGTTTCGGAGATCAGGGGGGATGGTTAATTTTCGTCTTCTTTCATGAATAAAACCAAAACTATTCATTTTACAATAATAACAAAAATATATTTGAGATCCTCATAACGAGCCCTTTCATTTGATATATGACACAGTAAGGTTTACAAAACTTTTTTTTAAATTTCCTAATTTGTCCTCCGAAAATGACCCTTATTTAAAAAAATATATTTATTTACTTTGCACATATGTGTTTGAGTCATAGGATTACAACATTCTACCAAATTTCACCTGATTCGGTCCAGGAGATTTGGAGCAAATTGGCTGTGACAGACGGACGGACAGACGCACGAGTGATCCTATAAGGATCCGTTTTTTTATTTTTTGTACGGAACCCTAAAAATGCACTTTGCTGGGTATTTCAATCACACACAATGGCAGGACTCTCAACTGATCCCAACTAAGCGAACGGCGGACTTTGTTACGCTATTAATTAATCTCACGTTTTCACGTTTCGTGAAAGTTGTTGAACAAAAGTTGTTCAGTTACATGGGCTGAGGTACCATCTGAGAGGTTTTGCGTTCTCTCATTAACATGATGTATAGATAAACACCCAAGACCCAGGCCATTGGGCCATCAAACCCAAAATCCCCGGATTGGTGGACTAGCCTGTTGACCATTACACCACGGAGGTCGTCGTATAATAATAATAATACTACCGTATTGTCACAGGCATGGCACTTTATAGAAGCGGAGTATCATTTATGCCTTCATTGCTACAAACGAAACTATACATCCGTGCACACGTCAATGCGTCTGTGTTCGCCCGCTCTCGCCCCGCGACAAGGCGAGAACGGGGGAGAGGTGCGGGGCCGGGGAACGGGGACGCATATTGCATGGGACCTTAGGAGATTCCGTTCTGTATGAAATACTCTTAATTCTGTGGTATTGTTTCAGATAACCGGGGCTCCACGGGCTCGGAGTCGTCGGCGTCGGTGTCGGCGTGCAGCGTGCGCAGCGCGGCGCTGCCGCAGCAGCTGCTGTCCGCGCAGAACGAGAGCAGGGCCACCGTGCGAGCGCCCGCCATCTCGGTAAATCTTCTTTCCTTTTCCCACTTTAGGTGGGGTCGGTTCTCCTAATTGGTCAAAGTAGTAGTTTCCTGGGTCCAAAATATATATATATATTTTTTTTAACGAACACGCCTGTATGCCTTTCATATGAACATCTCCTATCACGGGCCTACTGAAAAAAATTTTTTTTTTGAGATAAGTAGGTGCCTGTGTACAACTTTTTGTTTATGTATTCTCTGTATATATTGTCCGTGTACATAAATTAGTAAATAAACAAATAAATGATTTGGTACAGTTAAGAAAATAAAACGTCACAAAATAATGTCACTTGTCATTGATCACATCCACTTTGAACGTGATTTTAGATTATATCATAAATATTCTTCCATGCTGGTCTGGGAGAAAAGAAAAAACACAGAATGCACCAGCTGCTTCTCTTTCCGCGCAGATCGTAAAAGCCGATCGAGGAAATGGGCAAGAATCTAAATCACATCAATAGGCGATGCGGTTAGCAACCCATCACTATTATGATTTCCTTTTTTCACGTTCATGCCCACCATCACGCTAAAAGTAGCCTGGGCCTTGCCGCCTTAGGCTCTGTCTGCCCCGTTAGGGTTAAAGACGTGATAGTGTATCAAGTTTTTTGCTATACATATTCTCGTGTATAAAAATTCAATAAGTGTTAAACTTTATCAGCAGATGGTGAAACAGCAGTTACCTCTCAAGCTGGCGAGCGGTAAGAGTCAGCAACAACCGCCGCCCGGGTACCACAGACTACACGAGTCACCTAGTGAGGTGAGTTGTCACAGTTGTAATATCATTATTGTTTGTTACACTGTGGGTATCGACTGTAACTGTGTCTATGGGTCAGACTCCTCCGTAGCTGAGTGGTGATGAGCTAACTTTAAACAACCAACAGGATTTCGTTATTTCTAGACAGATACTACTACGTTTCTGTGAAGTATTAGTAATCACGCTAGTCAATACTAGCGTGGTTACTAATACGCCTTGAGGTTTTTGGTTCGATCCCTAGCTGGTGCAAGTCGGGGAAATGGCCTTCTTTAAATTATATGTTTTTTTTTTTTTTAAGTAGTGTTGTGTATCCCTTAATACAAGTTTAATCTAAGTTTGGGGCTAGCTTAATCAGTGTCATTTATCTTTATCAATTTTATCTTTCCCTCCACATATCTCTTTCCATGTGCCAATAACAAAATCGTGAACCACGCCGGGAAACGGCTAGCAAACTAAAAAACTAAAATAAGTTTAAAACGTTTTATTTTCTTCAGAAACAGGATAAGAATGATAATTAAAGCGTATATAACATTTAAACTAAACGTAAATGTCACACTGTGATAGATCAAACGGCACAGAGTGGTAAATACCGCTTGCTCTTGACTCAAAAAAACTTCTAGAATGCAAATACCAAAGACTATTTTGGTATTTCTGACTTTTTATTTACGATCCAAATGAAGTACAAACCTACCTACCTTATTTTATAGGATTTTTCGTCTTTCGTGTAACGAGTTTTAGATCGTATTCGTTTTGGACTACTGTAAAATAAATTATTTTTATTGTAATACTGTCTACATCAATCGATATAAAAACTAGATTTTACGGTGGAGTATTTTTCATGTCTCCCTATTTTCGGCTAAGGCTTGCGCTACACTGAATTGGCAGCGACGCGACGAGTAGTTCAATAACAAGACATTATAAACTTTATGTACAATGTCATAAGATACAGAAACGCTTGATAGAATGAATTGGGCGCGACTGCTCGAGCCGTCGCCGCGTATCTTATTTCACTGTGATTGTTTTTGGACAGTATTTTACACGAAACCACAAACAATACTATAAATTAATCTTTTTCTGAAAGCAGAATGAAAATTGCTTATTAATTTATTGAAGAAGCAATTAGCATTTTAAATATTCAATTATTGGTACAAAACAAGTGGGGGCGTGGTAGGGACATCTAGCTATCTCTTTCGTACGCGAGAAACCTAATGACAGTGACGTCACAAGCGCAGATGTGCGTCCTTTTTAGGGTTCCGTACCCAAAGGGTGCAAACGGGACCCTATTACTGAGACTCCGCTGTCTGTCCGTCTGTCTCTCCGTCTGTCACAGGGATCTATCTCTTAAACCGTAATAGCTAGACACTTGAATTATTATTACTGTGGCCGCTATAACAACAAATAAATAAAATAAAGTTAAAAATTAAAGAGGTCGTCATACAAGAAACGTGTTTCTTCAGCGTTTTAAAACATTGTACGGTGGTACGGAACCCTTCATGTATGAGTCCGACTCGCACTTGGCCGTTTATTTGTTAGTTGACAGTTTCCCTTTCCACTAGATTTGTATGGCTTATTTATAGCTTTATTATTTATGAGCGGATTAAAATAATTGTATTTGGTTTTGGATTATGTTACTTTTTAATATAATTAAAAAAAATGGAATAACGTATTCACTGTAGCGTGAGCCTTAGTGTTTGACCTCCCTATAATAGGACACGACTTCCGCTTTTTTTTTACTTCATCCATGACCATAATTCGTGTTATATTGATGTTAGATAATTATTTCTTTTCCGATCGGTAAAACAGATAAAATGGTTGCTTCCAGGACGTCGAGTATCCGAACGTATTTTAATTGGCCAAATTAGTATTCTGTAAGTAATATAATAGATGTGCAGTAGATCGTCCAAATTCGCTGTTGTGATCTTGGTAATGTGTACTTGACGCCCTGTCAAACATTGTTTTGATATCGTACTCGTAGGAATCGTTCAAGTATTAATAGGTTGGGGAAAAAGCCTTTTCGCATTTTATATGAAAATTCAAAACATTTTTTAATATAATTTATTTACATTTAACTAAAGTATGTAGGTACCATTTTGTTCGATAACTTTTTGCCATCTTATAGGTAGGGACATGATCCCATTGCTATAGAAATTTTGGGGCTTCCGATCAAAAAACTGCGTCAAGTAGTTTTGGCAGTCCTCTCGTGATGTTAACCTGACAAAAGCCTAAAGAATTCTGAAGAGACCGAAACAGGTGGAAATCTGAAGGTGCCAGGTCAGGACTATACGGCGGATGCATTAACACCTCCCAGCCAAACACTCTTAATTTTTGCTGAGTGGTTAAAGATGTGTGAGGTCTAGCGTTATCATGATGAAAAACCACACCCCTTCTGTTGATTAATTCCGGCCGCTTACTCTCAACTTCTTGCTTTAATCTTATCAGTTGTTCGCAGTAGAGTTCTAAATCGATGGTCCTGCCTGGTGGTAACAGCTCATAATGAATAATGCCCTTCCAATCCCACCACACACACAGCATCACCTTGTTGCGAGTTAACCCGGGTTTCGCAGTCAAAGGCCGGTCAGGCTCCACTTTTTCAAAAAAAGTTCATACATACTATATGCGAAAAGACTTTTTCCCCAACCTAATATGTGAGCAGAATTTGAGCCATTTTTAGCCTTTTATGCTTACGTTAAACATTTGAGTTATTTTTTTAAATTGCCCCCTATGTCATCCCCAATAAGCAAATCAAGGTCTCCCCCCCCCCCCTTAAGTGCTTACGTAATATGAACGGCTCGTAGTAATAACTAATTTTTCCTTATTTTTAACCGACTTCAAAAAAGGAGGTTATCAATTCAAATGTCTTATTTTTTTGTATGTTTGTTACGCGATATCTTTGCCAATTGTGGGTCGTATTTGATGATTCTTTTTTTTTTTGAAAGCCTTTGCTACCAAGTTGGTCCCATTTTAATTTGGTGAAGATATGATGAAGAACTTTGGAGATACGGAAGAAACTCCTTATAAAAATTGAAGTCGGTTTTTTTTTGTTAAAAATTTAATTATTGATTACATGATCTCTGTTTTGTCTTATTGTAAATATCTACGAGTGAGTCCACGCGGTGCGTTGTGTCGACGCGACTTACCGCTGTCGCTGCATCGTTTTCCATACAAATAAGCAGTGTACACACGGTGCGCGTCAATGCAATGCACGCATGACCAACTGCAGCCCCCGAGACGACGCGGGAGTGGGACTCATTGCGATTACGTTGTAGCAACGCAACGCGTCTTTTTTGCGTTGCGACGACGCAACGCCCGTGTAAACCCGCTGTATAAATTAATAGTTTTGTTTCTAATGATAACAATCCCTCACCTAATACATGGTGAAATACGTCTATACAATATTTTCTTATAGGGTATTTATTACACCCATTTTGAAAAGTGTCTCAATTAGATTCTATAGTGCCTTTAAATCACACAAGATCGATAAGTGCCGTAAAAAAAAAATAGATTTTCTTTCGCGCGTTATTTTACGAAAACAGTGGACGCCATCTTGTTCTATCGCCGTCATGACGTCAAAAAAGCGTATTTTGCTTTTCTGTGACTGTCACTGGTATTAAAGTCGGTTGTTTATTTTGTAAAAATATTACTTGTTCTATCGGTCAATGCCACTAGTGGTCTGGGTAGACGTTAATAATTTAGCAACGATCTGGTTCCCTTCCCATTCAAACACTTATATCTCTATTTTCCCTTTCTCTATGTTCGTTATCTTTTTCTCTGTTATAGTCGTATTGTAACGTGGGATGAGTAACAACTATAAAGTATAATAAATATATGACAACAATGTTTGAAGGGCCCGTCCCACTTTTTTTTTTAAATGCATTCTAATTCTTGCACCGCATTGGCTGTTCGCTTTTAATTAGAATAAATGTTACCACAAAAATATTTTCTGAAGTTTTCCCATAAATATAAAAGAAATTATA
Organism: Acrobasis repandana; assembly: GCA_963576875.1. NCBI lineage: Eukaryota > Metazoa > Arthropoda > Insecta > Lepidoptera > Pyralidae > Acrobasis > Acrobasis repandana. The sequence continues at coordinate 10,341,713 of OY756237.1, forward strand.
TAATCTGCTCCAGTTCCCATATTCTTACTACGGTATAAAATTTTGTAATAGAATACATATATACGGGGTCTGAAACTAGTTTAAGGGTGAATTCAGTCAATGATACTGAACAACTTTTCCCAAGAAACATGTATGATGATCATATATGGAAAAAAAAATTGCCTCCCATACAAGTTGACCGATCAGAGTTTTTATAAAAAGCAAATAAAATATCTTTCGTATTTCAATACATGTTCCTGGGGAAAAGTTATTCGGAATCATGGACTAAATCTCTAATATAGTTTCATTATATTTTGTATCAAACGTTTCGAATAAGAGTTACATCTTTCGTGGTCGCAGACTGACCATGAAAGCACGTTTGACTCAACAAAATAAGGTTCGTGTTAAGTCCCGTTTATTTGCATAAATCATGTGTTCAAAGGGCGATTATTTAAAAACCAAAAAGTATTTTTATTTAGACTTTTTTTAATAATGTAAAGATTGTTTAGTAATAATCCAGTTTTCACAACCATTTCATCTGTTTTGCAATAGATGATGTAAAACATAGCATGGCTGTTCTGTTGCTATTTGCCTTTATTTAAAACATAGCGCAACATAGTTATATGTTTGAAAAGCTTTTGGACTGGGTTAGGGGAATATTAGGGGAAGAAATAAGACAGAAAGCTAACCTAGAAGCTGCACGACTTAGGACGCAACCAGAACCGTTACTCTATAAAATAAAACGATAGTCGTCCGATAGTATTGTCCTATTTCTCATCTCATCATGTATTAACGCTCAAGCAACATTGAGCGTTAATATATGATGATAAAATCTAATTTGGTTTGACATAGAAATAGGACGTCACTACCGGATGACTATTGTATTATTTCATGGAGTAACTCCCCTGTACGCGCCAAGGCGATGATAACGCCAGTGTGGTGATTGAGAATCTGTTTGTTTGCAGCATAACCAAGGCTTAGTGATACAGCACACTCGTACAGGGAGCTCGCCCGCCCCGCTGCCGTCGCAGCAACAACAACAACAACAACAACTCAACAACAAAGCAACCAGGTAAATTACAATTGTGTTTCGCAACAACTTTATTGAGCCAAAAGCTTATTGCTAAAGCGATCTCTCACTGTCAACCTTTAGAGCATATGCACACGGCGTATTGTAAACACGCCGACGACGTTCAGATGTCTCGCGCTAATGCGCTTTAAACGAAATCTTTACACAAATTTAAAAATTTAGTTGCGCTGTATTCGTGCTGCCACGGCAATACAGACGCGCTGCAGTTGCAATGCAATTCATAAAGAAACCGGCTAGATTGGCCTGAGCAGCCAGAGGATTTGGCTTACACTCTAGCCAGACGGTTTGGAGAGGTCTCACTGATGTTTAAGTATAAGTTTTATTCAGCTTGTATTTCCTAAGTCGCCTTCTACGACATCCACGGGAAGACTTGGGGTGGTCCTATTCTACTCTGCGGGAAACCACACGGCACGTGCATACTTACACCCTGTATAATCAGTAGAGCATAAAATTGGTAAATACTATTTCTTTTCTCCAGAACAAACACATACCCAAAACTGCCGGACAAGTTCCGCGTGCGCTCACCAGAGGCGCCCCCGCCGCCGGAAGAGGAAGTGATCTACTTCTGACACGCGGCGCCGCCCACCAACCACACGCGTTCCTGAGACTGCCGCCTCTCGTAAGGCAGGCCGCTCTTACTGCGAAAACAGGCATTGTCCTTTCATCTTTACTATGAACTCTTTAAAGGTCACTGTGAGAGCGTTTACAGGCATTGTCCTTTCATTTTTACTAGGAACTCTTTAAGTGTCCCTGTTAGTGCATTTACAGGCATTGTCCTTTAATTTCTACTAGGAACTCTTTAAATGTCACTGTGTGCGTTTACAGGCATTGTCCTTTAATTTTTACTAGTGTTACGAAACTGGGGTTCGAATTTGGAGAGAAACGCCAAACTTCGTATGAGAGATTTATTCACTACGGAACCCTAAGATGACACGTGAAGATGGTCTTCCAAACGTCCAAGGTCCAAGTCGTGTAGCAGCTGAGGTCCAGGTATATCGCCAAGGTAGTCGCAGGTACTTCCACTTGTCGCACTAAGGTAGGTTTCCTTCGCTTCGAAGTGATCGCTTTGATAGCTCGTATTGAACTGCCGTGGCGCACCCAACGTTCCCTATTTATATGCGCCATCGAATAGGTCCAAATTAATCTCGAATATTCTACATAGTCGACGAATGTGTTTCGAAGCATCCAGGCGCCGGGTATGTGTGTGAGTGTAACATGGTTAAGCAACTCTAGACTTTATGACACAAGACATATGGGCCAATTTGGCTTGCACCATTCTATCGTAGTATTCGTTCGCGAATATTGTTCGGGAAGATTCTATCTCGTTCGCGACACTAGGAACTCTTTAAAGGTCACTGTGAGTGCGTTTATAGGCATTGTCTTTTCATTTTCAAAGGTTGACTACTAAGTAAGCACACCTGCAATGATGGCGTCTCCTAATATTTATTAACCTGAATACGATATTTGATGTAATTTTTCGTCCACACATTTAGGTTTTAATCCCTTTCATCCTTTTTTGCCCGACTGCGCCAGGAGGGTTATGTTTTTCGAGTGTATATTTGTATGTAAATTTCTTTGGCACGCTCTACAGCCTAAACGGCTTGATGGATTTTAGTTTGAGAGGTGTCGTTAGATTTTTCCTAACTCTGAAAGTGACACTGGGTATATCAAAAATTGAAATAATTCGAAATGGCGGATTTTCGCGCCAAATTATGTGTCTTCGAAAAATTTTTTTATTTAAAACTTTCGTGTAAGGTACTCGTATTAATTTAAAGTTTTTATACAAGGATTACAAAAATATATACAACTTATATTGTTATTAGTTGGCAGTCGGGTTTTTTGTTTTTTTAATAATTACTTGTTCAACAATTAATAACTGATAAAATCGGCTCGATTGCTCATTCACTGCCTCCCGCGCCCCGCCAACCGCAGTAGCGCGCGGGGCGCCTCGTGGCTGCCCCGCACCTCATCCTCTCGGATCGCCTAATAAGAGCGCCTTAAAGGTCCTAGCTGTTGTCCTATAATTATTACTGGGGTCACAGAATTTTACTGTATAATGCCATTGTTTCATTTTGTTTTTATGATTAATTCATATTTCCTATAAATGCGATTTATTAATCATTAGTACTTATTATAACCTATACTTTTAAGTGAACATTTTAAACAGCAATAAAATAATAAATGTTCAATCGTAAAAAGAATTTTTCATACATATAAATTTTAATTACTTTTAGAAAAATATGTTAGTAACATTGAATATATATTTCTGAATAGGGATGATGATTGGGTAAGAAAAGTATTATTCTAATTAGTCCGTTAATTAGATTATCCAAAAATAATGTACCCATATTTTGCAGTTTATCAAAAAAGTAAAAATTCACAAAGATGAGTGTCAAAGTTCCAGGGTGGGGGCTTGTGACGTCACCGATGTGTAAAAATCGTACGAAAGCGTGACGTGAAATTTAAATGCGCTGTATATTCGTTATTTATTGTTTCTCAGAGAAAAGAAAAAATACGTGTACAATATTTTTTAATAATCTAACCGACGGGTCAAAAATATTTTTTCAGTCATCATGCGTGCTTTCAAATTATACAATTTTAAAGTATTTCTTTGATGTACTTAATTGGGACCATAAAATTAAAAAAAAATATTATTTTACGTATAGTACAAACCTATACATTTCAATTTTCATGACATTCCAGTCAAACGAAAATGATCTCTTTACTTGTCTATTTAAAAGTGTACTTTATTTTTAACAGTATTTTTATAGCACTGATATAACTTTAATCGTATTTATTTAATCTTAAAAGATTTTTAACATTCCTTAAACACTTAAAGTTTTTAATAAAAAATGTGTGCAGTCGGACAAAAGAAAAAGAAATAAAATTCCTTGGGTAAAAATTTAAAAATTATAAAAAAAAAATTAAACAAATCAATACACACTGACAGTTATTTTTATATTAAATCACCTTTAAATTCTTACCTAGATGTAAGCACAGTAATGACAGACAATTTTTTTGAGTCTTGCCTTGCGTTACGTGGATGTCATCGACGGATTCAGTTCATTTCAGTCACACACTATTAGGCGTTTGAGGAAGACGAAAGATTCAGTCTCTCTGTCGCACACACGGATCCCTATGACACACATTAAATCCTATAACACCTAATAAAATCGCTACAATCACAATGTTGTAAAAAAAATTGCACTAAGAAAGAGTTTGAAGCGTATTTAAAAAAAAACTCAAAAATGATGAAGGACGGGCGAGATACTTTTAAGGACTATTTAACTAACTAGCGGTCTAGAATAGGTATTGTTACACTAGTTGTTCGGTAAAACATTGTCTTGTTGTTTATACTGTGGTTGTTTCACGGTGTCGATTTCCACTGCGTTATAAAAGAACTAAGTGCCAACATCAAAATTGATAAGTACTTATTTTCAATCTTACTAAGTGACGTTAAAACTTCGAGTGTATTATACTAGTAGTTCCTTTCGCGAACACGTAACCCATTTTTAATTACTGGCCCCACATATTCAAGTTTCAATTCAGTAAGTAAAAGGAAACTAGGTACATGTCGTATATCATTCTGAGTATGAGGGTTCAGTTATTTAACCAAAACGCTAAACGTTATTCGCTGTTTTATGAAACCGAGCTGTAATGGCGAAAAGTTTTGTTTTGGCAGTTAGCGAAGTATAGAATCTAACTGCGACATATCTAAAGTGAAGCGTCAAAATATAATAATTTATTTTCCATTGTTTAAAAAAATCAAGTTTAATTTGTTCTTGTGCAGTTTAAAACGACAGTGAAACAGTTGCTTACGTACGATTAAAGCTAGATAGTGATCAACTGTTTTGGAAATATTATAAACCTGTTGTTATTATACATTTTGATACTACGATTCCTTCACTATGCCAGATTATGTGTATATTAATTATAAAAAGTATACTAATCATAGTGACAATAGAATTCGAATTATGAGAAAGTGAATATATATGTGAGATAGTTAATATACACATCAATCTAATCTGTACAATACACTTAAACATATACAAAATTAAAGCACGCTATTTTTCCAAAAACAAAAAAATATAAAGCTTCTATATTTTTGTCATGCTATTGTTAAAGTAAAACATAAAATAAATATAGTGTTGTCATCTTCAATGGCAAATACATAGCTATACTTTTTGAAAATATGTTTCATGCTATCCTTCTCTTATTAATACGTATAGAGAGAGATAGCACGAATGATATTAGCTTCAATTTTATCTTTACATTGACCATCAAAGCTGAAACATTGGCGGGTGTAACAAAAAAGTGTACACTTGTCGAAGTATAGATTCATAGAATAACTGTTATCGGTGTAAATATGTTGAAATGTTTATTAAATGTAATAGGAATATTATATTCGCGAATATCAGGTTAATTATATAACATTTATATATTAGAGTGGCAATTGTATGATTCACAATATTTAGACTAAATGCGGTATTTTTTTTAATTCTATACGAAGCCTTTTTGTGTGGCTAAAAGTACGTCACAGCTGGTTTTTGATAATTTTCAAAATTAAGTATTTTTTAATTGATTGTTTCTAATTTTGTAAAATACCTACAATACAAATTATCTTTATTGCACCATAATAATATCGATTAAACGCCGAAAATTTTGTTTGAATTTTGAGATAGTCACTGGAAAATCAGTACAAAATCCATGACAAAATATGTGAAACAGAAAATGGATAAAGCTGAGATTTACAATAGCAATTGCCATTCTAGCGGCCGAATTCACAAATACAAGTCAAAAAATCTGCTCAGAATAATAAATAAATATTGGTATTTGACTGCGTCTGTGTTTTCGGCTGACACGCATTTATTATAGGTTTGTGTGCAGGCATTATGTGCAATATAGATAAATACACATGAACCTAAAACAAAATAAAAAAAACTAAAATCAGCTTATTTTTATTATATTATATTTACCTTATTGAGATCTTGGGTTTATTTGACGTCACATATTGATTTATATTGAACTCTTCAAATCAGGGCCATAGTCAGTAGGGTTACTCCAAAAGCGGTACGCAAGACGTACGTTACTGCATATCCGCGTTTCAGTGTCAAGCAACATTGAGCATTAATACACAATGATAAGTCTAATTCGTTTTGACATATGAATAGGACGTCACTATCGGACGAATATCGTTTTATTTTATGGAGTAACCCCTACGAATAATAGTACGAGTATAATTATTCGTGGAGTAACCCCCCAGGCCAAGTTCAATATTACTTTATACAAGTAATTTACGTATCTTAAAAATATATTGGTATAAAATACTTGCACACAACAGTTGTTTAGCTCTAAATACTGTTGTTAAAGACCTTATAAGACTATTTAACTATTTTTCGTGCATTTACTGTAATACTTTTTACTATTTAGTCTTTAGAGAAGGTGATATTTTAAACTATTTTCTCGTTTAGGATATCTTTCATACTGTACTGTATATATTGACGTTGATGTTTGAATATATGACTGTAAGATATATTATAAAAAATTATGTCTAATAAATTAATCAGATTTTATGTAAACAAATATGTATTGCAATAAAATTAATGGAAACAAATCTATGGAATCATGGCAATCATAGACGATAATCGTTTTGGAAGTTGTGTATAAAAATTAATTAAAAAAATATATAAATTTAATTTTTCTACTCATCTTTGCGTACGACGCTTTGTGCGTGTGATCACATAGCAGTATTAATATGCGTTTTCCTGATACATTGCTTGTTATATTCTCAAAATATGTAATTGTCAATAACAGGCAAGCAATGAAACGCAAACCGCTGCCGCCAACCGCTCGGTCTTGTGTCGAAGCCGTGAGTTTGTGAATGCTTGTAAATACGTGGCTTTGATGTGTTTATGACGAGAACTGTCTTATATAGTCGCCGTGTGTGTACTTACATCACACGCACATAACGGTATGCGTAAATATCTGTAGAAAAATCTATATTTAACGTTGCTATATCGGTCTTCAGAACATCATGACAATAAATATATATATTTCCTCTGAATGATTGTGACACGCCCAGAACTCCTATTTATTGTAATCAATATTTTTGCACTTAAAAGAGGGATTGGTTACATCGCTACATGACATTCGTGGTAACACGAATGCTGTCGTGGATATGTTATTACAGTATAGGCAAATTAGTGCGCGACTGGGCTTCGGTGATCATATGTAATCACATTCAAAACAAATCTGTATTACAAGAACATAGTCTTATTAAATTTGTAACGATTCTTTAAAAAAACCTAAGTAATTATTTTTAAATGAACAGTTAGTTCCCAGCCGGAGCAACTTGTTACGTACGACTTAGCCTTACTAAATACAAGGGCGTTTGGCTAATCAATAATAAACTACTTTCCATACAAAAATTATGAACTAACAAAATAGAGGAACATTGTTTTTGTATTGAAAGTCGTTTAGTATTATTTTATTAACGAAACGCACCTAATGTTTTGCGATTGAACAATCTTGCTCTAAATACATGAACCTCCGCACATTAGTTCACTAGTCGCGGCTAATAATAGTGTCGATGTCACTAATGGTCGTGGCCAGGCTTTGCTAAAGTTTTGTGACCCTGCTCATTTTGTGTCTGCCATTAAGCGTTTGATAGCTGCGATCAGTGGCATAATGTGCGGATGCTCTTACGGAGTTCTTTAAACTAAGGTCATTGATCGTTGTATATATAGTTAACATCTCTTATTTCTAAGTTTAATTCGATCAGATTTCACTCCCAATCGATGGCCAGAAATGTTGCATTTAAAATTGTTCCTTGTAATGTATATTTCTTGTTCACTCGATATTTGCTAAGTCTAAGCATCGCATTTAGCCGTTATAAAGTTTTATAAATGTTTTTCATCACAACAGAAATGTTATTAGGGTTCACATCTGTCAGCACGGAACAGCATTTTTCAATGCTGCTATCCTTTTCTGTGGCTCAGAACCGTCGGCATCAAAATGCGGCAGCATCGCCGAATCCGCGGCGTACCGTCGCTCCCTCTCTCTCTCTCTAGCAAATGACGGTTCTGAGCGACCAAAAACGATAGCCGCATAGAAAAATGCTGTTCCGTGCAGTCAGATGTGCCCCAACACTTATTATGCCACCTAGTTTTGGTCTCTTCAGACCTGAAGACGCCGCTGTGTAAGTCTGGTTTGATATCATTCAGAATATAATCATGATCGTTGCCCTCCCCACTTTTCATTTTATTGATGTGTCATGTTCATGCACATCATCCCTGGCAGCAAATCAAATTAAACCTTATGTCTTTGACATTAAGTTTAAAACCAATCTAAAAATTATACCTGCAATGCCCGGTTAAGGGTTATTACGTCTTCGTTAACGCGATAAGGAAAATAAAAAGGGGCAGGAAATAGTCGACGATTTAAATTCAACTAGGTTTAGTATCATGCCAGACTACAACAGGCCCTGATTTTTATGGATGGGAGCCACGATGGTGAAAGATGTCTAGTTACATTGCAATGAAATATAGATAATTTTTATATTTTTTAGTTTATCAAATTATAAAAAAATCACAAAGATACGAAATATTCAAATTCCGGCTTGCTTGTGACATAAAAATGTGTGAAAAATATTATTTGATAATCTAACTTATGGGCTGATGGGCCAAAAATATGTCTTTTTTCCGGAGTATCTAAGTAGACTAAGAGAAATAAAAAATCTAAGTTGCAGTGCAGTGTAGCTAGAAATCTCACCTGAAATAGATGTGATATTATTGCTTGTGATAAAGTAAAAGTGGCTACAAAGTGACAAGGTATAAATTATCTACTAATTAACTAGTTATCATACGGTTCGCACCACAAAATACAATTTTGTGGATGATGATTAAAAAAATGACTTTGAAAGTCATCCACTTTTTTCTGCCCTACGATTATAATGACTCTTAAAGCATGGAGGAACAATACAAGGGGACTTCATACTTTATTAGATTTTTAGTTTAAATGTTGTAGCTAGATAGATCCAGCAAGTTTTTGATTTCTATGCTAGGTATTAAAAATAGTATCTTGAAATGTAAACCGTATGCGAACTAAAATATTTATTTGAAATAATTAAATTTATACAGCCACCAAGGAGCATGCCCTTTGCAAATAAAGTGCTTTAACGCAATGCGGCTTCTGTTGTTATACACTTTTATAACTTAACATCCGTGCCTTTCTAAAGTAAATTAAATTTTATTTTAAAACCTATCCCACTATATCGTTAGTTCGTAATTATCACAAAATTGTTTCACTCATTTCAGTATTTCTACCACTCGACGTAAGATTACGGTGTTTCCGAACGAGTTTTAGGGCCAAAGACGAAGGACAAAGCCCCAAAGTTTGAAAGTAATTCTTTCTCACTCTCACATATAGCTCTGTCCCGTTTTTATGCCCCATAGAACCCATTCGTGGGCACTTTGGCGTATATTCATAGAGGACAAACGTGCGCAAACATTGTGCTTTTCTTCATTTAACAATAGAGTGAAAAAGCGCTATATGCCATCATTACCGATCATTACCATAGTGAAGAGTGAGATGGCATGACGTTTCGAGCTGCGTGTATCCTCTATCGAAAACACGCCTTTAATTTATTATTTAGTCAGATGTCAGTACTTAAAAATCGTAGCATAAAATAAGTTTCGTGGCAATATGTAAACATTATGTAAGTTTAAGCTTTAATCTACTATAATTTTTCGTTTAGTGTCTCAACTTGGCGAATTCCCTCCATTTTATTTTATTGTTTGTGGCAACGACAATACGACCGTGTATTGCTCAATATCGCTCATTTTATCCTAAATGTAGTTTCATTGATATTATAAATTGTGTGTTTATTTGTCCATACAAATGGTTTAGTATGTTTTGTTTGTCGGTTTGATCTGTGACATTGCAGGCGATGCCTGTTATATTTAGAATAGAAGAATGAAATAAACATTTACTTAGTATCATTTTGCCTTTTTATTTATTACCCGACTACGGCGTAGCCAGGAGGAGTATGTTTCGCCGCTAATGCCGCTATGTATGTGTGCACGTTCATATGTTTCCTCGTATCCTCAATGATATCCATGATACCTTGATAATGAGGTGTCGTTGGAAGCGTCTTGGTTGCTGCTGGTTAGAGGCTATATGTGACGTTTCACGGGTAAAGGTACCTTATAGACGGTGGCGCTTAGGATGTTTAGAAAAACAATTCGTACAATCAACGTATCTTGAATAAACACAATGTCGTAAGTGCCACCGTCCATAAGGTACCTTTAACCGTGGAACGTCACATATGACGTTACAGTAAATTCAATATGGCGTCCTTTTTAAGTAAATAACATTTTTTTTTAGCTTTATTTGCAATTAGTCAATTCTGACAATAAGCAGATGAGGTGTGTGCTTCTTGGCATTTTGGGTGCTGCTCTCTGCAGAGCAAGCCCATTATTTTTCCCTTTTTTCATCCCTCTATGTCCATGTCGAGGGATGAAAAAAGGAAAAATAGTAATTAACATAGAGGTAGGATTATTGTATCTATAGGTACATAGAGCGGCAACTCCTATTTACACAAGCAAAAAAAAAACGAGACCAATTTCGAATGTTGTTTACTATGGAATGAGTCACTTTCAGTCCCAGGTGCGGCGGGAAAGATAATTGTAAAAGTTACAAGGTCTTTGGTAATTAACTAAAATAAACTAAATCGAATCATACCGTGTGGGGTATCAAATGAAAGGGCTTAATTGGGTAGTTTCCTGGGTCAAAATAAATTATTTGGTACTGGTATGAGAATAAAACGTCACAAAATAATGTCACTTGTTATTCACATCCACTTTGAACGTGATTTTAGATTTATAAATGCAGAAAAACGCATATGATTAGGAGCGCTATTTGACTTCAAGAAACTATGACGTCACAGTCCGATATTTTATACAAATCTCATAGAAAGTTTGTTTTGACGTTTAGAAAAAAGTTGCTGATTTGACTTGTTGGAAACTAGCGGATTAGCACAATTCAAACATACATACATATAAGTCGTTTCTCCCTGCTGTACTTGCATCAACTGGATCAACGTAACAAACTATATCTTGTACACCATGACACAAGCACGGAAGCAGACATTTTTTTTTATGTCTAGGACGGCAAACGAACAAGCGGGTCACCTGATGTTAAGTGATCACCGCTGCCCATGGACAACTGCAACACCAGGGGTGTAACAAGAGCGTTACCGGCCTTTCAGGCCCTTCCAGAGGGGGGAGGGGTGGGGGTGCTCCGGCTCTCCCACTCACCGAACGAAGCATAGAAGCGAAGACATCTGTCACACACACACTCGTAGTACGAGAACAGAATGAAGCAGATTCCTAAGGGCTTGGCTCTACAGACGTTGAGCGCTTCGCTAAGCTCCAGTGGGTCCTGGCGGAGCGACCCTTCTTATTTTTTCAATTAACTGTCCCACTTGTCTGAATGAAATTTTACTTTGGAGCGAACGTAAAGAGAATAATAATAAAGCTTTTGAAGCAAATGTGAGTGAAGGAGTAGGTCGGGGTCGCCCTCGACGAACTTACTGCAGACATTCTTAAAAAATGAGAGGTCAGAAGTACCCATAACGAAGTGATGAGGATTGTAGTAAGTGGAGTTCCAAAGCATCTGCCTATACCCCTGTGAGAAACAGGCGTGATGATAGGTATTTACAATAGAAGTAGAACGTAGCTCGTTGAAGTGGCAGTGGGCGGGATACATAGCGCGACGAACCGATGGCCGATGGGGTAAAAAGGTTCTCGAATGGCGAGCACGTAGCCCGTCTGATTACCTTGTGGGTACAAGGTGTTCAGACGACGTGTCTAAGGTCGCTGGAAAGCGCTGTATGCAGGCCGCTCTAAATCGGTCATTTTGGACATCCTTGGCAGAGACCTATGTCCAGCAGTGGACGTTATGGGGCTAAAATGATGATGATGAATAAAACCACGAATTTAGTGATAGCTATTATTTCAATGGAAGCAAATAGTTACAAAAATGTCAAGGATATGATATAACCTATTTTGTATTTCAAACTAGGCGTGTGATAACAATCACGCAAGTCTTTCATTGAATAGGCAATTAGACGCGACTAGGTATTTGTTCAATCAATATTGCCGTTTCCTACTGAATACAATTCAATATACAACGTGTTAATTAAATAACGCAAAACCTCTCAGATACCAGTACCTCAGCCCATGAAACTGAACAACTTTTGTTCTACAAATTTCACGAAATCAAAAAAAAATATTTGAATTATCATACAAACTGGTCAGCTGATCGAGTCAATTTGTATGAAAATCCGAATTAAATTTTTGGCATTTTGGGAATGTTGTAGAACAAAAGTTGTTCAGTTTCATGGACTGAGTTACAAACTGAGAAGTTTTGCGTTATTTCATTAACTGTATAATTTGAACAACATCGTTCTAGCTAAAAGCTTTAATTTAAAAGAAAATATTCCTAAAACTTTTTATAAGGCAGATATAGTCTATTCATTCAATTGGGTGGGATGCTGTCGGCGCGCTTCAAAGGCGGCTTCGGCTTTCACAAAGACGCGGCCTTTGTTGCGCTCCGAACGGCATCCACACCAATTTAGCAAATGAACTATATAAATGCTATGATTTTTGACTCTAAAACAAAAGGTTTACAGAATGTAACAGTCAAACAAACTTAACATAATATGTATAAGCTCAATCTTATATTTATATTTTAGATAATTTGAACAAGCAGCTTAAAACTAGATTTTCCTATACCCAGTAATAGGAAACATAAGTAAAATATTTCAACAATAATATCCAATATTCAAGAAATAATTAATAAATTGGGGTTAGTTAACCCTAACAACACAAAATTAGCTTTAGTGACCAGCTGTGGAATATATTTTCTTGATACATATAATATTACTTATATTATACTGATTCTTTATTCTTTTCGTCTCAGTATCGAACCGTCCCCATGGGGCCAGTAGAACAAATACGAATCTCAACCTTATTACATTGACATAAAACAATTGATTCCTTAGCAAAAAAATTGACCTTGGAGGAGGGGTTAAGAGCGGTTTCGCACTACGTCCGATCCGAATCCGTGAAGTAGTGCGAAACCGCTCTCACACATAACAAAAGATCGAGTAGTGCTACTCACGGATTCGGTTCGGATTCGGATCGGACATAGTGCGAAACCGCTCTAAGAGTTCTGCGCCAAACTGTCGGTCTTCAGCACCTTTTTTTCTATGTCTATAATATCTAAAAAGCAATTTTATTACATCTTTTGAATGACACATTAACAAACGAGCTATGAAATGCAGACAACTGCCGGTCACCACGTGAACCCGTTTCCAAACCTTAGGGTTCTGCCTGCAGCATCGTAAACGCATAATTCATAGCATAAAAATCAAAATATAACTAGTTACATACAATTTGTAAGTTAACTAATACTAAATGGGAGTATTCAACTATGATATATCCACCTCACACAATACAATCAAGGCACTCTTTCCATTACTTCAGCAAACAGTCTTTTGAGTAAAACTAAACAACTAATTGTATAATAAAAAGCGGCCAAGTGCGAGTCGGACTCGCCCATGAAGGGTTCCGTAGCAGCAAGTAACATAATATAAAAGTTTTAAAGGTAAATTGCGGTTTACGACTTATGAAGTATTAAAAAAAAACTACTTACTAGATCTCGTCCAAATCAAACCAATTTTCGGTGGAAGTTTGCATGGTAATGTACATCATATATTTTTTTTAGTTTTATCATTCTCTTATTTTAGAAGTTACAGGGGGGGGGACACATTTTACCACTTTGGAAGTGTCTCTCGCGCAAACTATTTAATTTAGAAAAAAGTGATATGCGAAACCTCAATATCATTTTTGAAAATCTATCCATAGATACCACACAAGCATGGGGTTGATGAAAAAAAAATAAGTTTCAGTTCTAAGTATGGGGAACCCCCATAATTTTTTTTATTTCTATTTTTGTGTGAAAATCTTAATGTGGTTTACAGAATACATCTACTTACCAAGTTTCAACAGTATAGTTCTTATAGTTTCGGAAAAAAGTGGCTGTGACATACAGACGGACAGACAAACATGACGAATCTATAAGGGTTCCGTTTTTTGCCATTTGGCTACGGAACCCTAAAAATGGCTTTACTCCTGACGATTGTTAATTACTTTTTGATTAATGCACAAACAGGAAAACAAAATTACTGCCAAATCCTTATGCATTTTAGATCCTGGCTGAATGAGCGTAGTTTTTTTAGTTGTGAGTCACAGAAAATGAGTTGCGTAATTGTTTCTGCATTTGGTTTCATATGAAAGTCCTGTTTGTACCACACGGCGACAAAAATGAGTTGTAAGTTTCTATAGAACTTACAACTCATTCGCATCGCAGAAATTGCACATCTTATTTTTTACGACTCACATCCCAAAGAATTATGCTGCATGGCTGGGCATTTATACATAGTCAAATAACAAAATTAAACAGATTTATAGAATATCCCTTACATGCTCATTAACTGGCTTTTCCCAAATCTGCCCCGAAGTATATAACCTGTATACTTTATTGCTCAATAAGCTCTCTCCAAACTTCAACATGGCTCCTTCAAACTGATGTTGAAACACTTCCATCTGTGTCTCGTTATATCCAGCACCGTATGGATGGTAAATCTTAGGGTCCCTACATTCCGTATACTTATGCGCTCCCAGTCTATCTACTGGTATAAACTTATAGCTAGAATTCAACTTAAACATATCATCAAACGATGACATGGTATCTAAAACTCTTACGTTAATGGCCTTATTGCTCTGAGGTAATTTATAATAATGTGTTTTCTTCATAATATTGGGATGGCCAACTTCAGAGTTATCGTCATCTTTCTGATTTAAGCAGAACAGGAGAGGTTTAACCTCAAGCGTCCTTACTTCTCTTTGTGGGTCCATATCATCAAACAGTCCTTTGAGATTGGCATTAACTCGAGGCACCAAAAACTCATCCCAAGATAAAACTACCACATGGCTTGCCCTGTTGGCCTCATCTCTATCATATCTAAAGTGTCTGAACAAACAGTCCATCTCTATAGCATTCCTAACAATATCGTAAGATTTAGCAAATACAAACGGGTAGTTCAATGGGAAAAACTGTATGTTCCATTGAGTGATATCAGCCGGTATCAAATTCAGTCTTCTTACGATATCTTCAGATATCATACTATCGTAAATAGTGAAACTATTCACACCCATCATGTGATGGAAAACTAAGAACTCTATAAAGGCATCCCGGGACACCAACGGCACCTGATTGGGTATCACACAGATAGTTGGTTCTACCCTATTAACAAACCTTATGGTACTTCGCTCTGGTGGCTTACGCTTCGTATTAACTTCTATAAGCCTGTTAATAGGTGCATGTATTGGATTAATATTATAATCATTAATGTAAAAACTCACACCTGTAGGCTTACCTAAATCTCTGTTCAAAGAGCAATGGAATATGTATAATCTTAAGTCGTTTATTGGCTCAGAGATAGTTTTGTATGTGAATCTACCAGTTTTTGGCTTAGAATTGTTCTCTAGCCATAAATTACAGCGGAAATTAGGCCTCACGTGCGCCTTGCCTATAACAATGGTGTCGACATTGTGCACGTGAGTCCGCGTCAGCTTCTCATACTTCTGATAGGACCTCAAAAATGATGAGTAAGAATAAAAGTTGTTATCAATTTCTTGAAATAGAGGCGGGGTTTCGCGGACCTCCATGGAAGAGTTTCGTAGTATTTCGGAAAGCAGGGTGGCGTTAAATCCCGGGCCACAGAACTCTATTTCAGATAGGCCTGGCTTACCGAAGAAATTGAGCACTTCTAGCACATATCGCAGTCTGTAGTACTCGTGCCGGTAGATAAGCAGCGTCACGATGCTCACGCAGCACACGATCACTAGTATCAGCTGATAGTACTTCCTCATTATATCTGGTGATTTGCGGAAGGTCGTGGTCTTGGTCTTCATTTATTTTATTAGGTACTAAGATTTATTCGCCGGGATCTGTAAGTAAATTTTACGCGTGAATTCCAAAAGTTGCACGTCAATCTTATTTATGTATGGGTCTAAATCTTATACAACAATATTTAAGTTTATAATTGTAGCTTACGCGTTTTATTGCAACATAATAACAAATAAAATAATTAAACTTAAATAAATATAGTGAGCTCCGAAGACATGAAATAAACTGTCATGTCATTGTCATTCATCTGTCAATGTCAAAACAATCCAGACCAGATGGCTGCAGCACATAGACAAACGCCTATTTCTACAATGCCTAGGCAATGTATAAAAGCCTGAGGTGTCCAAGCAATGTAAGAAAAATTATGTATGAATATTAAAGTCCATTACATACTTTACCTAGGTAATGGATACAATTCCTAGGAATTGTATTGAGTACCTAGTTCCATCGGCAATGTGTGTAATCTATTAATTAGTAACGGAAGGTAGGTAAGGTAGGTTATGGTTGTGCAATGAGTGTAGTGACCACTGACCACTTCACAGGAACAAGCGAGCAAAGCGAGCCAGCGTCGACTAAGTGACGAAAGCTGGGCGAATTTAATACATTTCCGATCGCTATTATATACATTACCGGCTGCACATTCGGTATTGTATAGATAGAATACCTAGGCAAAGTATAAAATAAATAATATTTTATACATTATAACCAATGGTCGAATAATCGGATGCATTGCATATTTACCTACACTTCCGCTGGTACCTAACAGAGCGTTGATACAACCACCAACATATAATAAAAATAATTGTATTTCACAGATTCGTCTTTGCGATTTATTGTTTACATATAGGTAGTACAGTTGTATAGCCACGTATTAGCCTTGCACAGTATTTTAGAGAGGGTAACTTATAACGTTCTTTAAAATACTATGCAAGGCTAATACGTGGCAATACAAATAAAGTATATGTAAACCATAAATCGCAATGAATCTGTTAAATACAATTATTTTTATTATATGTTGGTGGTTGTATCAACGCTGTGTTAGGTACCTACAAGCGGAAGTTTAGGTAAATATGCATCTGATTATCCGACCACTGATTATAACATTACCTACACGTTTTAGGTATTCTACACATTGCCTAGGTATTGTATAAAATACCGGATTATACAGATTGTCGGTAAGTCCGGTAACATATACAAATGCAATAATGAATGAGCGAAAAAAGAACAATGACTGACCTTGGAGAACACATTTTAAAATATTAAACATCAAAATTACGTACGTTATTTTAGTTTATTTCACGTAAACACATGAGTTGATTTGACACTTCTTCATCTAAGCAAGTTCCCAGTTGTATCCTTAGCTGTGCAGTGTGCTGTTTTAGCGCCCGGGGTGCGCTTTCCCGCTTTTTCTTCTCCAAATGAATGATCCGGCTGCAATTTTATGACCGGCCATCTGCCTGACGTCAACCCTCTTTGGAAATGTATTTGTGCGAAAAGTTTTTCAATCGGCCGCCACCCGACGTTAACCCTCCTTGGGGATGCAATTGTATTGTATGTAATACAATACAATATGTTGTGTTGTGTTGTGTTGTATGTGTGTGTGTGAATAGTCACTCACTGTAGTCCATTAAACGACCACCCGACAAAGGCGACGGGGCGGCGGCGGCGGCGGCTCGTTCAGAGAAAAAAAAAAAACCGGCCAAGTGCGAGTCGGACTCGCGCACCGAGGGTTCCGTAAAATATATTATGTGATGTAACTAAAAATTTATGGTTTTCGTAATTTTTCCTTTATCTATGCTATAAGACGTTGCTTCGTACCAAATTTCAAGATTCTGAGTTCACGGGAAGCACCCTGTAGGTTTTGATTCCCTTGCAAGTGTCGAAAATTTGCGGCATAAACGGCTGTATCTTTTGATTGCGTTGGCTTAGAAGTTTGATTTTTTCACAGCTTCAAGGGACAGTAGACCTGAGTAATTGATATAAATTTCAGCTTCATACCTCCACGCGTTCCTGAGAAAAAGGGTCTTGACAGACGGACGGACGGACGGACAGACGGACAACAAAGTGATCCTATAAGGGTTCCGTTTTTTCCTTTTGAGGTACGGAACCCTAAAAATTTAAGCCGCTGTTAAGTTATACCCATGGATTGCCAAAGAAATACAAATCGGGGGAGCCTGTTACCCTAGAGACCGCGTCCCCAGGTGGCGGATAGGGGGTGCTCGTCCAGTCTGACTGGAAGGGCTAGAGGGAAATAAAATACCTCTCGCGGACCACACAGGCCGGAGAGCTCACTCCGTTAACAAACCCCACTAGTCGGCTTCTCCGACATATCCGGAGTAGAGGCGGTCAGTGGGCTGGGCGCTTGGGCTGGAGCGTGCAGAAGAGGCGACGGCGGAAGAACCCCAAGTGGGTCAACGGTGGCGTTCACGATCCTTCAGAAGAATTACAGTCTTGGTGTCAGGTGGCAACCGACCGTAAAAATTAAAGCCAAAACTTTTCTCCTAGTCCTATAATGGAGGAATAGGACTAGGAGGGCCGACCCCAAAAGATATGGGAAATAGGCTCGGGAGAAGAAGATTACCAAAGAAATACAAATAAATAAAAATATACAAAAAGCATGAGATTTTAAAATATAAGACAAATTACCAAAGAGCAAGAAAGGATGTACCTCAAATTACTATGTAGGCTATGTAGTTCTTTGATAAAAAAAATATTACTTTTCTTTTCTTCGGCGGCAGTCGGGTAAAATGTATTGCGCGGTGTGCCAATTTGGTAAAATGTCTTGGTGGAAATTATAAAAAATAAAACTATCATAGATAACTCAAGATTTCACGATTCACGATTCACGGAAATCACGGAAAACGAAACAAAACGAAAAGCAAGCAAGTCATCGGCGATTTCGAGGCATAATTGTATGTATTGGTTATAAATAAACTATTCCAACTATGTCAGCTAATAATGAAGATACTTTACGGCAGTTTTGTGACGTGACCGGCGCCGACGAAACTCGGAGTAGGTTCTTTTTAGAATCTTCTAATTGGCAGCTCGAAGTGAGTGATTTCCTTGTCATTTTATATTTTCAGTGTTTTTGTTGCAAATGTTTTGCTTTTAAATTATTTCGTCGAGTTGGTGGACGTTTCAACTTCAGTTAGTACCAAATATACTGATTTATAAGGTTAGCAAGTATAATTGCTTGGTTATTATAATAGCATAGTCACTGTATTGGATGTAATCTTGCTTCTGTTTATATATGTGCATTAGAATGTCACTGTTCTCTGCTTGATTTGTCTACATTCGAATATGGTATTCCATTGTTTATGAACAAAATATTGTGCCTCAAAAGTTTTTTATTTAGTACCTACCTGCGGTACCTTCTGATTTCTTTTTAATATTTATGTAGGATTCAATAAATAATTTATCTAATAGAAAGACTAAACTAAAACCAACTAAAACAAACCCTGTCTTTTTTGATGTCCTAACTAATCAGCAATGAAAATATTTCAGGTAGCATTATCAGCATTCTATGAGCACGGAGGTAATGTAGAGGAGGCCCCTACAAACACTGCAGCCCCAGCTTCATTGCCTACATTAATTGATAGTGATATGGAGTCACCTCCAGGGTCGCCCGAGAGGCCTCAGAAAAAAGACAAGAAAAAACCAAGTTCGAAGTTCGCTACTCTAGATTCTCTACAACAAGAAAGCTCCAGTGATGAGGAGGAAGGCAAGTAGTATTTTATTTTTAGCTAATTCATTCATCATTCTACCACAAGACCGTTGCTTTCCAAATTGTATTTGGACATGCTTTCTTAATATCCTAGTCTGACAACCTCTGTGGCCTTCCAGTCTGCCACTCTGGAGGTTCTGGGTTTGATCACCATCTAGGGCAAGTTGGAAAATAGCCTTTTTCAAATTGTCTTGGGTCTTTAGTTTATTTAATAAAAATTTTGTATTGTTGAGTTATTATTATCCCATAACATAACTGTAAACTTACTTTGGGGTTAGCTCAATCAATGTGATTTGTCCCTATATAATATATTTTTTTAAATATCTCGAATGTACATACATGCATATTTATTACGTTTCGAACTTTCTAGATAATAGAAAAATAAAGATAGAAAAGATTCACATTTAAGAATTTCATTACCTAAAATGTATTTAACCCATCAAGTGTCAAGCTCAGTGAAGTTGATTTTCTATAAATGAAGGAGATCAACTGGATGCTTGATGGCTATTAGTTCACTGAAATAGTAAACACACTGTAGATATTTACATTCTGTAGTTAAAATAAAACACAGAAAGACATCTCATGTAAGTAAATAAAATCAAAATTGTAAAAACTCCAGACCTCAATTGGATCATAAAAAGAGTTAAAGAAATCCAAGAACGTTTTCAAAGACAAGCATTATCAACAAAGCAATGTACTGCAACTGAATGCTTTGAAAACTGTAAAGAACCGGAATGCTCAAACAGTCTAGCAATCGCTGAGGAATTAAAAGATGTAGAAAGAGAATTGAAAAATGTGTTAAACGAGAAAAACAATTTGATAAATGAAATAGAGAGATTGAAAAATGAGAATAATGAGCTTAAGGCAGAGATTGCAAGATTGAAAGACAAGAAGACATTGAGAATTAATGACGAACTTCATAATTATGATGAAGGTCTGTAAGATATAGATCACCTAAGTACAAATAGTTAGATTTTTTATTAAAAATTTGTGACATCTGTTTCGTTGTATTAGGAATTGACAAGCATTCTGGATTAGATTACCTTTCTGTGAAAAGTTTGTTACAGATTTGTCCTAGTGTTAGGAGCTTGACTTTTCCCCTCAATCTGCCACCAGCTGATATACGATGAAGAGCAGTGTTAAACACTGACTTATTGTCCTATGTACCCTGGGTGGGGCACTTAAAGCTGTCGGCCCCAAACGCCATCTAGCGTTTGTTTAAACCTATCCTAGGATTGGTTCTGGTCTACCTTTCGGGGTGTGGAGGTCAGACGGCAGTCGCTCTGTGTAAAAACCAGTAACCTCGTCAAATCACCTAGGTTAGGTAGAGGACCCTGGGCTCTGCAGTGTTACCGCTGAGAATGCAACCGGGAATACGCTCGGATGAGGGGTCCCCTGGGTGAGGCAGAGGCCAAATCACTTAATTTCTGCTGCTATTGCATATACATAATATTGCATATTAATATACATAATTTAGAATGAACAAGGTATATTCGTAGCCTATGCTTCCAATAGTGATGTTCTTTGATTCATATACATCTCTTTTTAATTATAAATCTAAAATAATCTAATATAAAAATCTAAAACAAAAAGAACGGAATAAAATGGTCCATGCCATTGCCACTGTATAATTTTAATTATACTATCATTTGTTGCAGGTCAGGCATTTTACGCTGGAGGTTCTGAACGTTCTGGACAACAGATTCTTGGGCCCGGGAAGAGCAGGAAAGATAT
Organism: Acrobasis repandana; assembly: GCA_963576875.1. Lineage (NCBI taxonomy): Eukaryota > Metazoa > Arthropoda > Insecta > Lepidoptera > Pyralidae > Acrobasis > Acrobasis repandana. The sequence continues at coordinate 10,363,276 of OY756237.1, forward strand.
TGTATCGGAGATGTTCAAGAGTGTCAGAGAGTGAGTATTAATTAGATAGATGAATGAGTATCAAAAAGTCACATTTTTAACCGACTTCAAATTTAGGTTTTCAATTTGACGCATTCTTTTTGTGCCCCGATTATTCAAAGACGCCCAAACCGATTTGGAATATCGTTTTTTCATATGAAAGAGTATGTTGTGTGTGTGTATTGTCAGGTGTGGTCTCATAGCAATTTTATCAAGATCGAAATTAAATCAAAAGAACTGGAAAAATATGTCGTGTAACTAAGTATACATTTGTTGCGTACCTACCTTTTAGCTTTTCTGAAGTCAGTTTTTAGTTTTGAATCTATATGGATAGAGATCCGTATATGGGTACGTAATCCAAATTTATGTACGACATAAGATAAAAAAGTTGGGAAAATGATTTTCGATCGAGACCAAGTAGTTACCGCACGTGTTTATCAAAACTGCCGCATGACCCCGATGAACTCGAATACGAATACGTATACTCGCGCGGCTAACGACGGACTCTGTTACGCTATCAATTGATCTCACGTTTTTACTTTCGACTTAGTCAACATTTTTTTTTCTGAATTTTTATTTTTACTAGCTAATTGGGTCTTACTAACTATCCTTATGAAGTGGCCTTGAGGTGATGAACAATCACCGTGTCTAGTAAATGCCAATATATATAATTGTTGCATGATCTTGACAAGACATCAACCATGCAGATCATTTATTGCTTCAATTAAATTGTATGCAAAAGGCAAGAAACTTACATTGTGTAAATGGAATGTAAATTATTGTTAAAAATGTATAAATAAGTGATAATATGTTTTAGACGCGGCGCCGTGGTGTTTGAAGACGAGCCGTCGTCCACCAGCAGGGGGCGTGGCGGACTGTTCTCGGGGGTCGGGTACAGACTGGGTACTTATCTCATCATCATCCTCCCGTATTCCCGTATCCTCAGGGATAACGCTTCAGAGCCCGGGTCTGCTACCTTACCTAGGTGATTTGAGGAGGCTACTGGTTGTTACACAGAGCGACTGCTGTCTTACCTCCGCAACCCAAAGGGTAGACCAGAACCAATCCTAGGATAGGTACAAACGCTTGATGGCGTTTGGGACCCACAACTTTACGTGCCTTCCGAAGCACGGTAGAACCACCTTTCTCTTCAGATAATCAATGATTCAAGCCTGCAATATCGTAACCAGATTGGAAACTACTTTTCAACAAGTATGCTTCCCAGTGGGATTTGAAAACACGACCTCCAGATCACAAGGCAAACGCCTTGACCTCTGGACCAAAGAGGCAGTTCTTTTTATTTTAATTTTATTATTTAGCCATGCATGTGGGGAAATGCCTCCCTTCTTTCCTTCCAGTATTCTCTCTCTTTGGTCTTTTCCATCCAATCCTTCTCAAATAATTGCAGTTCATCAGCCCATCTCGTCTTCGGTCTGTTTCCTGTAGCCATCTGATGGAACCCAGTTCGTACTTATGTGAGCTCATCTTTCCGGATGCTTGCAACCAACGTGACCCTCCCAATCCCACTTAAGTTGTGCTGTTTTCTTACCAAAATCCGTGAATAAGAGAAGAAGAGTATATTTATAATCAAGTTTTAATTTAATTAAAAGTTCATTATATAATGCATGCATCACAAGATTTTAGATATAACGAAATAATAAAAGAAATTTTGTCAAGTACCGAATTCTGTGATGTGACCCTGTGCAAACTTCCTTACATGGTTGCAGGTCAAACATCAGATGAACACGAACCTGTGACACCAACGAATGCTGCACAGCCACAGGTTAGTTTGATTCCATATTCGGTAAAGATTGTTCCGAAAAAAAATTACTCCCTTGTGATTTCAGTAAGAATTTTCCTGTAGTCGGGTATTATAATATCCTACAATACCACTGACTGACTGACTCACTGACTTACTCACTCACTCACTGATTGACGGCCGCAGGCCAAGCTGCTTCTTCCATCTGTAATCCCACAAAGCAGGGGGGAGCGTTTTCTTTTAATTTTCCAATATGGCCGCCAATAGTCGAGTGCTTCCGATTTGAGTGAAATTCAGGATGCAAGAGCTTTTTCGATCACGAAATCCAAATCTGTCATTTTTTTGGAATCCAAGATGGCGTCTGGGTTTTAGAATTTTAACTACAACATCGAAGGGGTCTGGAATAATGTATGCTGGGGTAAAGCACCCCGCGGAACTCAAAACTGCAAACAAATTTTGTATCCAAGATGGCCGCCCACACATATTTTTTTTTCCTAGTTTTTGACCCATTTTCTTAATGTGACTTACTTCAGCCAACTTCAACAGCTGCACGAAAAACCGCGGGAAACTTGCAGCCTGCGCAACGCCCGAAAAGCTAGTTCGTTTTGTAAACGTTTATGTTGTTGTTGGTGCAGTCTGAATCCCGGTCAGTGCGCCTGCGGCTGTACCGCGAAGGGTTCACCGTGGACGACGGCCCGCTGAGGCTGTACAGCGACCCCGACAACAGCGAGTTCCTGTTCTGCATCAGGCGGGGGTGAGTTCTTTACTATATACTCCCTCATTAGTAATATATATATATATACATAATATATATGACTTTTTAAACACTGTCAAAATTTTTGGAGCAAGTTTTGTCCATGATACTGAACTACTTTCTACAAAAAAAGTTACTGAAAATCGATAAAAATTCGTCATACAAACTCCGTCTGTCTGAACGCTGATTTGTATGGAAGGACGAATAATTTTTATCGATTTTTAATAACTTTTTATAGGAAGTAGTTCAGTATCATGGACTGAACTGGTTTAAAAAATTCGGACAGTGTTTAAAAAGTCAGCCTGTATATTTTTAATATACTAATAAGGACAAATCGCATTGATTGAGCTAGCCCTAAAGCACAAGACAGTAAGAGTAAACAGGAAAAGTAGAGTTACGATATAAGATATAATAAGATAGTCAGAAGGTGAAAGAAGGAAAGTGAATTTAAATGTTAGTTAAGTTATAACGCGGAACACATTGCAAGGGATCCCAGGAGATTCCGTTCTGTATGTAATACTTTTATCTGTGCCTAAAGTTTAAAATTGTATCCATTATATAGGTATATTAACAAGTTAAATTAATCGAAATGCACCCTGTATAATCCAACTGCAACATACACGTATGGTTTGTTTGTTTAATTTCTTTATTGCACAAAAAATTACATTTAAATGTACATTATTTAATACAAAGGGAAAAAGAAATAACTTGTACAAAGGTGGACTTATTATTATCGGAGGTTTTGACTGTTTGTATTGCTTGCCTCCAGCGAGATCCCCCCCGAGCTGGCGCGCAGCGCGGGCGGCGGGGAGGTGCGCGTGAGCCTGGAGGACCGCCGCCTGGACGAGTGCCCGCGGGCCTCCTCGCGGTCGCAGCCCTTCGCGGGGAAAGGGCATATGCTGGGCAGGTATGACGCATGTTTTACATTTTGTTGCCCATTTAAATGTAATGGTATTTTTAGGGTCCAATGGTCTTACAACCAATGTTGCTTAAAACGGTGCGAAGTGGAGAAAGAAAAGCTGGAAAGTGGACCCCGGACCTCACAGCATTATGGCTGAGGATGCAACTGGGAATACGCTGAGATGAGAGAGATAGAGAGAGAGAGAGAGAGCTATTTTTAGGGTTCCGTACCCAGAGGGTGCCAACGGGACACTATTACTGAGATTCGCTGTACGTCTTTCTGTCTGAGTGTGGCTGGTTTTAAATCATTGTATGGAGGTACGGAACCCGGAGGTACGAGTCTGACTCGCACTTGACCAGTTTTTTTTATTTTCACCAGAGTAGTGACCAGTTTATAAGTTCCGTAAACTTTGTAATTTTTATTGTTTTTTATTTGGTGAAATAAAGATTTTTGTATTGTATTGTAGTTGCTCTTTGGCATTTGGTAGGACAGAATCGTTTCCTTGACATTATGATATGAAACTCTTTCACAGAATGAATACCTCTTGAGTCAATGCCTCTGAGCTTATAATCTAGGAAAGTACCTACTCTATGCGCAAAATAAAAACTACATGTCCTCTTAGGGTTGGATCTCATCTATCAGCACGGAACAACACTTTCCTATAGTGCTATCCTATTCCTATCTTACTCCCATAGTAGCATAGAAAAGTGCTGTTCCGTGCTGATAGATGAGATACAACCCTAAGAGACATAATACACCTTTGTTTCATAATAAAATCCCTCAAAGTTGTACGGAAAATTCCCAATCGCAGTGATACCGAGCGCCACGTAATCGCTCACCCTCGTGCGCTGTGGAGTCCACAGTATCTACCGTCTGTACTGCTCGCTTTGCATTGCGAGTTCGGTCATTGAACTGTCATAGTCATAAATTCATAGCTACACAGACAACAAAATTTAAATGAGATAGCTATCTGTTGTTGGACCGGAACACCCTTCATACTTTCACGGGTTTAATTACTGTTGAAATACAGACGCGGTTTAGATCGAGCTTGACAACAATAGTAGGAATTTTAAATACTTATTTTACTTAAAATGATAAATAAGCCGTGTAGTTTCCGGCAGAGTAGAATAGAACCACTCCAAGTCTTCCCGGGGATGTCGTAGAAGGCGACTAAGGAAACACAAGCTGAACAAAGCTTGTAAACATCAATAAGACCTCTCCAACCCGTTTGGCCAGCGTGGATTGTAGGCCAAATCCTCTGACTGCTCTGGCTAATATATGGCTCTGGTAGTACAGAGAGGGTTGTGTTCCTGCAGTGGAGACTAAAAAGACCTGATGATGATGATGATGAGCTAACTGTGTCCGCAGCCCCACCCCGGCCACGGTGGGCGCCACGGCGCCGGTGGCGGCGGACGCCGGCGACCGGCTCGCCAACCAGCGCGCCGCGCAGCAGGCCGTCGCGCTGGACGAGAGCGCGCCGCTCACCACCATACAGGTACGCAGGGGACAGCTTCTTATGCAAATGCACACGCAGATGCAAATTTAAATGTAAATGTACGTTGACGTTGACGTTGACGTTGACGTTTACACACACGTACACGTAGACGACGTAGACGCAGACGCAGATGAAAAAGCAAATACTATTAGTTTTAACGTGCAATACAAATGTGGAAAAAAGTTGTTTTTTTGGTTCATTATGTAGATTATAGAAAAATATTGTAAAACGTCGCTTTTTTAAAAGTGGAAAAATGTGGCGCGTTAATTAGGTACCCAACGAAAAGAACTGGAGAATGATCGCTTTCATTACTGTCATCATTTACCTTTAATTTGCCTTTTTTTCATTATTTCAATAGTGTGTCTTTTCAGTCATTATTGTCATTATATTTTTGTGACTAAGTGCCTAAAATTAAATGAAATTTTCAGTTCCGGCTAGCGGACGGGAGCCGTCTGACGGGCCGCTTCAACCACACGCACACAGTGCAGGATCTCCGGCAGTACGTGGCCCGCGCCGAGCCCACCTACCAGCTACAAAACTTTGCGCTGCTCACCTCGTTCCCCAGCGCAGAGCTGGCCGACCCCACCGTCACCATCGGCCAGGCGAACCTGCTCAATTCGACCCTACTGCAACGGCTTAAGTAGTTCATTTTCATTCCAGAGGCGAATAGATTGCTATCGATGACGTGTTAGATTCGTGTTCACATCGTCTTTATCCTCACGTATTCCCGGTTGTCTCCTCAAGGTGTTGCTTCAGAGCCCGGGGTCCGCTCCCTACCCAAGGTGATTTGACGAGGTTACTGGTTTACACAGAGCGACTGCCGTCTGACCTCCGCAACCCAAAGGGTAGACCAGAACCAATCTTAGGGTAGGTATAAACGCTAGATGGCGTACGGGACCGACAGTTAGATTCGTGTTCACAATTCGCTTGTAAATTGTGATACCTAAGAATTTGCCTACTTATTGACGTCAGCATTGCACATCAAACGTGTATTTTACACCCCAGACGTGTGTGTGACCTCACACTAGCCCCCTTATTCATAAATAAAATGAAACGGTTGCTAAACCTATTTAAGTTAAAATATGTTTTGTCACGTTCTTGCAATGTCAAATATAGAAAAGAGTGATATCCCTATCACCCAAAACATTAACTAAAATAGGTTTAGCAAAAGTATATTAAGTGTTTTTTTTTATAAATAAGAGGGTAGGTGTGTAAAATTAAAACTTAGTTTATGCTGTGTGTGTACTGCTGTGCTTACTAATATTCGTGTGAATCATTCGCAATTCCACGATGATATCTATTTAGAAATATTTCTATGGCGGGCCTTGCCCCCCCTCTGGGGAGGGGGGAACAAAGCCACCCCACTAACACCCACCAATATTTTTGGCCGTGACAACTATGTTTTTAGAAAATCTTGCGCTAATATATATTTTTGTATGGTTTTAATGGTTAGGGGGGCTTTGTCGCCCGAACCCCCTTTTTTTTGATTTTGATGATTGATTGATTTATAGTCATCTTGAGAAGACATTGGTATTGCTAGTGCAATGTCTTCTCAAGATAGCCATATTGTTCCTATAACGGGAGGCTTCGCTCCCCTCTCTTTTTACCCATTCATTTGCAAAATATATTAGTGCATGGTTAAAATAAAGAGGGGTTCATAGGGAATAGCCCCTCGAAAAAATTAAGAACATAGTAGCAACGGCCAAAAATAATTCGCTAAAGCAGAATTTTAAATAATTATCACGTTAAGAAAAAAAATCATATAAAAGCACCACTGAATTCTATCTTTTGCACTCCCCGCGCCCTGAAGGTGCTCGCTGGTGCCTGGTGTTACGCTCATAGGAGCTGGTGCACTCAAATTCTACTCAATTTCTCCTAAATAATTTCAATATCACAAAGAAATTCAATGGCATTTTTAACCCCGGAAAAGAGGTGTCTGTGTGTCTGTCTGTGCCATCGTAGCTCCTTAACGAATAAATTGATTGCGATGCGGTTTTTTTAATCTATATCTTGTCTGTCGAGTCTTAGCTATGTTTCATGAAAATCGGTTCAGCCGCTCAAAAGTTATTGGGGATAAACGCTTGAAAGTCGGGTTTTTTTTAATTTGTCTGCCAATGAACTTATTCACACATGATTTTTTTTAACGTAAGAAAATTTTATTTAAAAAAGGAAAATAAATTATGAATTATGCATCGTGTTAATGAAAGAACGCAAAACCTCTCAGATGGTACCTCAGCCCATGTAACTGAACAACTTTTGTTCAACAGCTTTCACGAAATCCAAAAAAAAAATCGGATTTTCATACAATTGATTCGATCAGCTGATCAGTCAAAAAAAATTAAAAATTCAATTTTTTTTTAGTTTCGTGATGTTGAACAAAAGTTGTTCAGTTACATGGGCTGAGGTACCATCTGAGAGGTTTTGCGTTCTTTCATTAATACGATGTATAGCATATAAAATATAAAAAGAAATGCTTCAATACGGCAATTTTATTCTGTGTCAATTATTTACAGCTGAATTTTTAACCCAATTTAGTTATTTAAATGACCGTAGACTGCGTTTTATTGGATTAGTAAGTACGCCACCAGATTAAAACTTGTTACAGGAATGTGCAAAAATGCGAAGCAACAACAAAAAACTATGAATGAATTCATACTCCACCGACAAGAGCATAGCTCTTAAATATAGAGTTAGATCATAATTCTTTGTCACTTTTATGGTCACTTCATTTGGTTATTAAATAAATTTTAACAATCCTGATATGTCTTTTTATTGAACACCATTACAAATTAATCCATTTTTATTTTTTAAAATAATTTATTATTTGCAATGGTATTGATTTATAAAGTGTATAAGTAGGTATTTTAATAAAAAGACGTCAAGATTGTTTACATTTATTTAAATACCTAAATAATGGAGTTTTAGAGACATCAGAATGGAAGAAATTAAGTAGAAATTCAATGCAGCAGCTCGTACTACAAATATTGTCCATCGATAGCAATCTAGTCGCTTTAGATAGTTGTATCTCAATGATTTCGACCTTTTTGTACATTGTAATATCTTGAACAGGTAATAAATTAACCTCATGCTAGTATGTTTTGTTTTGTTCTCCAAACTGTGCTTCGGGCTAGGGTGAGGGTTGCTTGCTACACACTTATACGGGCCAGCATAGGGATGGCTCAAGAGAGGGAGACATGGAAATTACTAAAATTAATTATGATATGTAGATAAAGAAAAATCAATTTATTAAATAAAATAATTTAAGATTGTTGATATTTTCAACCGACTTCAAAAAAGGAGGAGGTTATCAATTCGACTATGTTTTTTTTTTATGTATGTTTGTTACTGTGTGATATGTGTGATATCTTGGCCAATTGTGAACCGATTTTGAAAATTCTTTTTTTATTTGAAAGCCTTTACTACCTACCGAGTTGGTCCCATTTTAATTTGGTCAAGATATGATGAAGAAACTCCTAAAAAAAAATTAAGTCGGTTATTTTTTTTGTTAAAAATTTAATTATCACAAAACAAGTTATGAAAATATAGAAATTATGTCACGTGACAGTGAACACCAATCATAAAGCGTGACGTCACACCGTGCAAAGTTGGTGTTGACATTTTCATAGAACAGAGCGTTACTAATTATTATTTTACGGTTTTATCTTTTGTCGTCACATTTATTCAGTTATTCAATAATATACTGAAATAGAACACCATGGAATCTGGATTTATGAAAGTAAATAGCAATAACTTGCCCATAATTGACGTCGTTATGCTTGGTAAGTTTTTCGCATCAAACAGTGACTTGCTCATCGAAATCCATGAGTGTAATATAATGGTCGTTCTGCGCTGCTGCATGTCCTTGACATTCAAATTTACTTGGAGTACATCCTGGTTTCAAGTGAACTTGTGATACTTTTTTATATAATGTGATACTTATATATATTTGAGGATATCTCTTCTACTTTCAATAGTTGTTTAAATATTTCTTCTCGCACTCTCTCTAGTACCAACCACCTAATTGCTTATTACCTAAAACCTTTAAAGCGCAATATTTATAGGTGTGACACTTTTTGGCGTGGATACCATCAGCGATTTAAATTCTGACCATGCCAAGATTTAGTCAAAAATTACTCAAAATTAGTCACCAAATATAGGATTAAGTCAGTCTGTAGTTTAGAAGTTACAAGCATGTTTTGGTGGCCAAGCCAGGAAGCATGCTTTCTGGCGTGGACACCTCCAAATCTCCGAAACTATAGCACCTAGCGACGATCTGTTTTCACCCAGATTTAAACGTGATTTAGTTAAAATCAGTCTCCAAATTTCAGAATTGGTCGACCCGTACTTTAGAAGTTACAAGCATGTTTTGGTGGCCAAGCCAGAAAGCATGCTTTCTGGCGTGGACACCTCCGAATCTCCGAAATTATAGCACCTAGCGACGATCTGTTTTCTCCCAGATTTAAACGTGATTTAGTCAAAATCAGTCGCCAAATATCAGAATTGGTCAGTCCTTGGTTTAAAAGATACATTCTTTTATACTAGTCCAAGAGCTATGAAGCACAATCAGTCTAAAAATTATATAAGGAGATATTTTTCTGTAATTTCATAATAATATTGTAGTATAATCAATTTACAACAAATATGTAATGCAAAGGAATGATCGATGTAATGTTACATTTGAGTTTTATAGTAATATAATCCCGGATTGAAATTATCCAAATACAGTTGTAAAAATTCAGTCCCGCTCTAAGCCTACTTGCCGTCAAGACGTACAGTCAACAGTAACTACCTATGCATCGGAATTAAAGTATCAAGGTCAAACGGATTTTAACAATTATTAAATAATGTGTATTTCTTTGAATAGTTATTTCTCTTATAGTACCCCAGTATCAAAACCATAAAATCAGTAAGAAATATCAAAACTAAAAACTTGTAAGTATTTATGTCATTGAAGGTATTGAAGTCGGTTTTTTGTTTTCAATAAATATCATAAATTATGTTACGACCATCAGGTATGTTGGGTAAAAAGCTTTATTAGTAACGAATTAGGTATTATTCACCAATATTGTTTGTGTTGCAGTACTTCCAACCTGGAGCACAGCATGGAGTAAAGGAACTGATATTTTTCGTCCACGCTTAAGCAAGCATGTTAAAGTTTGAACAAAATAAAGCTCTTTGAATATACTTTGCTTTTTTTATGTTTATTATTAACCTACCTAAACTATTTAAAAAAAAAATGATTATAAGGGTTAATACACTCAACGACGAATACACGACCATGAAAACACACATTCTTATGACGTCACACACACATATCAGAAATGATTTTCTACTCACCTGTACCCTTGCCTTGTATGGAGAAATATTGAATGCTCAATACCTATCTCCCTAAATTACTTGCTGACCAATTCTGAGATTTGACAACTGATTTTGACTAAATCAGGTATAAATCTGGGGGAAAACAGATCGTCGCTAGGTGCTATAGTTTCGGAGATTCGGAGGTATCCACGCCAGAAAGTGTCACACGGTGTCCACGCCAGAAAGTGTCACACTATTTATTTATATTATAACCTCTGTTGGAAAAGGCGTATGTATGAAATTAAACAGTGAGTAACTGATTAAAATATTTTTTAAATAATCCTCGATATTACAATTTTCCGTAATTAACAGTAAAATAACAATATACATTACTGTACAAAAATACTCTACGATATTCTATCACGAACAGTCGATTTCTTCACTATTAAAAATAAGTTAACCTAGGATTTAAAAAAAATCGATTTACAGAAGCATTTTCTTGAACCGAATCGAATTTTTCACGAGATTCACTAAACGCCATTTTGTCGACGTAGGCACTTTTGAATTTGGAACGCTTCCAAGATGGCCGCTAGCTGCAACACGCCGCTCTCGGGAAGTTGCAGGCGCACGGGTCCGTTGCAATGCATTCGGCCGGGCAGATACAGTCACATGCTGTAAATTAAAATAATAAATGTAAGTAAATGATCTGACACCAACAACTTTAATGAAATCGAAAGAAAAACATGTCAATTATCAAGTGATCCAAAATCCAAAGTCGTCAAGATCAAACATTCATAGATACATATGATTGTCTTCTACTTTGACCACGTAAAACTAGCCTACAAACAGTAGCGGCGTTAGGGTAGGGCGCGGTTGGGCGACCGCCCAGGGTGCCAGATACAAAGGGGCGACAGGCGGCGTTTTTGGGCAAGGGCCCTTGCCCAGAAACGCCGCCTGTCGCCTGGGGGTCACAGGTAATAATAAATATATAAATAGCGGTTGGATAATGGCGGCAACTCGTTTCGTTTACAATGAGGCGGCAAATTTGAAGAATCCTATATCGTACTTGCATCTATTATTTGCAAGCCCTGACTTTTAAACGTTAACCCCCAATAACTTTTCAACGGATGAACCGCAAGGGAACTTGCTTTCACGTAAAAAAAACCGCATCGAAATTGGTCCATCCGTTCGAGCGCTACGATGCCACAGACCGACAGACATTAGCGTCAAACAAATAACGCCCTTTTTGTCGGGCGTTAAAATCCACTCACGTTTGCAGTCTCCATACGAGCAAGGGTCCATATACTCGGTGCAGTCCTCGCCGGGCGGCAGGAACGACGACTTGTAGATAGTGGTGCCTTCCAGCTGGAAACATGTTTGTTAGTCTCATAGAGCGAACTAATGATGTAATGGTAAAAAAATACTGCGTTGAGGGGGACTATATCACAGTTTCTTAACCCTTTCAACGCGAGACTATATCAGTTTTCGTGCTTCCAGCGCGAGGAATTGTGAATATCCATAGTTTTTGGTCGGATAAATCCGCCGCGCGCGAAATAGGTACGAAAATGTTTGTCGGATTAATCCGACGTTCGCAGTTAAAGGGTTAATTATAGCATCTTGAATGCCCGTCTCTGTCACAAACCCTACGTGCGATAGATATAGCTGAAACCGTCGCGGGTCTGCCCGTGGATGTCGTAGAAGGCGACTTAGGAAACAAGCTAAACAAATATTATAAACATCAGTGCGACCTCTCCAACCCGTGTCGCCAGCGTGGAGAGTGTAGGCCAAATCCTTTCGACTGCTCTGGCTAATATCTTTGGTAGTATAGAGAGGGTCGTGCTCCTTCAGTTGATACTAAATAATTAAATTTTTAACAAAAAAAACAACCACCTAATTAAATTTTTTGTAGGACTTTCTTTCATATCTCTAAAGTTCTTTATCATATCTTCACCAAATTAAAATGGGACCAACTTGGTAGTAAAGGCTTTCAAATAAAAAAAAGAATCATCAAAATCGGTTCAAAACTGGCGAAGATATGGCGTAACAAAGATCTGATGATGCAAATGAATAATTTGATTTGAAGAGCGTACCTTCTGGCAGGGCTTCGTGTACTGTCCCTTGCAGGCCCAGGGCGGGCGCTGCGGCGCCGGCGCGCACACCGGCTGGTATGACATCTTCTGCGTCGTCGAGCTCTCCATTTTGGCTGCAAAATTTAAATTATAAGTATAAATAAATAAATATGAACAAATCACACTGAGCTAGCGTCAAACTAAGTTCAAACTTGTATTATGATATTATATATATTATAGGATACGTAAGTACTATTTTATAATAAATACGACCACCGTGGTGTAATGGTCAACACGCTAGTCCGCTAATCCGGAGGTTTTGGGTTCGATCCCAAGCCAGGGCAAGTTGGAAAATGGCCTTTTTCAAATTGTCCTGGGTCTTGGGTGTTTATCTATATATGTATTTATTATAAAATATAGTATCGTTGAGTTAGTATTTCATAACACAAGTTTAAAACTTACTTTGGGGCTAGCTCAGTCTGATAAAAAAAACGTATATCTATGTATGGATAAATACCCAAGAACCAGAACAGTATACCCTGGCATGTCTTTCGTTTTGGCAATTTTGGGTCTTACGGCTGTAAGCAGACAGAACCATAGAACAGAACCCAGAAGCGCAAGACCCAAAGGCCACTTTTAGGCTGCAGTTAGACGAGACGAAAAATTTCTTGCGGCGGCCGCGCGTTTGCCGCGTGGCGTGATAGCTGTTCAGTTCATAGGAAATTTATGTTTTATTAAGTAGGAAACAAGGTTGAAATTCTTTGTAAGTAACTAACCGCGCGAAGGCGGCGGCTACGCTTAGATCACATTGCGCCGCGCGGCCGGCGCGCGGTCTGTTAGCGTCAGTGGTGGCGTAAATATATTCGTGTCATATAAACGCGCCCTTAGCGTGATGTTGGTCGAGAAGGTGGAAAAATATACATACCTATATTGTAATGCACTATCATTCCGTCTAGTATATCCCTAAGGTAGACAGAATTTTATGTCTAGCGGCTCTAAGCAGACAAAGCCTAGGGCCACAAGACCCAAAGGCCACTTTTACCGTGATTATGGGCGAGAAGGTGGAAAAAGGAATCAAAATAGTAGACCTATATTGTAAGATTTCATAAACAATGCTTTATTATTACCTGCTGGTTTCTCGTAGCATCTGTTGGGTGCGTAGGACTCCGGAGGTGGGACCCGTCCAGGGTTCAAGTACGACATGCGGTTTACAGTGCGATCTTAAAATAAAACCAAGTGGACTTAGATTAAAGATAGGTCAAGCAAGTGAAAGTAACTTCTTATCGAGTCAAAATAGTTACATTGCAGCTTCAATTTCAAATTACCTGTGACCAGTATGTGGCCACGGCGATCCCTCTGTCGTTAGCTTTATTAAGGTCCTCTATTGGTACATGACGTAGGGCAGCTCGGACATGACAGAAGGAGGTCCATCGACTGAATGGCACCGCAGTCGCAAAGGTGTTCCGCAGATATAAGACTCAAACTATAGATAACGTCTTCTGGGGACTTGCCAAACAGGCAGAGTCGCCGAGTAAAAAAAAAACTAAGAAGATCGAAGTTATCCAAAATAAATTTTGTCTTACTTTCAAACGGCTGTTCTACGCAATGGAACTTCGCAGGCGGCTTAAAGCTCTCTCTCAATGCGCAGGGCTTCGGCACGTAGTCGTGTCGCTGCGTGGTGAGGTTCTGCATGGGGCCCTGCCCCCACATGTCGTGGTGACATGGCCGGATGGGCTGCGTCACGCAGACCGGGTTTGGCAGGAACGATAGCTGGGGAAAACAAATCGTAATGTTGTATAGCGGCCGTGTGACACACACATGGGCACAGAAGACAGAGTATTTCATACAGAACGCAATCTCCTATGGTACTGTGCAATATGCCTCCTCGTTCCCGTCCCCACACTTCACCTCGTTCTTGTGCCGCCGTGCACACGTCAATGCGTGTGTGTTCGCCCGCTCTCGCCCCTCGCGAGACCGGGGGAGAGGTGCGGAGACGGGGAACGGGGACGCATATTGCAAGGAGCCTTAGGAGATTCCGTTATGTATAAAATACTCTTATTGTTTTCTGTGACATGGGGTTTAGCAGGAAGCAACGTTGGAAATCAAAAGTGAAGGAGGCCATACACTATTTTTATAGGGTTTCGAGCATGAGCATGGGTCAGTGGTTAGAGCATGGTAGTATTTACAATACAATACAATACAATACAATACAAGTTATCTTTATTGCACCATAATAATTAATAAAATAAAAATAAGAAAATATTGGTACAAAGGCGGACTTATCGCTAGATGCGATCTCTTCCAGTCAACCTTTGGGTAGAGGAAAAATTAATAGTACGGAATAAGGTGGGCGCAGTACCTAATTATATACTTACATATTAATACTTGTATATATACATACATAGGCTTATTCTATAATATATATTTTATGTATGTTTAAGTATTTAGACCAAGGAAACCCCGCAAACGTGGTATTTTTTTACTATTTCTTATTTCTATTATTAAACTTGGACTGTGTCTCCCTCGTAAGTGATAAAGGTACGTGTTGCATGTGTGTAGGGATCAGCAACATTTTGTTGCCAAATACTGGTGAATGGTCAAGTTTGATATAGCAAAATTAGTAAATAGTCTTTCGAGAAGAAGAAGCAACATTCTGGTCATACCTTTTGCACGGTGTCGCCCTCCATTTGCGCAGTGGACGGCACCAAGTTAGGTATCGGTTTCACTGGCGCTGGTATTGGCACTGACGCAGGCAGGTAACTGGGAAAACAAGGGACCATCAAAATTTAATGCCTATCTTCCTGGTTTAATAAAACTAGGTATTCTTTTACCGCGATGGCCCAAGCCACGTCATAATTGTTATTTTTCAGTTAATCAGTTACAAAAGGAGCAAAGAGATCTGATACGAGTACCTATAGGTTAGGTGGCACTGGTGGCAGAGATGTTTGACAAATGATTCGGAAGTTACTCCGTACAACTAGGAAATGGCGGGGATGTAGACGTTATACCTACCTACAACGTGGAAGGGACAAACCCGTAATAAATCGAACCACGGGCTATACTAGATCACTAAAGTATAATGAAATTATTTTAAAAACTAATTTAAAAAAGTAATAGTTAAGAAATTAAAAACAGTCAAAAAACAAAAAAAAAACATTTGACATTCCCATACAAATCGCCCGGGCGGCTGCATACTTTTATATAGGGGATATAGGTATAGTATATGTATATTACTTTTATGGAGGTTCTATCCTCACCTGTTTTTGTAGACGGTCTGCGTTTCGAATCTCTTGGAGGCTGTGACGGGGTTGGTGCACGTGTCAGGGATGATGGCGCGCCTGCGGCAGTCGCTTCCCGCGTCCAAGTAGCTGCAAATTAAACGTCATCTTTAAGGTACTCCAAACGCGGTACGCAAGACGCACGTAACTGCTATTCGCGTTTCAGTGTCAATCAACATGAGCGTTAATACATAATGATGAAGTCTAATTTGGTTTGACATTGAAAGAGGACGTATCGGACGACTATCGTATTATTTTACGGAGTAAAACAAGTTGCGAATTTCTGAACTGCCTGCTAGATTAAAGTGGCGGGTCACGTTTGCCGCATGATGCCCGAGAGATGGGCCCACACAACAACATGGCATGCCTGAAAGGGCAAACTGTTGAAACCCTTGTCAACATATACCATATTATGTACCATCTTACAACACAGTTGTGCAATAAATAATTTTGACTTTGACTTTGACTTTCCTACAGAGGGAAAGAGGTCCATAATCTAGGATTAGATGGAGAGACAAGCTGTCCGCTATTGATAAGGAATGGGGGGAAACCATTGAACATAGTATCTCAATGAGGGAAACAGAAGTTATTGGAAATAAAAAGGGGAGGCTTTTGCCCTACTATGGGACCTAATGGATAAAAAAATGTAAATGCTGCATTCGGATGTAATGGCACAAGCCCAAACTCAAGGGGGGCAGAATCACTTAGCTTATCCTGGCACGGCCTTTTTATAGAGTAGAAATTGCTGGTTGGGCCCTAAAGGCACAGCAAGCAATAGAATAGAAAATAGAATAGAAAAACTCTTTATTGTACACCAAAAGAAAAAACAATATAAACAATAACTTAAAATAACATTAGTACAATGGGCGGTCTTATCGCTTAAAGCGATCTCTTCCAGACAACCAGTGGATGGAGAGGACTATGAGAAAGACAATGACGGTGGTGTAACTAACCAAGAAGGGAAAAGAGAAAAAAAAACTGTAGTAAAGTTAGACTTAAAAATTTAGCATAAACTTACACAATTCTACACATAACTACACACATTTTACAAACTTTTATAAAATACATAAAACAAACTATACTTACATACAAATAATACACTTACTTATATATATATATATATATATAGTTTTTATATATACATAAATACATAAAATTAATAAACTTACTGATACCTATAAAAAATCTTAATTTCTATGGACAATTTAAATGACTTTTGAAAGGTAGTAATCTACTACCATTTTCTTAAAAATAGAGAGAGACTCTGCACGCCGTATTGAGACCGGCAATTCATTCCACAGACGCACAGCTTGAACCGTGAAGGACTTATTATAGAAGTTTGATCGATGCAAAGGCATATCCAAAACTAGATTTTCTGATGACCTTAAATTATGCATATTATTAGAATGCAGAAATTTAAAACGTTCCTTAAGATAACAGGGGGATGGGAGGAAATATAGAATGTTATACAATAAAGAAAGGATATGAGTATTCCGGCGAAAACGAATGGGAAGCCACTTGAGCTGAGTGCGAAATTGTGAGACATGATCGTATTTGCGTAAACCAAATATAAATCTTATGCAGAAGTTTTGAAGTCGCTCAAGCCGCAGCCCCATACAATTTACAAGCTGTAGTTTTCATCTGAGGAACCCAAGATAAATTTTCATCAAAGGTTAATCCTAAATTTTTAACGGTTTTTGAGTAGGGTATATTCACACCATTTAATTGTACATAAGGTAACGTCGAACTGTCTATTTTTGCTAACATGCGTGTACTGCCAATAATGATTACCTGAGTTTTTGATGGATTAACTAGCAGTCCATTTTCACGACTCCACTCAGTTATGTGCCTTAAGTTATTGTTTATATCTTGGATAGCATTGGCAATATCACTGGGTGGAGCTTGAGAGTAAATATGTAAATCGTCAGCATACAAGTGATAGGGACAAGAAATGTGTTTTGAAATTGAATTTATGAAAATTGAAAACAAAAGAGGAGAGAGAACACCGCCTTGCGGTACGCCAGCAATCGTTTTGTTCTTTTATGTGGGTAATCAAATAGTCCGCATTTACCTTACCTGA
The DNA here is from genome assembly GCA_963576875.1 of Acrobasis repandana. NCBI lineage: Eukaryota > Metazoa > Arthropoda > Insecta > Lepidoptera > Pyralidae > Acrobasis > Acrobasis repandana. The sequence continues at coordinate 10,380,928 of OY756237.1, forward strand.
GGAGCTCAGTGGCCCGGCGGGAGTGCGCATTACTAGCGCTTTCGCAAGTAAAGCGGCACCGGGCGTGGTCCGCACTTGGATGGGTGACCACAAGTGGCACAAAAATTTCTTGAGCTCCTCCGTGCTTCGGAAGGCACGTATAAGAAGTTGGTCCCGGCTGTCATCATTGTATGGCAGTCGTCAAGCTATGTCAGATGCCTTTAGGCAGCTTGAAAAATCTGACACCAGTGTTGGCCACTTACACACACGATAAACAACAACCTTATGATTAGACAAGGTAGGTACCTCATTGTGTACGTAGTGTTAACGTCCAGTTTCTGACAGGGCTTCTGGTACTGCCCTTTGCATGCCCACGGTATCGGCTCCTTAGGGAGAACCTGGAAAATATAAAAAAATAGTAACATGGAATTGTTTTTCTGAGTTCACTGTGGTAAAGCTATACGAAGTCTATGGTGCTATGTGTCATGGAAGGACTGCCCTCTGGTTTCTGAGGCCAAGATAGACTTCGGACAGATAATATGCACACATATAATATATATACACACACACGTACAGAGGTGGATTAAATGTCGGGAGCGCCCTAGGCAAGCACCTTATAGGCGCCCCTCTAACTAGTACTGGTATTAGTAAACATTGATGAATATAGTTAGCGTTACTACATGTGTGGTAGAGGTTATTATTTGTCACGTTGCATGGCTGGTAGTTTTAAACTACCGTTTAAAAATTCCGCGCGCCCCTTTGTTACCTCGCGCCCCTAGGCACGTGTCTAATTTGCTTTAAGGTGAATATAGAAGCAAATGTCCTTGAAGTGTGAAATAAATTGTTAACTCGTAAATATGGTGATAATTTCCATATTGCTAAACGTCAGGCACTAGATAGCCCTTTAAATTATTTTATAAACCGCCGTTGAAACAATTATTGGTGATCCGTCTAGCTCGAAAACTTGCCGTGGCCACTTTTGGCGGAGGCAAGTTTTAAAGCTAGACGGACTAATGTAAATACTTTCAATGGTGATTCATATAATAATTTAAAGGGCTATCTCTAGCCTGGCAATTAGCAATATAGAAAGTATCTCCATATTTACGAGTTAACAATTTATTTCAAATGAGGGCGCTACTTCAAGGCCATTTGCTTCTATATTCACCTTAAGGATAATGCGCCTCTGCATACGCACAAAGGACGCCGAAGACCGTGCGCAAAGAAAAGGAAAACCTAAAAACGAATGACAATTCTAAGGTAGCAGGGACGCAGCTAAGGATGTAACCGGGAAAGCAGCTAAGAATGTGACCGGGGACGCAGCTAAGGATATGACTGTTCGCGGTAAGATATGGGACACGCGACGTAACGGGTTTATGTCTCTGCTACTAACCCTACGTGTAACAGGGTCAGGTGACCCGTGCGTGACAGAGGGATTAAAAGCAGTCGCAGGTCTCCACTTAAAGCAGTTTCAAGCATTGGTGCTCTTTTGTGGCAAGAAGACCAACCCTGACCAACTAAAAATCTAGAGCCACTCCCATTCTACGAGCTTGAGCCTCAAAAAAAAGGGAGATGCGGGGAAGCGAGAGGGGATATATGAGGGCCCAGACGGATATACGAAAGGGTGTCAAGTCTATATCCGCCTGCGTCCGACGGCCCTCTGTTCAAAGCCCTGGTGTATGACACCTAGCTCTTCGGTACTAAGACATTACAGGTGACCTACCGGGGTCGGCATGTAGCTCATCTTGTGCGTGGTGTTGCCATCCATCTTGGCTGCCGGCTTCTCATAGCTCCGCTCCGGAGCGTAAGATTTCGTCGGCACAATTTTCTCCGGCGGCAAATATGACAGCTTGTTGACAGTTCGGTCTATGAAAATGTTTATCTTTTAGTAAGATCAGAAATTTTCACTCATCTTTAGGCCGATATTAAATTATCATAGAAATATGATCATATTTGTGGGACTCATATAAATATGAAGAACCTATGACAGCGTTATAGAAACATTATGATTCATATTGCCTATGATAAATAGATGTGGGATCCTATTTGACAGTACGCGTACAAATCATTATCATCATCATCAGGTCCTTCCTAGTCTCCACTGCAGGAGCACGGTCCTCTCTGCACCACCAGAGCCAAATATTAGCCAGAGTCAGAGGATTTGGCCTACACTCTCCACGCTGGCCAGACGGGTTGGAGAGGTCAAATTAATAAGATTTGTTCAGCTTGTGTTTCCTTAGTAGCCTTCTACGACATCCACGGGAAGACTTGGAGTGGTCCTATTCTACTCTGCCTCTGGGAACCACACGGCTAGGAGGAATCTTAATTATTAGTCCATAATTGGTTCGTTAAGTTAAAAAAATGCATTTTGCTCGGGTAATTCAATCACAAACTATGCCGGGGAGTGTTGCTGATGATGTATTCTTAGGCCAATCACGTGATCCAGATGTTACGGGAAGAGACCAAGCGAAGTATATTATTGTACCATGTAAGGCGGTACTTAAAAACTTATTTGGTTTTCCGTCAACATTCTTGACGTACCCAGCGGACATTGGCCGACAGTTGAAGCTGCGTCAGTTCATGCAAACTATTGCCGACTAGCCACAGTGGACGCAGCAGCATCGGCAGGGTGCATCGACCATTGGTGGCAGGTATGATTAACAGACAGTTTGCATGAACCTACTGATGGCGGAAGCAAACAAAGTAATTTATATCAAAGAACATGTAATTTTAGTTTTTGCATTAATTTCTATAGTGGTCATAAATATGTACACAATTTCTTTATTTTTAGATAAAGCCCCATATTCAGAACTTACAGTTTTGAGCAATAATAATTAGTAATATATCAGCTCACTCTCAAACGGCTGTTCCACGCAGTGAAACTTCGCTGGCGGTTTGAAACTCTCCCGGAGCACGCAGGGCTTCGGCACGTAGTCGTGTCGCTGCGTGGTGAGGTTCTGCATGGGGCCCTGCCCCCACATGTCGTGGTGACATGGCCGGATGGGCTGCGTCACGCAGACAGGGTTTGGCAGGAACGATAGCTGGGAAAAACAAATTGTAATATTATTTAATTGGCCGTGTGGCAGCAGCGTGTGGTTCCCGGCAGAGTAGAATAGGACCACTCCAATCTTCCCGTGGATTTCATAGAAGGCGACTTAGGAAACAAGCTAAACAAAGCTTATTTACATCAACGAGACCTCTCCAACCCGTCTCGCTAGCGTGGAGAGTTAGGCTAAATCCTCTGGCTACTCAGGCTAAGTATGGCTCTGGTAGTACAAAGACGGTCATGCTCCTGCAGTGGAGACTAAAAAAAAGACGATGATGATGGGGCCACGGCAGAGTAGTATTTCCGGGAGGAAAGAGATGGTGGTACATCGTGCGGGACCACGGATCAGATGCCTTCAAAAAGTAAGGTTTTTGATAGTTGATAGGCCGTGGTGGCTTAAATCTGTTTAAAAGTTTTACCCCTTCTCAGCTCTCTAGTACTTGCAGCTGTTTATTTACCGGCGCCGGCTAATTCTTGCTAAAAGACGTCTGTAACGTCCAGCAAATAGGTAGACGGTGTAGGTATGAGTACCATTTGACTGCCTCCATGGTCCAGTGGTCAGGCATCCTTGTGATCCTGAGGTCATGGGTTCAAATCCCACTGGGAAGCATACTTTGTGAAAATGTGTTTCCAGGCTGGTTAGGATATTGCAGGCTTGAATCACCTGATTATTCGAAAAGAAACATGATTCTATGCTTCGGAACGCAAAGTTAGGGTCCCTAAAGCCATCTAGTGTTTGTGTTTAAACCTACCCTAGGATTGGTTATGGTCTACCCTTTGGGTTGTGGAGGTCAGATGGCAGTCGCTCTGATTAAAAACCAGTAGCCTCGTCAAATCACCTAGGTAGCGGACCCCGGGCTCTGAAGCGTTACCGCTGAGGATGCAACCGGGAATACGGTTGGATGATGATGAAGATGTAGGTACCTTTTGCACCGTGCAGGACTCCATCGGCTCGCAACTGGGCACCAGATTCGGCGCCGGCTTCCGCGCTACTCCCCTGAGATTCTTGCAGCCGTCCACCGGCAGGTATGACAGGTTGTAGGTGGTGGTGCCCTCCACTGGCGCTGTAGGCTTCATGTAACATCGCCGGGGCGCGTACGAGTCTGGGATTCTCGGTTGCTTGTAACACTGGAAACATTTTTATTATATCAAGAAGGATCTTCCTTGCTGATATGCATATGTATATGCATACACACAAAAGTCTAAAATAGGTAATACGAAATAAGAAAAGAAAACGAGAGTCATCGAGGAATCAGCTTTCTTAGTTTTGGGAGACATTGATACTGGTTGGTAGCGTGGCGGAAGTAAGACTTAGGGTTGGGCTACATCTGGCCGCACGGAACAGCACTTTCCTATGCTGCTATCCTTTTCTGTCGCTCAGAACAGTCATTTGATAGAGCGGGTATGCCGCAGAATCGGCGATGCGGCCGCATTCCCGCTCCGCTACTAACCCATTGTACAGATAGAGGCTTTGAAATGCAACATCCAGGTTGCCTTACATTTTGCCTATAGCAGATCTGCTAGGAAAAATATTGCGGTTGGAGCAAACTACTTGCATGGTAGTTACTTCTTGAGGAATACAACAAAAGTACGTTTTTAACGAGACATTTGGACTTTGAATTGCTATACGGCATTGTCGATTCGGCAGTAGGTATTTGGTTTTTTTATCTTATAGGATGGCGTCGACGAAGAGAGGCCTATGCTGAGCAGTGGGCGGAAGAAGGGCTGGGATGATGATGATGATGATGTTATAGGATGCCAAACGAACAAGCGGGCCCATAGACAGCTGCAACACCAGGGGTGTAACAAAGCCGACCTGAAGCAATTATATCGGCTTTAGAATAGAATAGAATAGAATATTTTATTTGCACTTGAAAAGGGTACGATATACATACAAGGTCTTAAATCATAAAGTAACACCTAATCAGCCATTACCAATAGCATGCAAATCTAAAAGTTTATAAATTACCTACAAACTATGTCACAAATAAAATTAGGAATGAATAATGTCAATAATATTAAATATAAGCAATTTGTATTAATGATTATTTCTTGAAATTGAGAAACTCTTTCACTGTGTAGAAGCCTTGCTCACTAAGCCAATTAAATAGTTTTGTTTTAAAAGAATTAAATGTCGCAGTTTTGATGGAGTCTGGTATCTTATTGTAAATTAACATACACATATAATAACAATTCTTTTTAAATCTTTCACTTCTGGGCATAATATTAGCCATCAAAGCTAGCCTGCTCCCATTTCTAGTATTTCTCGGAAACACTTCTCTAGCTTCATGGAATAATTTATAATTAAGTTTCACAAATTTGGCAATTTCAAAAATATAAAGGCAAGGGAGAGGTAGTATATTTAAGGATTTAAAAAGGGGTCTACATGAAGTGTCCGATGACACTCCGCATATAGCTCGTACGCATTTTTTTTGTACAAGGAAGGCATCTGGTATGTTCGTGCTATTTCCCCAAATAACAAGCCCATATCGCAAGCGGATTCCACATAAGCAAAGTATGCTGTAAGGGCCGTGCTTCTTGTTGCAGTTCTTGCAAGTTTATACAGGGCATAAGAAAAGCTATTAAGTTTACTGCATACACTTTCTATTTGTTTATTCCAGTTTAATTTATGATCAATAGTTATTCCTAGAAATGTTCCAATGTCTACGCCTTTTAATAAATGTCCATCATGGGATATATTTAATGATGGGGTTGAGTTATTAAAATTTATATAAAATGTTTTGTCAATATTTATTTTTAAATTATTATTAGTAAGCCAGTCAATTATAGTTTTTATTGTATAATTTATGTCATGTTCATGATCTTGTAGGGTATGTTTACTATCTGTTGTTACAATAACTGATATATCGTCAGCAAATAATATGCTCTTGTGTTGAATAACATTCGGCAGGTCATTGATATACACTAAGAAAAACAGAGGGCCAAGTACGCTCCCTTGAGGTACACCAAATTTATTTTCCTTATAGGAAGATCTATGCTTTTTTACCACTTTATTATGCCCAATTGTGATATTTCTACTGCTTGCGACCTGTCCGTGAGATACGATTTTATCCAATTTAATGCATTACCTCTTATACCATTTCTTTCTAATTTCAAAAGAAGTAAGGGATGATAAACAAGGTCGAATGCTTTAGTCATATCAAAGCAAAGTACTGTTGTATGATTTTTTTCATTTAAGCTATTCAATGTTGTGTTAACAAGATCAAAGGCCGCGAGTGTTGTAGATTTCATTTTTTGAAAACCATATTGATTGCCTTTCAACACATTATATTTCATAAAAAATGATGTGATCTTATCATGCATAACCTTTTCATATATTTTTGATATGATGGGGATTAAAGTTATTGGTCGGTAGTTACTAGGAAGTGTCCTTTTACCTTTCTTAAACAAGGGTTTAACTACGGAAAGCTTGAGTTTATCTGGAAATATACCAGTTTCAAGTGACATATTTATTAAGTGTGCAAGAATTGGACTAATTTCCTCTTTGCAGGCTTTAATTACACGTGTACAAATATCATCGTACCCTTCAGAGTTAGTGTTGTTAAGAGAGTCGATAATCTTTCTTACATCGTGTTCATCAATTGGGGATAGATATATTGAATTATTTTTGATGTCAGAGGTTTGCTTATTATTGCTGTTTTTATTATTATTTAATTTATTAGTAGAATTTATAAAATATTGAAATTATTAGCTATTGTTACAGGGTCTTCAATAATGTCATTATTAAATTCCATTTTGTCAATAAAATTCGAATTATGTTTATTATGGTCAGTTTCATTTTGTATAACGTTCCAAGTGGCTTTGCAAATGTTTTTACTCTTTAACACAAACTTTTTGTTTGAACATTTTTCCGCTTGAAAGATACACTTTTTCAGAAGTCTAGAGTAGTTTTTGTAATTATTTTTATCTGATTTTTATCTTTCCCCTCGAACATTCATCTACATATATTTGATTTTACCGCCCGGCTGTGCCGATGAGTGCCGTCCCGAATAAGTGTGAAGCAACCCTTACTGGCTTCACGATGGGCGGTTTCCCGCAGCAGCAGCTTCTGCAAGGGCAGGGGTGCTCCTGCTTCCCATCGATGGGTCTCCCGTCCCGGAGCCCCGACTTGATCCCGGCGGAGAGAGCGCACGGCGCCGCCGCAGGGCATGGAACGCACCTGGTAACAAAGATAACTTTACTATCCCAACTAATATTACTAGTAGTTCGCCGCGAACTTAGACCTCGTGATTTTTTACTACATTTATTTTTACATATTTCAAAAACTAGGTACTAAACCGATTTTGATGCCCAACGAACTTGAAAATTCTATTGATATTACCTACATGGACCATCGGTACGGTAGTTATCACGGTATAAACATACATACATACATACATATACATACAAACAATGTGTTTTTGCCCCAACTGGATTTAGAGACCTCACTCGCTTTGCTCGGTAAATAAATGCGAAAGTGAGTTTGTATATTTGTTTGTTTGTTACCTCTTCACGCTATAAATACTGAATCAATCTTCTTGAAAATTCGCATACACATATCTAGTAAGAAGTACTGAGAAGGACATAGGGTAACTTTCATCCCGGAAAAAAGTAATGTTCCCATGGGATTTGGATTACGCGAAGCCGCGTGAAAAAACTAGTATGCTATAAATAATCGGGTAACTCAAGTCAAAAGTCAAACTGGCCTTTGACTTCATGCAGCTGGTACATTGTACATGTTTTTTCTTTTCTCCCAGACCAGCATGGAAGATATAGACATATATAGACATAATGCGGAAATGTGTTTAATTCAGGCATTGTATACAATTATAATCAGACAACTGTCTGCCATACATATTTCTGCGTAGTAATAATTAAATTCACCATCGACAACTGTAAATGTACGCCGTAAATTTTAACTAACTGACACACCGTAGTTTTTTCTTCTCGTGTCGAAAACTCAAAATGTAATCAAATTTTCTCAAAATGTTATCAATTTTTTTCCCTCCAGAAGGTTGCCACTTTCACAACATTGTCTGTAACGCTTAGTGCAGCTAGTGGAGCACGATGGACAAGACAGGAAGGTGTGACATAGTTCGGTCGTTATGACCACACTGACACTGTGCTGTGTTGGACACTGTTGCAACATAACGCCATCGGGCCAAACTATGCCTGCACCAGCCTTCCTCTGTTCGGAGGCGATTTAATTTTTTCCAGGTGGTCCATATGAGAGCTCATGACCCGGTGGTAGTTCCTCCGATGGTTTAATGAAATCAGGAGGAGGTGTGTTTGCTGCGACACATTCGGAGCCGTCAGGCGCCACTCCGTAGCTGATAGACGTCGCGTATTCGCGGAGCACACGCGCGGCAGCCCGCGACGGGTGACCGTCGCGGGCGCCGCTAACCAAGCCTTAGTTTATCAAAGATTTAAAAGTTTTCAGCCAACCAAGTGTAAAATACAGCTTATGCGATTTTCGTGATACAAGAGGTACCTGGCGTGATCTCACTCTCACGGAAAGCCTTTCCTGCGACTTCAAAAAAATCTCTATTGACATACGAACCAAATCTCTATTTTTGCATAAATTTTATGAATATAAACAACTTACTCAGGCATAATTTAGCAGTTACACCTAAATGTATTTTAAATAACACTGTAAAAAAATAAAAACTAAAAACTAAATATGAAAATGGACTGAAAATAATTTATAAAAACATCACTAAAATTGATATTAGAAAGTGAAGGGTCTGTAAATTTTAACATTTGTTTTTACTCAAGATGGTTAGTTCCTTTTTCAAAAATTTACCATAAATATGCCTTAAACCTCTTTAGTAAATCAAATCCTCCAAAATATTAGGATATGTTCACACTGCGTCTTACGTAGTCGCCAAAATTCAGAAGAGAATGCTTTTTAATCTATTGAATATATATCAATTATTTTAAATCAAATTTGGATCATGAGGATAGGCTCTATCACTAAGAATAAACACGTGCCCATATTGATAGATACAACTATATTTACCCTATGTACATTTTCTGTACGGTTACTCCAAAAGCGGAACGCATGACGAACGTAACTGCGTATCCGAATTGTTATACCCTCTAGCTGGTATTGCACCTCCATCAGTACGTAGAGGTATCGCAAGTGCTCTTGAAAGAAATAAACCGGCCAAGTACGAGTTAAACTCGCGTGGAGAGGGTTCCGTACAATTTTTCTGTAATCTACAAGCAATGAACTATATTTTGTATTTTTTCCAAAATTTTAGACAGCAGTTTCTGAGATCAGGGGGTGGGGGGAATGGTAATTTTTTTTCTTTCATGAATAAAATAAAAACTATTATATTACAAAAATAGCAAAAATATATTTGATCCTTTCCAGCCTTTGATCTAGTAGCTTATTTAATATATGTTTAATTGTAGTTTTTTTTGTAAATTAATTAAATAATTTAATTTAGTTAATTAATAAATTTTGTAAATATCTTTCCAGCCACTCGTCCTAAACTGTTAAAAGTATAAGTATATTGTTAACTCTTTCTGATTGCCCGCGATACAGGCTTTGCCTAGTGCGGGAATCTTTGTTTAAACTTTGCAAAGTTGCAACCTTTTGGAGAGAAAAAAATTATTTACATTTTGAGCTTTCGTCACGAAAAGAAGAAGTGTCAAGCAACATTGAGTGTTAATACGTATCATAAAATCTAATTTGGTTTGCCATAGAAATAGGACGTCACTATTGGACGACTATCGTACCTATTGCACGCCTCATAAGCGGAGCGTTGAGGTATTGCACGCCTCATAAGCGGAGCGTTGAGGTAGTGCTCTACTCTCGACATGTCAAAAAACCCAGTCTTTCGAAACTTAAATGACTTTTTTTTTTAATATAACACAGGATAATATGAGTGCACTAATATGAAGTTAAATAATCTGTCTAGCACATATGGTACATTTTATAAACAATTAATTTGTTTAATATAATAAATAATAACATTCAAACTAATCATTCTTGGACGTCCGTGAGTCTGTGTTTATGTGACCATCTATGTGGCAGAGAAATTGGTTGAAAAATTCATCTTACCGGAATACTTTTGTTTTTAATATATAAAGTATTACACTGTGCTGATTCCTAGTTAATATTAGCGTTCTAAGAACTGTCGTTTAATTATAATTTATAGAAAACTAATATACCACTGTATAAAAAAAATTAGATTATGAGGCGTGCACTTTTGGATTTTCCAAACTATTTTTTATTTATTTGGTACGCTAACTGGCTGAACAACACACAAATTTAAACATATACAAATTAGAGCATATAAGTTGCCAAGCGACCACAGCATGCACATTTGATAAACTGCTCTCAGTCGTTTTATATTGAAAATTGGGGCAGACAGAGCATTTCGAATCTTTCGCGTATAAGCAGACAGAGCCCAAGAAGGCCGCAGGACCTATTCTAAAGGCCATTTCTAGCGAGATGGTGGGCAAGATTCCCTGGATCCCTCTAATATGGTTGAGTTCAGCGATGGCTGAACCACGCGTCAACTCGTGAACGAGTGCCGCCAGTAGGGACTGGTCAGCTCGGCTCCGTTTTTAGGGTTCCGTACCCAAAGGGTGCAAACGGGACCCTATTACTGAGACTCCGCTGTCTGTCCGTCTGTCCGTCTGCCACAGGGCTCTATCTCTTGAACCGTAATAGCTAGACACTTGAAATTTTTACCGATTATGTATTACTGTAACCGCTATAACAACAAATACTAAAAATAAAAAAAGTTAAAAATTAAAGGGGGTCGTCATACTAAAAACGTGTGTACAAAAAATTTAAATAAAAAAAACAAAGCGTAATTTTATAAAAACGTTTTATAAAATAAATAAATATAATAATGAAGAATAAATGAAATAAAGAAATATATAAGTAGATAAAAAATATATAGGTGTTTCCATTCCTATTTATATCTTACCAATCCCAAAAATAGTTTTGGTCTGTATTGATGGGTAGACTATAAATTAAATAAGAGTTAAAATAAATATTTCGAATTCCTATGTATATCTTACCAAACCCAAAAGTCGTTTTGGTCTATATACATGGAGAGCTTTTTAGATAAAATTAGATGTGAAATAAAAGTTTGGTAGTTTTGATAGGTAGGTAGCATAGGGGTTTTAAGTAATAACCCAGTTATTCAAGTTAATTTGTAATAGTTTCTAAAAATTTGTAGGATATTAGGATCTCAGGAAAAGAATAAATTCAAGAGCATATATATATATATATATATATATATGCTCTTCATATACCTATATTATATTACATCTGGCAAGTGTTACGAAATAATAAATTTATTAATAACTTTCAATTTGTAAGGCGTTGCAATTTGCATATTTCTTTCTAAATAAATTGATTTTTACTAAATTAACCAAGCCTTATAAAATGTGTTAACTTTAGCTATGTATTAGATGTAATTAATTATACTATGACTAGAATGATTAGCCGTATGTCCTGCAAACACCTTTTCTAATCAATGTGACGAATCAGCATCTTACACTCTCTTCATTATCTTAAAGCAATGACACGCCATATGCTTTCTAGGAACTGCTAGTGTTTTAAGTATTCTATGGAAGAAATAGTTGTCCGTAAAATTTGAATGCATTCTACTTTTTCTTATTTAACGTACTTAACTAACATAAGTACTTATATGTAAATTAAATAATTTTCTAGATGGAATTACCATTCTTAAAATATAAAACTATTAATACGTATATAAAAATATATTTAAATCAAATTCAATTACTTAGCTACTTTATATATGTAATGAAACTTTAATGAGATAAGTAATTTGTGGACTACAGTCAACGAGATCTATGTACTATATTCATGTCGATGACTACAGTCAATGTGTCTGAAACTAGTACTCAGTTGTTCTACTAACATAAAGAACAAGTTCATTTAGATGCTTTAATTTAATTCTGAAAATCTACGCTGTCCTAGAACTTTCATTTCGCTTTTTATACTAACTGTCTGTGTATAATGCCTTTATATAGTACTAATTCGAGATTTCTTGTAATTAAAATTAGATACTAAACTATATTCATAAAATAATTGAAATAAATAATGTACAATATTTAACATGAAATTAAATATTTAATAAAACAAAAGTTAAATCTTTTAAATTAAAATAAATTAAAGTTAATTTGACAAAATTAGATTGAATTTCATTTGGTGGTTTACATAGCAAAAAAAAGTGTTATAATATCTAATGATGGTTTAAAACTACTATTTTTCTATTTAGATATTCCTGATGAAATAATTCACACTTTCAATAGGTAATCAATAATTTGCTCAACTACTAAAATTTTAATAAAACTAATGTTAAAGCAAAATTATTTCTTATATGGAATAAGTACATGATAAGTTATATTATATAATATACTGCTCTCACCAACGTACTGATAACGCGGTACGATTCCGAGAAGTTAATTATGGTTGCGTCCTGCGCACGGAGAACAGTGACCATTCTTTATTAAATACTGGAAGTCACGAATGCTATTTATTCTACTTATACATAGTAAAACTATTAGAAACTGAAATATTCATGGTAACATACATATTCATAGATACTTAGTACCTACACTCGTATGTCTATCTTTTGTACTTATGTAAAGATAGAAATTATACATTGAAGGTACATGCCTATTAGATTTTTTTAAATGTAGCCCAGCAATAGATAATAGTAGGACACCTAGAAAGTGATAATGAATATCAAACACATGAAAGATAGGTATTCATATTTTACAGAAAAATGGTCAAGAAATTTATTTTGAGTTTACAAAAAAAAATGGAATGTTCATTTTGCGAATTGAAAATTAAACTTGGTGTTCTATTATCTACCATTTAATTAAGAAGAGTAATTCTATATGTCCAGAACAGATAACTTTGATTTTGAGTCGTCTTGTGGTTATAATAATAACTTTTCCTGAGATGAATGTAGTTAAGTGAATTTTACTTTAGCACTTTGCATTATTATCATAATGTATAAAGAAATAATCTAATTCAATTTTGAGCTTAGATATTTCGCATTATATTTCTTAGTTATTGTGTTAAAAAAAAAATTATAAAAAAAAAAAAAAATCTCGATTCAGAGATATAAAAAAAAACCTTTTTACTGAATACTGTTAGATAAGTCTACCATAGATGATAGGATATTGTCTTACATTTTCCCATTTGGTTACCATACCTTTAATCCTTTACAGTCTTTATCCTTATTAGACATTCAATCCTTTCCATATGCAACCATTTTAAGGAATTTGTGTAAATGGAGGCAGAATGCCCGAAGTTTGAAACGTGGTACATCTGCTAGCAGATGACAATCTATCAACTCTGACTCAGCATGACTGTACTTCCTACTCCTTATATTAACAAGTGGCCACCCTGTCATCCCGTATCAACTAATTACGAAAGAAGATCTTCTGAAACTGCATCTTGACGAAGACTGGCAATCGTCTCTACTATTTCTAGAAGTTGGAGCTTAAGAACCTAGTGCTCAAGTTATCAATTTCCATTGAAATCATTTTATCATTATAAAACACCTATTGAAATCATGAAGTTCCCAAGATCGAATTCGACGAAACTGAAGACTCATTTCAAACTGAACACATTGACTTGAATGCATTGCACAATATCCGACATCAAGTACTTATGAAACCTCCTACGAAGATGGAAACCGATAGCTCACAAGTATATACCACACGACGATACCTATTTACGCTTAATTGATATCAAGTTAAGCTGCAGTCATCTTCCTGTTCTTCTATCGCCGAGGGAACCTATCAAAATCAACTCAAACTGACATCGAGTTAACTGCAGTGAGATCTGAAAGCAGCATCAAGTCTATGCGAGAGCAAAGAGGCGCAACATTTGCATTAGACATTGGTAAATAGTTGCTCATCTAGGAGAGGAGGTGTTACGTATTGGAATCCCTGAACCGGCTTTACGAAATTATCAACTCAATGAATCGGTTTCCTGACGAATAACTGCTGATAAAGCAATACTGCACCTGCATTGATGACCATTCCACGGTGGGAAAATCTACACCAATATCGGGGCTTGTTCGTCATCAATCGCGAAGGCGTCAAGACGTGTAGTTATAATGTAGTTTTTAAGCAAATTCATTTATTCATAATAATGCACATGTACATACACAGCGAATAGATGACAGTTATCACACATGTAACGTAACATGGGCCCTGTTAGGGCATAGCATTTTACACTTAACAAATTAATAGGTAGTAGAAGAAAATACATTCTAATACTTTCTACATTAATATACAATATATGTTAATGCTTATACTATCGTACAGAATTTAAATTATACCTAAATCTTTATATCTTAAATAAATTGTTTTAAATTTTATCAGTTAAAAAATCTGAAAGACTATAATAACAGGCATTAATAAGAAATTGTTTTAATTTAAGTTTGAAAGTGTTATATTTTTCTTCATTTTTTATATAATCGGGGATTTTATTATAAATTTGTATGGATTTGTAGTATGGGCTATTTTTGTACATTTCTAATATTGGTTCTGGTAGGATTAATGTATTATTACTGCGTCGACTATTTTTATGAAATTCGTATAGTGTTATGTTTTGACGGACAAACAGGGCCATTTCTAGGATATACATTGAGGGGACGGTTAATATTTTTTTCTTAATAAAATAGGGTCTACAGCTTTCTGGTTGATGTATGTTTATGATGATGCGTAAACATTTCTTTTGCATCACAAATAAATCGTGTGAGTCAGTGCTGTTACCCCAGAGAATGATGCCGTACCGCAGCCAGGCGTGCGCATACGCATAATATGCAGTGAGAGCGCAAACTGAATTGGTATTTGTTTTAAGAACACCTAACGCATACAATTGAGACATTTTACCTTTTGTTTTGGCCACATGACTTTTCCAGTCAACATGACTGTCAATCGTTCAACCTAATAATTTAAAATCGGGAACTTCTTCTATATTTAATTAAATATAGAAGAAGTTTAACAATTGTTTTTTTACGCTATTTAAATTTATTAACTTTTTTTGATATGGTTTAAATTGGATTAGTTTAGTTTTTTTTGTTTATTTGAAGGTTGTGGTCTGATAGCCAATCTTTTATGGAGTGGAATGTATTTTTTATAAGTGGAGTATGATCAGTGTCATTTGGGCATTTGAATAAAATTGAGATGTCGTCTGCAAAGAGAACGCACATATTATTTAACGTTTTTGGAAGTTCATTTATATAAATTAAGAATAAGACACAACCCAATACACTTCCTTGTGGAATTGAATTACTTGTGTTTCTTGTATTCGATTTTGTTTTGAGTAATTGCCCAGTCCTGTTATTGAAGTTATTAATTTCTACATATTGCTGTCTGTTGCTTAAATATGATTGAAGCCATTTATGTGTTGGGCCGCGAATACCGATTCCATATAACCTATCTAGAAGTATTTTATGTAGTACCTTATCGTAAGCTTTAGACATGTCTAAGAATAGTCCCACTGCGTAATGTTTTTCTCTAATGTAATTAAGTGCTTTTTGAATATAGTGATAAACTGCAAGTGTTGTTGAACGTTTTTCTCGGAATCCAAATTGTTATGTAGCAATTTATATTTTTCTAAAAATCTATACATACGGTTAGACACAGGCTTTTCTAAGATTTTTGAAAACGTAGACGGGAGTGCAATCGGTCTGAAATGGCTGGGATCATCTGATTTTCCATCTTTTTTTAGGACTGGGTGAATTTTATTTATTTTTAATTTATCGGGAAATTTACATTCCTGGAGTGACTGATTTATAAGAAGTGTTAAGACTGGGACAAATTCATTACAACATGCTTTTACTAGAACCGAGGGTATCTCATCAGCACCAGAACTATATTTGTTTGATAGTTTGTGTATTATTTGGGTAATTTCTTTTTCTGTAACTGGGGTAAGGTATATGGAGTTTATGGCTGGTTCAAGAACGACGCGACCTGCAGGTGTAGCAGAAACATTAGTGATGTCGTATTTTGAGATTGTGATGTATTTTGTGTTGGCGATTTTGTGTCTTGTGTTTTGTTATTACTGACTGATATGAAGTAGTCATTAAAAATGTTGGATACTTTATCTGGCAAGCTAACTATAGAGTCTAACGTTTTAAGTTAGACATGAAATGATGCAATTGGATCATTTTGCGATCTTTCTAAAGCATTTGATTGCGTTGATCATCCAACACTTTTGCTCAAATTTCATCAATACGGTTTTGATGATAAGTCAAATAAATTAATAGAATCTTACTTAACTGATAGGCTTCAAACTGTTGATATAAACGGCGTAAAATCACACGGGTCTAATGTGAAAATGGGCGTACCCCAAGGTTCAATTCTAGGACCGTTCCTTTTCTTAGTTTATGTCAATGACTTGCCTTACATGTTTGAGAAAGAGGCTGACATGGTGCTGTTTGCTGATGACACCTCGCTAATATTTAAAATAGATCGACATAACAGTGATGCTAGCGCGGTGAACAGCACCTTATCTTTAATTTCTGATTGGTTTTCGGCCAATAACCTCATGTTAAATGCGAACAAGACCCAATGCATTCGATTCTCTCTTCCTAATGTGAATCAAGCCTGTGTTGACATACTAACTAATGGTCAGAAACTCGATCTGGTTGAAAGTACTACCTTTTTAGGAATCACAATTGATTCGAAACTTCAATGGGGCGCTCATATAACTAAACTTTCTAATAGGCTTAGCTCTGCGGCTTACGCTGTTAGGAGAATAAGACAATTGACAGATGTAGCAACTGCTAGACAAGTGTACTTTAGTTACTTTCACAGTCTAATGTCTTACGGGATACTTCTATGGGGGAGTGCAGCGGACATTCAGACTATTTTTCTTTTACAAAAAAGAGCAATTCGTGCTATTTACGGTTTAGGATCGAGAGACTCACTGAGGGAATTATTCAAGGAAATAGGTATACTTACTTTTGCATCACAATTCATATTTGAAAATATAATGTATGTAAGGAAAAATATTTCCATGTTCAATAAAGTAAGTGATTTTACAGATAGAAATTTACGTAATAAGAATGACTTAGTTAGCCCGTATTACAGGCTGAATACAGTCAGTAAGTTTTTTTTTGGGAAGTGTATACTTTTTTATAATAAATTGTCAGAATCGGTCCTTGATATGCCAGACAGAAAATTCAAAGCTTATGTAAAGAAAGTACTTTGTGAGAAGGCTTATTATAGGACCGATGACTATCTTAAAGACAAAAAGGTCTGGCTTGAGCTTGGCGCGGGTCCCTCTTAAAGGTTTGTATACTTAGACATGTCATAATTTAGGTACATTGGTACATACTAAATTTACAAATTGACATTATTTTAAATTTCGTAATACTTATAATTCAATTTAATTATGACATAATAAACAATGTAATCTCTGTCCATCTATATAACTAATTTTAAGTTTTTAGTTTGTTAGTTGACGTCTTTGGAGAAAACGTGCAGTGCAGTTTGTTGCCGCTTCTTCTGCACTTGCGCCTAGGAAGCGGCGTAAACTTAGCTTTAAGTAACGATTTGACGTCAACATTTGTGCAAAACAAAACAAAGTGACTATTATTAAGAGATATTATAAATATCCTATGATAATAAAGATATTTTGAATTGAATTGAATTGAATTGAATAAGTGAATTCCTGTATAATCATCGTGATTATCCTGAATAAACCTATGTTCGTAACTATGTAGTTTTTAAAAAGAACCTCCCTGCGTCCGGAAACGTAACTCACGTGAAAACTCATGACTGAGCAAATACAAGAATTACAAAATCATGACGTCATTTTATTTTGAAGTTACTTTTACATTTTTTTTGGTAAGCACTCAACATCTCCACGTTTTCCGACAGCAGTGAGCTAGGGGTAACACATGGGGTAGCAACAGCAGTTCGGCGACGGACATCCTGGCTTTATCCAGCCGAAGCCATCCCGGGGCCCCGACTTTATTCCGGCAGGACGATGCGACGTGATGAAGCAGGGGTACGAGCACCTGGTAGAAAACAGGTAGAATACAAAATTAAAAATAATTAACTAGACTACTGGTACTAGGTAGGTACTGATACGTACCATTATATAGCGACAAGTCACAAAAGCGACGGGTCACCGGTTTGGAACCATCTAAAGAAGAGTAGGAAGGTAAGGTAATAGGTAATACTTTGATTAACACGCAACGCGAGATGCGCGACGCAATTTGCGTCGTTCAAAAACTTGCGCGTGGTGTAAGCGCGTAACGCGACGCAATTTTCGCTGCGTGTGGTTCAAAATTAAAATTATACTTACGAAAGATTAGACGAAGGCATTATTTTTAATGTTTTATTCACTGAAGGAGATGCTGAAATTTCAAAAAACGTGATATGTTTAATGGAGAATATATTTTAAAAAAGGTGACGCGATTGCAAATTCTATTCTTATTGTGCTATGTCGCTATTAATTTGTGACAAACCAACTATTTCTTCTTTTGTATAAAAACTTTTTGATACTTTCTACAGAGGTTTTATTATTTAGTTTACCTGTCCCGTTGTCTGTGTGTCCGTTTTTCCGTTATTCGATTGAGCTGAAACTAGACATACTTAAGGCCTGTATTCACTTTGATTAGTGCGAGTGCAGGTATTAGTAATTGAGGGGTAGTGCAGGTGTGTAGAAAGAGTAGTGTCCAATTCTTGTTTAGTGGCTCTGTTTAGTAAATTCAGTTGTTAGCCATCGACCAGTAAGTATGGACGAACAACGAGAAGCGCGCTTGCAATTGGAAGAAGTACTGAAAGAAGTATTAAACGCGGTGGTGTCTGAAACCGAAGAACTTTTGGAAGCTTAACTTGCAAGACCAAGACAAGCCAACTATCATTGCACTAATCAGTCACTGTCCACACTTATTTTCTCCTAATCACTAATCACCTGCACTAATCACAAAATGAATTCAGGCCTTTATGTAAGTTGGGTGACAATGCAATATTATAACCTGATCTCATGATGGAACTGTAAGGTGGCCATGGCATCACTGTGATGAAACAATACGAGTATAACCCCATCGAGTTTCAGCTTCATTGATTCGCGAGAGCACTTTAAATCTTTTAGGTTTTTCATGTGAATTGTGATCTCAAAAATATGATTCTTTTAGACAACACTGTGTTAGTTACTAAAGGCAGTAAAGAAATATGTATAGTTGCTCGCGGTAGAGGTAAAGTTTTACTTCACAATGGTAATGGTTTACTTCGAGACTTCATTGAAATTGTTTGTGCAATGGTACTAATGGAATCTGTGATGGAACCATTTGTACAATCAATGGTACTAGTAAGATAATCAGTGTCATTTGTACCATCAGTGGTACTGTCCAATGGTACAGGTGGTCCGGAGGGACTTTACGGTGTAAGAAACTAACTTGTAGATTGTTTGGGGCATAGAAAAAATTAACTCTAGACGAGGTTCGGGGATCTCGCTTCATTTTGTAGGTGATTGATCACTGTTATAATAGTTAGTACAAGTACAAGAAAAGTACAACGATTTTTAAATTTTTCCTTCCTTATTATTTAAACTACAAGGTCTGCTAGAAATTGAGAAGATATAATTTAGATACGTGGAGTGTTATTTTAGGTGGTGACCATCATTCTACATCAATTCTTACATAAACCAAAACAACAATTACGAAATCACGTCATTTTATTTCAAGTTACAACTTTTACATTTTTTTTGGCATGCACTAAACATCACCACGTTCTTTGACAGCTGTGGCTGCCTGGTCACAGCTGTCAACGGAAGCAACCACTGTAACAGATGGGGTAGCAGAAGCAGCAGCTCGGCTGCGGCCACCCAGGGTTCGGGTCTACGTTCGCGCCATCCCGGGGTCCTGACTTGTTCCCAGCAGGGCGCAGCGACGTATAGAAAGCAGGATTTGGTCCACACCTGGCAGAAAACAAATTAGGTAGATTATAATGGCATCTTTACCCTTTTATATCAGGATAACAGTAGCCCTAAAGTCTTGCGGCCCAAAATGCTCTGTCTGCCCTATTACGAATTAGGACGTAATAGTGTATGTATGTATATATTGTTTTAGCCTATATTGGTGTCCCACTGCTGGGCAAAGGCCTCCCCTTTTTCCTTCCACTCATCTATTCAGAGCTACAGCCCGCCAGTCTGACATCATCATCCGAGCGTATTCCCGGTAGCATCGTCAGCGGTTACGCTTCAGAGCCCGGGGTCCGCTAACTAACCTAGGTGATTTGACGAGGTTACTGGTTTTACACACAGCGACTGCCGTCTGACCTCCGCAACCCAAAGGGTAAACCAGAACCAGTCCTAGGATAGGTACAAACGCTAGATGGCGTTCGAGACCAACAGCTTTACGTGCTTTCCGAAGCACGGAATCATCTTTCTTTTCGGATAATCAGGTGATTAAATATCCTAACCAGACTGGAAACAACTGTTCACAAAGTATGCTTCCCAGTGGGATTTAAACCCCCAAACCTCCGGATCACAAGACAAATGCCTTGACCACTGGACCACGGAGGCAGTCAAGCCTGTCTGACATGTAAGTCATCCCGCCATCTCCGCCTAGGTCTGCCTATGTATATTAAGTATTTATAATTTTAACTCAATTTTGACCAAAGGCCACTTTCAGCGTGATCGTTTGCGACAGGTCACAAGAGCGACGGGTCACAAGAGCGAAAGGTCACAAGAGCGACGGGTCACAAGAGCGACGGGCTACAAGAGCGATGGGTCACAAGAGCGACGGGCTACGAGAGCGACGGACTATAAGAGCGACGGGTCACTAGAGCGACGGGCTACAAGAGCAACGACGGGTCACAAGAGCGATGGGTCACATGAGCGACTGGTCACAAGAGCGACGGGTCACAAGAGCGATGGGTCACAAGAGCGACGGGGCCATAAAAGCGACGGGTCACAAAAGCGACGGGCTACTAGAGCGATGGGTCACAAGAGCGACGGGTCACTAGAGCGACGGGCTACAAGAGCGACGGGTCACAAGAGCGATGGGTCACATGAGCGACTGGTCACAAGAGCAGCGGATCACCAGAGCGATGGGGCACAAGAGCGATGGGTCACAAGAGCTTCGGGGCCACAAGAGCAACGGGTCACAAGAGCGGCGGGTCATTGAAACGAGACATCATTTGGGGCAACGGGTTAAAAGTGCAACTAACACTGGTATAATAGTAAAATAGTTTAATATTATACTTACGATAGAGGCATGATTTTTCTATTTCGTGCGCTCAAATATATCCCTGGAAAATTATTGTATTATTAGTTTCGAATTTTGAATTTTTTAATTGAAATAATCGTGCGATGTTCAATGAATAAAATATTAAAATTTATGAGAAAGGGTGATGCGATTGCAAATTATATTCTTATTTTACTGGCTGTCAATTTTGTTATTCTTTTTTGTTTTATTCTTTGCTGTTCTACTATCAAAGAGTTTTAAGATTTTACGTAAGATTTTCCACAGAGTTTTCCTTCGTAGGTATAGAGAAACCTTATTTTCCCCAAGTTTGGATTTGAACTTCACTGTTTATGACACTCGTTGTCAGAACTGGAAAAAGCCAGAGAAAATTCATGAAAAAGTAAAAAAAAAACAATCTGCATATTTTCCAAATTACAAGACTTTCAGACTCAAACAAAACAAGAAAATTCTGATTTCCAAACTCCACTTATTTTCAGACAATAATAAAAAATTGTGACAACATGCCCTGGTAAGTAGACACTAGAAACTTATTTTGCTTTGGTAGACGTAGGTACTGATAGAAGTAGGTACAGGTTAATAAGGGTCGATGATGATGAGGCGAAAGCGTTTAAACAATGTGTGAATGATGACTTATGGCTTTGAAACGTGGCCCTTACTATGGGTCTCATAAGAAGGCTCAAGGTGGCACGCGCTGTGGAGAGGGCTATGCTCTGCGTTTCTGTACGGGATCGAATCAGAAATGAGGATATTCGGTCCGGGATATAAGCTCATTGAAGTGGCAGTGGGCGGGGCATTTAGCGCAAAGAACCGATGGCCGATGGAGCAGAAAGGTTATTGAATAGCGGCCGTACCGGCAAGCGCAGCCTAAGCCGCAGGCCACGCTAGAGCTACTGCGCCGAGCGGGGGCGACCTGCGGGGGCGGGAGGAGTAAAGACGCTGCGTCTTGCCGCTGTAGTGTGCCACGTTGAAGCGGCCGCGTGACACGTGGTTTTTATCTGTTATTATTGCGCGGGGTTTAAAATGAGTTTGTCTAAATTGGAACTTTCATGTTTAGAAGGAAGTATTTTTTTTTGCACAGGATATTATATTACAAATAATAATTTTTGTCTTATTTCATCCCATTTTTTTTATTACATATTTATTTTTATATTGATCATCCTTACTGCACCAGATTGCTGGCCGAGACATTATTTTACTAATAAACTCCTCCGTATTTATGTTTTGCATCGCGGATAATTCAACAAAATTTAATAAATACGCAGGACGCGCACGCCAGTCGCGCTAACATGGCGCCCCCCGTTCAACCCGTATTATTATTTTTCCCGCTCATCGCAGACGCAAGACGCGTCGCGCTAGCGTGGCCTGCGAATAAGGCGGTGTACCCACTGCAACGCACACCGTCGCGTCGCGGAGCGCGGTTCAACACACTGACGCTCCCGCGCGTTGGCGCGTTGTCAGTGTGTTGGACTAGGCGTGGACTACTTATACAAACTGAGATAATTGCATACAATGTTTAAATCTGCGGCCCCGCGCTCCTCGACGGTGCGCGGTGCAGTGGACGGGCCCACCTGCTACGTGGTCGGACGAGCTGAGCAAGGTTACAGAAAAAGGCTGGATGCGCCGATTCTAATTAGTCGTTTTAGAAATCCTTGAGGGATTCCTATGTCCATCCGGCCTAGTGTGTCAGGTGGCCCTGATGTAAAAAACAGAACCCTGCTACCCCCTTTAGACCCAGTCCGACCCTGAATGTACCTTCATGTTCTTGTTGCAGTGTGCCATGTAGCCCCGCTATGGCGCCGTACGCGCGTTCTGCCGGCATCAAATCTGGTCTGCGGGATGGGTTGCCCATGGACGGCAAACAGGTATAAGTTTTACAACGTATATGCTATGCTATAAACGTGTTACTCGCGTCTAAAGACAGCTACTGGTTGACATGTTTCGTCCTCATCCAGAGGCTTTCCTCAGCGCGAATGTGTTTCCTTATATTGATTGGTACAAGTAAGTTTCTTTCGGATTTTCTTCTTCGCATCGATCGTTCTAGAACGCTAGTCGTTTTACTTTACCTTATTTAAACTAGTGGCTCTGTGATCTGTCTTTGCATATATTGTTCACATGCCCCCTTAACGTTAACCCCTTAAAGTTTTTCGGATGAAAAAGTTGTTCAGATAAAAAACTTGCGTCTTAATAAGGGTAGGTAACAAAAAAGTTTTATGGTAGTTTTGAATATTTTTCGAGTCTTAATAAGGGTAGGTAACAAAAAAGTTTTATGGTAGTTTTGAATATTTTTCGAAATGGCTAAAATATGATTTTTTACATTTTCAGCCCCAAACTTCCGCCATTTTAAAAATGTTTGAAAAACTGACTTGTCAAATAAAAATTACATAATTATTGAACCTGCTCACAAAATTTCACAAGAATCGGCTGAGAAACACGACCTGTAGGCGAGAACAAACTGACAAACTGACGGACAAAAGCATTTTTGGCCAATAGTTGGCTAGTGTTTTTAACACAAAAAGATACTAATTTTAATTGCCGGTCATTAAGAATAACAATAATTTATTTGCTCAAATACAGTACATAAGATGTGAATTGCATAATTAGTATCATGTATCCAACCTAAACTAAGGCATGCAAAACTATATGTAGGTAGTCAAATTAATAATCTATTAAAATATAATTTTCATGGGTACAATTGAAAAAGCAATAAATTTTAATTAATACAATTTCATAAGTTCCAATATTATTTTTTCCGCTTACTGAAGTCTATATACTCCGATATAGAGTATAAGCAATGCTCTAGTAACCATTTTGTCAGTCCTTTTTTAAACGCTCTTCCTTTCAATGATTTAATGTTAGCTGGTAAGTAATTGAATAAGTAAATACACATGTTAAAAATATTTTTTTTATGCATATCCTTGTGGCATCTAGGCTGATATAATCTATTCATGATATTAGGTCGAGTTACCCTCAAAATTACTTCGCTTCTTTTTTGCCAAAATTCCGGATGCGATTCTACAAATACGCAGATATCTCGAATGTAAAGGCATGGCAATGGTAATATGTTTAGTTTTTTGAACAATGGTATGCAACTATCATCAACCCATGCATTGCAAATAGCACGAATACATTTCTTTTGTACCATAAAGGCTTGTACGGCATTTCGCCCACTAAAATATATTTGAGTAGTAAACAGGTTCTATATTTCTGTAAAAATGAGCGCCACGTTTACGTAGTAATTACCTATATATTAATCTGTGGCCACGTCTCGTCGCGTCGCGTGTCGGTGTGAACTGACTCTTAAGTTTTTGTTTTTAGGGTTCCGTACCCGAAGGGTGCAAACGGGACCCTATTACTGAGACTCCGCTGTCTGTCCGTCTGTCTGTCTGGTTGTCCTTCTGTCTGTCCGTCAGTCACAGGGCTCTATCTCTTGAACCGTAATAGCTAGACACTTGCAATTTTCACCGATTATGTATTACTGTGGCAACTATAACAACAAATACTAAAAATAAAAAATAGTTAAAAATTAAAGGGGGTCGTCATACAAGAAATGTGTTTTTTTCAGCGTTTTTAACTTGATCTTCATAATGGCTTTAACTAGATACTTGAAATTTTCACCAATTATGTATTACTATGACCACAATAACAAAAAATACTAAAAATAAAATAAAGTTAAAAATTAAAGGGGGTCGTCATACAAGAAACGTGTTTCTTCAGCGTTTTAAAACATTGTACGGTGGTACGGAACCCTTCATGTACGAGTCCGACTCGCACTTGCCCGTTTATTTCCCAAATCAGTCATCATCATCTCCCTCGCCTTCTCCCTATTTGGGGTCGGCTCTGTATGTCAACTCTCTCCATCGTTTTCTATCATTTATTATATTTGTACTAAACCAAACCAGTATGGAAGAATAATAATTGTTTTCATTTTTCAGGAGACATGCGTCGGGATGAACGGCTGCTGCTGCTGCGGCCCGTGCTGCGGGCCCTGCGGGGGGCCTTGCTGCGGACCCTGCTGGTGTTAGATCATCGTATGAAATATATCTAGCACATATATAATAAAGCTTGCAGAAACATTGCATGGTATTATTTTCACCTGGAGTCAGTGAAAAAAGCGTTAATATTATCTATCACAGAGTAATAATACACTACGTACCTACAAATATCTTTATAGATGCTAAAATATACGTACAAACCATAACCTATTTAAAAACAACTGACTACTACTAATATTATTATAGACATTGTGCCTATCACTTTAAGGTTCACAATGGAATGAACTACAAATTCGACGAGATGTTAGGGGAATCCCCGAACCAAAGGTCTTATCGTAGCCGATGTTACCATTTTTAAATTCCTACTTACTGCTTTTTTGTCAATACTGCATTTTACTCCTTCTGAAGGCTGTATTGCCAAATAAAAAAATAAAAATAAAAAAGCCTATTATGCTCTAAACTTATATCCCATATCTCTGCTCTAAACTGCCAAATACTGCCGGATTTCTAAAACGTCAAACAAATATGCCATAAAGTAAAATACAGGGCCAAACCTGCCAAAAAGGCAGGATCCTGCCACAAATGGTCACACTGCTACTATAAGTACAGCGTTGGGTAGAAAGTAAGACCAGTCAGCACGGAACAGTATTTTCCTATGCTGCTTTTCTTTTCTATCGCTCACAACAAAGTCATTTGCTAAAATGAGAAACAGAGCTATGCGGTTGCCGCATAGCTCTGTGGCCGGCAGCATCGCCGATTCCGCGGCGTTCTGTCGCTCTCTCTCGACCAGGGCTTGTTATCGATACCAGAGTAATATTGTACCATGTACCAAATTCACGGGTACCAATATAAAGGGTATCGATAATACAGTTTATAACGTTATCAATTGACAATATAAGTAACGATATTTTTTTTCAATACTTGTAAAATATTATATAAATAGCTCTCTAGTAGCCTACTAAACAAACTCTCATCAATTTATTCTGTCAAATATCAAAAAGAAATACAGTGTTAACAATACCTTTTACCGTTAATATTATTGGTAACGTTATCTGATTATCGGTAAATAGTGGGAAAAATACCGTTAATCAGCATAACATTACCTACCTTTGCTGATAACGTTGACGCCGTTTGACAGAATTAACGTTACCAGATTTTTAACGGTATTCCAAGCCCTGCTCTCGACACCTCTCAATCTAGCAAATGACGGTTCTGAGTAGTAAAAAAAATATAGTCATCACCATCCGAGCATATTCCCGGTTGCATCGTCAGCGGTTACGCTTCAGAGCCCGGGGTCCGCTGCCTTACCTAGGTGATTTGACAAGATTACTGGTTTTTACACAGAGCGACTGCCGTCTGACCTCCGCAACCCAAAGGGTAGATCAGAACCAATCCTAGGATAGGTACAAACGCTAGATGGCGTTCGGGACCAACAGCTTTACGGACCAACAGCTTTACGTGCCACTAGAATAGATCGCTAGACCAAGATCGTACGGAAAATGTACGACTTTTAAAGATTACGGTTTTTTTATTTTATTAAACTATCACAAACCTTAATGTTCTGGCACAAACGTGGCTGCATTGCTATATTTACATTATTACTTAGAAACATTTTGATATACCTGGCAAAATATATGTCATGTATTTCGGGGAATTCCCCGGCAACCTAACGCGTGCCTACATATTTTACTTGAAGGTCTTCAACCTTTTGTCCAATCGTATAAAGCCAATATTTGTTTGCACTTTTACGAAACTTATTATTTTGCTCTTTCTATCAGAAACCTGTACGAAGTTCTAACCAACAAAAGAAATGTTAAAAATGATGAGGTCAGCAAATATGCTCCAAGCTTGGCTCCAAGCTTTATTACTAAATACCAGTGTTTACGATGGTGCATAACTTGCTAGTATCAAATTATTGAGTAAAGAGTATCTAATATTTTTTGGCACGTTCCTCGTAAAATAATGGTTGACGAGATTTTACATAATGATTGTGAAGAATTAACGGTGGCGATTTAATAATTGAATTTTTAACAAAGAAAACAACGGACTTAAATTTTTTTTAAGGAGTTTCTTCCATTTCTCCAAAGTTCTTCATCATATCTTCACCAAATTAAAATGGGACCAACTTGGTAGTAAAGGCTTTCAAATAAAAAAAGAATCATCAAAATCGGTTCACAATTGGCGAAGATATCGCGTAACAAACATACTTAAAAAAAAAACATACCGTCGAATTGATAACCTCCTCCTTTTTTGAAGTCGGTTAAAAATTACTTACCCACCTATAATGTTATTCAATCAAGTTTTGAGTGCCTACGTAAACTTGTTATAACTCCAGTGTAGATAAATCTGATTGACTTGCATGAATGTGTGCCTGTGCAGGGCCGGATTAGCCATTGTGGGGGCCCCTGGGCATTATGCATAGCGTGGCTATATCAAAGGAAAAGTTTTTTACTAGTCTGATTCTTTCTTCTTCTGAAGGCCTTTTATCATCTGTTTTCTTTATTCTATCACAGGTCGCGCCAAACTTCTAGGTCGCTCTGAAGTTGAGGCGATTCGCGTCGCAGTATTAAAATACCCATAGCAGATAGAATTTGCTTTATTTTTATTTATTGTGTATATATATCATATCTACATTCTTGCAATCATTCTGAAAAAAATATTATTGTGGTAAATATTCTGTTCCTGTTTGTAACCTGAGTGAGGCAACTTCAGAGCGATCTAAAAGTTCTTCTAAAAAGATCTAAAAGTTTCTAAAAGGCACGACCTGTACTCTGTATCATTATGTTTTGGTGCAATAAAGATTTTAACTAACTATTGTGGGGGGCCCTCTTTTGTGGAGGCCCGGGGCAGTAGCCCCGGTTGCCCTTCCCTAAATCCGGCCCTGTGCCTGTGTGTGCTTGTTGTGTTATATATAAACAATCGGAAGCAATTAGGTTAACATTTGCATTGGTTAGAACGATGACGTTGGCTTAGTTGTGATAAAGAATAATAATTTATTTAAATATCATATTCCATATGTTAGTGTTAGTGGTGATTTGACGGGCAGTGTGTGTGGTTGATTTAAGAGATTTTAAATTTGTTTTGAATATATTTTCTTAATTTATGAATAATTTTTTTTTACTAGTGATTTAATTAGGGTTTTCATCTTTTTGATAAAGATTTGTTACGAATTAATAAGTGACCTTTTTGATAAAGAATATACATATCTATTTTTGAATAGTTTATTCAAATAAAAGATGTGCGATTGCGATAATATTTTGCCGCAAGGGACAGTGGAGGAGAAGCATTATTTTAATTGCCAAACTGTTTGGAATGGAGAGCCGTTGAGGTATTAATATTATACTAATTTTTGTTTACCAACACAAATTTAAATATACTTAACTATGTAGGTATATTGTCGTAGGATATTTTATAATATCTCTTCATTATCATCAGGCCTTTTTTAGTCTCCACAGCAGGAGCACGACCCTCTCTTTACTACCAGAGCCATACTTAGCCAGAGTAGCCAGAAGATTTAGCCTACACTCTCTACGCTGGCCAGACGGGTTGGAGAGGTCTCATTGATGTTTATAAGCTTTGTTTAGCTTGTGTTTCCTAAGTCGCCTTCTACGACATCCACAGGAAGACCTGGAGTGGGGGAGTGGGGGGACACACACACACACATTTTACCACTTTGGAAGTGTCTCTCGCGCAAACTATTCTGTTTAAAAAAAATTATAATAGAAACCTCAATATAATTTTTGAAGACCTATCCATAAATACCCCACACGTATGGGTTTGATGAAAACAAATTTTTTTGAGTTTCAGTTCTTAAATTTATTGTTTTTTTTTCTATTTTTGTGTAAAAATCTTAATGCGGTTCACAGAATACATCTACTTACCAAGTTTCAACAGTATAGTTCTTATAGTTTCGGAAAAAAGTGGCTGTGACATAAGGACGGACAGACAGACAGACATGACGAATCCATAAGGGTTCCGTTTTTTGCCATTTGGCTACGGAAACCTAAAAAGACGTGATGATGATGATGATAAATAAGTGGGAAAAAAGGCTCTGACTTAGAGTCAGCGCAGACCAAGAGGAGCGCAGCGAAGAGTATTTTTTTATTTCACTCGAAAATAAATGTTCAAACATTTATGCACTTTATACCCATAGCCTAAAGTTAATTTTCGAGTGGAATAAACAAATCCTCTTTGCTGCGCTCCTCTTGGACTGCGCTGACCCTTAATCATTCTCGTTACCCATCTTTCAGAAATCCTGATGGTACCACCCGTCTTCCCAATAAGAACATCACTAAAGGCACCTCAGATTTCCTGTATCATTTGAACCTAGGCACTGATGATGACTTGCAGGGGATGTTTGGCGATGTCAAGGTGGGTAGAGCTTCAATTTATTGAATACTACTTGTTCGGTATAGTATAACCGAACACCTGTGACGTCGTCGGCGAGCTGGCAAGTGTCACGTCATCGTATGTTATAGTATTATGTCACTGTCTTAGGTTTTTATTTTTAGTTTAGAGTACTACTTTGGGTACGTAATACTCACGTAGGTACGTACGTTATACATTTTAACGCATGTTAACCCAACATTTATTATAAAATTTTAGTTCGTCGTATGCCGATTAATAAACGGAATTAAAGTTAAAATAATTAAATGTTTAACAAAAAAATAACTGACTTCTTTAGGAGTTTCTTCCATATCTCCAAAGTTCTTCATTATATCTCCACCAAATTCAAATGGGACCAACTTGGTAGTTAAGGCTTTCGAATAAAGAAAGAATCATCAAAATCGGTCCTTAATTGGCGAAGATCCGGTAACAAACACACATAAAAAAAAACATCTACCTAGTCGAATTGAGAACCTCCTCCTTTTTTGAAGTCGGTTAAAATGGCCAATGTTTGGGGAGTGTGAGGGTTGTTGTTGAATTTTAAAAAACGAAATTCACCCGCCCCGGTACGAAATACTTTATCTACACCATCATCTCTGCTTTTTAGGGTTCCGTACAAAAAATTAAAAACGAAACCCTTATAGGATCACTCGTGCGTCTGTCCGTCCGTCTATCACAGCCAATTTGCTCCGAATCTACTGGACCGAATCAGGTGAAATTTGGTAGGATGGTGTAATCTTATGACCCAAACACATATGTGCAAAGTAAATAAATATTTTTTTTAAATAAAGGTAATTTTTGGAGGATAAATTAGGAAAATTAAAAAAAAAGTTTTGCAAACCTTACTGTGTCATATATCAAATAAAAGGGCTCGTTATGAGGATCTCAAATATATTTTTGTTATTATTGTAAAATGAATAGTTTTGATTTTATTCATGAAAGAAGACGAAAATTGACCATTCACCCCCCTGATCTCCGAAGCTACTAAGCCTAAAATTTTGAAAAAAATACGAAATATAGTTTATTGCTTGTAGATTACAGGAAAACCTATAAGAATTCAATCAATTGTACGGAACCCTCTCCACGCGAGTTTAACTCGCACTTGACCGGTTTTATTTTTATTTTTTATTAGTGATTTGTCGTGGACGACACTGAGACCCACTCTTTCACACATTTCCTCCGTAGAGTTTAGTAAATCTCCTTTCATCCATCCTTTCTACATGCCTTAACCAACTCAACATTTCTTTGTCCATTACTGTTACCACATCAATCTTCGTTCAGTCCACAATTTTAAGCAATTTTCTCAAAATGGTTTTGAAATCTGTTTTTCCTAGTCTGTCGGTGTTATGTGCCACTGCTGGGCAAAGGCCTCCCTCTTTCTCCTTCTCTTTCTCTTCTGCGATCTCTTTTCATCCAATGATATAACTATCAATTTCATCCCACCATCTCATCCTCGGTCTGCCTCTACTACTCCGAAGGTTATCCGGAAGCCAGAACGTAGAAGTTTCGCCCATCTTTCTGGGCCTTCCACAACGTGCGCGCCCAGCCCAGTTCCACTTCAGACAGGCAGTTTTCACTCCAGGCTTTGAATTCAGCCAACTAAAAATTTAGTCATCATCATCATTTCAGCCGCATATCGTCCACTGCTGGACAGGTCTCTCCTAAGGATTTCCAAAATGACCGATCTAGAGCGGCCTGCATCCAGCGCTTTCCAGCGACCTTGTTCAGGTCGTCTGACCACCTTGTGGGTGGGTGTCCTACGATTTGTTGCTATTACGCGGTCACCATTCAAGAACTTGCACCATTGTCCATCGATTCGTCTCGCTTTGTGAATTATGTGAAAAAAAATAAACAAAGTAATTTAACCTTATTGTTCTACTTTCAGTTCGTCTGCACTGGGGGTACGGAGCACCGCATGCGGGCGTTTGCCCTGTACATGGCGCAGCTGCTGGGGCTGCCTGACACCGAAGAGACCTTGGTGAACCTCACCGAGTCTTCTAAGAGATACGCCATGTTCAAGGTCGGCCCGGTGTTGGCTTTTAATGTAAGTAAACATAGTATACACGATCTAACGCATCACCGTTCTTCGCACTTTCATATTTTTGCGTCATCGATCTTTGCACCACCGCATTCTCCGGCCATCTTTCTTCGCATCTTTGTATTTTTGCGTCATCGTTCCTTGCACCACCGCATTCTGCGGCCATCTTTCTTCGCACCTTTGTTTTTTCGCGTCATCGTTCTTTGCACCATCGCATTCTTCGGCTATCTTTTTTCGCACCTTTGTATTTTCGCGTCATCGTTCTTTGCACTACCGCATTCTCCGGCCATCGTTCTTCGCACCTTTGTATTTTCGCGTCATCGTTCTTTGCACCACCGCATTCTGCGGCCATCGTTCTTCGCACCTTTGTATTTTCCCACCATCGTTCTTTGCACCTCCGTATTTTCATCTCTGTACTTTGAACCTTCATACTTCCGTGCCTTAGTTACCTACGTTCTCCTTTACTAAGCACCTCGCCTACCTGTGACATGTGAATAGGGCTACTTACACTTCCTAGTAGATATCGTAACAGATGACTAAAGCATTAAGGACTAAGCAAGAAAAATGCTTTGCAACTGCATTCCCAGGGTTGACAAGGGTTGACATCAGGCAGGCGGTCAGTCGTAAAAATATAGCCAAATCGTTTTGGTTCCTTATTTTCTGCTTTGTATGACTTTTGGCGTTATTGGGTGCAGTGCAGCCAAAGGGACCTTGAGCCTTGGCTTTTAATGTACTACTTACTGCTTATCTTAACGCTTAACTTTCAGTTAAATCTTTGGCTGTGCTACTTTCGAATCCCAGGCCACTAAAATGCTCATTCAAAGATGTATTCACGATTTATTAATATATGAATGGATTGTGTCTCCTATTGGAAAAGGTGTCATTTGACGGGCTAAATAAATCACCCCTTCTAGTAGTATGTGTCAGCATACATTATCACCTGGAACCACCTATTGACGACCTCCGTGGCGTAATAGTTAACACGCTAGACCGCTAATCCGGATTGCAATATGTTATATTGTTTGTTTGTTTGTTTGTTTGTTTGTTTGTTTGTTTGTTTGTTTGTTTGTTTGTTTGTTTGTTTGTTTGTTTGTTTGTTTGTTTGTTTGTTTGTTTGTTTGTTTGTTTGTTTGTTTGTTTGTTTGTTTGTTTGTTTGTTTGTTTGTTTGT
Source organism: Acrobasis repandana (assembly GCA_963576875.1). Classification (NCBI taxonomy): domain Eukaryota; kingdom Metazoa; phylum Arthropoda; class Insecta; order Lepidoptera; family Pyralidae; genus Acrobasis; species Acrobasis repandana. The sequence continues at coordinate 10,413,778 of OY756237.1, forward strand.
TTGTTTGTTTGTTTGTTTGTTTGTTTGTTTGTTTGTTTGTTTGTTTGTTTGTTTGTTTGTTTGTTTGTTTGTTTGTTTGTTTGTTTGTTTGTTTGTTTGTTTGTTTGTTTGTTTGTTTGTTTGTTTGTTTGTTTGTTTGTTTGTTTGTTTGTTTGTTTGTTTGTTTGTTTGTTTGTTTGTTTGTTTGTTTGTTTGTTTGTTTGTTTGTTTGTTTGTTTGTTTGTTTGTTTGTTTGTTTGTTTGTTTGTTTGTTTGTTTGTTTGTTTGTTTGTTCGTTTGTTCGTTCGTTCGTTCGTTCGTTCGTTCGTTCGTTCGTTCGTTCGTTCGTTCGTTCGTTCGTTCGTTCGTTCGTTCGTTCGTTCGTTCGTTCGTTCGTTCGTTCGTTCGTTCGTTCGTTCGTTCGTTCTTTCGTTCGTTCGTTCGTTCGTTCGTTCGTTTGTTTGTTTGTTTGTTTGTAATAACTTTATTGTACCAAAATTTAAGTATAAAACACAACATAATACGAAAGAGCAAATATACAAAGGCGGACTTATCCCATGTAGGGATCTCTTCCAGTCAACCTGCGATAGATTGAGAGGATATTTACTCTATCTATACTTCTATACTAATATTATAAAGAGGAAAGATTTGTACCTATTTTTGTATGTTTGTATGTTTGTAATGAATAGGCTCAAAAAGTACTGGGCCGATTGCAAAAATTCTTTCACCGTTGGAAAGCTACACTATTCCCGAGTGACATAGGCTATGTGTGTACCACGGGCGAAGCCGGGGTGGACTGCTAGTTATATATAAGGTAGAAGCCGGTACGTATAAATTACTTATCTACACACATAAATATATACGAACATACTTACATAAATACCTATAGCAATACACATAAACAAACTATACATAAAGTATATATCTATACTATCTATACTTCTATACTAATATTATAAAGAGGAAAGATTTGTACCTATTTTTGTATGTTTGTATGTTTGTAATGAATAGGCTCAAAAAGTAATGGGCCGATTTAAAAAATTCTTTCACCGTTGGAAAGCTACACTATTCCCGAGTGACATAGGCTATGTGTGTACCACGGGCGAAGTCGGGGTGGACTGCTAGTCTTACATACATAGGTATATATTTAATAAATATTAAAGATAAGTACTTAATTCAGTCCAAGCATGACGTAACCAGAGAAGACTTCGATAATCTAGTTTTAAATGAATCCAGTGAAGGTGCCATCCTTACATCAGCTGGAAGTGAGTTATCAGCTGTTTTATGTTATCTAAAGATAACATTGCAACAAGCAAGGTTATCTCTACATAATATAATTCAAGTATATATAGACATAGAATAGATACTTATAGATACATATGACAGTATCCTTCCATATTATCGTACGTGATGTGCTCTAAACGGAAGTGTAGATTTTTAACTCTTGAATATTCTTAGTAAAACGAAAAAAACCTCTAAACCAAAACCAGCCTCATTGACCTACCATGATCTTTTCACACCGCATGGTCTCGCTGTCTTGCTTCGGCTAGAGTTAATTTGTGTGCGTGGAAGCGGGAGCAATACTTAGATTATCCACATCAGGCCCAGCCTTAAATCAATTTGAGTGTTAAAGTGTACCTAGTTGTAGTGTAGTTCAAAAAACAACCCAAACAAAAAAATTATTTTTTAACCTTTGAGTTTTCTATACGGAATTCGGCAAAGTCGTGTGGTTCCCGGCAGAGTAGAATAGGACCATTTCAAGTCTTCCCGTGGATATCGTAGAAGACTTAGGAAACATAAACTAAACAAAGCTTATAAACAATCAATGCGACCTTTCCAACCACCCGTCTGGCCAGCGTGGAGAGTGTAGGCTAAATCCTCTGAATGTTTTGGCTAAAATATGGCTCTAGTAGTACAGAGAGGGTCGTGCTCCTTCAGTGGAGACTAATAAAACCTGATGATGATGATTGATGAAACTAATAAGACTAGTAACTGGCCAGCGTGGAGAGTATAGGCTAAATCCTCTGAACGTTTTGGCTAAAATATGGCTCTGGTAGAACAGAGAGGATCGTGCTCCTGCAGTGGAGACTAAAAAAGACCTGATGATGATGATGAGTTTTCTATGAGAGGTTTAGATCCCAAACCAAGTGGTATCACTACGACTCGTTCGTTCTTTATGAGTGTCCTGCAGTGGCCGATTAAGTCATTTGGCGCCCGTACGCTAAACATATTTCGCCGCCCTATGGCCAGTTATTTGAGAGAGGGTGTGCAAATAGCAGTCTCAAAATTTGCCGCCTTTGCGCGCCTCTTTCTCTGTGCTGTGGCTGTATTTTTACGCGCGCCCCTTACCTCACGCTCCTAGGCACGTACCTACTTTGCCTTTACGATAATCCGCCTCTGGCACGCCCCCCCCGATCCTCACAGCTGCAGCCTAATTAGCCTAAGGGTTAATCAGCCACTGGTGTCCTGTGTCACTAAATTGAAGTTAACTACCGTCACGCTATACAACGTACAAGAGACATACCTACCCGTAATAAATCGAACCATGGTCATACTAGATCATTAAAAAAACAAAAATAAATTTCGGCATTTCCATACAAAAGTGTGCGGCTGCCCGGGCTGTATTATAATAATTGTATTATAATTATAATAAATTCGACATTCCCATTGTATGGGAATGTCGAATTTATTTTATTTTTTGACTGTTATTTTATTTTCATTATAACTACTTTAGTGATCTACTAACTATAGCCCGTAGTTCAATTTATTACAGGTTTGTCCCTTCCAGTTTGTACATTCATAAATATGTGTTTTGACAAAATGGAAATTAGTCGAGTAATTAGGTAGGCCCCTAAATAATATTAGCCCAGGGCCCAAAAAATTCACGATCCGCCTCTGGCCCTGCCCTGGGCTCTGTCTGCTTAGAGCCGCAAGACCCAAAATGCTCTGTCTGCCCCATTAAGGATAAAAGGTCGTGATAGTGCAGCAGCAGAGGTAGTATCTATACAGGTTGATTTTGAAACACTGAGCATCTCGTATATTGAAATCTTGGAATCAGATTTACTAATAGAAAATGGCAAGAAAAAGAATACTTTTTTTTTACTATTTTTCATTAGAAAAAATCCCCACATTTGCAATACACGGCTAACGTACGAATATAATTATTAGTGTCAATGACCTCTCTGTAGCTTGATCCTCCGTATGACCAGGCCTGTGTCACTCCCCGTGTAGGTATCAAAAATATACCTACGCGCGGCGGCCTTCTCGGGTGGCTTGGCTAATTCAGTCGAGGCTTACGTGCGAGCAGTGACGCACGCGCGAGCTTTGTTCGTCGCCTAGGTACTTCACCGATCCAGCCGTTTTAAAAATGGAAAAACATAAAAAGAAGGCTAAAAAATACTGCGCAGTTTTTAACTGTTTAAACAAGGATTGCGATCCAAATTTAACTTTTTTTAGACTTCCTAAGGACGCTGAAAGGTAAGATCTACTTTAAAGTGGTTATTATTATTATGGTGTCATTCATGATAGGTACACTAAGTAGGTTTAATACCTAGGACCTAGGTACCTTCTTAGGTTACGAAAATAAGTAGGAACGTAGGTATAAGTATACATATTATTCTTTCGAATTTCTGATGTTTGGTTTGAGATTGACGATCTGTTTCGTTATAACTATAAGTATACCTAGCCTACCTACTTAGGAACTTATCTGTTCGCTAGCAAAATAATTATGAAAGTTACAGAAATGGTATGTACCTACTAAGTACATCCTATAGAATTCGGTATCTACTTTAAAGACTTTGTTTTAGCTGGTATCTAACCAGCTAAAACTTACAGTCTTACCATAAAACATTATTTAAACCCTAGTCCAACCCCTGTTTAGCTAAACACTGTTTAATATTTAAACAGTTGTTGGACACCTGTTTAATTTTTGCTACCACAAAACCGTGTTTAGTGCGTGACTAGTTAAACACTGTTTTACTCAAACAGTCCTTTTCACTTTTGGCAACACTGTCAAATATTCATTCAATTCGTTCTTTTCCGTTCCGTTTTATGGACAACCTATGATTATAAGCATTATTTTTTTATTAAAAAATATATTAAAACTTGTGATTAGTAGTACATATTATTTAAGATTTATGAAAAACCAGTGAAAAACACAAAATAGTAAGACTTTGTTAACTTTACAGAGTAAAAACTAATACAAAACAACACCAGTAAAGGACATACGGAACGGAACGTAACTTGATGTGTCAAATAGTTGTGAATTGTCATTCTCTTTTTCCCGGTACTTCGTGACCAGTATTTTACAGAGAAACTTTCGGGTGGTGGTGTTGTCTCGAATTCGAAAGTTTTCTATGTATTCAATGACCTCTTGGTCTTCTTCATCAATAAAATCCAGAAAATCTACTATATCCATTATTGCATCAACAAACAAAACCTAGTTTCTGTCAAACTTTACTACTGATTGATAGGTTAAACGCTTGCTAAACAACGTGTTTCGGGTGTTTAACTTTAAACTATGTTTATACTTTGTCTATCTGTAGACAAGCGTAAAACACTGTTTTGTAGTAACACTTTTTAAAAACACGTGTTCAACGGGTGTTTAACTTTTTTGTGGTAAGACTGAAAGTCTTTAATTTCGCTCATGTTATAATGGGTGGCGCAAAAGTACTGGCACTAAAGAAAATACTTTTATTTTTTTTATATGACATTTTCTGTCATTCTGTTGTTGAAAATTGTGTAGTGAACAAATGTAAAATACACTGAAAATAAACATGGACCGTTTTACTCCCCAAGAACGTGGAATAATTGTGTCAATGTTCTTACGGAATAATTCATCAGTGATAAGAACACAACGTGAATTTCGTCGACGATTTCACCACCGTCCGGCACCGATTGGTCGCACAATTCGACGCTTTGCCACACGCCTTGAAGCAACTGGCTCAACATTGGATAGACCTAAGTCTGGGAGACCAAGAACAGGCCGTTCAGCTGAAAATATCGATGCTGTGCGCGAAGATGTGGAAGAGTGTCCAGAAACATCAACGAGGCGACGTGCCACGCAATTGGGCATTTCCAGACGGACCCTGAAGCGTATTTTGGTGAAAGACTTAAAGATGTTCCCGTATAAAACTCAAATGACTCATCAGCTGCTGCCTGCTGACCACCGAGCTCGTCTAGATTACTGCCAGCGCGTCATAAACCTCAACCTTGAAGAGGATGATTTTCCTTCAAAATTGGTTATGAGTGACGAAGCGCATTTCCATCTCTCAGGGCATGTCAATAAGCAGAATACTCGGTTCTGGGGCACTGATAATCCGCGCATTATTCAAGAAACACCTCTACACCCACTAAAAGTTACTGTATGGTGTGGCATCTGTGTTGACAGAGTGATCGGACCCTATTTTTTCGAAGACGCTGGAGGCAATGCGATAACTGTCACTGGAGAACGCTACAGAACCATTTTACGAGAGTTTTTGATACCCAGTTTGGACGAATTGGGGCTGGAGCACATCTGGTTTCAACAAGACGGCGCTACGGCACACACAGCGCGCGACACTATGGACTTAGTGAGGGACGCTTTTCCAGGCCGAGTTATCTCTCGTTTTGGCGATTTGCCTTGGCCTGCAAGATCACCCGATCTGACCAGTCCAGACTTCTTTCTTTGGGGTTTTTTGAAATCTCGGGTGTATGTGAACAAGCCACAGACTCTCGCAGCTCTAAAAGAAAACATTCGTCAAGAAATAACGAACATATCGCAGGAAGTGTTACGGCAAGTTATGCAAAATGTCATAAATAGGGCTCAAATGTGTATCAACTCTGGAGGTCACCATTTAAAAGACATCATCTTTAAATCCTAATGGTACGAAATTTAATGGCACAAATATACATTTAAAAAAACCTAAATCTAGTTTTCTAATTTAGAAAAAATGTTATAGCTGAACCAAATAGGGTCTTTACTTTTGCGCCACCCAGTATTATATATCATTCATTATAGTTTACTACCAAACGATGATACATGCATACATACTATCACGTCTTTATCCCTAATGGGGCAGACAGAGCATTTTAAGTGTTGCGGCAATCAGAGCCCAGGGCCGCAATACCCAAAGGCAACTTTTAGCGTGATGGTGGGCGAGAAGGTGGAAAAAGGAATCAAAATAGTGATGGGTTGCTAGCCGCATTGCCTATTAACATAATTTGCATTTTCGCCCATTCCTTCGATCGGCTTCTACGATTTGCGCGGGGAGAGAAGCAGCTATGACCTCCGTGGTGTAATGGTCAACACGCTAGTCCGCCAATCTGGAGGTTCTGGGTTCGACCCCCAGCCAGGGCAAGTTGGAAAATGACCTTTTTCAAATATCCTGGGTCTTGGATGTTTAGTTGAGTAAGTATCCCATAACACAAGTTTAAACTTACTTTGGGGCTAGCTCAATCGGTGTGATTTGTCCTTACATATTTATATTTATATTTATATTTATATTCAAGTTTTATTCTTGTCTCCCAGACCAGCATGGGACACCAATAATACGGTGCGCTAAATGGCGATAGTAGCTTCTTGTAGTAGTCAACCCTAGCGCGTCGCTCGTTGAGTCTATTTTAGTCGGTTTTGTGTGTATTATGAATCGTTTGTCCAGAGTCATAAGGATAAAATTGGCTTGCAATGGATTTCTGTAGGTGTCTAAACAAAAAGGTGCTGCGTTTTGACGCGAGCTAAATTACACCATATTGTTACATTTTTGTTACATTTATACATTTAACAATACATTGTTAATATTAAGGTAATATAAATTAATGGTACCTGAGCTAGGATGAAAATCATCCTGTATTTCAGGCGTTACAACGCTAACTGGTACTATAAACATAATAAACAATTACACTTTAAAATTAAATTACAAATTAAAATAAATCATTTATTATTTTATAACTATTAATAATTCCTCTGTTTCTTCGTAAGACATATTTAGTAGGGCTTCTTGTAGAATTTTTTTAGTTGCACTGTAAGTAAAGGGATAAAAATCTAATTTTTTATTAAGTCTATTGTAGAGGAGTGGGCCGAGGAATAGAAAAAATCGAGAGGAGAAGTCGTGTTTTGTATGTACATTTTTCGCGCAAACAATATCTTTCCGTCGTTTTGATTGTGTGGTGAATGGCAGTGCGACGTGCTGTTTGAGAATTGTGCTTAATATAAATAATTGCCTAACTGTTAGTACCTTGCAGGATTTATAGAGAAGGTCTGTGGGGAAAAGAAAAGGGCGGAAAGTAGAAACCTTAAGAATGGCTCGCTGTGCTCTCTCAATGGTTAGTAGTGATGTTTTAGCAATGCCACCCCATGACGTAATACAATAAGTTAATACTGACTGACATAAGGCAAAATAAACTTGCCTAATTATTTTTGAGTTTGCAATAGAACGTAATTTTTTGAAAACAAATATTAATTTACGTATTCTGCCATTTAGGATTTCTATATGAGGCTTGAAAGAAAGAGTTTTGTCAATTAAAATACCTAAATATTTAGTTGTGTTAGTGATGGAAATAGCCGGGCAATCGCACGTATTATTTGTAGGGTTTGTACAGTGATGTGCATATATTTTCATGTTAGAATGAGATGAGTGCAAATGACGCATGGAAAACTGAATAAAGTTAGTCTTCGCCGTGTTTAAAGTGAGAAGGTGTTGCTGAAGCCAATAGTTAACAATATTGAAACCTTGTTGCGCGTATATGAGGACTTCATCAACTGAGTTAGCAGAAAACAGGAGAGCTGTGTCGTCGGCATACGAGATTATTTTCCCTCCTTCTATATTTAAATTACACAGGTCGTTGATGTAAATTAGAAACAGGGTCGGGCCTAAAATACTTCCTTGGGGAACTCCAAAACACCTATTTTTTTGGTCAGAACTAAAAATATTGCCTATTTTAACGCATTGAGTACGTTCCTCTAAATAGTTTGCGAAGAGTTTGAGCTCATTTCCTCTTATGCCTATGTTTTTAAGCTTCTGCAATAGAATGGGAATGGAAATTGTGTCAATATTGCTAAATAAACAAATATTGCTAACCACTGTGAGTAGATATTTCTTTGAAAACGTTTGCGGAGTGAGACTTCTGTACTACTGGCACTGGAAGGACTCTCCATTGATTCAGAGTAACATATATACCTACTACTACTACAAACGAAACAATTTATCTGTACACACGTCGATGTGTGAGTTTTATACTTAGGGTCGCACCGCAGAATTAATTTAATACTTACCTACTAACGAGTTCGACATATTTACGATTATATTTTTCCATACCTGAAGATTTGCGAACACTATGACGTAAAAAATATTCTGTTTTATATGTATCAAATGTTACAGAAAAGTCGGAAACAGCTACATAATATCACTTCACAAATATTTTTCATTATGTCCATTGTCCATTTCACCATTAGTTCACTTTACTGATTATTATTGAGTCATTTATAATGTAACGCACTAATTCACTATTGTAATATAGTAATTTGCATATTCGGCGCAAAACTATACGGTAATTATATGAATAAATTCAATAAAAATAAACAAATGTTTATCCCATTTTCACGCACAGCATGTCAAGTTGTCATTGTCAACAATGGCATTTACAATATAACCCGCGGAAATCTATTTGGCATTTGCGTGTATGTGATTACCTGTGAGCGAGGAGCCAATGTAACATTACCGGATTGCTAATACCCCTCTCGCTCTTGTGTATCTCCCGCCAATGCGAGAGAGCGAGAAGGGTATATATATCAAAATGGTTGCTGGGTAATAACGTGAAATTATATTGTTGCTTTGCTTACCTGTTTTCATCATTTGGAAATGTATGAAATATACGTTCTTTAGAGTATTGGGTGGATAAACAATTATTATACGCGCACCTTCTCACCATGATGGTTACTATTGGTTGACAGTTCTCAAGACAACACACGTCGCGTATTGCGTGCGGCTAGTAATTAAACCCTGGTTTGGAGCCGTCAAAGCTCACAAAGTGCGGGGGAGAGGTGCGGGGACGCCAATTTGCGGGAGACGCTGTGAGAGACCATTCTGTTTGACTCTTATGTATTCTGTGCTACTGGTATTTATTCTGTGGTATGACCGCCCTCGCCCCCTTCCCGCGCGGGGCGAGCGATCATATGGCGGTCGGTATCACTGCGATTGGGAATTTGCCATACAACTTTGAGGGCTTTTATCTTTGGTTTTTATTATGAAACAAGGTAATTGTAAGAGAACATGTATATTATATTTAGCGCAAAGAGTACTTTCCTTGAATATAGCTCAGAGGGTCAAAATCATCCTGTATGTATCAAAGCGATGTTTTTTCCAGCATGGCATCGGCATTCCGTCCATGACGACGGCTCTCCAGGAGGTAATCAAGCTGCTCTTCCACGCCAAGGTCAAGGACCCCATCATCATCAGGATTGGAAGCTGCGGCGGCGTGGGGGTGGACCCTGGCAATGTGGTCATAACATCGTGCGGTTTGAACGGCCTCTTCGAGGAAAAATACATTTTGGTTGGTATATTATTAAAGCCGTGTGGTTCCTGGCAGAGTAGAATAGGACCACTCAAAGTCTTTGTTCGGTCCAAACCTCGCATTTTTTATATTTGTCACATCATCAAATCGTCGCGCCGCGCATTCCATCAATTACATATTTCAGTTCACGTTTTACGCCACATCATCGCGGACGCGTTCTTATACAATTTGTAACATACAACAATCCAGTCGCAATAAACTAATTAACATCATATTACTTCTTTTCATCTAATATCATTAAAAGGTGTCCCATACAGTCTTCCCGTGGATATCGTAGAATGCGACTTATGAAACACAAGCTAAACAAAGCTTATATACATCAGCGGATCCTCTCCAACCCATCTGACCAACGTGGAGAGTGTAGGCTAAGTAGTCACAGATTAATAAATAGTTACTAGTGTCCATTGGCTGCCCTGGCCAAGTATGGCTCTGGTAGCACAGAGAGGGTCGTTCTCCTGTAGTGGTGACCAAAAAAGTCCTGATGATGATGGTTGGTATACGAGTTAATTAAATAACGCAAAACCTGTCAGATGGTACCTCAGCCCATGAAACTGAACAGCTTTTGTTCTATAATATTCCCAAAATGCCAAAAATAAAATTGGGGTTTTCATCGACTCGATCAGCTGATAAGTTTGTATGAAAATTCAAATTGTTTTTTTAGTTTCGTGAAAGTTGTGGAACAAAAGTTGTTCAGTTTCATGGGTGAGGTACCATCTGAGAGGTTTTGCGTTATTTCATCAAGCATTTCAATGACATATTATTTGGTGCCAAAAATTTGCCATTTGTTTTTATTTTTGATATACCTAGCGTCGCTCCCACAATTAAGACGATCTAACGACACATACATACATACAATCGAAAAACATAACCCTCCTTCTGGCGCAGTCGGGTAACAAGACAAAAATAAGTATTCAGTGGATGTTATGTACGGCAGCGCTGTGAGCTACAATACAACACACGTCGCCTGTATGGACATGAATGAGCTTACTTAGTGTTTTTCTTTTTTCTTAGAAAGAAAAATTTATTATTATATATTATAACTCTTTTAAATTTCGCATGACGTCACGATTAAGTACGATTTTCACACAGCGGTGACGTCACAAGCCCCCACTCTGGAACTTAGCTGTTTATCTTTGTGAATTTCAACTTTTTTGATAAAGTAATAAATATGGGTCCATTATTTTTGGATAATATACAAGACGGACTAATTGGAATACTAATTTTCTAACCCAATTGCCACTCGTATTATTTAATAAATAATTATTGTTCAGCATGTGCTTGGGCAAGAGCGCAATTACCCCACCTATCTGGACACAAGGGTAGCCCAGGAACTGAAGGCCCTTTCCTCACCGGACGACGGCTTCCAGACGATCATCGGAAGGAGCATGGCTGCTGATGACTTCTACAGAGGTATGCTTTAAAGCTTGATAGCAAGTATTAACGCGAAACGTACCTTTTATTTATTTATTTTGCTGACGTTTCGTTCGGGTTTCACCGAACGTGGTCCCAGCTTGACTGAAGTAGCGATGACGCCTACGCCTCCTCCTGCCCGGTGTGATCTTCGTTCACCGTCATATTGTTAATTCTCCAAGTACCGTCACACACTACACTCACAGTGTCCCTATTTAGTAACGCAGCCGTATTCTGGTGGTTAACTGATTGTGCACCAAACCGGGGCTGTGTTTTGTTAATCACTGGATTCCACGCTGCTGACAATTAAAGGCCATCTTCTCAGTTGAAATTGTTAAAATTTAATAATAATGCAACGCGATAGTTTAAAAGTATTGATAACAAGTACTTAATAATTAAAAAATAAACACACAAAGTAGTACAGATCAAAGCGCATGTATTTCTTTATCTGCTTTTTGATTAACAGGCCAAGCCCGTGTCGACGGCCCATTCTGCGACTACTCAGAGGCTGACAAAATGGAGTTCCTCAAAAGTTTGTACTCTAAGGGCGTGAAGAATATCGAAATGGAAGTGACAGCATTCGCTGCGATGACCCACCAGGCTGGGATCAGGGCCGCTGTCGTGTGCGTGCCACTTGTCAACAGGTTCAATGGGGATCAGGTAACAAATCCTTTCTTTACATCGTCATTATCATCATCATTAGGTCCTTTTTAGTCTCCACTGCAGGAGCACGACCTTCGCTGTACCATACATAGCATGAGTAGCCAGAGGATTTGGCCCACACTCTCCCCGCTGGCCAAACGTGTTGGAGCGGTCTCATTGATGTTTATAAGCTTTGTTTAGCTTGTGTTTCTTAAGTCGCCTTCTACGACATCCACGGGAAGACTTGGTGAAGTCCTATTCTACTCTGCCGGGAACCACATGGCTAATAGTATGCATATAGGTACTACTTTTTTATTTTAACGCCTTATTTTTGCTTAACTGAATACAACAAAGTCTTGGATGGAAGTGATTACTAACAACCAACTTTGATAGAATGTTGACATCATAGCTTTGAGTGACAAAACTAATTACAAACTTATTGTTGGAAATACGTCGCTGCGACTAAAAAGGGTGGTAAAGCCTAAATTTAGAATTTATCTAGTCAGAATAATTGTTAAAACTTATCAAAAACAATACTTTATTTCAGGTGACGACGCCAAAAAGTCAATTGCATGAATGGGAGAAGAATCCGATGAAGGTCGTTGGCCGCTACATCCAGACTTATTATAATAGGCACGATAACTGAAAAAATATTTTGGCCCATCAGTTGGATTATTTAAAAATATTCTAATCGTGTTTTTTTTTGTTTTCACTTACACTAGTAGTTTTGTGAGCTGTAGATCTCGCGACCCGCATAGCAGAGTCATTTTGAAAATTTCGAAAAACTGAAACGATAAGAAAATTTCATTTAATTATCGAACCGGCCCACAAAATTTCACGAGAATCGGTTGCCAAATGCGACCTGTAGAGGAGAACAGCCTCTTTTATATATTATATTATATATAGCTATTTTTGTATTTTATATTATTTGATAAACCGAAAAATATTGATACCTACATTATTTTTGGATAATCTAACGATGGACAATACTTTTCTGACCCATTATCATCCTTATTAACTACTTAATAAGATTGCTTTAATAATTATAATTTTAATCATATTTAAATATATATAACAATTAATTAATATTTTTAGCAATGCAATAAAGTATACACTGGAATATTTATGCCTTTAAAGATTCCCTATACCCTCAGTATTGACCAAAAGAGCTTGTAAGAAGGGAATGACATCTTACAGCTATAATAAGTACACATCATCATCCGAGCGTATTCCCGGTTGCATCGTCAGCAGTTACGCTTTAGAGCCCGGGGTCCGCTACCTAACCTAGGCGATTTAACGAGGTTACTGGTTTTTACACAGAGCGACTGCCGTCTGACCTCCACAACCCAAAGGGTAGACCAGAACCAATCCTAGGATAGGTACAAACGCTAGATGGCGTTCGGGACCAACGGCTTTACGTGCCTTCCGAAGCACGGAATATCCTTTCTTTTCGGATAATCAGGTGATTCAAGCCTGCAATATCCTAAACAGACTGGAAACAACTTTTCACAAAGTATGCTTCCCAGTGGGATTTGAACCCATGACCTCCGGATCACAAGGCAAACGCCTTGACCACTGGACCGCGGAGGCAGTCACAATTTGAAAAAGGTCATTCTCCAAACTGCCCTGGCTGAGGATCGAACTCAGAACCTCCGGAAGATATTATAAATTATCGGTAGCTTTTCTAAGCTGTAATAAGTACACAGTAGCACTAGAACTAAGTCAGCTTTTTTATATAGCTGGAGAGATAGCCTTAATTTGTGTTGGAGTTAGTCACCAGAATACGGGGTTAAAGTCAGAGGTTTTTTTTCAATTATTATTTATTTACTTGTTTACGTCTATTTTAATACATCCTTTGATAAGCTAATAAGTAAATAATACAGAGTTAGTAAAATAAGAAATCTGTATACAAATAAGTACTATAAATAGTGTTAGAACTATAGTTCTGCGGAAAAATACACATTATAATTTTTCCCAGTTCGATATTTTATAAATTCTAAAATTAGACATAAGTACCTCTCTGTCTTATGCCAAACCTTAAAAAATTGTACATGAAGGGTCCCGTACCTCCCCGTACAAAAACATGTTTCTTGTGTGACGCCCCCCTTTCATTTTTAACTTTATTTTATTTTTAGTATTTGTTGTTAGAGCAGCCACAGTATTACATAATCGGTGAAAGTTTCAAGTATCGAGTTAATGCTATTATAAAGATAGAGTTAAAAACGGTGAAAAAAAGTTTCTTGTATGACGACTAGTGATGTGCCGTTCTCGTTCCCCAGATTTCCGGGAACGTTCCCGGGAATGTTCCCAAAAAATGGAAATGTCAGGGAAAGTTGTAATTTTATTTATCAGACATATTTTTTATCACGGTAAATATATTTAACTAACGTAAATGCATCACTTCATATGGTTATAATACAAATACATACATTATATATTCCGTAACATTTCCTAGAAATACGGAAACGTTCCCTGGGAATGTTCCCAAACTTCCAAATTCCCCGAGAACGTTCCTAAACTCCCGGGGAATATGGGAACGTTCCCGGAAGCGGCACATCAGTAATGACGACCCCTTTAATTTTTAGGGTTCCGTACCCAAAAGGTGCAAACGGGACCCTATTACTGAGACTCCGCTGTCTGTCTGTCAGTCTGTCACAGGGCTCCATCTCTTAAACCGTAATTGCTAGACACTTGAAATTTTCACCGATTATGTTTGATCTAATTTTTAACTTTTTCTTATTTTTAGTATTTGTTTTTATAGCGGCCACACCACAGTAGGTAATACATATACCTAATTAGCGAAATTTCAAGTGTCTAGCTATTACGGTTCAAGAGATAGAGCCCTATGACAGACGGACGGACAGACGGACAGACAGCGGTGTCTCAGTAACAGGGTTCCGTTGGCATCCTACGGAACTCTAATAACGTCAAAAAATATAAGCAAATGATGGGTTTCCAAAATCTCGTAACAAAACACCCCAAAGCTCTGCGTGCGCAGTCCATTCGGTGCGCATTTTCCCTCCAAAGTGAAACCTACGTCAGTACTCCTTCCATTCCCAGAGGGACGAGACCTCTGCACCTCAAAACACAATCTTATTGTTACAAAATAATAACAATTCTCTATTAAAATCAAATCTGGAGCATTCAAAAAAAATATTTGAAGTATTACCGTTCTTTTTTGTTAAAATTTGATGTTTTGAATTCGGAATTTGTGGTGGATTGTGAAACGGTCGGTGATTAGCTAAATTCGGTGTAGTGATAATTTGTGCTGTGTAATTGTTACAGTTGGCTCAATTTTGGATGCAATGTGTGGTGGTAAGTAATTGATCCTGAATGTACCTATACAGTAATATTAAAGCGATATTTCGATGAAGATCGTGTCTACGATAAAATAAAATATGAACGATTTGAATGGGATGAGATTTTATTTTATTTTTAAAATATTTTCTTTTACTATGGCATTTAACTTTGATTTTTCTTCTTGTTTGAGTATGTAAATAACTTTCTAGATAAGAAGATTTCTAGTTTCTAGATAAGAATTTCAAAACATTATTATGTATGTTACGAGTATATGTTCTATACCAATAAAAATATGGACATTATAATGATAATATCTATAAAATAAATAAACTTGTATTATGGGATACTAACTCCAATTCAATATTTTATAATAAATACATATTTATATAAACATCCAAATATGCCTTAAGGCAACTTGAAATAGTGATACATCAGTATGTAGAGAATGTTTATACCAATAAAAAAGAACTAGGTCTGTGGTAAAAACAATTCTTAATCTAAGATAATAATCTTATCCAAAGATACCCATCTCTAGCCATCACACGTAATATCAATATAAAATCAACATTAGCCGGCTAAACTTAAGTGTACCTAACCGTAGCACCTTGGCTAAAACTGTAAATAATAAAAAAATAAAAATAACAAAGACAGGTTTAGCCAAGAGGCTGCGGTTACACTTAAGTTTAGCTTTAAATATGTCTGATGTAAGTCATGTGAGGGAACGAGGGGTTGGTACAGAGATTGTGAAGAAGAAATTAGAGGAATTTACATAACAGAGACTAATAGGGTTAAGGCGAGAGAGCATAAAAAAAGAGACGGCCTTTAGACCCGAAAGCCACTTTTAGGAGACGTGAAAGTGTAAAAACCGGTCAAGTGTGAGTCGGATTTTTACATGAAGGGTTCTATACTCCGTAAAGATCCAGTTAAAATACTGAAAAAAAACACGTTTCTTATATGACTACGACCCCTTTAATTTTTTACTGTATCTTATTTTTAGTATTTGTTGTTCCAGATACCAGTGTTGGCCACTTACATACACGAACAACAAACAAACAGATAGCATATTGGTTTTTAAACTATCGCGCTTTGAACACATGATTGATTGACAGTCAGCCTGCGACCACGAAAGATGCATCTCTTTTTCGAAACGTTAGATAAAACAATAAAAAAGGTTCGTGCTAATTCCCGTTATATATATATATATATAAACAGATAGCAGCCACAGTAATACATAATCGGTGAAAATTTCAAGTGTCTCGCTATTACGGTTCAAGAGATAGAGCCCTGTGAAAAACGGAAAGACAGCGGAGTCTCAGTAACAGGGTCCTGTTGGCACCCGCTAGTTCGGAACCCTAAAAAGGGAATCAAAATAGTGACGGGTTGATAGCGGCAGCGCTTATAAGGCGATTCGGATTTCCATTCCCTTAATCGGCTTTACGATCTACGCGGGAAGAGAAGCTGGTACAGTACATTCTATATTCTAAGCATTTTCTTTTCTCCCAGACCATTATAAAGGTTAGCTTTTTAAAAATACTCTAAAGAGCGGGATAGTTGCTTATGACAACATAATAGGTGGCATGTAATAATTTACTAATTTATATTTAGTTACGTCTGTCTAATCAATAAACATTTTGTTACCTTCCTAGAATGTCCTAGTAAACAAATTGATTTTGAATTTTTTATTTAAATAATACAAGTGAATTCTCATTGATCACGTATTCGAAAACTCAAAACTCATATATGGTCCATACGAGCTTTGTGTTTTCGAATGCGTCTGGCCTTAATAAAAGTTCGGAAACAAATGTAAATGTATCGTCTATTAAATAAACTACAAAGATCACTAATACATAGTAAGTACACACAATATCTTGAAATACTAAAATTATGAGATTAGTAGATAAGTTTAATTTTGTGACCTAATGCAGGTGCTTGTAATCCAGGTAAGGTAAACCTAGGTGTACTAGAAGTATTTAACTTTAAGTAGCAGTATTTTAATCTAGTTTTGGTTATTAGCCAAGGCAAGATCCTGTCAAGATCCCCTTGGCTGTATCCAATAACGCCGAATGTCATAAGGAACCATTAAAAATTTTTTGCCGTGTGGTTCCCGGTAGAGTAGAATAGGACCACTTCAAGTCTTCCCGTGGATGTCGTAGAAGGCGACTAAGGAAACACAGGCTAAACAACGCTTATAAACATCAATGATACCTCTCCAACCCGACTGGCCAGCGTGGAGAGTGTAGGCCAAATTCTCTGACTGCTCTAGCTAATATATGGCTTTGGTAGAGCAAAGAGGGTCATGCTCCTGCAGTGAGGACTAAAAAAAGACCTGATGATGATGATGACTCTAGTCTTGGATAGTTTTCACCTAGGTATAGTTCGTCTAGCATAAAAATGACCTCGCTCTGTCGGCCGTTTGTCTCATTTATGCACTAGTTAGTCAACTGGCGGTTTGGCATTTTGACAAGCAGGCAAATAATGACCAATGACGAAAAAAAAATTTGTAATAAAAAATTCAGTGACCCACTGCTGGAGAAAGGCCTCCCCTTTCTGTTTCCTATCAGTGCTGTCGAGGGCAATTTACCACTCGGCCATCTTTTTCGTCTGAGCGCGTTCCCGGTTGCATCTTCAGCTCCTCAGGAGCCCGGGGTGCGCTTTCCCACTTTTTTCTTTTCCAAATATTACATGCATGTGCCGGAACAGTTTGAGTGATTTGGCTATAATTTTACAACCGGCCGCCTGCCTGACGTTCAACGCTCTTTGGGAATGTACCTATTTGTAGTTTGCCACTCGGCCATGTACTTGTCCAAGTCATGACGCCGTGGTCTGTCTCGCTTTCGGCGACACTGAAATAGGCTAATAAAAAAAATGTATTGAGAATGAACATCTAATTTGATTGTAAGCGCATATATTGACGACCTCCGTGGCGTAATGGTTAACACGCTAGACCGCTGATCCGGAGGTTCTGGGTTCGATCCCCAGCCAGGGCAGGTTGGAAAATGGCCTTTTTCAAATTGTCCTGGGTCGTGGGTGTTTATCTATATATATATTTATCATAAAATATAGTATCGTTGATTTAGTATCCCATAACACAAGTTTAAAAAACTTACTTTGGGGCTAGCTTAATCAGTGTGATTTGTCCCTATATATTTATATTTATATATCGAGGAGTGGGCGAGCAGTTTTAAATTAGACGATCTATATTCTGGTCGACTGCCTCCGTGGTCCAGTGGTCAAGGCCTTGTGATCCGAAGGTCGTGGGTTCAAATCACACTGGGAAGCATACTTTGTGAAAAGTTGTTTCCAGTCTGGTTAGGATATTGCAGGCTTTAATCACCTTATTATCCGAAAAGAAAGATGATTTCGTGCATTAGTAGGCACGTAAAGCTATGGGTCGCGAACGTCATCTAGTATTTGTTTAAACCTATCCTAGGATTAGTTCTAGTCTACCCCTTGGGTTGCGGAGGTCAGACGGCAGTCGCTCTGTGTAAAAACCAGTAACCTCATCAAATTACATAAGTTAGGTAGCGGACCTCCCGCTCTGAAGCGTTACCGCTGAGGATGCAACCGGGAATACGCTCGGATGATGATCATCTACTCTGGTTCTAGTTTACTCCAAATTTTTGTTGAATTTTTACGAAGGAAACAAAATGGCGCAGTGAATCACATCAACAGAACTCCTGGCAAGGTTTATTCGAGTGTAAACTTTATGGGCTATGTCTAAAACGTTACTCAGAATTGGGTTAAGTATAGAAAGACTTCCAGCTTTAAGATTTGGCAGTAATTTGCTAGGTACATATCTCTGTCTGTAATCCTTTCAGACGCCTTAGGTACTTACAAAAGGAGGAACTTCTAAATTCGAATGTATATGTTTTTTTTTAATTGTATGTTCCTCTATAACTTTTCCATTTTTGAATCGATTTAGAATTTTTTTTTGTTTGAAAGGGTATATAAAGTACATTTTAAGCTCTTTGTATACATATTATCAAGTTCTTTGTATATACAACGTGTTAATAAACTAACGCAAAACCTCTCAGATAGTACCTCAGCCCATGAAACTGAACAACCTTTGTTCTACAACATTGACGAAACCCAAAAAAAATTGAATTTTCATACAACCTGATCAGCTACTTTTAGTCAATTTGTATGAAAGTCCGAATCTTATTTTTGGCATTCTGGGAATGTTGTAGAACAAAAGTTATTCACTTTCATGGACTGAATTACAACCTGAGAGGTTTTGCGTTATTTTAGTAACTCGTTGTATACAAATTGGTCTGATTGTCACCAGGTGTAGATCTGATGATGGGATCCTTGGGAAATCGAGGGAACCCTTCTAATACTCTATGCACGCATATAGTAATTCTGATGTTTTTGTCAAGAAATCAAGCATTTGCATTCAGAGAGTTTTGATGAAGTGAAACTGATGAAGAAAACTAGACATAGAAGTCGCTTTCTTTTTGTTAATCTCCTTTTTTGAGTCGCTTAATAACTTTAAGGCCGTACCAAAATTTTCCGGGCTCCAGTGCTGCCCCCATTTAAAATAAGTAATTTCAAAGAAAACATTTTGCTACTACCAAGTCCTAGATAACCCTTCAAAGTATTTTATGAACTACTGTTTACAGTTTATAATGAGAACGTTAAGCTTTACTAAGCACATTAGCCAAAAGTGGCCGTTTTTCGCAAATGTGCGTAGTAAAGCTTAACGTTCTTACTACACTTCCACTGCTGAAAAATGCAACGTGTGTGTTTTTCCAAAGAGGAAAACACATACGGTGCGTTTTCAGCAGTGGAAGTGTTAAACTGTAAACAGTAGTTCGTAAAATACTTTGAAGGGTTATCTAGGACTTGGTAGTAGCATTATTTTAAATTATGTCTCCGTTTTCTTGAAATGATATATTTTAAATGGCACTGGACCCCGGAAAATTCAGGTACGGCCTTAATAAAAGCTTGGAAAATAAAGCCACATGTAAACAGAACTAGGTCAAATAGGGATGACTAGACAAGACCATTACAACTGGGTGGGTTACACAAATAAATAGCCTCATTATGTGCTTCCTCTCGCTCATATTTACTGCGTGTATATTGCTATCTCTTTCTTAATATTTGCGAGCATATTGTCTAATGTGTAGGGTTTGTACAGAAATTAAAAGCTCTTACCCTAGACTTTTTCATCCAATCGTAGTCTCGCTTATATGACTGTCAGATTTCGCCAGTATTTTATAGTTTCGAAGAAATTGCAAACATCTACTAGGCATTTAAGACGAAACAGAAGGGCCGTTTTTAGGGTTCCATACCCAAAGGGTGCAAACGGGACCCTATTACTGAGACTCCGCTGTCTGTCCGTCTGTCCGTCTGTCCGTCTGTCTGTCCGTCTGTCTGTCCGTCTGTCTGTCAGTCTGTCTGTCCGTCTGTCTGTCCGTCTGTCTGTCCGTCTGTCTGTCCGTCTGTTCGTCTGTCTGTCCGTCTGTCTGTCTGTCTGTCCGTCAGTCACAGGGCTTTATCTCTTAAACCGTAATAGCTAGACACTTAAAATTTTCACCAATTATGTATTACTATGACCACAATAACAACAAATACTAAAAATAAAATAAAATTAAAAATTAAAGGGGGTCGTCATACAAGAAACGTGTTTCTTCAGCGTTTTAATACATTGTACGGTAGTACGGAACCCTTCATGTACGAGTCCGACTCGCACTTGCCCGTTTATTATTATTCCATACAAAAGTAGTCCCCTCTTTCCTCTCTGGATAATGCCGGTAGAGTTATATTTTTTTCCTGAATATCTATAGCCACTATTAGCATGTCCCTATGTTTTCTTTTTTCCATGAATTATTTATTAAAAGGGATATGAACGTTCAAAAACCTATAAAAATGGCCAGATTTTCCGCTGTGTTCAAACATCCAGAAAATAATTTTGACTAGATTATATAAAAAAATAAAACATAGGAACACCGCCCAAGTCTTTGTTAATTCGTAATGAAAAAATACTTATATTGGTTAAGTTTTGGAGAAGAAATCAGGCAACTACGAATCGTTGATTTTCTGTTCTTTTAATAGGTACCTATTTTCAGTCCAAGCTGCAGTATGTCTCTATCGCACTTGCTCGGTTGTAGTTCGGGCACAGCGCGACAGAAATAGATTTTACTAATACCTTTTTTTAATTTCTCTAGCCCTTGAGGTTTCCTCTTAACTAGTTTTGATAGTCAAAATATAAACTTGAAAGAAAATATAAGGGTGTAGAAATTTTCCATACTGATGGTCAAATAATAATACACATATTCTCTCTCAAGTTCATATTTTTACTGTGAAAACCAGTTATATGCCTAGAAATACGCGATTTCTTTGAAATTACAAAATTTTGCTAAAATCTGACTTGTCAATTCAAAATATAAAGATAAAGCTAAATAAGTTGTCTAGTTAATTCTTAACACTATAGTAGAAACACCGTTAAGAAGAGCCACAATTAAACAATTTATAGGCTTATATAACTGGGCTGAGATGTGTTCTCTCACTCTTATATACACTGCGTGTATATTGTTGTCCCTTTCTCAATAGAATTGTATATTTGCAAGCAAGGCACGGAGCTTGCCAAAATATTCGGGTCAGCAAATGCTTGGTATTGAACTACTACTGTCTACATATTAAATTATGTATCGCATTCCATTTCTTTCATGCTTGTCTGGGAAAAAGATAGAACGTAGAATGTACCAGCTGCTTCTGTTTCCGCGCAGTACGAACATTGAATTAAGTCAATAGGCGATGTGGCTAACAACTTATAACTCTAGATGAGTTGTAAGTTGTTAGCCACATCACATTTTGATCCCCCTTCTCACATACCATCACGCTAAAAGAGGCCTTTGGGTCTTGCTGGCTTGGGCTCTGTCTGTTTATTTAAAGCCATAAGACCCGAAATGCTTTGTCTGCTCCATTTGAAATAAAAACGTGATATAGTATAGTATTACTTTTCTGATCTTGAAATCGCTCTGGATTCATTCAGTTCTGAGTACATACATCAAATTATTCTCGGCGACCTCAACACTAACCTTATAGATAGTGAGTCAACACGAGCGCTTAGTTTAGGCCGTATCCTTGAGTCTGCCAGACTTTAAGTTCTCCCACTAAAGGCTACTCACCACAATAAAGATACTGAAGATACATGGCTAGATCTAATCATCACCTCGTCGTCTGAACTAATTTCCTCATATGGACAGTATCCGGCCCCTGCTTTCTCTCGGCATGACTTGATCCACTGCTCCTATAATCTCAAGCCATCAAAAATTGTACCTAAAATAGTATACCGGCGCAGTTTTGCCCGGATAAACTTTAAGGAATTGGCTTCTGATGCTGCTAACATAAATTGGGGGAAGCTGATGTCGGCAAACAAGGTGGATGAAAAAGTAGCCATTTTCAACAAAGCCCTCATTAAGTTATATGATAAATACGTCCCAATACGGAATGTTAAAGTTAAACGTCCTCCTGCGCCCTGGATTACTCCTGGGGTGCGAATGGCTATGAGACGCAGGGACCGAGCATTCCGTCAGTTTAGGAGTGATCGTTCGGAGGAAATTGGACTTTGTTTAAGGTTGCAAGAAATCGGTGTAACAGAATGATGCGTGAATCCAAACGCCGCCTAATCCTCGACACTGTCTCCTCTTCATCTTCTGCCGATACCTGGAAGTTCCTTAGATCTTTAGGTATCGGTAAATCGGTCAATTCTAATATCCCTTCTTCAATATCGTTAAACGACATCAATCAACATTTCACCACTTCCTCTTAGTTGGATGGTTTAACGAAATTGAAAACTATTTCCCGCATTACTGCTCTCCCTTCTCGTGTTAACACTGAATTTATTTTTTCTCCTGTTAGTCAGGAAGAAGTCAAAAAGATTTTTCTAGCTATTCAAACCAGAGCCGTGGGTGTTGACCAATTAAATCGACGTATGATTGAGTGCATACTTGACGTTATTATCCCTATCATCACCCATATCATTAACTTTTCCCTCACTTCAGGACAGTTTCCCTCACTTTGGCGGAAAGCTTTCATATGTGTGGGCGCAGATAGCTAAGATTACGTTCTGGGTACCAAGAGATTTTGTGACTACGCTCTTGGTACGAGTCCGGCAATCCCACCGGCAACAAGCAAACACAAAAACAAACTACGCAGTCTGCTACCACCCTGTATGAGGCACAGGGACCTATTTTAATCTAATTTAATCTAATTATGAGTTGAACTGAATTCTAACTAACTAACTAATCTAACTAATTGTAAGACTCACCGCTTCCACGCAGTCTTCAGGCAGCCTCGCCTGGCCTTCGCGTCGATCCTGAGGTCCTCCTCAGGGGTGGCAACGGCCTTAGGTCCCTCTCTGGGTCCCGAGTCAGTGGTGCGAAGAATTGGGTCCCTACAATAACCTCCCCATGAGCTCATGTACGTTGCCCCAAAATGAATACGTCGTATTTATTACACCACTTCTATAGCACAATAATTTTCTTGTTCTTCTTTGGATACTTCAAGATTATTCACATAACTATTTTATAAGGCCGCATGGCACGCGCTTCACATCCGACACAAATCACTGTTCTTTACGTAATGCAAACAATTTCGGCTTCACGCCGTTCCAAATAAATTGGCCACAAACACAATTAACGACAATTTTCCACCAAACATTCACTATATATATCAAAAATTACAAAATTAATGCTGCCATAGCACGCGAGAAAGCCACACCCCAGGTTCCAAGACATTTTTCACTATTTTGATGTAAAGACAATGATTATTTTTCTGGTCGGGCAAAGACAATCCGCGCACGGGATATCGATGAATCGATAATCTTGCCCGTGTTTGTGGAGATCACACGCAGATGGCGCTAGTCTCCTAACAAAGCACTTTTATTCAAAACAAAATGTCCCCTACCCAAAGTTCCCAATCCCTCTCTTCCTAATCATTTCCGTCCCATTTCTATTCTCCCGCTGTTGTCAAAGGTTCTTGAGGCTTGTGCACATAAACAACTCACCTCATATTTCACTCGTAATGGATTATTAAATCCATTGCAATCTGGTTTTAGACCTGGACATAGCACTGTATCTGCCCTCCTTAAAGTGACTGACGATATTAGATCAGGTATGGATAATACTAAAGTCACCGTACTGGGTTTAGTAGACTTTTCTAATGCGTTTAATACCGTCGATCATGACATCCTTCTCGCGATGCTCTCCCATCATTCAGTTTCTCCTTCGGCTATAGATTGGTTTTCCTCATATCTTCGTGGACGGCAGCAGTCGGTTCGCATCGATGACTTATCATCAAGTTGGTGTGAGTTGGATACTGGTGTTCCTCAAGGCGGCATCCTCTCTCCTTTACTGTTTTCTATTTTCATTGATTTTATCACCAAAGAATTTCGGTGCACGTATCACCTCTATGCTGATGACTTGCAACTTTATGTACAAACGGATGTTGACAATGTAGATAGGGCTATTGACCAGATTAACTCAAATTTAGCGGCAATTGCTGATTAGTCGCGACTTTTCGGGGTCTTAATCCAAATAAATTTCAAGCAATTATAGTTGGTAGCTCACATCTTACAGGACGGCTTGACAGCAATTCACTACAACCACTTTGTTTTAATAATACCCCAATTCCGTTTTGCCCTAATGTCAAGGATCTCGGGCTCCACATTGACACAAACCTCCGTTGGGACGTTCATATTGCCGAGGTCTCGGGTAAGGTCACGGGGGCCCTTCGCTCTTTGTACAGGTTAAAAAACTTTCTCCCTATTAATATTAAACTATGTTGGTATATTCACTTATTTTCCCCATTTTAGATTACGCAGATGTATGTTGCTCAGATCTGCATTGCAACTTTCTCAACAAACTTGATAGACTTCAAAACAATTGTCTCCGATTTATATTAGGACTACGGAAGTACGACCTGTGTCGGCTTACCGATCTAAACTTAAGTGGTTACCCATCCGTCAACGTCGCAATTTGCATATTCTCACTACTTTATTTTCTATACTCTTCGACCCAAAAACTCCGAGGTATCTTAAAAATAACTTCACTTTTCTGGGTGATACCCATCTCAAAGTTCTTCGTTCTTCCAACAATCTTTTTCTCAATATGCCTCGCTGCAGGAGTAGGTTTTTCGAACATTCATTCACCAGACAAGCCGTGAAGTTATGGAACGCCCTTCCCGTTGATATCCGCAAAGCCCCTAGACCTAGTCGCCAAGCATTTAAGAGTGCTGTGCGCGCTCATTATCTTCACAAATTGTCATAGAGTATTATAAATATTTATGTACTTTATGTAGGGTTTATAAATTTATAAAATATTTATGTATTTTTATATGTAGGTCTATGAATGTATAAGAAAGTATATATATGAATATGTGTCTTAGGTAAATGTTTAATAATGGTCAAATAGCTAATTTGAATTATACTAATCGTCCAAAATTTGCTTTTATCCGCACCACCTGTAGGTTGACTGGTAGAAAAGGCCCTAGGCCTTAAGTCCGCCTGTTACATTTTTTGTAATAAAATTAAATAAATAAATAAAAATAAATATAGTAGGTATAGTTGACGAACGGCGCGAAAATTACTTTTCTGTCGATTCCTAGTGCAGGCGCCAGAGGAAGTTGAGTATGCAAGATGTGAGGACCGCATTCGATAAATAGTTTTGAACTCAGAAAAGCTTGCAGATTGTGATTCTGAATGTTGCCAGGTTTCTAGGTCCATTTATTTTATATCTCATCGTGATTGGCCCAAGAATACGTCACCGGTTAAGAGTGTTGACTGTGTGTGTTTGAATTATCTATCCATATTTACGAGCTATCTATGCTCTTGTCGGTGGAGTATGAATTCTGATTGCAGCAACAACCCGAGCAAAATGCAATTTTTAACTTAATAAACCAATTATGGTCTAATAATTCAATATACGTATTCAATATGTGAATCACACGATATAGGAAATAGTTAATTAATCATAGTATCAAAATTACAGCTTTTTTGTACTAACAATCTACGAGACATACTTCGAAACTCTAAATAGGGTTTTTGTACGATCGAACCTGGGGTAAACAGCTCACAAGCAATATAGCCCACGGGAAAGTCATTATCATAACTACCTACTTCATATTTATAAAGGAAAAATATTATTTCTACAAACTTCGAATAACATAATCGGTCAAGCGGTAAACCATTTCAGAGAGGCCGGGGCCATCAAAAGATGTTCAAAGGTGCGTGAAACGAGGGATTCAATCGAAATAAAGTTTTATAGGTAAAGGTTAGGGATCAAAGTCCTTTGCAGGTAGGTATGATAGTTGTAGTTCTTTAAAGCCTCAAATAAGGCTAAGGCTGCGTTTTTACCAAAGCTAAGCGAGTTAGCTGAGCAGTGCGAGGATTCGTAACGAAGTTGTGAAACGATGTGAGCGTTCCACCAGAGATTGCTAAACCGCTGAGCGGTGCGAGGATGCGGAGAGCGTTGTGAAACGGTGCGAGGATGTGTAGACGCTATGAAATGGTGCGCAGATGAATGATGCGAGGATGTGTAGAGTCCCTGTGAAACGGTGCGCAGATGAGTGGTGTGAGGACGCGTAGAGACGCTGTGAAACGGTGCGCAGATGAGCGGTGCGAGGATGCGTAGAGACGCTGTAAAACGGTGCGCAGATGAGCGGTGCGAGGATGCGTAGAGACGCTGTGAAACGGTGCGCAGAGGAGCGATGCGAGGATGCGTAGATCCGCTGTGAAATGGTGCGTGGAAAAGCGGTGCGAGGATGCGTAGAGACGCTGTGAAACGTTGCGCAGATGAACGATGCGAGGATGCGAAGAGAAGCTGTGAAACGGTACGCAGATGAACGATGTGAGGATGCGTAGAGTCGCTGTGAAACGGTACGCAGATGTACGATGCGAGGATGCGTAGAGACGCTGTGAAACGGTGCGCAGATGAGTGGTGCGTGGATGCGTAAAGCCGCTGTAAAATGGTGCGTGGAAAAGCGGTGCGAGGATGCGTAGAGACGCTTTGAAACGTTGCGCAGATGAAAGATGCGAGGATGCGAAGAGAAGCTGTGAAACGGTACGCAGATGAACGACGCCAGGAAGCGTAGAGTCGCTGTGAAACGGTACGCAGATTTACGATGCGAGGATGCGTAGAGACGCTGTGAAACGGTGCGCAGATGAGCGGTGCGAGGATGCGTAGAGCCGCTGTGAAATGGTGCGTGGAAGAGCGGTGCGCGGATGCGTAGAGACGCTGTCATATGGTGCGCAGATGAACGATGCGAGGATGCGAAGAGAAGCTGTGAAATGGTACGCAGATGAACGATGCGAGGATGCGTAGAGTCACTGTGAAACGGTACGCATATGTACGATGCGAGGATGCGTAGAGACGCTGTGAAACGGTACGCAGATGAACGATGCGAGGATGCGTAGAGTCGCTGTGATACGGTACGCAGATGAACGATGGGAGGATGCGTAGAGTCGCTGTGACACAGTGCGCAAATGAGTGGTGCGAGGATGCGTAGAGACGTTGTGAAACGGTGCGCACATGAGCGGTGCGAGGATGCGTAGAGACGCTGTGAAACGGTGCGCAGATGAACGATGCAAGTATGCGTAGAGACGCTGTGAAACGGTGCGCAGATAAACGATGCGAGGATGCAAAGAGACTCTGTGAAACGGTGCGCAGATGAACGATGCGACGATGCGTAGAGACGCTGTGAAACGGTGCGCAGATAAGCGGTGCGAGAATGCGTAGAGACGCTGTGAAACAGTGCGCAGATAAGCGGTGCGAGAATACGCAGAGACGCTGTGAAACGGTGCGCAGATTAGCAGTGCGAGGATGCGTAGAGACGCTGTAAAACGATGCGCAGATAAGCGGTGCGAGAATACGTCGAGACGCTGTGAAACGGTGCGCAGATTAGCGGTGCGAGGATGCGTAGAGACGCTGTGAAATGGTGCGCAGACAAGCGGTGAGAGGATACGTAGAGACGCTGTAAAACGGTGCGTAGATAAGCGGTGCGAGAATACGTAAAGACGCTGTGAAACGGTGCGCAGATTAGCGGTACGAGGATGCGTAGAGAAGCTGTGTAACTGTGCGCAGATGAGCGGTGCGAGTATGCGTAGAGACGCTGTAAAACGGTGAGCAGGTGAGCGGTGCGAGTATGCGTAGAGACGCTGTGAAATGGTGCGCAGATGAGCGGTGCGGGGATGCGTAGAGACGCTGTGAAACGGTGCGCAGATGAGCGGTGCGAGGCTGTGTAGCGGGCTCTTTTCTTGGCTCACACATCCCTTGCGTGAGCAAGTGATACATCCTCTCGCATACATTCTCCGCTTGTTTTGTACGTACAAAAACCTCGCTCCGCTAAGCCGATTCCACAGGAGCTGCGCAAATGAAGCGATTCTATTGGCTGTTAACAAATACATCCCTCGCTACGCCTACCACCTAACACCCATTTTACCTGTGATTGACAAAATAAATGTTTATGATTATGATTACGAATCCTCGCATATCTCTGGAGGAAACGCAGAATTTTTTTAAACCCTACCCCAAAAGTAAACATACAATAAGCGGTATTTTGCGTCAATGCCTTAAAATTCTATAGATACTGACTGTATAACCCAATCTCCACGCGGCCATGGTCAGAAGGTCCAAGCTCTTTGGCCATGGTATGTCGATTCCGCGATGAACTGTCGAAATTATCACCTGTTTTGAAACTTAGTGGCGTATTTTTTTTAACGCGATACGTCAGGATTTCTAGGACATGTATAACGCTAGT
Source organism: Acrobasis repandana (assembly GCA_963576875.1). Classification (NCBI taxonomy): domain Eukaryota; kingdom Metazoa; phylum Arthropoda; class Insecta; order Lepidoptera; family Pyralidae; genus Acrobasis; species Acrobasis repandana. Next base: position 10,442,416 of record OY756237.1, read on the forward strand.
AAATAGAAAATTCACATAAACAGAAGTCAATGTTACATTAGACAATATAATTTAAATTTTGTAGTATTAAGCAGAACGTAGTATGAAGCAGGCTACATTTTACTTTTGACGTTTACTGAAGTCTCATTCTAGCAACAATAGAGGAAAATGCCGATAAGAGGGAAAGAGACAAAAGATGGGTTTTAACTCTGGTTTTAACCAGAATATCTTTATAAGAAGGTAAGTAATTTTTTTGCTCTTTGCACGCGGCGATATCTTCGCGCCGATTTTATGTAATGACAGTCAACTATCGCCCGTGGATAACTTTTCTGATACGTGTTATATGATTTTTATGCAATACCACCTATTTATTAATCTCCTTTTTAGCGTTTCTTACCCAAAGGGTGCCGACAGGACCCTTTTACTGAGAATCCGCTGTCTTTCAGTCTGTCCATCCGTCTGTCTGTCATAGGGCTCTATCTCTTGAACCGTAATAGCGACAATTTTCACTCGCACTTCATGTGCGAGTGAAAATTGTTCCGTACCTCCGTACAATGTTTTAAAAGTTAAAACATGAAAAAATACACGTTTCTTGTATGACGACGGCCATTAATTTTGAATTTAAAAAAAAACTTTTTTTTTTCATGTTTGTTGTTATAGCGGCCACAGTAATACATGATCACTCTACCGTATTTTATGAAATATCATACTTTACTCTTAGAATCACGATGTAATATGGAAAGCCCTCAGAAGCCATATGGAGCCCTCGCAGTCGAATTTACGAGTAATCACGACTGATAGCGTGACAGCGGCCTGTTTGCATAAAATAACGTGAGATGGCTTTTGCGGATATGTTACAGTGTTATTAAGTAGGAAACAAACACACAAATAACATTATTTTATGATAACGGTAACAAAGGTGGATGGAGTGCAATGTGACATGTACCATGACAAATAATAGAGGGATAATAGATTCAGGTGTTAGGTACTTTGCGGAAGTCAACGTTACATACTATTTGATGAAGATTACTTTGTCTACTCGACACAAAGTAATCTAGATCAAATAGCATGAAATAATAGAGGGATATGGAAAAGACATGCTGTCGCAAACCTCGTAAAGTTATCGTAAGGAAAAAGAAGACAGATGAAAAAAGTACTTTGATGGGTAATTGCAAAGCGTAACACTGATTGTTGGCGCGTGTAATTAATTTGTAATTTTTTTTCTTATTATGTTGACCGCAGAAAGTCTACTGCCCAAAAATCAAAATGGTCGATTGAAAGCAGTCTTCTTTGCTTGCTTAGACGCCTGACCTAGACTTTACCATATCGTTATCTAGCTTGTATTCAGATACCGGCAAAATTTTGTAATTTTAAATATGGCATATGCACATCTATAATTTTATTGGTTTTCTACAATTAATATATGAAATTGGAAGATACCTAATATAATTTAATCATTACTTTTTGATAGCCAATATTCAAAATAAACAAGCACTCACTTTACAACGTGGAAGGGACATACCCGTAATAAATCAAACCACGGTCTATACCAGATCATTATAGTATAAAGAAATTTAAATAGCAGCCGAAAAACAAAAAGTAATCGGCATTTCCATACAAAAGTGTGCAGCCGCCCGGGCAATTTGTATGGGAATGTCGAATTTTTTTTTAGACTTTTGTCTTTTTTTAATTTTTATTATATTTAAGTGATCTAGTATAGCCCGTGGTTTGATTTATTACGGGTATGTCCCTTCCACGTTGTATAAAAAATATAAAAAGAAACTATATAATTAACACTATATGTTCTTTTAATTCCTGGTCTTCTTAATTTATGTTTGGGGAGTGTGGGTTGTTTTTTTTTGAATGTTAAAGAAATGTTAGTTTTAACTCCGTTTATTACGCGTCATGCGACGAAATTTTATAATAAATATGTCGAGTTGAATGGGTGCATTCGCACCCGTGTTTCGGCAATTCGGCAAGAGCCCGTGTTACGTACCGAAAGTGCACTAAAACTACAAAATACCTAAGATTGTGACACCGGCCGGCTCGCCAACGTCATAGGTGTTCGGTTACACCGAACATCATAAGTTCTCCTTCACCAAATAACACTTTCTTAATGCAAATGCTTGTTTTACTGACAAAAACTCCAAAATCACTATGTGTGTCTAGAATATTTGAGTTCTCCCGATTTCTCAAAGATTCCATTATCAGATCTTCACTTGGTGACAATGAGATCAACTTGCATCTTATCATCTATCATTAAAAAAAAGAATTTTCTAAATCGCTTAAGAAGCGGAGAAGTTATGGAGGAACATACATAAGAGCTTGCTCTTGTCAGTGGAGTTAAGTGGAGATGCCTCCTCTAATGTCTAGGTAGGACCTTACTCCTAACCCTTCCTTAACTTGTTAGAAAAACTCCTTGTCTCCCCTTCTTCGTCTCCCTTTTATTTTTCCTTCTACTATTATTCTGAATAGATTGTCATGTCTTATTAGATGTCCAATCATCTTCCCTCTTCTATCCTCAATAGTTTTTAAAACATTTCTTCTCTATTCCACTCTTTCTAGTACCTCCTCGTTGCTTACTCTATCCATCCAGCATATGTTCTTCATTCTCCTCCAGTACCACATCTCGAATGCTTCTATCCATCCAGCATACGTTCTCCATTCTCCTCCAGTACCACATCTCGAATGCTTCTATCCTTTCTCTGCCCTTTTTCCTTGGAAAAAATATATATACAGGATCTAACAAAATATACTGAAACTATTTTAAGGATGGATTCAGTCCGTAACATATACCAAAATATGAAAAATAATTTTTGACCTCCTATTCATGTTGACTGTTCATGTTTCTATAAATGTTAATATTAGATTAGATTAACTTCACAGAAGTTGAAGAAATAATCTAGTGTAATAAATAATAATTCAAGAAGCTAAACGACGCGGCGGTACGATCTCGCGAAGCTGTTAACTTAATTGTAACTTGATTTTGGTAGCAAAAATAAAAGTCAGGCGACTTAGACCGTGAATATGAATATTTCCTATCATCTTCATCATCATCAGGTCTTTTTTAGTCTCCACTGCAGGAGCACGACCCTATCTGTACTACCAGAGCCATATATTAGCCAGAGCAGTCAGAGGATTGGCCTTCACTCTCCACGCTGGCCAGACGGGTTGGAGAGGTCTCATTGATGTCTATAAGCTTTGTTTAGCTTGCGTTTCCTAAGTCGCCTTCTACGACACCCACGGGAAGATTTGGCGTGACCTTTTCTTCTCTACCGGGAACCACACGGCATATTTCCTATCATCATTATCAAAATTCAAGAGCTCTTGTCGGTGGAGTTTCTTCAATTTTTTTTCCTATTTTCCGCCAACCTCTCGGGATCTTGATACGACACTGCTGTCACCTTTACTTGCGTCATATAGCTGTGCCTGGCGGCTTTCCCTTCCGGTCCTTCCTTCTATTATAATTCGCATAAAATTGTCATGCCGTATCAAGTGTCCTATATAACATATTGTCTCGCCTATTTCCGATTACCTCGAGTATGTGTTTCTTTTCACCTACTCTATTTAAGACCTTTGTTAATTTGTCTTTCCAATTAATCTTTTTCAACCTTCTCCAGCACCGCATCTCGAATGCTTAAGGTGAATATAGAAGCAAATGGCCTTGAAGTGTGAAATAAATTGTTAACTCGTAAATATGGTGATAATTTCCATATTGCTCTTCGCCATGCACTAGATAGCCCTTTAAATTATTTTATGTACCACCGTTGAAAGTATTTACATTAGTCCGTCTAGCTTTAAAACTTGCCTCCGCCAAAAGTGGCCACGCCAGATTAGCAATATGGAAATTATCTTCATATTTACTAGTTAACAATTTATTTCAAATGAGGGCGCCACTTCATGGCTATTTGCTTCTATATTCACCTTAAAACCTTTTAGTTTCCTTCTTTGTTAGTGTCCACGTCTCACAGCCGTATATAATAATATGAGTGCAATACTCCAGATGTACACCTTAATTATTCTTACACATTTCCTATAATAAATAAATAATAATCAATATAAACGCGGACGTGGGTATCACACTGATTAAACTAGCCTCAAAGTAAGTTTAAACGCTTTTTATGGAATACTACTCGTAACTCAACGATACAAATTTTTATGATGCATAAACACCCAAGACTCAGGACAATTTAAAAAAGCCCTTTTCCCAACTTGCCCTGGCTGGGGATCGAACCCAGAACCTTTAAGTGGCGGGCTAGCGTGATTACCAATACGCCACAGGGAGGTCGTAAATTTCTATGGGATCTTTAAATAATAAAAAATTTACAGTAGTGTTAATATAACAAATTCATATGAAAGAAAAATTTATAATCTGAATATGAGTTGGAACTTAATCAACACAATTATACTCGTACAAAGATATGGAGTTATCAGGAGGTCGCGAGTTCAAAGTTCGAGGCGATCTACTAGTATTATCAGGGGCTTATGAATGAAATTATATACGAGTAATGCTCAGACAGATAAAGACCGAAAAAGGAACAAGTGGCTCAGAGAACAAAGCAAAGTCACAGACGTCATCAAAAGAGTCACGAAGCTTAAATGGCGATGGGCTGATCATGTCGCCAGAAAATAAGATTCGTGGTGCAAACCGTTGGTAGAGTGCAGACCGTGGGGAGAAAAACGCCCACAAGGAAGACCGCAGATGCGTTGGTATGATGATATCAAACAGGATCGAAGTGGATAGAAGTTGCTCAAGATCGTGATCGATGGCAATGTCTGGAGGAGGCCTACACCCTAGCGGTCGAGAAAGGCTGAAAAGAAGAAGAAGAATGCTCAGATATCGTGAAACGAAAGATAAAATTTAAAACCTCGATCACTGACTTGATACGTAAATATTACAATGAGTTATACATTACGTAGGTATCTACTATTGCTTCTGGCATGAGTGACCATGAACTTGTTATGTTGTCGAAATATCTGGCCCGATTCAATATAGTAAGTATACAATTTCACGTAGGTATAGATAAATAGATAAAATATTTTTTTAATAAAAGGTCACAGTATTAGGGTACATGAGTACGGCACTACAATCTAGTATAGTAGTAATTGTCTGTAAAAATAAGTAAGTACATAAAATTATGTGTTTAATATATGTTTACTTCAACTTGTTGAAAGTTGATGATGATGAGATGTTTGCTACCAAGACTGCGTTGGAATAAACGTATTCTTTATATATTATACTAGCAGTCCACCCCGGCTTCGCCCGTGGTACACACATAGCCTATGTCACTCGGGGATAGTGTAGCTTTCCAACGGTGAAAGAATTTTTTAAATCGGCCCAGTACTTTTTGAGCCTATTCATTACAAACATACAAAAATAGGTACAAATCTTTCCTCTTTATAATATTAGTTTAGATACAAAATACAGCAGTTCTAATGGCTAGTCACGTCAAGTCCTTGGGAGGCACGCAAGCTCGCAGTCTCTCATTTACTCTTGGATTCCTCCATTGTAATTTATTATAAAAAAAGATATTGTATAGTGCGCGGTAGGTCCCGTAATGTAGATCATCATCATCATCAGGTCTTTTTGGTCTCCACTGCAGGACCAACCTCTCTGTACTACCAGAGCCATACTTAGCCAAAGCAGCCACAGGCTTTGGCCTACACTCTCCACGCTAGCCAGACGAGTTGGAGAGGCCCCATTGATGTTTATAAGCTTTGTTTACTTTGTGTTTCGTCGCCTTCTACGACATCCACGGAAAGACTTGGAAGTCCTATTCTACTCTGCCGGGAACCACACGGCAAATTAAAAAAAAAAAATTGAATAAATAGGTCTTACTCCAGTATTTTACTCAGTAGGAAAAAGTACCTAAGCAATGACATAAAAGAAAACATCACCACCCAACAAAATAAGGCAACTTGCCCGCAAAATATCAAAGTACATTTTTGTAGCGGACGGACAGTAATATTACTTACTGGCTTCTTGACACGACAAAGAAAAGTAATTTGCGGGACTTGTTACCACCCAGGATGACGCAAAAATGCTCAGTACCTAATCATTTTATACAGCTACATTATAAATAAACGGGCAAGTGCGAGTCGGACTCGGACATCGAAGGGTTCCGTAACACCGTACAATGTTTTAAAACGCTGAAGAAACACGTTTCTTGTATGACGACCCCCTTTTTTTTTACTTTTTTTTATTTTTAGTATTTGTTGTTATAGTGGCCATAGTAATACATAATCTGTGAAAATTTCAAGTATCTAGTTAATGCCATTATAAAGATCTAGTTAAGAACGCTGAAAAAACACGTTTTTTGTATGACGACCCCCTTTAATTATTAACTATTTTTTATTTTTAGTATTTGTTGTTATAGCCGCCACAGTAATACATAATCGGTGAAAATTTCAAGTGTCTAGCTATTACGGTTCAAGAGATAGAGTCCTGTGACTGACGGACAGACAGACAGACGGACAGATAGACGGACAGAGGGACAGACAGCGGAGTCACAGTAATAGGATCCCGTTTGCACCGTTTGGGTACGGAACCCTAAAAAGGAGAGATAAGAAGTACCCGTAACCGAAGGGCATGTATGAAGAGGTTGATGAGTGTGGATGAAGCGAAAGAGGTCTGTCTGGATTGTAGCAAGTGGAGGTCTCTGCCTACCCCTGTGGGAAACAGGCGTGATAGTATGTATATGTGTGTATCATCACATCTTTATCCCAAATGGATTAGACAGAGCCTAGGCCTAGGTTCTTACCTAGCTTACCCTGTGGCACGGGATGGAAAGCATGAAGATGGAAAAAGAATATCAAAATTGTAATAGGTTGCTATCCGCAATGATTCAAATTCTCGCCCATTCCTTCGATCGGCTTTTACAATCTGTGCGCGAAGAGGAGCAGCCAGCCACATTCTGTGTTTTTTTCTTCCAGACCAGTTTGTTTCCATGGAGGAATTATTTTATAAATTTATTATACAAAGTATTTAGCCCCGAAAAATATGGGAAAATTTCAATCATAAGAAAATCAGTCGAAATAAAATTATGATGTTACATTTTAATCAGGAAAACTCATTTTAAGTTTAATTCGGAGTAATTGCTTTGAATATTGGATACAATTGCCTCCATTTGACAAATAAACTAAGCTATAATTAAATGCCGACGAAGGGTTTAATAGCCAACCTTAATCACTGGTTGTAGATTTAAAACTACCTGAAATACTCTTAAACTGTTTTAGAATATGGGCTTTTTCTGTTTGAACGCGCAGCTCTGCTATTTTCAATGTAAAATTTACTTTGGGAGCGCTACAGTAAGTCTTAATTTGTCTGACAGAACTGAACTTCTAGTCACTAGTCGAGTTTTTACCCGACTACGGCAAATATATCAATTTTTTTATGAGTAACAATGAAAATCTTCGGCGGGAGGCTCGGGTTCGATTCTCGGTACCGGAATTTTTTAGAAGACCTAAGCAACAACGCGACGTTCGCTAAAACAACAAGGCAGGCTCTCACACTGTGACATCGGCTCCAGCACTCAACAGCAAGTAGTAATATCTATCCTTCCCATACTGATTTGATGTCTGGATTCGGTCGGTTCTTACAACTCCTCTCTCCTACATCCTGACTGCGAATATCTTTTACACTATCCCTATCTACGAGTCCAACTGGTTTCTCGAGCTATGTGAGTGGTATAACGAGGTTTGGCATCGCCACACTCCATGAACTGAGGTCGGTACACGTATCGGCTTTGGTTTGTGAGAATGATGATGCACTTCCCAAGGTAGACCTCATTCATGCGCTCTTGCTGCGTAACTGCTGGCTGGGCGGACTCATAACAGAACAGTAACAATGAAAAACTTTGGCGGTAAACGTTTAAATTCCTGATCACATGTCTCTTAAAACGAAAACGAAATTTGTTGATCATTTAGTAATGATACGCCAACCCCCTTTAAATGATATTAAGCTACGTGCTACGAACGTGAATAACAGATGAGATACATATATCACGGCTTGCAAGGGCTATATTTTTGAGTAATGGCGTTCATTTTTAACCCCTGACAAAAAAGAGAGGTGTTATAAGTTTGACGCTAATGTCTGTCGGTCTGTCTGTCTGTCTGTGTCTGTGGCATCGTAGCGCTCGAACGGATGGACTGATTTCGATGCGGTTTTTTTAAGTGAAAGCAAGTTCCCTTGCGGTGGTTCTTGGCTATGTTTGATGAAAATCGGTTCAGCCATTCAAAAGTTAAAGTATCGGTAGTTCCGGTACTCATCACTACCAATCCTAGGATAGGTTTAAAAAAACGCTAGATGGCGTTCGAATCCCACAGCTTTGCGTGCCTTTCAAAGCACGGAATCATCTTTATTTTCAGATAATCAGGTGACTCTATCTATCTATATTTAAGAGCCATGCTCTTGTCGGTGGAGTTTGAATTCTCTTCCATTTGTCTCTCTATCTGCCAGTTGTTTTAGGGGACGCAAGCCTGCAATATCCTAACCAGACTGGAAACAACTTTTCACAAAGTATGCTTTCCAGTGGGGTTTGAACCCACGACCTCCGGGTCACAAGACGAACGCCTTGACCACTGGACCACAGAGGCAGTCAAGCATAGAAGATGACAGCTGAAATAAAACAGTATTTTGATTAAAAATATATTTACTTTACAATATATTTTACTACTCTGGCAAAATATGGATAAATGAGATATAAGATTCCAAACACGACTGCTAAAATTAGGCACAAGTGAAATAAAGTTATCGTAACGAAAAAATAGTAAAACGAATATCCAAATTTGTTAAGGTAGTGTTTTGAAAATATTTTCTTCGTAAATGGTTCCTCAGGTACCACTTCTTCTTCATAATCATATTCTTCCTCCATTTTGTCAGTTTAACTTTAGTGGCTGGTAAGTCCAACACTTTTTAATTTGTAAATCATCAATACTGTTATGTTTATGTTATAAATTAACTCATAGTTTCGAAAATATTAGATAATTGAGAAATATTAACAAAAAATTTCTTGTTTTGAAAGATTTGTAAGAAAATGTCACGAAGACATATGCGTGGTGACACAGCAGTCAAAAGGCCTACACCACCCTTTGATTGTAACTTGTTAGGATTAGGAATAAAGAACAAAATTAAAGATAGGCTCTAAAGGATTTGTATCCAGAGCCGTAAAATTATTTAATAAAAAAAAAACACCGAAATCGGAACGGTATGTTTAGATTCCGCGGTGAAGTATCAAAAGGTAACCTATTTTGAAACGTATTTTTTAACCCCCGACAAAAAAGGGGTGTTATAAGTTTGACGCTAATGTCTGTCGGTCTGTCTGTCTGTTGCATTGTAGCGCTCGAACGGATGGACCGATTTGCGGACGGGAAGACTTGGAGTGGTTCTATTCTACTCTCCCGGAACCATACGGCACTTACATATAACGACAATATAATTACACTAAGGGCACTTACATATAACGACAATATAATTACACTAAGGGTACTTACATATAACGACAATATAATTACACTAAGGGCACTTACATATAACGACAATATAATTACAATATAATTACACTTCACTGGGCTCTCATCTGTCTGCTTCTAGCCGCAAGACTCAAAATACTCTGTCAGCCCCCATTAGGGAAAAAGACGTGATATTGTATCTGTATGTGTACTAGAAGCTACCCATAGGGTTGGGCCACATCTGTCAGCACGGAACAGCCCTTTTCTATGCTGCTATCCTTTCCTTATTAAAAACATAATAGAAGGAAAAATAGAAGCAAGAAGAGGAATGGGTAGACCAAGAAGAGCATTTATAGATCAAGTGAAGGAGAAAGTTGACGCCGTGTCGTATAGGGAGGTCAAAAGGATGGCTCAAGAGAGGGAGACATGGAAACTACTCCACCGATAAGAACGTAGTTCTTAAATTATAGATAGATCCTTTTCTGTCGCTCAGAAGCATCATTTGCTAGAGCGACAGAGAGCGACGGAACGCTTCAGCGCCGGCCATGCTTAAGCATTCCGTCGCTCTCTCTCGCTCTAGCAAATGACTGTTCTGAGCGACAGAAAAGGATAGCAGCATAGGAAAGTGCCGGTCCGTGCTGACAGATGTGGCCTATAGCGACCACTAGGGTGCATCACTGAATAGTGGTGGGCTAATGAAACCCAATGGATCTGTTTGATCCATCACCGTCTAGGCCAGGAGTGGCGACGGGACGATGGATGATTTATTAGTGAAATAACAGGTTTTTATATAAAAATATTTACAGTAGATCTATACGTCCGATTTGTACGTGATGTGCTATATTAGCAAAATATAAATTGCTTATTAATTAAATACATACCTAGTTCACATCACGTACGATCGCTTCGCTTGCACAGTCATTGCTTCTTCCTATTCTTGATTACGCCGACTCTTGCTATCTCAATATCACAGAGGAGCAATTGAATAAGCTTGAGCGCCTTCAAAACTTCTGTATCAGATTCATATTTGGATTACGCAAATATGATCACGTTTCCATTTTCCGTGCGCAACTCAAGTGGCTCCCTATCCGACTTCGACGTAATTATCACGTTCTTATATATATTATAGATTATTAATATGTAAGTATATAATTAGGTATAGATACTGCGCCCACCTTATTCCGTACTATTAACTTTTCCTCTACCCAAAGGTTGACTGGAAGAGATCGCATCTAGCGATAAGTCCGCCTTTGTACCAATATTTTTTTTGTGTTTGTTATTTTAATTTTATTAATTATTATGGTGCAATAAAGATAATTTGTATTGTATTGTATTGTACGATTATAAGGATACAGCTATATGGCCCAACCCTTAGACTGCTCCAGATTCAAAGGCTTTATTACGTGTAGAGCTTGTCCAGAGTTAACGGGGCAGAGACAAAGCTTTACGTCAGACTGCGACGCAGATAAGCCGGCATGAGATCTATAATAAATGATAGTTCGTTCTCAACAGTAGAAGGTCATAGACATTTATTTTAATTACAGTACAATACAAAAATCTTTATTGCACGAACATAATATATCATTTAAACTGCCTCCGTGGTCCAGTGGTCATTTGCCTTGAGATGGTCGTGGGTGCAAATCCCATGGGAAACATAGTTTGTGGAAAGTTGTTTCCAGTCTGGTTAGGATATTGCAGGCTTGAATCACCTGATTATCCGAAGAGTAAGATGATTCCGTGCTTCGAAAGGCATGTAAATGGGTCCCGAACGCCATCTAGCGTTTGTTGAAACTTATCCTAGGATTGGTTCTGGTCTATCCTTTGGGTTGCGGAGGTCAGACGGCAGTCGCTCTGTGTAAAAACCAGTAACATCGTAAAATCACCTAGGTTAGGTAGTGGACCCCGGGCTCTGAAGCGTTACTGCTGAGGATGTGACCGGGAATACGCTCGGATGATGATAATGATAAGATATTATTTAAAATCAACATTATATAGTAACAATAGGCGGCCTTATCACCGAAGAAATTTCACAGAAAACCATGACGAGAATGAGTACATATATCACTATCATGTCTTTATCCCTGGGGCAGATAGAGCATTTTGGGTCCTGTGGCTCTAAACAGACTACTTCTAGCGTGATGGCCAGGGCGAAGAGGTGGAAAAAGTTTATTAGAATTACACAATATATGTGACACAATAATCTTAATTTACATACATTTGTTGATCCGATTTACATAATATCGAACCATCGAAATATAATTCCCTAGAATCGTAAATAATCCCGAAAAATCATTCCACGCGATATGTACCGCAAAGAAAAGTGAAAAGTTTTACTTTGTGTTAAAGCACAGAATAAATAATACTAACGTACAGAAGTCTCACTCAGCAAAGAAATTCAAAGAAATATCTACTCAATGTGGCTACCGATATGGTTTAATTTAGCTCATGTCAGAACTCAGCACCTTTTCGTATAGATACCGAGACATCCATTGCAAGTCAATTTCACTCTGGACAAACGATTCGTATAACTGAATTTCCCACCCGGAGGGGCCGCCTGCGCGCATAGTAATAATGTAGGTACATGTTCGATACTGCATGCATGCTGTGTATTGTGAAACACAATTTATCCTCACCTCCTTCCTCTTCCACGAGTGTCGTAAAAGGCGACTAAAGGAGATAACAGAGGACCGGCAGCAGCGTCCTCTGGTACTGTTGTTAGATAGGGATATTCTTCCTCTATTGGGAGAGACTTCAGTCCAGCAGTGAACGAACGATGTAACGAAGATAGGATGACCAAAACAAATACAAAATGCTTCTTCAATATGTATATCCATTTTCCTGGGTTAATTTCGCCCAAAATTGCTTAATAATAAAGAATTTATTGGGTAGTTTACGGGCTCAGAGCAAATATTTGACTGCCAACTAATTTATGTGTGTGATAAAACGTCCCGGGTATAATGAGATCCTTTTCACCTTGATGGCAGGCAATTTAGTGGAAGATATTTATATCAACTCTGCAATGTTTTTAGTCATTTCGCGTTTAGTTTTTCCAAGCTGGGAACACATTTTTCAAAATTGACCGTCTCATAACAAATGGTTTGCGCGAGCGTTTCTAAAGGCGCATTTTTGGATCGGTCGTATGCGATGGATCTGCACGAGTGATCTTTACCACTCGTAAATTTGACATTTGTAGCGTACAAATGTCAAAGAAACCTTTTATGGGTAATCCGTTCCGCTGCTTTTTAGGGTTCCGTTCCCAAAGGGTGCAAACGGGACCCTATTACTGAGACTCCGCTGTCTGTCCGTCTGTCGTCCGTCTGTACGGCTCTATCTCTTGAACCGTAATAGCTAGACACTTGAAATTTTCACAAATTATGTATTACGTGGGGCGCACTATAAGTTTCCGGAATGAATATGAAAAAATACTATTAAAGGTACAAAATTAATTTATTGTTTTTTTAAAATAATCTCCCTTGGCGTCTATGCACTTTTTCATTCGATGAAACCAGTTTTGAAAACTTTTGTGCCACTCCTCTGTGGCGACCTCTGAAACGTGTTTTTCATACTCCTCGACAGCCTCTTCTGGTGATGAAAATCGTTGACCGCGTAATTGGTTCTTAATTTTTGGGAACAGAAAAAAGTCACAAGGTGCCAGGTCGGGACTGTATGCAGGATGACTCATGAGTTCTACATTTTTCGCCTTCAAAAAGTCGTTTGTCTGTCTGGCCGTGTGAGAACTAGCATTGTCGTGGTGCAGGATGATACGGCGTTTACGGTTATTTTTACGGAGTTCGTCAATAACTTCCGGCAAACAAATGGTCGTGTACCAGTCACTATTCACTGTACGACGATTCTCTAAAGCAACAGTAGCCACGTGTCCAGTTTTATTAAAAAAAGAAGCAATCATCCGCTTAGATGCACTTTTCACGCGCGCCACTTTGGTTGGTTTCGGCTCATCTTGATACCCATACGCTCGATTGCTGATTTGTTTTGGGATCGTAGCAATAAATCCATTTTTCGTCACCTGTTACTATGTCCCACACCAAATTTGACGCACCTTCGTTGAATCTGGTAAACATGGCACTGCACCAAGTGACGCGGTCCGTTTTTTGAGCCTCGGTTAAGTTGTGTGGGATCCACCGCGAGCACAGCTTTCTCACACCCAAATGTTTGTGTAGGATTAATTGTATTTGACTCATGCCTATTTCTAAGGATGCGCGAATTTCACGGTAGGTCACATGCCTGTCTGTTTCAATCATACGGCGCACAGCATTGATGTTTTTGTTGGTCACAGCGGTGGACGGCCGACCATCGCGAGATTCGTCACTGAGATTGATACGACCACGCTTGAATTCTGCAAACCAGCTATAAACAGTTGTCTTGCATGGTGCTTCATTGCCAAAAGCTGTTTCAAGCCGAGCGATGCTCTGTTGAGCTGTCAAATTACACTTAAAATCGTAGAAAATCATACTACGAAAATTTTCCCGAGTTAAATCCATGTTGATGCAGACACACAATTTTTTAAATGGCGCCACAAGGTAAAAACAAAAGACAGTCACATGAAACAAACTGCATTCTACAGCCAAAGAGTTCTATTTTCAAATGTTGCAATAAATATTTAAATATTGTTTATGTAAGTGGCCAGTTCCGGAAACTTACAGTGCGCTCTATGCCAAAAATTAAAAAAAAAATGAAAGCGGGTCGTCATACAAGAAACGTGTTTTTTCAGCGTTTTTAACTCGATCTTTATAATAGCCTTAACAAGATACTTAAATTTTAAACCATTTATGTATTACTATAGCCGCTATAATAACAAATACTAAAAATAAGATAAAGTTTAAAATTAAAGGGGTCGTCATACCAGAAACGTGTTTCTTCAGCGTTTTAAAACATTGTACGGAGGTACGGAACCCTTCATGTACGAGTCCGACTCTCTTTTTTGCCCTTTTATTTTTATTTATGTTAAAATGTTTATAAAAAATGATCTAATTTTCTAAGAAACGACGGTTTCAAAAATTCGATGCAATGCGTCGGAACGCGAGCGCTAAGTTAGAAAACTACACGTCTTGTGTTTTGCTGACTCCCTCGTTGAAAAATAGCACTCCTGGTCTATGAGAAAAACATAGGATGTACCAACTGCTTCTCTTCCAGCGCAGATCGTAAAATCGATCGAGGTATTGGACAAGAATCTGAATCATGTCAATAGGCGAAGCGGCTAGAACACCTCACTGTTTTGATTTTCTTTTACCACCTTTACGACCACCATCATTCTTAACGTGGCCTTTGGGTCTTACGGCCTTAGGCACTGTCTATACCGTTAGGGATAAGGACGTGGCGTGTATCTGTACAAAACTAGAGAGAAATTTGCTGTATTTATTGTCCGTAAATGTAATTTAAAAACTTTTGAAAATAGAAGAGGGAATCCGATTGGACATCTAATAAGACATGACTATCTGTATAGAATAGTAGTAGAAAGATAAATAAAAGGGAGACGAGGAAGGGAAAGACCAAGGATGAAGTTTTTTCAACAAATGAAAGAGAAGTTAGGATTAAGACTCTACCAGCACATAAAAAAGATGGCAAAGAGAATACAGGAATGGAGGCATCTCCACAATTCTAGAGGAAGATTTTTTCGGTCAAAATTGCCTAATGATAAAAGCTTTACAGGGTAGTTCACGGGTCTAGTGCAAATATTTAACTGCAACTAATATATGGGTGTTATCAAACGTCCCGGATGTTATAATGAGACCTCTTTCAGCTTGTTAGCAGACATTTATATTGACTTTACAATGAATTATTATATTCTTTACATATTGTTAGAAGCTATGATGCTGATGATCAGGTCTTTTTTACTCTCCACCGCAGGAGCACGACCCTTTCTGTTCTGCCAGAGCTATATATTAGCCAGATCAATCTGAGGATTTGGTCTACACTCTCCACGCTGGCCAGATGGGTTGGAGAGGTCTCACTGATGTTTATAAGCTTTGTTTAGCTTGTGTTTCCTAAGTCGCCTTCTACGACATCCACGGGAAGACTGGAGTAGTCCTATTCTACTCTGCCAGGAACTTTAGATACTATTGTGATAAATAATTTTATTATTTGGTTTCAGGTGTGAAGACGGTTTAAACGGTGGCTTGTAAACGAGAGTTCGATGATCGCATGCGTGCGCTGTGACAGCTGACATGAGCTGAAACAAATCATGTCCACCAAGAAACACTCCCCGAAGCCTAGTGAGTTGAATTTAATTCCTTAAGCTATCATCATCCGACCGTATTCCCGGTTGCATCCTCAGCGGTAAAGCTTCAGAGCCCGGGGTCCGCTACCTAACCTAGGTGATTTGACGAGGTTACTCATTTTACACAGAGCGACTGCCGTCTGACCTCCGCAACCCAAAGAATAGACCAGAACCAATCCTGGGATAGGTTAGGTCCTGGGTAGGTTAAACAAGCGCTAAGATGGCGTTCGGGACCTACAGCTTTACGTGCCTTCCGAAGCACGGAATCATCCTGCTTTTCGAATAATCAGGTGATTTAAGCCTGCAATATCCTAACCAGACTGTAAACAACTTTTCACAAAGTATGCTTCCCTTTGGGAATTGAACGTATGACCTCCGGATCCAAGGCAAACGCCTTGACCACTGGACCATGGAGGCAGTCAGAAATTTAAAATTACTATTACCTATCGGTTAAATATGTTTTTTTTTGGTGGCTCAGAGGAGTAATGTAGTTGTATGCCTACTTTCTGTAAAGTCTGCTAAACTACCGACAAAACTCTAGTAAACTAGTTAGCATGGGTCCCCATTGTAAATTATGAAACCACGATAAGCATTTTAACCTTTTTGGTGTGACCTCCATTGAAGCGACAGTACAGAACGCGGCCCCTCTTTACCTAACTCTAAAATATATCAAATACAGAAGTGCAATTAGAAAAAAAGAAAAGTTCTCGGCATCTAGCATTCTTAGCTTGAGGCCATACCTGAATTTTTCGGGGTCCAGTGCTGCCCCCATTTTAAAATAAATAATTTCCAAGGAACCGGAGATATCACTTAAAATTTTGTTTCTACCAAGCCCTAGATAACCCTTTAAACTATTTTATGAACTACTGTTTACAGTTAAAAGTAAGAACGTGAAGCTTTTCTACGCACATTTGCCAAAAGTGGCCATTTTTCGTCTTTTTAATTATCTATTGACATTGATTTATTTAAGACGAAATAGCGGGGCCGTTTTTCCATACAAACGTAGTCCCCTGTTTCCTCCTTGGATAATGTCGGTAGAGTTATATTTTTTTCCTGAAAATCTATAGCCACTATTAGCACGTCCCTATGTTTTCTTTTTTTCATAAATTATTTATTAAAAGAGATATGAACGTTCAAAATCCTTAAAAAGTGGCCAGATTTTCCGCTGTTCAAACATCCAGAAAACAAATTTGAGTAGATTATATAAAAAAATTAAAACATAGGAACACCAATCAAGTTTTTGTTAATTCGTAATGAAAAAAATACTTATATTGGTTAAGTTTTGGAGAAGAAATCAGGGGACTACGAATCGTTGATTTTCTGTTCTTTTAATAGGTATTTTTAGTCCAAGGTGCAGTATGTCTCTATCGCACTTGCTCGGTTGTAGTTCGGGCAAAGCGCGACAGCAATAGATTTTAAAAATACCTATTTTTCATTTCTCTAGCCCTTGAGGTTTCCTTTTAATACTACTTACTATTATCACAATTATTGTTATATAAACTCAACTACCTTTAATTTCGCAATACCCTAATGGGTTCATACTTACTTACTAACCTTACTTATAAGTGCATGTAAGCGAAAAATAAAGAAATACTCTCGGTATTTTGTGATTCATGCCTTATTTACCTGGCTTTATAGCCCTGCGTTAAACAGTCGTAAATCTACTATCACGTGATATAAAGGGTGGTAAATATTCTAAGTCAGTACCGAGATGGCAAGTAAATGAAATATTTATGTATGACACAGTTCTCACAGTATCCGTATATCATAGTAACTAGTACAGGTCGCGTCATGTAAAAAGATCGCTAGCGTAAAGTTGCGCATTAGGCGATTTTTCGATCTATTTAATGGATATTATAACTAACATATTTTTCAATGTACCTACCAATAACCAATTATACCAAGCCGCGAGCGAAAATAATACCTAGTACCTTCGTGCACGAGTGTATCCATGCGCAAAACACACCCCTTTACTTTCTTCCAGCGTTCTTTTTACATACAAACAAAGTCGATAATAGTTTGGCAGTGAAAAATTCGCTGCGCTGCGTGTCGTCATTTAAGTGCGCCGGTCCTAATACACTCAGTTTGCCATCAGTTCAGGCCATCAGTCTGGTCAGAATGATCGGAGAATGATCGTGTAATCCACGGAATAACAGACTAATGGTTCGGACTGATGAAAATTATAATTGTCAGTCTGTTTTGAATGATGAAAGACTGATGGGAGATTGATCGCGTAACCCGCTCGTATCATTCTTGCGTCAGTCACCGTACTTTACTACACACTGTAGACCAATGTACATAAGGTGCATTATAGCTCTGTGCCGTACCCGTACTTTTTATCAGTCTGCTGTCAGTCTAGATTGACCGTGTAACCGTGAAAATCATCCTCATTCTGGCGTCAGTCAAGTCAATCCAGACTGATAGACTGAACTGATGCCAAACTGAGCGTGTTACCTTGTTTTAACAGTTAAGTACTGTGTGGGCGCCACAAGGCAATAGTTTGCATGAACTAACTGGCAGTAGCGTGCACGTGCACAGTGCACAGAAACATAGAATTTATCTACCCTGTGCCACCCTAGGTACTAAAATGCCGAATACTAGCGAGAAATGTATTTTGTTTGATATGGAGCCGTTCTCGTAATATAAATGAGATTCTAGTGTCTACCCTGTAAGAAAAATATTGTGTAACTAGTGGCATCAGAAGCACACAAAGTGTTTTAGGCCAAATAGCATGTAACATACACAGGTCCTTTTTTAGTCTCCACTGCAGGAGAACGATCCTCTCTGTTCTACCAGAACCGTACTTGACCAGAGCAGTCAGAGGATTTGGCCTACATTCTCAACGCTGGCCAGATGTGTGGGAGATGTCTCACTGATGTTTATAAGCTTTGTTTAGCTTGTGTTTCCTAAGTCGCCTTCTACGGCATCCACGGGAAGACTTGGAGTGGTCCTATTCTACTCAGCCGGTATGTAACAAACATAAAAATAATACAACCGAATCGATAACTCTTTTTTTAAAGGATGGATAAAAACTAGCTACTGAATTAATTGTCTCTTCACAGTAAATGTAAGTGGTTACAAACGCTATTACCCAGTACTGGGGGTAAGTACTGTATAGCACGGCACGTGGCGTGTTGGGTGCAATTAAAGGACGTTCACCTTATAAACTGTTGATATTTGTTATGTCAAAAATATAGTAACATATTATATGACTGTGTTGATCACAGATCTGTATATACTACTAGATAAAGAAAGTCCTTCAATTTGTATGAAAACCTGGCGTGCCAATTTTCAATAAAAATATTTAATAAAAATTTACTTACAAAAGAAAGGAAACTTTTTTATTGCTTCCTCCAACGTTTTTCGACGAGTTTCTACGTTTCAAAACGGCAGATTTAGGTATTTTACAGTAGAGAACATTAACTTATATATGTCGCAATTGGATGGTATAAACCGCTAATTCACGAAACCCCTAGTTGTTTGGCATTACAGCTCGGTTTTGTTAAACAGCTGAATATCATTCAGCTGGATTGTCTAAGATTGCGCAACGTGTTACGTTCATTTAAACCGCTAACCACGTTTCCAAACGGCTAGCGGTTTTGTAAAACAGTAGCGGTAATCCGCTGTTTGACGAAACCGTTAAACAATGCAACTGCGACACATGCATGATAAGGATTTGGTGTAGGGTTACCATAATGAAATATAACTGAGTGTCTATTAGAACCATCGACATGAATATATAGACTCGGCGTCTTCCTACACGGCCATGTCCCAGATTCGATTATTCATTCATTCTTCATTCTCATAGACTAAACACGAGAGTAGTACAGAAAGGTCAATATATTTTTACCTACCTACGAGTACGTGGTTCAAATTAATTCCTACATATATTTTAACAAACGCGAATGTTGGTAAGTATGGCTGGATGTACGGATGGGTGTATGGATGGTTGTATGGTTATATAGATTTTTAGATTGTAGACCCACGACTAGCTTTTACGATCTTCACGGAAAGGGAGGCGGCTGCATTCTTAATGTGTTTTTCTTTGTTTTTTTTTCTTATCATATTTATAAAGGTAAAAGTTAAACTGCACATATCTGTTTCATTGGTAACCTTTTATTATTCTTACTTAAATTTTTTACATAATGTTTTGCACTAGAAGAAAGTGATTTCTTGTACTTGTATACTTATTAGTTTTTTTTTCTTTGTTAGCTATCTATGTATTTAATGTAATATATAATCATACACGTATGCTGCGCAATTGGGCGCCAAAAATCCGCCATTATGCTTTCCAAAAATTTTTATATAGCCTATAAATAAATAAATAAATAAATAAATGTTTATTTCAGATAACGAGATCCATAAATTAAAACTCAAAATAACATTCAATTAAAATACAATAAAATAAAATACAGTAATTTCAAAATAAAATCAAAATAAAAATAAAATCAAAGTAAAATTATAATTAAATTAAATTAAAAGTTATAAAATTATTATTTTACTTACATTATAGTGTGGAATTTTAAATTACCCTTCTCACAAGGCAAGCCCAAAGCGGGGACGTGTATCTGTCTGCCAGGGTCTGCAGGATGCTGTTAGGACTGCCACGCGTTCTAAATATCAGCGACGTCGTTTTTTTGTGAATAATGGCTGCAAAGCCTATGACTACTACTGGTATTTATTCTGTGCTATGACACTCAAGTGATTAAGATGAATCTAACCACATATAATTTATCAAAATCTATTTAGCCGTGTAGTAGTTACGAGGAAACAGAATTATAGGGACAAACATAATAAAACATCAAAAATGTGTAAGCAGCCATCTTGGATCCAAAATCTGATAGTAGTTTCAAGTTGCGCGGGGCACCTCAAAGGGCTCAGAAATTTTGTAGGTTTTTGTAACAGAATGTAGGGGTACAGCCCCCACATACAAAACTTTTGAGCCCTCGGAGGTTCTAGTGAGACGTTACGAGATGTGACTTAATTTTATAAAGGATTTATAGGATTTTAGGAAACTTTTGTAAAGCATTTATAGAATATGTAGATAAAAATTATAAATATAAACATTTTTAAACGTTTTACAAACATTAATAACTGAGTAGCAAACAAATAGTTTTTCGATGCATCCATGAAGAAAGTGAAATGTAGGCATATTTATGATGTCTACATTTCACTTCTGTTTTGTTAGTCTATGACGAATTATTCAATCGGTTGACAGATCATTCACTCACTTCATACATTATGGCAGCCGAAATTTGGCAGTCCGTATTTAATTTTCAATCAATGAAATCTAGTTACTTACCGATGGAAAGTTATTCCTTTATATTTTGCTTTATTCTTTGAATTACTAGTGCAGTATCTCAACACACACCAAGGCATTTTTGACTAAGTTGACAGTGTTTTCTTTAATGAATCGTGGAGTGTATTATGCGCGTATTGCTAGCGAGTGACTAATGTGAGGTGAACAGTGATAGCCTATGATGAATAGAACACTACTGTTGTATGTGGCGTCTTCTCTAGTACGTAAGTACATAGATCTCGTTGATTAGAACACAGATTTTTTCGACATCGAATTTCATTTCCCATAAAACTATTCCACGATTTTTATTGCTATAGGTTTGCCCTAACCTAGTAAAATGGATAGAACTTTTCTAGCACTCGCCGGCCGCTACCGCGGCGTGCGTGTGTTGGTCGCAGTTCTAACCTAACCTAACCTATAGGTTTGTGCTAACCTAATAAAATGAATAGCACATTCATGAATAGAGCTTCGCTCGCTCGCCATTGCCACTTCGTAGGCATTCTACATTGTATATAATTTCTTTAGATAGAATTGTTCAACAACTTCTCTAGCCGCATGGATGAATATAAGTCGTTCATTCCATCCTGCGTATTAGGGTTCACTGTTTTACAAAACCGAGCTGTAATACCAAACAGCTAGAGGTTATTATTTATATTAGCGGATTATACCATTCAACTGCGACATATACATATTTAGAGAATGAATGTCCGATCTAATGAATTGATATACACGAACTAAAAGTGACGGTCCTTTGACGTCAGATTGACACGCAAATTCATACAGAGGCTGTGCCTATCTTGATCCATGGTCTGTGGTGTTGCCAAAGAGGAAAACACATACGAGTAGAGTGCGTTTTCAGCAGGCGAAGTATTAAGATGAACGAAATTGAGCTGTGTTTTTACCACCAATGACATTTCACTTTTGACTCATCGAAAATTATAGAGATTACAGCTTTTGTTGTGAGGCCTAAGCAGTTATCATCATCATCATCAGGTCTACCTAGTCTCCACTGCAGGAGAACGACCCTCTCTGTACTGCCAGAGTCAAACTTGGTCAGAGCAGTCAAAGGATTTGGGCTACACTCTCCACGCTGGCCAGACGGGTTGGAGAGGTCTCACTGATGTTCAAGCTTTGTTTAGCTTGTATTTCCTAAGTTGCCTTCTACGGCTTCCACGGGATGACTTGAAGTGATTCTATTCTACTCAGCCGGAAACTAAACGGCAAAAATCACATTTAAGCTAAATCAACGTTAAGGTTTAGTTTGCATTTTTGCCAAAAGTGGCCGTTTTTCGCAAAAATGCAAACTAAAGCTTAACGTTCTTACTTTAAACTGTAAACAGTCGTTCATAAAATAGTTTGAAGGGTTATCTAGGTTTTAGTAGCTTAAAATTTTAAATGATATCTCCGTTTCCTTACAAATAATTTATTTCAAATGGGGGCAGCACTGGACTCCGTGTATCTTAACTTCAATGGGATCTCGGTCTTAGGTGCGTGACAGTTTTGACAGCGGCACAAATGAAACTCCTGTAAATTGATGATGATGATACATAAACATGATTTATTTGATGTTTTTAAGGACTGTATGCACAAATCCACGTGGTCGGATTTGGCTCTGAAATATGCAAAATTTTTCCGCTAGGGGGATAAAAATGTCAAGATGAAGTTACATAGAGTTAATAATGTGTAAACGGGACAATAGATGTAGGTAATCATAAATTGTAACGTAGAAGCTGACTTGTTTCTTTTCGTCAAGACTTCCAGTCCGCGATACTTATTAAAATTTTCAAATCAATCAAATCAAAGAATTATTTTGTTTGAATTATTATTTCTGAATTAAGGCCTTGGCAGACGTCATTATAATGTACTTAACACTTTAGTAGACAGGCTATCAGTAAAAAAAGGCTAAAGTCGAAAATACAGTAGTGTGCGTGAATGCAAGACGTTTATTTAAAAAGCGAGTTTAAATATATGTAAAATTCATATAGCACTTTCTAAAAAATCCAAGTTATAGTTACCTATTCGAATCTTGCGTTAAATTTATTACTTTTTCAATTTATTAGTCGACCTCCGTGGCGATTCCTTAACACGCTAGTCCGTCACTCGGAGGTTCTGGGTTCGATTCCCAGCCAGGGCAAGTTGGTAAATGGCCTTTTTTAATTTGTCCTGGTTCTTGGGTGTTTATTTTATCCCATCAAAAACATAAATGTAAAAATGCCAAGTTCAAATTCCGACAAAACAATTGAAATTTAAATAGCTGCCAAGTTATGTAGGTAGAGAAAACTGAAATATATTCAAAGGAATCTCAACATTTGACTTGGACAACATTAAGATTGAAAGCACGGTCACCCATCCTAACTGTGAACTAGAAGCTAGAAGTTGTTTAACCTGTAAAAGCACAGTCATTCATCCATCAATTTTTGAATTTATTGTATGCAAAGTGGAGCGAAATATTTGCACAAGTGGTTTTGATTACTCGTATTTTGAAATTTGATAAAGCGCAAATGACAAAGAACCCTTAGAATAGAGAATCTTTTTAGTTTCACGCAGCTTTTTAGGGTTCCGTAGTTAACAAGAAAACCTTATAGTTTCGTCATGTCTGTCTGTCTATCTGTCCCCAGTTTTACTCATAGAATATTAGTACTAGAAAGCTGTAATTGGGCATGGGCATGGATATGTGGTAATAAAAACTTGAAAAAAAAAAAATGTGTGGTGTGAGACGTCGTTGAATAGGTCTTTCAAAAATATTGTAAGATTATGAACACCCTTTTTCGTTTTAGCAATCCGTTTGTGAAATATTTGGTTTTTGATTGCAAATTTTTGTTAGAATCATGTGTCTTCCCTCTCTGTCAGTTAAACGGTTGTATATGGACACTTAAAAAAATTCACGGCAGTAGTATATAACGTCTCCCTGTACTTACGCTGTTAGGAGAATAAGACAATTGACAGATGTAGCAACTGCTAGACAAGTGTACTTTAGTTACTTTCACAGTCTAATGTCTTAAGGGATACTTCTATGGGGGAGTGCAGCGGACATTCAGACTATTTTTCTTTTACAAAAAAGAGCAATTCGTGCTATTTACGGTTTAGGATCGAGAGACTCACTGAGGGAATTATTCAAGGAAATAGGTATACTTACTTTTACATCACAATTCATATTTGAAAATATAATGTATGTAAGGAAAAATATTTCCATGTTCAATAAAGTAAGTGATTTTACAGATAGAAATTTACGTAGTAAGAATGACTTAGTTAGCCCGTATTACAGGCTGAATACAGTCAGTAAGTCTTTTATGGGGAAGTGTATACTTTTTTATAATAAATTGTCAGAATCGGTCCTTGATATGCCAGACAGAAAATTCAAAGCTTATGTAAAGAAAGTACTTTGTGAGAAGGCTTATTATAGGACCGATGACTATCTTAAAGACAAAAAGGTCTGGCTTGAGCTTGGCGCGGGTCCCTCTTAAAGGTTTGTATACTTAGACATGTCATAATTTAGGTACATTGGTACATACTAAATTTACAAATTGACATTATTTTAAATTTCGTAATTCTTATAATTCAATTTAATTATGACATAATAAACAATGTAATCTCTGTCCATCTATATAACTAATTTTAAGTTTTTAGTTTGTTAGTTGACGTCTTTGGAGAAAACGTGCAGTGCAGTTTGTTGCCGCTTCTTCTGCTCTTGCGCCTAGGAAGCGGCGTAAACTTAGCTTTAAGTAACGATTTGACGTCAACATTTGTGCAAAACAAAACAAAGTGACTATTATTAAGAGATATTATAAATATCCTATGATAATAAAGATATTTTGAATTTGAATTTGAACTAAAACTAATTTAAGGTGGATTCAGATCATGATACTGAACAACTTTTCCTAAGGAACACATAATTAAATATGAAAAGAAAATGTTTGCTTTCCATTCGACCTCCGTGGCGTAATTGTTAACACGCTAGACCGCTAATCCGGAGGTTCTGGGTTCGAGCCCCAGCCAGGGCAAGTTAGAAAATAGTCTTTTTCAAATTGTCCTGGGTCTTGGGTGTTTATCTATATATGTATTTATCATAAAATATAGTATCATTGAGTTAGTATCCCATAATACAAGTTTAAAACTTACTTTGGGGCTAGCTTAATTAGTGTGATTTGTCCTTACATATTCCATACATATATTACATAAATATTACATTTAGCCAAATCTTGTGTGTAAGAGATAAAAAATATTTTTTGTATTTCGTTTGTTCCTTGGTGAAAGTTGTTCAGTATCATGGACTGAATTCAGACCTAAAGGTAGGCAGTTGTTAGTTACATAAAACAAGTAGGTACTGACTACGGAACCCTACACTGTACGTGGCCCGTCAGGGCACGTGGCCGGTTTATTTTGGTTAAGTTGAAATTTTAGGGAACCATAGACAAATTTATGATATTTCTGTGTAAATCAATATTACTTATCGCTGACATGACGTTCTCAAAAATACAATCAAATACCTAGTATTTTACGCGAGCGGTGACTTGGAAAACTACACGTTTTGTGTTCCACTGACAGAAAATGTACACATTTGAATTTTCTTTGTGAAACAATACGTTTAGCGACCATCTGCAATCGTAACACCTTTCACTTCTATTCACCTTATTATGTAAGTACAGAGGGTAAAAAAGGATTGCACGTTGAACAGATCAACAGTCTTGGCGTAGCAGCTGTACGTGCTCAATCAATGACTTGACTGTTTGATTTTGTACAATATTTTTAACGAATCAACAAAGAGCACTAAAAAGAAATCTTTTCCTGAAAACAGCTAAAAAATTGGTTGATTAATGAAGCAGTAATTAGCATTGTTGCACCCTTTTATTTTTTATCTTCTAATAGGTTTTCCTGTAATCTATAGGTAAATAACTATTAACTGTATATTTTTCAAAAGATTGGATTCAGTGCTTTCGGAGATAAGTGTATTTTTATTATTTATTTTCAAAAATAACTTCAAAAACACCAACTTAAAAAATATAGAAAAATATATTTAATATTATCATAAAATGCTCTTTCATTTGATATTTTACGCGATATAGTTCACAAAACCCTTTTTTTAATGTCTCATTTATCTCCCATAAAGTGGCCCCATTTTTTATTTATTTATTCATTTACCTACATTTTACTTCCGTCTTTGGGTCACAAACTTACATTATGTGCACCACATTTCAACTGAATCGGTCCAGTAGTTTAGTAGGGGGGGTAAATTTTCGCCCATTTTCTTAAATAACTTAAAAATACCGATCTAAGAAATAATAAAAAATAAATATATTTAAAATTGTCATAAAAAGTTCTTTCATTTGATATGTCACACGATTTTGTTATTAAAACTTTTTTTTAATGTCTAATTTACCCACACTAAGTGGCCCCCTTTTTTAAATTTCATTTATTTACATTATACGTCAATCTTTAGGTCACTAAGTTACATAAGTGTAGGTACTAAATCTCAACTAAATCATTCTAATAGTTTCGTAGCAAATTGGCTGTGACTTACGGACAGACAGACAAGCTAAACCCTAAAAACAGTAAAAACACCGAAAAAATCGGTTCCTATACAAATTTCCCGGGCGGCTGCACACTTTTGTATAAAAATGCAGTTTTTTTTTGTTTTTTGACTGTTGTTTTAATATCATTATACTATACTAGCAGTCCACCCCGGCTTCGCCCTTGGTACACACAAAGCCTATGTCACTCGGGGATAGTGTACTTTTCCAACGGTGAAAGTTTTTTTGACGTGACAACGTCTTATAAATTGGTTAGCCGGGTGACACTTCAAGAAACTGCATTACGCTCCGCTCACGTTATGCGCTCACAATGAGAGCGAGTGAGAGGCACGCGTGCCTTTCACTTTTTATGTCTGTCTCTCTCGCTCTTAGGCGGGCTAACCATGCCCGAGTGGAAGTCAAGTTTGGAGTGAAGTGGAGTGAAGTCGTTGTCACGTAAAACTTTCGCCCGTATACCGACTTTACAGGCAACCAATTTTTTTTAAATCAGTCCAGTAGTTTCGGAGCCATGTAATGCAAACAAACAAACAACCAAATCTTTTCTCTTTATAATATTAGTGTAGATAAATAGCCTACTATAGCCTGCCTGCCAAGCCAAGTATAGATCTAGTATAGCCTGTGGTTGGATATATTACGCATAATGTCAATTCGTATTTTGATATACATTCATGGGGAAAAGTTGTTCAAAATTTCAGACTGAATTACCCCTCAAAATAATTGTAAAACCCTAATTAAACAGCACCTTTTATTACAAAAACAGTTAATATGATTCCGCGACCCGAGAAAGTTCTAATCCGATTTTCACCCTAATCGCCAATTAAAAAATATAGGTAATAAATCAAACCAAATTATTTTTTTCATTGACTTAATTTTCAATAAAATTAAAAAAAAAATGTGCGATGCCGTATCTGCGATAGCATTACTTCTTTACTTGAACGTCAACAAAATGTCAAAACTGTACCATAGTGTAGCAAAAGTATGACATAATTTGGCAGTTTGTACATAGTTTTTTATTGAAATATTTTAGACTGTAATGCAATTTTACGTAATTTGAAAATGGATTTTTTGAAAAATTCGACACGGCCTCCTTCCTGAACGCCCGGCGGGCAACTGAATTTGTATGGAAGAATCATGGCCGCCATTTCAGAGATTTCTGACAAAAACGTTGCAAAACATCCAATTTTTAAAATTATTTTTTTTATCCTGCGTGATTGCATTGTAAGCAAATATTAAGAATAATGTTTCAAAATAGCCTTTATTTTTATAAAATATATGCAATCCCTTGTTAGAATATTTCTTTACGCAGAAAAACAAGCCAGTTTGTAGCAAGATTTTCTAAAATATTTCTTTCAGGTTTCTTTACAATTATCTTGCTTTTTCTGAATGAAAATTAAAAAAATACGATTTTCGTCTACTGGCTAGTCTATTCACCTATAACTAGGTATGTAATTTTCTTAGTGGTCTTTTCTACTTAAGCCATAACTATTGCCCGCGCAAAGTGCGTTTTGCATGTTTTTGGGTAAATTCAATGCTTGTTTTTAGGAAAACTACAAAATATTTTAAAATATCCTTTTTTTCGTCTACTGTCCCAACTCTTCCTCTATCTATGTGTATACATTATTTGACTTAAATCAAACGCTTTCTGTACAAACTTGTTGCCCGCGCAAACCCAGTTTACATGGTGCCGACCCTTAATGGTTATCGATCTACTGATATATAGGTATCGATAACTATTTAAACATATATGATACTACAAAGATTGAACGGCAATTTAGGTGTCATACTGATGATTCATTACTAACCTGCCTGTATGTTTGTCCCCATAATTCTATGTTCCCTCGTAACGACTAAACGGCCAAACCGATTTTAATAAATTATACATGGTTAGATTTGTCTATACTAAAATTATTGGAAATCAAAATGGCAGATTTTTTCGCGACGGGTTTCAAATTAAAGGATTTTATTCAAGGATTACAAAAGTATATACAACTTATATGTTTAAATGAAATTTGAAATGAGAAATGCTAAAAAACAACATCGCTTCGCCAAGCGCATTCCCGGTGGCGACAAACCTAGGCGTGCCTAGGCCACAGAAGACAGTAAGTGCCTAGGCATAGGTAAGTACTGCTGTTGTATCACGCAGTCACGTTTTTTGTTTTTTCTCGCCCACCATCGCGCTGAGAGTAGCCTTTGGGTCTGGCGTCTTGTGTTTGCGCTTGGATGTAATCACAAATGACAAAAGTAACTTCTTGAGCTCCTTCGTGCTTATGAAGGCACGTTCAGTTATTGGCACCGCTTTCATTATTGTATGGCAGTCGTCAAGCTTTAAGGCAGCTTGAGAAATCTGACAACAATGCACGCACGAAAAATAAAACATTTAAAAATTGAAGCCTTGATTCCCCGCCCGAAAACTGGAAGATCTGAATTGTTAGGCTCAAATGAAGTTTTACAATATAAAGCAGGCAGTAGGCGAAAAGCTCGCGGGAACTAATGTGATGGGCCTGTAGGAGTTCACTCCAACGAGCGAACTTTATGTCCCATTCTGAGTTGTAATTGCCTTAGTTTTCTTCTGCAGAATACAAGATTTTTAACATATGAAAATGTTTGAAGCCAAAAGTTCGACATAGCCGAATATATATCAAAATTAAAGATTTTGATCCGAATGTCTTATGATGTCTGCCATTGTTGCATGGCAGTTGTAAAGCTATGTCAGATTCATAGCGATAAACCCCTTCCGGGACATGGCCGTTTCAAATTCAATGACTGAATGTCCAAATGGTTCGATTGCATGGGCAATCGAACCATTTGGACATTCATTTTAACTTTCGTATAGCACATGGGTGCTATACGAAAGTTAAAATGCATATCAGACATATAATACCATTTTTAAAAAGTGAGAACGTTAAGCTTTACTACGCACATTTGCGAAAAACGGCCACTTTTGGCTAATGTGCGTAGTAAAGCTTAACGTTCTCATTATAAACTGTAAACAGTAGTTCATAAAATACTTTAAAGGGTTATCTAGGGCTTGGTAGTAGTAAAATTTTAAATGATGTCTTGGTTTTCTTTGAAATGATTTATTTTAAATGGGGGTAGCACTGGACCCCGGAAAATTCAGGTACGGCATTAAGGGGATTACATGACCTGAATGAGAGTTTAATTTTGCGAAAAGCTATGTTCCACTACTTTGATAAAATTAAAAATAATATAAGTATGATATTAGTGTTCCCAAAACATGATGCTATTAATTTGATTCTATAGAAAAAAAGCGGCCAAGTGCGAGTCGGACTCGCCCATGAAGGGTTCCGTAGCAGCAAGTAACATAATATAAAAGTTCTAAAGGTAAATTGCGGTTTACGATTTATAACGTATTAAAAAATAACTATCTATGATTCCGAGACCGCTATAGTTTTAATTGAAAGTACATACTTTGAGGTATATACCAAATTTTTTTCAGAATTATTTTAGTAATATTTCAAAAATTACACCTCAAATTTTAACTTTGTATTAGATTATCTCAAGACTCGGGGATCTGGTTTGATCTACATAGTTTCAAAGCAGTTTTTGTTGCATTTTAAAAGACCTTTTCAACGATACCCCACACGTTGGGGTTTGTCCAATTTAATTTTTTAAATTCACTTTTCGTTGTATGGGAGCGGGGCTGAAAAAAAATCAACTTTTGGAACTTCAATATCTATCTCTCTACCAATTTTCGTGACAATCGGTGCAGTAGCGGCGTACGAGCCCGGACGGATAGACGGACGGATGGACATGACGAAACTATATAAGGGTTCCTAGTGGACTACGGAACCCTAAAAACCACTTACTAGATCTCGTTCAAACCAATTTTCGGTGGAAGTTTGCATGGTAATGTACATAATATATTTTTTTTAGTTTTATTATTCTCTTATTTTAGAAGTTACAGGGGGGGGACACACACATTTTACCACTTTGTAAGTGTCTCTCGCGCAAACTATTCAGTTTAGAAAAAAATGATTTAATTTTTCAACAGTATAGTCACTGGTATGACTCTCCATTGATTCAGAGTAACATATATACCTACTACTACTACAAACGAAACAATTTATCTGTACACACGTCGATGTGTGAGTTTTATACTTAGGGTCGCACCGCAGAATTATTTTAATACTTACCTACTAACGAGTTCGACATATTTACGATTATATTTTTCCATACCGGAAGATTTGCGAACACTATGACGTAAAAAATATTCTGTTTTATATGTATTAAATGTTACAGGAAAGTCGGAAACAGCTACATAATATCACTTCACAAATATTTTTCATTATGTCCATTGTCCATTTCACCATTAGTTCACTTTACTGACTATTATTGAGTAATTTATAATGTAACGCACTAATTGCTTATTAGCAATCCGGTAATGTTACAATCTCGCTCTTGTGTATCTCCCGCCAATGCGAGAGAGCGAGAAGGGTATATATATGAAGATGGTTGCTGGGTAATAACGTGAAATTATATTGTTGCTTTGCTTACCTGTTTTCATCATTTGGAAATGTATGAAATATACGTTCTTTAGAGTATTGGGTGGATAAACAATTATTATACGCGCACCTTCTCACCATGATGGTTACTATTGGTTGACAGTTCTCAAGACAACACACGTCGCGTATTGCGTGCGGCTAGTAATTAAACCCTGGTTTGGAGCTGTCAAAGCTCACAAAGTGCGGGGGAGAGGTGCGGGGACGCCAGTTTGCGGGAGACGCTGTGAGATACTATTCTGTTTGACTCTTATGTATTCTGTGGTATAGTTCTTATAGTTTCGGAAAAAAGTGGCTGTGCACTACATACGGACGGACAGACAGACAGACATGGCGAATCCATAAGGGTTCTGTTTTTTGCCATTTGGCTACGGAACCCTAAAATCACGAATATACTTACCTCAATTTTTTTTTAACGACTAGAACTGTATCTAATAAAGTGTATGGGAACACTATGGATTTTGTGGGATTCTATGTATCAAAATATATACTAACGAAGTATAGTTTTCTTAAATAGATAAATATTATTTCAAGCATAAAACGTCCACTCACACGCGCGCATCGCCCGTGTGTCTATTGTACCTATTGTACCGGCCAAACCTGATGCTATATGGACGTCTCGCTCTCCCTTATTGTAATCAAAAAATATGAATGAAACAAACAAACGGCTGCTGTAAGCCTCTTAAACTTTTACAATACCCCAAATTCAGGATGGGATTTCAGGCTAAAGGTCGACACTTATGGAGTCTGTATTCGATCAATCATCTATGTTGAGAGCTTTAGTAGATTCTGTCATGCTGTTGACAGGCCGGTCTTGTCGAAAGTTTTGCATCATCATTTAATATCTCAGTTTGGCTAATAGCCTGAGAGCTCGCGAGGGGCAGACTTGTTATTTTTTATGGGCTAAAAGTTTTAGTTTTGATGGCTCTGAAGCGTTACCGCTGAGGATGCAACCGGGAATACGCCCGCATGATGATGATGAAATAAATAGGGACAAATCACACAGAATGAGGTATAATAACTAAAGTGAAGCAATAAATAATTTGTTTGGTTTAGTCGTTTTGTTTAGGCTATACAAGTTATCGATACTAAAAAACTTAGAATGCACCAGCTGCTTCTGTTCCCTCGCAGATCTTTAAAGCCGGTCGAGGAAATGTGCGAAAAACTGAAGCTAGCAACTCAACACTTTTTACCAGACTGCGGCAAAGCCGAAAAAGGATGGTTATGTGTTTGACCTGTATGTTTGTCCCTATAATTTGATTCTCCTTTTTGCTTACCATCATGCTAAACGTGGCCATTAGGTCTTACGGCCCTGGGCTCTGTCTACCCCGTTAGAGATAAAGAAGTGATAATGTATCTGTATTATTTTTATTGTATACAACAGGCAAACTTGCATTGTGAAATTGGGCCTAGGGCTAACTTGCATTGTGTAATTGTGCAACAGGCTAACTTGCATTGTGTAATTGTGCATCAGGCTAACTTGCATTGTGTAATTGTGCAACAGGCTAACTTGCATTGTTTAATTGTGTAAATGTGCAACAGGCAAACTTGCATTGTCTAATTGGGCCTAGGGCTAACCTTAGTCAATATTTTTAAAGTAAAACAGATTAAGTTTATGATGAAACCGAACCTTTGTAATGGCTTCTAAATCTTGAGATGGATTTGAGGAGAAAAGGTCGTTTCAACTCGACTCAAGGGCCCTTCATTCAATCAATCATCTGTTTTTATTGAGGGCTTTAGATGGTTTGATTGTAAATATTGAAAGAAAAAAAGCTCGTTTCATTTTCTTATGATTATTCCAAATGACAAATTGCTAAAAATTATGTCACAGAAACTTTGTATGTGTCATGGAGGAAAAATACAACTCATACAATAAAGTCGTACTCTGCTAGAAATCCCAAATCCTGTATTATTTCTAGATGTCGCTCTGTCTGCCCCGTCGGGGATAAAGACGTGATAATGTATTTATCTATACATGGACAAATGTAACTTACAAGTAATAATGAGTATGTAATATCCACTCAAAGCGTCTCTAAAGCCCCTCGCCCACGGCGACTTTTTGTAGCAATTCTGTCGCGCGTTCGCATCGATACAGTCGCGATGCGGTCGTAAGCTGTGTACCCTCGCCCACGTAAACACGATTCAGTCACGATGCAAACGCGATACTGTCGCGCTTCTGTCGCGATGTAAACGCGATTCAGTAACTCCGTTCTCCTCACGCGCCATTCTCCCTCCGTTCTCCCCCGATGTCGTCCGACACGGTCGCGCGTTTGCATCGGTACAGTCGCGATGCAGTAGCGCGTTGCAAATGCGGCTAACGCGCGTTAGTAGCGATGCTGTCACGCGTTTACGAAACGCGCGTCAAAAAGTCGTCGTGGGCGAGGACTTTAATATAATGTAATTTGTTCCGAAGAGGACCTGCCATTAGAAGAAGATTCGGGACACGTCGAAAAACGGTGGAACGAAATTGACGGAACTGCGAAGATCTTTCTAAGATCGCTATTGAACTTTGGAGAAAGATATGTTACTTTTGCATCGAGGGATTCGATCCTAGAATTTTAGTTTCAATTTTTAATGAGAGTTTTGTTTTTCAATAACACCATTTTTGCCATAACCATAGAGCATAAATATAAACGGGCAAGTGCGAGTCGGACTCGTACATGAAGGGTTCCGTTCTTCCGTACAATGTTTCAAAACGCTAAAAATACACGTTTTTTGTATGACGAGTCGACCCCCTTTAATTTTTAAC
The DNA here is from genome assembly GCA_963576875.1 of Acrobasis repandana. Classification (NCBI taxonomy): domain Eukaryota; kingdom Metazoa; phylum Arthropoda; class Insecta; order Lepidoptera; family Pyralidae; genus Acrobasis; species Acrobasis repandana. The sequence goes on from OY756237.1 coordinate 10,476,176, forward strand.
TTTTTATTTTGTTTTTAGTATTTGTTTTTATAGCGGCCATAGTTATACATAATCTGTGAAAATTTAAAGTATCTAGTTAATGCACTTAAATAAAGATCTAGTTAAAAACACTGAAAAAACACGTTTTTTGTATAGCGACCCCCTTTAATTTTTAACTTTATTTTATTTTCAGTATTTGTTGTTATGGCGGCCACAGTAATACATAATTGGTGAAAATTTCAGGCTCTATCTTTTGAACCGTAATAACGGTTCAAGAGAGATAGAGCCTGTGACAGACGGACAGATAGCGGAGTTTTAGTAATAGGGTCCCGTTTGCACCCTTTGGGTAAAGTGATGACTATAAGTAAAGACACGACCATCTCTGGAGAAGAATATGCCGGAAAGTATGAGCTTCGAAGCAGCAAAGCTAAGGATTTAACCGGGACCGCGCTCAGGATGATCTATATATGTAATCAAACGCAGGTTATGGACTAAATCAGTAGGTAAATAAAACTTGAATAGCCTAATTATGCCACCGGATAAACAAGCACTTTTATAAGGGTCGAACCACACGCAGTGCAAGATGCGCGATACTACTTGCGTTGTTCATACAATTTCTACTCACGCAACTTGCGCATTGTATGAAGGGTGAGTAGAAATTGTTTAAACGCCACGCAAATCGCGACGCAATTCAATTCAAAATATCTTTATTATCATAGGATATTTATAATATCTCTTAATAATAGTCAATTTATTTGGTTTTGCACAAATGTTGACGTCAAATCGTTACTTACAGCTAAGTTTATGTAGCAAGTTTCGTCACGCACGCATCTTGCGCTGCGTGTGGTTTGACACTAATATTTACTTTTTTTTTGAGAATAATTTTACGGCCCTTGATACAAATCCTTTAGAGCCTATCTTTAGGTTCAAGTTACAATAAAGGTTGGTGTATGTACGCCTTTGATTGCTTCTTCTGGTGATAAATCTATAAATATGAGTCCACTGGTTTTCATAGTCGATTGAGTGGCGGACGACGCCTGAAGGCGCCTCAGTCCGCTAAACAACTTAACTAAGCTAAACTTCCCGCCATAAACTCCCTTACACCTTTATTTCTTCTGTTATATCAAACTTTAGCTCGTGGTTTAGCTGAGAAAAGTCACAAGGAGAACAAACCTAAACAGACAGGGATTATCCTAAAAGCAAGAAGGTGCATTTTCCTGTAACGACATTTCCGATAACCCTACATATAAATAGCAAAAAACAATACTGATGTCACGGGATAATGGCTCTTCAGGGATTACGGGAGAAGGGAGGGGTATTGACGCAGTGTGCTGTGAATATTGTAGTAAAATGTGATTTCAACCGGTGAATTGATGAGCAATTTGCATTAATGCATTTAGTTAAACCTCGGATCAATTAAGAGGGGTTCTTCTTCTTCTTTGTGACCTATATCAGTCCACTGTTGGACCATTTATACACTAGTTGTTAAGATCTGGCTTGGATCTGGCAAGAGACTCTGTGGTTATTGTTCTTTGGATCTGGTGGTTCATCATTTTGACAAGCAGTCAATGACGAGAAAAAAAATATGTTTTAAGAATAAAGACCTATTTTCTATATGTTAATAATGTTATTATACAAGGGAATTAACGCGAATGCCAAGACCACGGTCGGTGCAGTCAGATTGAAACGTCAGCAAATAAATAAAAAAGGTACGTTTCACGTGAATTCCCGCAATCAAATATAGTAATTATGCAAAGCAATTCAAAAGTAGTTAACTTATTTTGTTTATGAGCGTAAACCGAGGGTTTGGGCAAACTTTTAAATTAGACGATTTATAGTTATTAAGGCTCAAAATAAGAAAAACGATTAAATTCAAAGAAACAAACAATTCATCAACTCCGGTTTTTTCCTATTTAATTCTCAAAGAGAATTTAAAAGGCGAAAAACGGCACCTTTTCATAAAGAAAGATGAAACGATCACAGGCCCGAAATATGAAAATTCCTTTGTGTATATTTTTGTATTCGTAATTCGGATCAAATAAAGTTGCCGGAGCACGATACCCAATTGAGCGTAAAAGCCCAAACAGATATCCGTCTGATCAGTTTACATAATATGCTTACATTCATGAACAAGTATAAACGTTATATTATGAACGTCGTGTCGTCGTATTATGAACAGTACCAGCCAGCGGGGTATCGACGAGGTTACTGGCAACTGGGACCAAAATTAACTCGGACCGCGGTCCCAGTTTCCGGATCCAATAATTGTTAAGTTTTTCTTCCGGTGACTGGGACCACTCATAAAAAAGAAATCAGTACAGTCAAACGAAAAAATGTTTAAAATTAAAGTTTATCTTTAATTCTTTGACAAATAACGCAAAATTTGACCTTCTTAAACTGATAAGTTTCTTGGCAATGATTGCTCGGAATGAGTTATGAACTTGAGATCGACAGACAAAACGGACTGGAGTTAGAGAGGGATATTTGACTGTATTGTTTAAAGCTTGAACAATAGGTTTTTCTTACGTTTATGAGTGGTCCCAGTCGCCGGAAGAAAAATTTTTTTTATTGATTCCGGCAACTGGAACCGCGATCCGAGTTGATTGCGGACCCAGTTGCCGGTAACGCAGTCGACGGTAGATGCAGACTGCATGGTCGTCATTAGCCGACCATGCAGTGTCACGAACGGTCGCATGGCGGTCCCAGACGGTCGCCAACTATCACCGAAGGTCGCTCGTCTGTAAAAGCCCTTAGCTTTAGTCAAAGCTTTATTACGCTTTAGTCATCATCATCATTATCATCATATCAGGTAGTGGGGTGTCCTACGCTACACTTGCCGGAACGTGGCCGCCATTCAAGAACCCTTCCGCCTCATCGGCCATCGGTTCTTTGCGCTTTGCGCTCCGCCTACAGCCACTTCAATGATCTAATCCGCTGCACTATGTCGTGACCTTAGTTCTTCTAAGAATATCTTTATTTCGGATTCGATTACGTAGAGAAACACGACTGAGCTTGCTTGGCATGGCAGAAGTCGATACGCTGTAACAACTTACGTATACTATCATCAGGCCATAGGTATGTCTATTTGCCTTCTAAAACATACCGTGTGTGCTTTCATGTTCGCAAAGCACACACCTGTGGCACACACGGTGTGTTTTTTAGCGGTAAAACTGTTAGTAAAATAAAAATAAAGACTGAGACTGAAAGACAGTAAAATGAATTGCGAATACACTCATTTATGAGCAAGTGATAACTCATTTAAGCAATTTTCAGTTTCAATAGCTGCAATCAAGACAGGAAATTGTCAGCAACTTTTCGACATTCGAGATTTGAATTGTACATTTGAACAATTTTCTTTTCGCATTATTCATACATTATCGGTCGTTTGTGTGAAATTGTACAGAATGGAAATTTTGATTAAGGTAAATTTTTTTTTAAGGTCAAATCAAACTGATTGAGTTAGTTTATCGTTAGGTTTGTTCTCGCCTACAGGTCGCATTTATCAACCGATTCTCGTGAAATTTAATAAGCAGATTCGATAAAAATATAGAATTTTACTGTCGATTCAGTTTTTGGAATTTTTTTAAAATGTCTGAGATATAGGGGCTTTAAATTTTAAGAAAATCATATGTCAGCCATTTCGTAAAATCTTTAAATATGTCATAAAACTTTTTTGTTACCCTTATTAAGACGCAACTTTTTTGTTTGAACAACTTTTTTATCCGATAAACTTCCGTTTATAGCTCACAGAGCCATTAGTTTTAGTTGTGCCATAAAGTTTAAAACAAATAAATAAACCAACCGAGTGAAGCAGAGAACGGTAAGGGTGATAAGATTCATGTCCCTTTGTCTTATTTGAGATACAGATGCATTATCACGTTTTTATTACAAATGGAGTAGACAGAGCCTGTTGGTGTTAAACCAAATGCCATGCCACATTTACCGTATTACTATAGCCATGCAGGGAGAAAAACGGAATCAAAACTGTGATGGGATGCTAGTTTATTTTGGAGCTTTTAAAAATACAAATTTTCAGCTCATTCTGCCAATTTTCAGCAGTTTACTTCGTTAGCCTGAATTATCAGTAATTCGTGATGTGTAAATATGTCCGCAAAAGAAATAAACGGGCAAGTGCGAGTCTAACTCGTACATGAAGGGTTCCGTACCTCCATACAATGTTTTAAAACGCTGAAGAAAACGTTTTTTGTATGACAACCCCCTTTAATTTTTAACTTTATCTTATTTTTAGTATTTGTTGTTATAGTAGCCATAGTAATAGATAATCTGTGTAAATTTCAAGTATCTAGTTAATGCCATTATAAAGATCTAGTTAAAAACGCTGAAAAAACACGTTTTTTGTATGACGACCCCCATTAATTATTAACTTTTTTTTATTTTTAGTATTTTTTATTATAGCGGCTACAGTAATACATAATTAGTGAAAATTTTAAGTGTCTAGCTATTACGGTTCAAGAGATAGAGCCCTGTGACAGACGGACAGACAGCGGAGTCTCAGTAATAGGGTCCCGTTTACTCTAATAGCACCCTTTGGGTACGGAACCATAAAAAAAGAACCAGGTCCGGCTTAAGGTAGTATGTTTTATTCATGCCAGTAAACAGGGACGGAATAGGTAATCCTTTTATGGTTGGTCACCCTTTTGAAGCATAAAATTTTCATTTTATTTCGTTTCCTTACCATTCCTTATGGCTTTCATATTTTGTTTATATGTTAAATGCGTAACTACTTCCGCATATGGTATTTATTTATGATAATGTACTTAATATTTTATCTGTAATCTAGAAGTCTTTCTTTTATATTTTCATTTCCCGAAAGGTTGACAGGGATAGAATGCTTATATAACATTAAGTCTAACTATTGTAGCTTTTGGCTCAATGAAAGTTTAAATAAATACGATTCCACAAAGAAACAACACGCCACGTCGCATGTCCGCAGATTCTGTAATTTAACTCGTAGATTGTGGAATTATTATTGTGGCGCCCCGGGAAACCCTTGTTCTTTAATAGCAACACTGGAAGGCAATTATTTTTTTCTAAGTAGCTTTTGTAGGCTAATAAAGTTGGCCAATCCTACCAAGTAGTTAGGTTAAACTACCAAGTTCTTTGATATGTTGAGGACTACATAACCTATTTATTATAACTTCTTACATACCATCAGTATTGATCACTATATACTCACACACACTTCTTCAGAATCTATTTGTAAACTAGGACTATGTTAATACTAAGTGTTTGGAAGAGCGGGTCCCCCTGCCACAGGCTTTTTCTAAAGCTTACTAGGTCCCAGAAATTTGTATAATCTAACTATTGGTTTGAAATAAAGATTTTTGATTTTTTGAGTTTTATATGTAGCCAGTTAGATTGACTGAACTAGTGACACTTTGTTAAAACTTTAAAAAAATTAAAACTGTTAAAAATGTTTTAGAGACTGAATTTCTGAGGAAACTAACATAATATACGTAATGGACGACAAAATATATGTGATAATATTATTACTTACAGCTAACCATCTATACAAACTTTGGATTTAAAAAATACCTTTTTATTTTTTTGTTATATAAATAAATAGATTTGATAATTTTGAGAAAAGTTTGTCCTACGTACGGATACGTACGGTTAAAAAGATTTTAACAAAGTACATAACTAATACTTTTTGCAACTTACAACTTATATAAAAAAAAAACACATTAGAGTAGAAATAATTAATGTTCACCGTATCTTGATTGATTGCCCTTCGTTGATCCTTTTTGATCAAGTTCAAGGTAGTCTGTAGTTAATTAACAAACGAAACGATTTTATGAACATCATTCAAACCTTCATTACCAATAAAATTGGTTCAATTTGAATTAATTGTCACAAAATTTAATGGCAGCTTTACATTTTTACAAGTTAAGTGATTGGAGTCTTTATAAAGATTGGATTTATGGATTTTTGATCAGGTCTTGAAACGTTAATTTATCTCGGTGTAATATAAAAAGTGGTGGATAGAATCCATAACATATTAATTTAGGATTCTCTTAAAAAACTTGTGAAATCTAATTATTTAAAAAAAAAACGGCCAAGTGGGAAACTCGGGTACGAAGGGTTCCGTACCATTATCTATACAACATTAGACACTTTATTTAATATCGAAGAAAAAAAGAAACAATAACGTTTGTTGTATGGGAGCCCCTTAAATATTTATTTTGTTCTGTTTTTAGTATTTGTCAGTTAGTAGCTATCACGTCTAGTAGCTATCACGTCTAGTAGGTATCACGGTTCATGAAATACAGCATGGTGACAGACAGACGGACGGACGGACGGACAGTGGAGTCTTAGTAATAATGGTCCCGTTTTTACCCTTTGGGTACGGAACCCTAAAAACGATAAATAGGTATTTTTTAAATAGACCGTTTGTATGAATATAGATAGTTGTTTAGTTCGCTTTCACACCAAAATGGCTAAATAGATCGGAATGTTTGGCAAGTATTTAGCAGGTAGTTAGGATAAGTTTTATTCCGCGAAAATGTTAGGTTCCTAGCTTTAGGATTGTTAAATAACTGCTAATTATAATAGCTCTAAAGCTACGAGTCAATCAGGTGACATTAATCAAGTTTCCGATTTTAATATCTTTGAAATACACGCCTGAAAAAAAGTTACGTCACTTAAGCTTTTATAAAACACGTAATTTGTTTTCGAGAGCGCGGCTGCTGCTCTACCTACTTTTTTCGGGACCCATTACTCCAATTTATAGCGTTTTTTGCGTAAAAGTATTATTTATGTAGATAAGCTACCGCGGGAGAAATAGCTGGAGTTTTTTGACTCTCAAATTTTAGGACAGGGTGTTCATTGAAATAAGATTCAATCAACACCCAAGAAGAAACATTTCCTTTTATGACTGACATTTGCATACAGAGTTTGAAACCCACGGAAAGGTCCCGAATTCGATCCCCGTTCCGCCCGAATTATAAGGAATGTACTTTGAGTTCGTATTTTGCACACTAGTGACTAATGTAATTGACTAGTGTGAGAAATGGGGATTAATCTAAAATGAGCCGTATGGCTCCCGGCAGAGTAGAATAGGAACTCCAAGTCTTCCCGTGGATGTCGTAGAAGGCGACTTAGGAAACACAAGCTAAACAAAGCTTATAAACATCATTGAGACAGTGGAGAGTATAGGCTAAATCCTCTGACTACTCTGGCTAATATATGGCTCTGGTAGTACAGTTCATAAAATAGTTTGATTATTATTTAGGGCAGCATTGGACCCCGGAAAATTCATTTATGGCCTTACGGCCGTACCTAAATTTGCCGGGGTCCAGTGCTGCCACCATTTACACAAAATTTTACTACTACCAAGCCCTAGATAACCTTTCAAACTATTTTGTGAACTACAGTTTACAGTTTAGGTATAATAAAAACGTTAAGCTTTACAACGCACATTTGCCAAAAGTGGCCGTTTTTCGCAAATGTGCGTAGTAAAGCTTAACGTTCTCACTTTAAACAGTAGTTCATATAACACTTTAAAAGGTTATCTAGGACTTGGTAGTAGCAAAATTTAAAATGATGTCTCCGTTTTCTTTGAAATGATTTATTTTTAATGGGGGCAGCACTGGACCCCGGAAAATTCAGGTACGGCCTTAATTTTTGGAGGAGAAATCAGGGGACTACGAAATGTTGATTTTGTGTACTTTTCGTAGGAATTTTGATTTGTTAGATCATTTTCATAAAATATTTTTTTCATTTTCGGTCCACTCGTTCGGTTGTTCGGGCCTCAGAACAATAAGTTCGGGCACAGCGTGACGGCAATATATTGTTCGGGCCTCAGAACAATAAGTTCGGGTACAGCGTGGCGGCAATAGATTGTTCGGGCCTCAGAACAATAAGTTCGGGCAAAGCGTGACGGCAATAGATTGTTCGGGCCTCAGAACAATAAGTTCGGGCACAGCGTGACGGCAATAGATTGTACAGGATTGTACAAATATCTAGTTGTTAATTCTCTCGACCTAAGTGTTTCCTCAGTAGTATTAGTACATCCACCAATGATCGTTCCAGTACCTTAAATTGAAAGCCCAACAAAAACCAGAGACTAATTTAAAATACAAACAATTTTCCAGACTCATCCGTAATCCACTTATCTCTGTTCTTGACAAAGCCCTTATTTTTACAAGATAAAGCCTTGTCGGACATTTGCATAATTGGTTGAACCCTTTTCGCGTCTTTGGACTCGTTTATGGCATTGTGTTGAGATGGGATCCACGTGATATGTGTCAGCATTTTTGACATGTTGTAAATTGTCTGACTTTATTATTAAAGAGCTTCTTCTTATCAGTGATATTGGAGTTTGGACAAAGAATATATACACTACGCGAAAAGAAACGACACTTAAGTATGTGTGCACGTAAAATCACTTGCGGCTATGTGTGGGTGGCTGGATGTGCAAGGGGGGCTTGAGAGGCGCGCGGAGCGTGAAACTCGCTGACTGCTTTGGCCGAGGGCTGGTACCTAGTTCGCGTCTCTCTCACGCACCGTATGATACTCCATTTCGGTTCGGTATCAACCCTAACGTTACGAGCTCCGAGCTCGAGGTCACCGGCGTTCGAACTCTCCAGAAGTGTCTGCTTAGAGCTGCAAAACCCAAAGTGCTCTGTCTGCCCTTTTAGGGATAAAGACGTGTAGAGTATTTTATTTAACCTGTAGCAATAATTTTAAGGTAAACACCCGTAGGTATGTCGTATGTTCCGCGTTAATTCCCCTGTGCAAAATACGGTAGTTAAAGTAAGGTAAGCAAAACCAGCCGCGTTCTTTTTAACGGTACAGTCGACATAACGATTTGTGGGCGGCGTTCTGTCGCATGAAAGAATGCGCGCAATGTCGCTAGCATGTTTATTATTGTTGGACAATGGCAACACCGATGAGCCATTTCCAAAGTCTTTTTAGGTACCTACCTATTGTTTTTTCCAACTGTCACTCAAACACATAGAAAAATTACACTGAGACTAAATAAATTCGTAACAAACTTACTACTTTGTCATATTCTTGTCATTTATAAAATGAATTCTAATCAGGCTTGAAATGGCAGATTAGCCAAAAGTATACTTAGAATTGTATCAATATATTATACATTCCAATCAGATATACCTATTCACAGTTTTATAAGCTACAACTAGTCAACTACTATAACTTGCAGTTAAATTTAACGTAAAATAAAACAGTAATATAAATGTACAGTACAATTTTCTTGTCAGTATAGTGCTTTCTATGTATCTCTTTCCGTATATCTGTACATTAATACTACACAGCGAAAAAAGGTCATGAGAATATTTTATTTAAAAAAAAATGAAGGGAACTTAACAATGCAATTAAAACCTTCCTCGTATAACCTTGTTTTAGTGGCCATTGTTACCCTCTGTTATTAACAGTGACGCGGCAACATTGTCCGACAATCGTAAACACGCTGACGACATGCGTGCACACTCACACGCGACATGCGACAGGGCGCCGCCCATAAACTGTTATGTTGAAGTATGCACCGAGGGGGTGATAATAACATGTTCGTGTCCAAAGCACTTTTAATCTGTCATCTAAATGAAAGCAGCCATATCTAACGTATGTATGTCGCAGATCAAGAATAAAGTTATTGGATCTGAAACGATGGCGTCATCGAATGTTTTTTTTCTGTGTTACCGGTGGTATCATAATAATTTAAGTTTTTTCGCTATATGGCGCTGTATTTGTTAACCTTTAAAAACGCATCAGACGTTAATTTGAACCAAATATGAATTTTATATTATGTTATGATAAGAGTCATATAATTATTACGCATGCTTCTTGCACCACGCAATCGTAGCAAATTATTTTGACAAATATTTACGATTAGATATACTGTAGCGCCTCTCCGTCACATCTATCTGTAACAATGTCCAGGATTATAAGCTCAAATTAACCCTTGCTGACCACAGACATCGTAAATTACGATTAAATTCAATATTGTATTTCATATGTATAATTTACAAGTAAGTACGTATTTTTTCACATTAATTTCTATCCACAATAATAAGCACTCCGATGAAATTACGTTCATAATGAAACGTGCTCTCAAATTATCTCTTCCTGACCACAGAGACCAAAAATACGATTAAATTCAAGTATAGAGGATTAAACTTATGCCAGCAATTACCGTAATGTAGATGAAGTTGTTTTAGAACCGCAGCATTATGTTAATTACTTTGTTTTAAGCTCGGAACATGCAATTTGCACTATAAGGGTTGGGACACATCTGTCTTATGCTGTATATATCACTTTCCTCCATCATCATCCGAGCGTATTCCCGGTTGCATCGTCAGCGGTTATGCTTCAGAGCCCGGGGTCCGCTACCTTACCTTGGTGATTTGACGAGGTTACTGGTTTTTACACAGAGCGACTGCCGTCTGACCTCTGCAACCCAAAGGGTAGACCAGAACCAATCCTAGGATAGGTACAAACGCTAGATGGCGTTCGGGACCAACAGCTTTTACGTGCCTTCCGAAGCACGAAATCATGTTTCTTTTCGGATAATCAGGTGATTTAAGCCTGCAATATCCTAACCAGACTGGAAACAACTTTTTCACAAAGTATGCTTCCCAGTGGGATTTGAACCCATGACCTCCGGATCACAAGGCAAACGCCTTGACCACTGGACCGCGGAGGCAGTATATATCACTTTCCTATGCTGCAGTATCAGCATGGCCGGTGCTAAAGCATTCCGTCACTCTCTCTCGCTCTAGCAAATGACGCTTCTGAGCAACAGAAAAGGATAGCAGCATAGGAAAGTGCTGTTTCGTGCTGACAGATGTGTCCCAACCCTAAGGCTCGCGCTACACTGAATTGGCAACGACGCGACAAGCAGTTTAATTTACGAGTATATAAAGTATATAAAAGCGAAAATCACTCACTCACTCGTCACGAAATCTCAAAAACGACTTAGCCAATGACTAGAAGACGTCCACTAAGAAAGGATTTTTGGAAATTCCATTTCTAAAGGGGTGAAATAGAGGTTAGCAGTTTGTATGCAACTTCGTAATTTTTTAATTGAGACACATGAAATTTTAATGTGTTTTAGTCTTAGATCATTTAATACAGGATAAGCCTTACCTGCGCGTTCCCCTCTGCCGAAGTATAAGATTGCATGCTCTAATACGTTCATAAAAACTAGTTGCGTAATCGATTATGATCATTATGTGCATCGGTAAAGTATCGAAAGGACGTCTACAAGTGCTCGATTAAAAATGCCAAATTGTGCAGTTAACGCATGTGAAAAGAGGTCAAATACTTCTAATCTTAGTAAAGATGGAATAACCTTTCATTTGTAAGATTTTTTTTATTGTTTAACATTGATTTTTATTTAAATGTAATTACTTAAAAATCGATATAATATCATTCAGTTTAGATTACGGCAAAAATAATCGAGTCAAGTTTGCAACTGCTTTCCTGCCATCCTGCCATGAGTGACGAGACATCGCATTATTATCGATGTCGATAAAAATTACATTTCCTTGATATAGTTTTATTTGTGATATAATTTTAATATCGAAATACTTTAATTATTTTACAAGCTTTTATTTAGTTTTACCTGTCCCGTTGTCTGTCTGTCTGTAATCAAATCTTACAAGTTAAATTTGACCCACTTCCTGGTTTTCAATTGAGCTGAAAACGACATAACCCCATCAAGTTTGGGCTGGTAATATTCATCTTGACGAGTATTTTGTCTTTAGATGGTATCCAGGGTCTGATTATAGGGCTGCAAGGTGGCCATAGGAACTCCGTGATTAAGGACATAACCCCATCCAGTTTGGGCTCGTATGATTTGTCTTGACGAGTATTTTGTCTTTAGATGGTATCCAGGGTCTGATGATAGAGCTGAAAGGTGACCATTGGAACTCCGTGATTAAACGACATAAGCCCATCGAGTTTGGGCTCGTATGATTCATCTTGACGGGTTTTTTGTCTTTAGATGGTATCCAGGGTCTGACGATGGAGCTGGAAGGTGGCCATAGGAACTCCGTGATTAAACGACATAAGCCCATCTATATATGTATTTATTATAAAATATACAATCGTTGAGTTCCCATAATACAAATTTTTTAGTTTTCTGTTTCGGCTATTTCTTCTTCACTTCGCAAGTTCTTTGGCATCCTTGGGTATATAACTTTATTATATTTGGAGAAGAAACAGAGGAGAAGCAGCACAGCTACGAATTCAACCGGGAACGCGCTTAGATGATGAAGAAGATGATAAAATATATATTGTCGAGTTAGTATCCCATAATACAAGTTTAAATACTCAAAAACTTGTATTATATTGTAGTATGCTTGAAGCGCCACGTAGGCAGTTTAAATAATAAAACTTGTAAAACTAAATAGATACTAAACAAGTTCTATTATTTAAACTGCTCACGTGGTGCCTCACGTGACGTATTAACTTCTATCCCGAATTTCCGACATAATTATATGAAAACATTCCAGAGTTAAAACGAACGTAATTTTTTTTTTCCGAAATATCGATGTCGATATTTTTTTTTGTTGTTCAATTCTTTTGCACTAGGGTGTATTATTACATGTACATACACATTTGTTTTAGTGTGAGTCTTGCTAGTGTGCAGAAAATAAACTAGTCTGTCAATTTTACGTAAGTGTGCGTTTATAACGACACAAATTATTTTTGTGACTGTGTGTGTTTTTTAGATGTAGTAGTACCCTCCCCCCGCACCAAAAACGGCAGAAAGTTTTGTAAGAAGATTTGTCTGCGTAACTTATCCTGTATTAAATGATCTAAGGTTTTAGTAGTTAGTAGAAAATAATAATGCATTTATTAGATTTTAAAAATTACATCCCTATAGGGGTAAAACAGGGGTTGCAAATTTGTATGAATCTTCGTCATTTTTAAAGCGAGACACATGACATTTTTGATTAAGTATGGTTAGTAAAAAATAATAATCCACTAATTGGATTTTAATAAATTGCAACCCTAGTTTTAAAAAAACAATCTTATTTGTGTAGTCTACGCGGGCGAAGCCACGGGCAAAAGCTTAAAACACATATATGTAATACTAAAATTTTCTAAACTAAGTACGTACCCACCTTTAGCATCATTACGTACAGTAAAATAAAACTATAGGCTAAGGTTACTTAAATGTGTGGCATGGTAGAAGAACTAAGGTCACGGACAGCCCAGCTAATTAGCTCATTGAAGTGGCAGTGACTTGGCCACATAGCGCGAAAAACCGATGGCCGGTGGGGCAGAAAGGTTCTCGAATGGCGACCACTGCTGGTCGGACGACCTGAGCAAGGTGACATAAAAATGCGTTCTTTTGGAAATCTGTGGTTGATATGATGATGATGTGGCATGGTGCCTAAAACACTAGCTACATTCCCTCGGGTAACGCCGCACACCTTTCCCTGTTAGATTACCTACTAATATTAAAAATCAGCTTATGCAAATTATGCAATGCAATGCCAAGTACCTACATTTAGGGATTTTGTAAAGCTGTTAATTAACACAAGAATTAATAAGGATAATAATATTGCGTGTGCTGCATAGCTTCACGCGACAGGGCGCCGCCCAACTTCTGTAAGCTTCTGTACAGACTAAGAAGATTATTTTACAATACCTACATGAAAGTTTCGTATTTAAAATGAGTAATTAATTAGATTTAAAGTGCGACATGGCCTCACCCTCTAGCCCTTAAGAGGAAACACTAATTTCGAGAGAATTGAAAAATAGGTAATTGTAAAATCTATTGCTGTCGCGCTGTGCCCGAACAACAACCGAGCAAGTGCGATAGAGACTCAGATAGAGATCAGCTCGGACTGAAAATACGTATGAAAATTACAAAAAATAAACGTTTTTTCTTCAAAACTTAAGCGATTTAATTTATTTTATCATTAAAACTTGAAGAAAAGCTATATGCCTGTGTTCGTATGTTTTCTCATATAGTATAATCACGTAAAAATTGTTTTCTAGATGTTTGAACAGTGCGGTAAATCTTACCAATCTTTCAGTTTTAAAAAGGTTCGTATCTCTTTTAATAATTGAATTATGAAAAAAATAAAAATATAGGGACATTCCAATCCAATGCATATGCATAGACTTTTTTTTGGAAAAAACATCTATTCTCAGCTGGCACTATCCGGCGAGGAATCAGGAGACTACGCTTGTATGGAAATACGGCCCATCGATTTCCTCTTAAATTTGCTTCTGTGTTACCAGATTAAATGGTACTTTTTAAGACCATTTTAGATAAGATATATAATTAAAATACTTTTGAGTCTTTTAAAAATCAAGTCTTACTTTCAATCATCGTTATTTAGTGGTAATAGTGTCGAAATTGCAATCAATTTTTTGTGATACAGTTGACTTTACATGTACTTATTTACAATGCAAAAACTCCTGCCATCATTTTGAAGCTGCAAGTTTCGGATAAAATAAATTGACTTTGCATAAATCGATGAGACCGATCAGAAATCGAGTTTTCTCAATTTACATCGAAAATCCACCGCCAATATTGCGTTACGTACCAACTTCAACAGCTGCACGAAAAACCGCGGGCTGCTTGCAGCCCGCGCAGCGCCCGAAAAGCTAGTTATATATATATAAACCTACATTACCACTGACTGACTGACTCACTGATTGACATAGTTGTTTGACCTGTTCCCGGGTGGGTGGGGTAATGATTGATGTATGGTCGTGTAGAGGGTGCTCCAGTGAGTACCAGAAAAATACCGGACATGTTGAAGATCATCAGATCTTAATGTGGACGAGGTACAGCCTGCGAAAACGGTTTGGGTTAGGGGTGTGATTTTTTTTCCAAAATGTAGGGGTTGTAAGCAATTTGACGACTGTCATTTGTTTTTTGATTTTTTTCAAAATCCAAGATGGCCGCCATACAAGGACAATTACCGAGTGTGTACCGCGAGACCGTAGGACGAGCGGAAAGCGAGGCCGCAGGCCGAGCTGCGTTCCGAGGGTGACGCCCGAGCCCCTATTGATCTCCCCCCTCCCCCCAGAACCCCCCCCCCCCCAAGTCACTTAGTGAAGCCAGAGGCCAAAGGCCGAAAACTAAGCTCTCCGCGAGGCCGAAGGCCGAGCTGCGTGGCGAGGGCAAAGCCCGAGCCCCTCCTGACCTCCCCCCTTCCCCATAATCCCCCCCCCAAGTCCCTAAGCGAAGCCTGAGGCCGAAGGCCGAAGGCTGAGCTGTTCCGCGAGGCCGTAGGCCGAGCCACTCCCACCAAGCGATAAGCGTTTTTTTTTTAAATTTTCCAAGATGACCGCCAATAGTCGACTGCGTCCGATTTGAGTGAAATTCAGTATGCAAGGGTTTTTTGAATCGCGGAATCCAAATCTGACATTTTTTTTGGAATCCAAGATGGCGTCTGGATTTTAGAAATTTAACTTTATTCGTTCAAAACGTCCTACTGGAACATCGAAAGGGTCTGAAATTTTGTATGCTGTAGTAAAGCACGCCGCGGAACTCAAAATTGCAAACAAAATTTGATTCCAAGGTGGCGGCCCGTATACGTTTTTATTTTTTTTACACTGACTTTAGCACCTTACCTATTCTCTCTGAAAATAAGATTCCAACCAACTTCAACAGCTGCACGAAAAACCGCGGGCTGCTTGCAGCCCGCGCAGCGCCCGAAAAGCTAGTTATAATATATAAACCTACATTACCACTGACTCACTCACTGATTGACATAGTTGTTTGACCTGTTCCCGGGTGGGTGGGATAATGATTGATGTATGGTCGTGTAGAGGGTGCTCCAGTGAGTACCAGAAAAATCTGACATGTTGAAGATCATCAGATATTAATGTGGACGAGGTACAGCCTGCAAAAACGGTTAGGGTTAGGGGTGTGATTTTTTTTCCAAAATGTAGGGGGTTGTAAGCAATTTGACGACTGTCATTTGTTTTTTGATTTTTTTCAAAATCCAAGATGGCCGCCTTACAAGGACAATTTCCGGGTGTGTACCGCGAGACCGTAGGTCGAGCGGAAAGCGAGGCCGCAGGCCGAGCTGCGTTCCGAGGGTGACGCCCGAGCCCCTCTTGACCTCCCCCCTTCCCCCAGAACCCCCCCCTCCAAGTTTCTAAGCGAAGCCAGAGGCCAAAGGCCGAAAACTAAGCTCCCCGCGAGGCCGCAGGCCGAGCTGCGTGGCGAGGGCGAAGCCCAAGCCCCTCTTGACCTTTCCCCTCTCAAGAACCCCCCCCCCAAGTCACTAAACGAAGCCTGAGGCCGAAGGCCGAAGGCTGAGATGTTCCGCGAGGCCGTAGGTCGAGCCACTTCCACCAAGCGATAAGCGTTTTTTTTTTAAATTTTCCAAGATGGCCGCCAATACTCGACTGCTTCCAATTTGACTGAAATTCAAAATTTAAAGGTCTTTTACGCCGAGGAATCCAAATCTGTCATTTTTTTTGGAATACAAGATGGCGTCTGGATTTTAAATTTTTTAACTTTATTCGTTCATTACGTCCTCCTGGAACATCGAAGAGGTCTGGAATTTTGTATGCTGAAGTAAAGCATCCCGCGGAACTCAAAACTGAAAACAAGTTTTGATTCCAAGATTTTACCGCCCATACATTTTTTATGTTTCCTTACTGGCTGCAGTTTTTTACCCATTTACTCAACTGAAAATGTACTTTAGCCAACTTCAACAGCTGCACGAAAAACCGCGGGCTGCTTGCAGCCCGCGCAGCGCCCGGAAAGCTAGTTATTCTTATAAACTCGTATGTAATAGTCAGTATCAGATAATAAATTTCATATAATCCATCGTTTATTGAGTCTCTATTCTCTACTTCTCCTACTATCTTCTATGTGGGAACTCGCCTAGAGCGCCGGGACAGGTCGAGGTCCCACATACTTATGCCGTGTGGTTCCCGGCAGAGCAGAATAGGACCACTCCAAGTCTTCCCGTGGATGTCGTAGAAGGCGACTTAGGAAATACAAGCTAAACAAAGCTTATAAACATCAATAAAACCTTTCCAACCCGTCTGGCCAGCGTGGAGGGTGTAGGCCAAATCCTTTGACTGCTGTCGCCAAGTATGGCTCTGGTAGTACAGAGAGGGTCGTGCTCCTGCAGTGGAGACTAAAAAGACCTGATAATGATGACGATGACTTATAAAAATATATAATTATATACATTATCTCAATCCAGGTCAGGAGTCTTCATAAAAGTTTTTGACCCTTCCTATATAGTTTCTCAGTTAAAATATATGTTTTTGTTTCAGAGCGGTCGGAAGCACTAAGCGGGAGGCTGTCCAAGTCAGCATCGGAGCTGTCATGCGCTCCCCCCGCGCAGCAGTCCCCTCCTCCGCGGGCGCGGTCTGCTCATCACCATACACCACTGTCTGTAGTGCATAGAACGCAGCATTTCTTCACTAATTTAAAGGTACGGTTTTATAATGAAGCAGGCCAGAGTACTTGGGGATAGAGCCCAGGGCTGCAAGACCCAAAGGCCACTTTTAGCGTTATGGTGGGCGGGAAGATGGTACCGGTCAAGTGCAAGTCGGACTCGTACATGAAGGGTACCGTACCTCCGTGCAATGATTAAAACGCTAAAAAAAACAAGTCTAAAAGCTTATTTTTAGTACTTGTTGTTATAGCGGCCATCATCAGTGAAAATTTTAAGTGTCGAGCTTTTACGGTTAAAGAGATAGGGCCCTGTGACAGACGGTCAGATAGCGTAGTCTCAGTAATTGGGTCCCGTTGGCACTCTTTCGGCACGGAACCCTAAAAAGAATCAAAAATTATGAAAAATACACAGAAACATTCGGAAAAATCAGTATAGGTACGTAAATTGACTTTATTAGCTCAGGCGTGTACAAACACATTAATTAGATGCCATGAAAGCCTCTTTGACAACCCACTCGTGAGTATTAACACAGATATGTTTATCTTGATGCTTGGTCTAAGCGTATAAAGTACCGACGCAATGTGTTTAGCTATTTTATTATGCTAAACAGGCTGTTACAAAATTTACTGAAACTATTTAAGGCTGAATTCAGTCTAAGACACAGAACAACTTTTACCAAGGAGCATATATGGAAAGTTATTTTTTTTGCTTTCCTTACAACTGTGATAAAGTATAGGGTACGGTAGAGGTCCATACCCGAGAGGTACTTTTACCCGACTGCACTAGAAGTAGGGTTATGTTTTTCGAGTTTATGTATGTATGATTGTATGTACATTACTTTGGCACACTCAACAGCCTAAACGGCTTCATGGATTTAAGCTTGAGAGGTGCCATTGGATTCGTTATTTCTGAGAGTGACACTGGGTATACCAACATTTAAAAGAAATGGCTGTTTTATGGCACCAAGTCTTCATTTTTTTGTATTGCTTACAAACAACATATTACCCGTTCATCCGTGTGGTTGCATCATAAGCATAATCAGGTAGGGTTTTATGTTATTCGTCCATAATATTTTACCTTTTGTTTATTTAAAATGTGGAAAACACGTGGTTTATTTAAAATGGGAAATAACTAGCATCAGTGCTCTCTCTACTCGTATACTTCACGGGTGATACCTTTCGTTACAAGTTCCTTTCGGTTAATGATCCTGTTAGGAGTCTGGTCGGCCGGTCCTAAACCAATAAACTCGACTTATCTGATTATCTGCGCTTAAAGGAACGTTAAGGCTTTGGTATTAGGAATTAAGATGGTACATGTTTGTTAGTCTTTGAGTTTTGCGGCCCTGGGTTAATTCTGCTTAGAGTCGCAAAGTCATGGAGTATAGCTGTACATAGGCTTAATCGTCCTTGCGCAAAACCCAGAATGCTCTGTCTGCTAATAGTTTTGACATTAGAAATGTCTTTTCGTTCGCTCCAGTGTACGCTCTGAATTCACGAAAAAGTGCGATCCCCTAATCCGATAAGTGCGTGCTTATATCTCGGAGAGTTAAGATATGTTTTTTTTTTTATTGATATTATGATGATGATATTAAAAAGAACTTAAAAGACGCGTATTTACGAGAGCTGTAAGATGCAAAAAGAAATATTCAAGAAAGTAAAAAACAAAAATGTTACGGCGGATATAGTGAAAAAAAAAATCATTTCTTTGTCCGATTTTTTGATTTTGGCGCTCGATATTTTGGAAACGAAGAATGATATCAAAAATTTGAGGAAAATTCCTCTGAACAATTTAGTCAGCTACAATTTTTGCCTAAAACAAAGACGATCGGGTTAAGGGTTTGCCCTGTAGCCTAACCTTTTTGAAAAAAGCCAAAAAGTCAGAACGATATTTTTTCGAATTCCGTAGATTCATTTCCAATGTGCTCGATAGATGTGTGAGGCACGAAATTTGTGATATTTTTTTCTAATTTCGCAACTTTTAGCAATATTTAGTCGTTCTGAATGAATTTTGACCCTGATTCTTTGTAACCCCTCTTATATTATTTATGTCCTGTACGTTTTATGTTAGTATGTAATAAAAAAATGAGAAGTGTTGTTTTTTTGATGTTTAATGGATAATGAAATAAAAAAATTTAAGTACAACAAAAGTTAGGTTTAGGTTAATAGAATTTTTAAAATTAATTATTAAATTGAGTTATTAAATTAATAAATCAAGTTTATTTAGTCCTCTTGGAAGGACCGGGTCCTTCCAAGAGGACTAAATAAACTTGATTATTCATTGGGTCCTTCATATTCATTCAACTACTGGATTTGATGCAAGGTACCTCCCCTTTCAGGCGACATACGACGCATTGCCTCGTAACTTGTTACGAGGCAAAACACATCCGTATTAATCAACGTTTGCGCAAACGAACGTCAAAAATACCCAAAGTTCAACGCACCGACATTTTAATGACACATAGTATTCATTAAGTATAATGATTCATATTTTCGAGGAACCATAATTAATTTGAGTGTACGGTCGTATTGGGAGCCACCCCGTACCACGTAGTTGACTATCGATCGTTACTCTACAATTAACTTGCTAATATGAAATAGTATGTAAATAAAATTGTTTCGAGTTGTTTTTAGCCTAAAAAACCGCTAGTAAGGAAACAAAGGATTTCAAATATACGGAAGGTATATATCTAGGTAATGAAGCTAACCTCCACAATTCCTGAAGACCCGCCTATACAACCAGTGTGTCTTGCCTACTATGACGTATGGCTGATTATCATTAATAATAATAATAATAATAAATTTATTTATTTTTCTGAACATGATAAAAAAATAATCATTGGTCGATAGCTCAGTCGATATACAACATAAATTTAAAAAGCGAAAACGGGTAAATTCTTTATAAATATTATTCAGTTAATGCAGGCCCAGAAGAGAGAAACAGCTTATGATGTAGGTATACTCGTACTGTTAAAAATTATATAATTTTACATAAAATCATGTAATTTCACATGCAAAAACTGTAAAATTCCCGAAAAATCTGGGAAATTTACGGAAAAATATGAAATTTTACATAGTTTTGTCATTTTTACATATTTTTCCGTAATTTTACATATTTTTCCGTAAATTTCCCAGATTTTTCGTGAATTTTATACCTTTATACACAGCCTTCATATGTGGATTATGTTAATTTTTTTGCATGTAAAATTACATAATTTTTAATAGGTACTATATTTTTAGTTTGTGATAATTGAGCCCTTGAATTAGATACCCTACAGGTAATGATTCGATTATTATATTTTTTAGTTTATTACTTTATGGCCTATAAAGTGCGCTATATTAAATTTAATGTAATGTTATATGGCTATATAACATTACCTATGGCTATAATCATCAACCATCGGACAGCCAAAAGGCTTCAAATGATACCATATTGGTCAAGTTATTATGGATATCATCTTCAAGATACGAGGGTACAAACTTCTTTTGGCTCCGCCGTTGTCGGGTAAAAAGACAAACGATATAGCAAAAACTCCCAAATCGGAACTTCAGAAGAAACCGACGACTGTGTAAGTTTTCCGATCCAAGTTTCGCTTTTAGGATAAAAGCCACTCTATCTTGCACAGATTACGTATTTGTCTTCTTGATATGGGATTTCTCTAAGGTACTAAACAGTACATTGTTTGTTGGAAATTGTATTTGACTCTACTAGGTATTTTTTCTACAGATTTCACCGTGTCCTGTTATTTCTCCATGCCCAATGCTATTTCCACTTGAAATATAATATTTTTAATAAAATATAGTAGCCTTGGCAATAATTACTTATTTGAGCCGTTTGGGGTTGAAACTTTAGGGCCGTAGGGACCATCAGCACACAAAATATTTAATACTGTCGCCCGAAAATTGACAGACGTCACACATGACCAGAGGGCTGGCCTCTATCTGGCTCAAAAGATTAGCATTGCCATACAACGTGGCAATGCTGCCAGCCTTCTGGGCACATTACCACGGGGCAGCGATTTGCCTGGTCTTTTTTATTTATACTTAGTTTTAGTTAGGTTTTTTCTTTTCTTTTAATTCATTTGTTAATCTTTCTGAATAAACACCAAATTCTCCAGACTGCAACAAAAATCTGGGAGCACGGTAGTGCCCAGCCAAGTCGAGTTAACAAACACGCTGTGCGTTTGTTTACTCGACTTGGCTGCGTACCATACTTATTGAGTAACAAATATCCAAATTCAGAAACTTTTAAATTAGTAAAATGAAGGTATAGTTAACAGAACATCGAGATACTTGAAAAAATGCGCAGAACTTAAAAAAAGTTACTTTTTCATAAAATCTGTTCGGTGAATGGCTCAAACACGTTTGTATGAGAACGTCAATTACGGATGATGACTGGGTCTGCAAAATATTATTCTATTTAAGTATAGACCTTCGGTTATATTACTCGAAAATAATGACCACTTAATTTACGAATCATCATGTTTTGAATAAAAGTGCTTTGTTAGGAGACTAGCGCCATCTGCGTGTGATCTCCACAAACACGGGCTAGATTATCAATTCATCGATATTCCGGCTGTGCCCCGCCCTGCGTGGATTGTCTTTGCCCGGCCAGAAAATAATCATTGTCTTTGCGTCAAAGTCATGACCGACGCCATTGTGAATGACTTGCGTTCACTGTCCCGTCGCGATAGCCATGCGGCAATTTTGTAATTGATATATTGCGAATATTTCGTGAAGAATTATCGCTAATCATTGTTTGTTTGTGTGCCCAATTGGTTTGGAACGGCGTGGAGCCGAAATTGTTTGTATTACGTAAAGAACAGTGATTTGTGTCAAATGTAAAACGCGTGACATGGCGTCATTATAAATTGTTGGTTTTTACCTATTTCCCGTGTGGAACGGAAGCATTTGTTATGTGAATAAAATTGACTATAAAAGAAACTTGTTGTGCTGGTGAAGTGGTGCTATAAATACGACGTATTCGTTAGGGGCGACATACATGAGCTCATGGGTAGGTTGGTTTAGGGACCCCATTTTCTTCACCACATCAAATTAGTAAAAAATCACAAAGATACAGAGCCGTCTAAGTTTTGAAGTGAAGTTGGAGCTTGTGATGGCACCTGATCAACTCTCAGTGAAATTGTTCAAAGGTGTAAAGTATTGCGAACATTTACAAGCAAATGGCATTGAAGTGGCGCCCTCATTTTTAAATAAATTATTAACTCGTAAATATATATAATTTCCATATTACTAATCGTCAGGTACTAGATATCCCTTTAAACTATTTTATGAACTGCCGTTGAAACTACTATTGGTAATCCGTCTAGATTTAAAACTTGCCTCCAAGTTAGCCTAAAGCTAGACGGACTAATGTAAATATTATATTATTCAACGGTGGTTCATAAAATAACTTAAAGGGCTATCTAGTGCCTGACGATTAGCCTATATGGAAATTATCACCATATTTACGAGTTAACAATTTATTTTAAATGAGGGCCTCTTCAAGGCCATTTGCTTCTAAATTCACCTTAAACGGCGCTTTGTCTTCGTAATTTTTTGTTAGGCAGCCAAAAAAACTACGTGTACAATATTTTTTTATATTCTGATGAGTTAGTTTCAGTCATCATGCCTATTGGTGCCAATGTAAAGTTGACGGGCTTAGTCGCTCCTTCAAGTATATGTGTCGACCGTACTCGTTGATCAAAGGCCCATTTACACAGTGCAAGTTTATTGCCTGTTGCATACAATTAAATTGAAGCAATAGAAAACTTGCATGGTCTAAACAGAACGTCAGCCATACAAATCATGTATTGCTTCAATAAAATTGTATGCAACAGGCAAGAAACTTGCACTGTGTAAATGGGCCTTTATTTACACCTAAAACACATAGATCCAAAGAAATCTTGCAAGTTTGTGCGTCATGGTATGGCAGTCGTCAAGCTTTGTTATTTAAGGGTCGGCACCATGTAAACTGGGTTTGCGCGGGCAACAAGTTTGTACAGAAAGCGTTTGATTTAAGTCAAATAATGTATACACATAGATAGAGGAAGAGTTGGGACAGTAGACGAAAAAAAGGATATTTTAAAATATTTTGTAGTTTTCCTAAAAACAAGCATTGAATTTACCTAAAAACATGCAAAACGCACTTTGCGCGGGCAATAGTTATGGCTTAAGTAGAAAAGACCACTAAGAACATTACATACCTAGTTATAGGTGAATAGACTAGCCAGTAGACGAAAATCGTATTTTTTTAATTTTCATTCAGAAAAAGTAAGATAATTGTAAAGAAACCTGAAATAAATATTTTAGAAAATCTTGCTACAAACTGGCTGGTTTTTCTGCGTACAGAAATATTCTAACAAGGGATTGCATATATTTTATAAAAATAAAGGCTATTTTGAAACATTATTCTTAATATTTGCTTACAATGCAATCACGTAATAATAAAAAAAATAATTTTAAAAATAGGATGTTTTGCAACGTTTTTGACAGAAATCTCTGAAATGGCGGCCATGATTCTTCCATACAAATTCAGTAGCCCGCCGGGCGTTCAGGAAGGAGGCCGTGTCGAATTTTTCAAAAAAATCCATTTTCAAATTACGTAAAATTGCATTACAGTCTAAAATATTTCAATAAAAAACTATGTACAAACTACCAAATTATGTCATACTTTTGCTACACTATGGTACAGTTTTGACATTTTGTTGACGTTCAAGTAAAGATGTAATGCTATCGCAGATACGGCATCGCACATTTTTTTTTTAAATTTTATTGAAAATTAAGTCAATCAAAAAAATAATTTGGTTTGATTTATTACCTATATTTTTTAATTGGCGATTAGGGTGAAAATCGGATTGGAACTTTCTCGGGTCGCGGAATCATATTAACTGTTTTTGTAATAAAAGGTGCTGTTTAATTAGGGTTTTACAATTATTTTGAGGGGTGATTCAGTCTGAAATTTTGAACAACTTTTCCCCATGAATGTATATCAAAATACGAATTGACATTATGCGTAATATATCGAACCACAGGCTATACTAGATCTATACTTGGCTTGGCAGGCAGGCTATAGTAGGCTATTTATCTACACTAATATTATAAAGAGAAAAGATTTGGTTGTTTGTTTGTTTGCATTTCATGGCTCCGAAACTACTGGACCGATTTAGAAAAAACTTTCACCGTTGGAAAGGTACACTATCCCCGAGTGACATAGGCTTTGTGTGTACCAAGGGCGAAGCCGGGGTGGACTGCTAGTATAGTATAATGATATTAAAACAACAGTCAAAAAACAAAAAAAAATCAGCATTTTTATACAAAAGTGTGCAGCCGCCCGGGAAATTTGTATAGGAACCGATTTTTTTGGTGTTTTTACTGTTTTTAGTTTTTTTCGCTTGTCTGTCTGTCCGTAAGTCACAGCCAATTTGCTACGAAACTATTAGAATGATTTAGTTGAGATTTAGTACCTACACTTATGTAACTTAGTGACCTAAAGATAGACGTATAATGTAAATAAATGAAATTTAAAAAAGGGGGCCACTTATTGTGGGTAAATTAGACATTAAAAAAAAGTTTTGATAACAAAATCGTGTGACATATTAATGAAAGAACTTTTTATGACAATTTTATATATATTTATTTTTTATTATTTCTTAGATCGGTATTTTTAAGTTATTTAAGAAAATGGGCGAAAATTTACCCCCCCCCCCCCCCCCCGCTACTAAACTACTGGACCGATTCAGTTGAAATGTGGTGCACATAATGTAAATTTGTGACCCAAAGACGGAAGTAAAATGTAGGTAAATGAATAAATAAATAAAAAATGGGGCCACTTTATGGGAGATAAATGAGACATTACAAAAAGGGTTTTGTGAACTATATCGCGTAAAATATCAAGTGAAAGAGCATTTTATGATAATATTAAATATATTTTTCTATATTTTTTAAGTTGGTGTTTTTAAAGTTATTTTTGTAAATAAATAATAAAAATACACTTATCTCCGAAACTACTGAACCCAATCTTTTAAAAAATAAACAGTTAATAGTTCTTTACCTATAGATTACAGGAAAACCTATTAGAAGATTAAAAATAAAAGGGTGCAATAATGCTAATTACTGCTTCATTAATCAACCAATTTTTTTAGCTGTTTTCAGGAAAAGATTTCTTTTTAGTGCTCTTTGTTGATTCGTTAAAAATATTGTACAAAATCAAACAGTCAAGTCATTGATTGAGCACGTACAGCTGCTACGCCAAGACTGTTGATCTGTTCAACGTGCAATCCTTTTTTACCCTCCGTACTTACATAATAAGGTGAATAGAAGTGAAAGGTGTTACGATTGCAGATGGTCGCTAAACGTATTGTTTCACAAAGAAAATTCAAATGTGTACATTTTCTGTCAGTGGAACACAAAACGTGTAGTTTTCCAAGTCACCGCTCGCGTAAAATACTATTTGATTGTATTTTTGAGAACGTCATGTCAGCGATAAGTAATATTGATTTACACAGAAATATCATAAATTTGTCTATGGTTCCCTAAAATTTCAACTTAACCAAAATAAACCGGCCACGTGCCGTGACGGGCTACGTGCAGTGTAGGGTTCTGTAGTCAGTACCTACTTGTTTTATGTAACTAACAACAGCCTAACTTTAGGTCTGAATTCAGTCCATGATACTGAACAACTTTCACCAAGGAACAAACGAAATACAAAAATTATTTTTGATCTCTTACACACAAGATTTGGCAAAATGTAATATTTATGTAATATATGTATGGTAATGTAAGAACAAATCAAAGTAAGTTTTAAACTTGTATTATGGGATACTAACTCAATGATACTATATTTTATGATAAATACATACATAGATAAACACCCAAGACCCAGGACAATTTGAAAAAGACCATTTTCTAACTTGCCCTGGCTGGGGCTCGAACCCAGAACCTCGGAAGAACCGGATTAGCGGTCTAGCGTGTTAACAATTACGCCACGGAGGTCGAATGGAAAGCAAACATTTTCTTTTCATATTTAATTATGTGTTCCTTAGGAAAAGTTGTTCAGTATCCATCCAACTGAATCCACGTTAAATTAGTTTTAGTACAGGGAGACGTTATATACTACTGCCGTGAATTTTTTTAAGTGTCCATATACAACCGTTTAACTGACAGAGAGGGTAGACACATGATTCTAACAAAAATTTGCAATCAAAAACCAAATATTTCACAAACGGATTGGTAAAACGAAAAAGGGTGTTCATAATCTTACAATATTTTTGAAAGACCTATTCAACGACGTCTCACACCACACATTTTCTTTTTCAAGTTTTTATTACCACATATCCATGCCCATGCCCAATTACAGCTTTCTAGTTCTAGTCTATGAGTAAAACTGGGGACAGATAGACAGACAGACATGACGAAACTAGAAGGTTTTCTTGTTAACTACGGAACCCTAAAAAGCTGCGTGAAACTAAAAAGATTCTCTATTCTAAGGGTTCTTTGTCATTTGCACTTTAACAAATTTCAAAATACGAGTAATCAAAACCACTTGTGCAAATATTTCGCTCCACTTCGCATACGATAAATTAAAAAATTGATGGATGAATGACCGTGCTTTTACAGGTTAAGCAACTTCTAGCTTGGTCACAGTTAGGATGGGTGACCGTGCTTTCAATCTTAATGTTGTCCAAGTCAAATGTTGAGATCCTTATGAATAAATTTCAGTTTTCTCTACCTACATAACTTGGCAGCTATTTAAATTTCAATTGTTTTGTCGGAATTTGAACTTGGCATTTTTACATTTATGTTTTTAATGGGATAAAATAAACACCCAAGAACCAGGACAAATTAAAAAAGGCCATTTACCAACTTGCCCTGGCTGGAAATCGAACCCAGAACCTCCGAGTGACGGACTAGCGTGTTAAGGAATCGCCACGGAGGTCGACTAATAAATTGAAAAAGTAATAAATTTTACGCAAGATTCGAATAACTATAACTTGGATTTTTTAGAAAGTGCTATATGAATTTCACATATATTTAAATTCGCTTTTTAAATAAACGTCTTGCATTCACGCACACTACTGTATTTTCGACTTTAGCCTTTTTCTACTGATAGCCTGTCTACTAAAGTGTTAAGTACATTATAATGACGTCTGCCAAGGCCTTAATTCAGAAATAATAATTCAAACAAAATAATTCTTTGATTTGATTGATTTGAAAATTTTAATAAGTATCGCGGACTGGAAGTCTTGACGAAAAGAAACAAGTAAGCTTCTACGTTACAAATTATGATTACCTACATCTATTGTCCCGTTTACACATTATTAACTCTATGTAACTTCATCTTGACATTTTTATCCCCCTAGCGGGAAAATTTTGCATATTTCAGAGCCAAATCCGACCACGTGGCTTTGTGCATACAGTCCTTAACATACTCGTAACTTGAAAAATCGGACACCAGTTTTGGTTACTGGAACACACGCTTTTTAGGGTTCCGTATCCAAAGGGTGCAAACGGGACCCTATTACTGAGACTCCGCTGTCTGTCCGTCTGTCTGTCTGTCCGTCTGTCCGTATGTCCGTCCGTCTGTCCGTCTGTCACAGGGCTCTATATCTTAAAACGTAATAGCTAGACTCTTGAAATTTTCACCGATTATGAATTACTGTGGCCGCTATAACAACAAATACTGAAAATAAAAAAAAGTAAAAAATTAAAGGGTGTCGCCATACAAAAAACGTGTCTTTTCAGCGTTTTTAACTAAATCTTTATAATGGCATTAACTAGATACTTGAAATTTTCACAGATTATGTATTACTATGGCCGCTATAGCAACAAATACTAAAAATGAAAAAAAAAGTAAAAAATTCAAGGGCGTCATAAATGGGAATAAATAGAAATAAATACGTGTTTTTTTAGCGTTTTAAAATATTGTACGAAGGTACGGAACCCTTCATGTACGAGTCCGACTCGCACTTGCCCGTTTATTGTTTGTTTGCTTTGAAAGGCATCTGACCGGGACCAACGACTTTACGTACCTCCCGAAGCACGGAGAAACACACGCAAAAATAAAATAAACCGGTCAAATGCGAGTTCAACTCGCATGGAGAGGGTTCCGTACAATTGATTGAATTCTTAATTTGTCCCCCGAAAATGGCCCTTATTTTAATGAAATATTTATTTAATTTGCACATATGTGTTTGGGTCATAGGATTACAACATTCTACCAAATTTCACCTAATTCGGTCCAGTACATTCGGAGCACATTGGCTGTGACAGACGGACGGACAGACAGACGCACGAGTGATCCTATAAGGGTTCCGGTTTTTAATTTTTTGTACGGAACCCTAAAAAACAGTGGCACTCCGAGAGTGCCGATAGAAGTAAAAAAACTTGAACAACGTGGTGACGGTAACAGTGTTGGAAGTTCAATGGTTTTTTCTCTCATCTCAAAAAATGCCCAACGCGCCTCAAGAAGTTTTAACTTCAATAAAGTTTAATAAAAAGTAGTCCTGACCCAATTGGCCGAGAGTGCAATAGGTGTACCTGTGTGTTTAACCCTATCAACTGCAACAGGCAGGTCGCATGAATGAAGTGAGGATATAGGTCGGCCTATATCCCTTTTCCAGCCCAGTAGAAATCCATAAAAGTCGGCCCTCCAGTTCCATTACACGATAATTCAGTCCGCAGTCATTCAGGTCGAGAAAGCAATTGAAATGCAGATCACAAGCGGGGTTTCGAATGTTTTAGTTACGTTTTTTCCGATACCAATTGCATTTAAAATTGAAATACACCGTTATTTAATATGTTGGTTAGATTTAATAGCTTTGTTACAAATAAACGTTTTTTTGGCACTTTATCTCATTATCATCATCATCCGAGTGTAAGGTATCGTAGCGTATCGTAGGATGCACCTGGAGGTTACAACTTTAGCGGTTATGCTTCAGAGCCCGGGGTCCGCTACCTAAAGCTAGGTGATTTTATGAGGTTACTGGTTTTTACACAGAGCGACTGCCGTTAGACCTCCGTAGAACCAATCCTAGGATAGTTTTACACAATCGCTAGATGGCGTTCGGGACCCTCAGCTTTACGTGCCTTCTGAAGCACGGAATCATCTTTCTTTTTCGGATAATCAGGTGATTCAAGCCTGCAATATCCTAACCAGACTGGAAAGAAGTTTTCACAAAGTATTCTTCCCAGTGGGATTTGAACCCACGACCTCTGGATCACAAGGCGAACGCTTTGATCACTGGACTACGGTGGTAGACATGTTTGCCACTTTGTCTGTCTGTTTATATATGTCGCAGTTGAATGGTATAATCCGCTAATTAACTAAACCTCTAGCTGTTTGGCATTACAGCTCGGTTTCGTAAAATAACTGACACCTCATACACAGAATGGCATAAACTATTTGTATTCATTATTGCCGCGGCGCAAGACGTAAGATTGTAGATTTAGTTCGGAATTCTTCATAGCGTTCCGAGTGTAACTTGTTTTTATCGAGAGATATCGGAGACATCGTTTATGATTTTGGACTGCAAATGGTTAGGAAAAATAAAGCAGATCTTCAGCTTGTTTCTTATATAGTTATTTCGATGCCCACCTTCCGGCAAGATGGAAAATTTACGTGAATTAAATGAAGGCCGAGAGAAACCGCTACGCCGCCATTGAGATTATGTCATTTATGTCGCGTTAACAAACTTTTTTGTATCCATTTGCATTGAACTTTGTATCATTGTTTATTGGTATTCTATGTATGATGTTAGAGACTAGATTACATAGTAAGAAGTTGAATTAAGGTTTTATTTTAAAGCTCCGTCATCAATTAGTTTGTTTATAACATGCTTGCAAATTACCTATTCTGCGGTCTAAACGTGGTTAGCTGATTTGTTAAACGTGACACATTGACAATCCAGCTCAACGATATTCAGCTGTTTAACAAAACCGAGCTGTAATGCCAAACACCTAGAGGTTTAGTGAGTTAGCGGTTTATACCATCCAACTGCGACGTATATAGCAACAGCTCGCCACAAGCTGCCCTGCGGACATGTTTATTACGATCGCGTTTTGCATTTTTAATCTATTTAAAAAACGCTAAAAGTAAAAGAGCAGAAACTACTGCCGAGCTATTAATAATAAAGATCCAAAGAAAACATGACCCACTAACTCACAGTTTGAACGGAAAACCAAATTTCAATTTTCAACCTTAAAACACTTATAAACATAGATCAAAATTAAATAAATTTGCAGCCCGGAAATCTCGTAAAGAACTTTAATTCTTTATCGAATGACGTTATAGTTCAAAATTGAAAGATTCTAGATTTTCCTAGAGATGGTCTTTTGAATATAGCAGAGGTTTATTCATCTATGAACTGTGTAGTATGTAACGTCCTAATCGTGATAGTTTATCAGCCGATAAATCTGTAGTGTTATGGCAGTAACGCTTTATATCGTCTATTAAAATGCTATAACAGAGACCATGGGAAATTGGCTAAGTGTAGCAACAACATAACACTTATAATCTGGTAGTAGAAAAGTCAGTAAGTCTTTTATGGGGAAGTGTATACTTTTTCTTATAATATAATATAGACAGAAAATTCAAAGCTTATGTAAAGAAAGTACTTTGTGAGAAGCCTTATTATAGGATCGATGACTATCTTAAAGACAAAAAAGTCTGGTTTGAGCTTGGCGCGGGTCCCTCTTAAAGGTTTGTATACTTACTTAGACATGTCATAATTTAGGTACATTGGAACATACTAAATTAACAAATTGACATTATTTTAAATTTCGTAATTCTTATAATTCATTTTAATTATGACAACAAAAAATGTAATCTCAGTCAAAACTGTATTTTTTTAAATCTTGTTAGTTGACGTCTTTGGAGGAAATGCTGCAGCACAGTTTGTTGCCGCTTCTTCTGCATTTGTGTCTAGGAAGCGGCATAAACTTAGCTGTAAGTAACGATTTGACGTCAACATTTGTGCAAAACAAAACAAAGTGACTATTATTAAGAGATATTATAAATATCCTATGATAATAAATAACTATATATGAAAAGGTGAACGTTGTGTCGTACAGCGAAGGAAACCAACTGGCAGATGAGAGAGACAAATGGAAAAGAATTCTTACTCCACCGATATATATATAGATAGATAGATAATATATATATTTTGAATTGAACTAAATTGAATTAAATTGAATTGAATTAAGATAAGTTAAACTTAAAGGACTTAAGTTTTTATTACTTACTATGTTTTATCAAATCAAATATTTTTCAGTAATTAGGCCTTTTCAGGTACTTTTACACGTCAATAATCAAATATTTTTTCAGTAATTAGGCCTTTGCAGGTACTTTTACACGTCAATAAGTAATACTTAAACTATTAATTATTTTTAAGGAAAGCTACCAATAATTTATAAGTATATATATGTATATAAGTATACATATTTTCCGAAGCTTCTGAGTTCGATCCCCAGCCAGGGCAAGTTGGAAAATGACCTCTTTTAAATTGTCCTGGGCCTTGGTTGGGTGTTCTATATGTTTTTATAATAAAACTATAGTATCGTTGAGTTTGTATCCCATAATACAAGTTTAAAATACTTTGGGGCTTGCTCATTTATTGAGATTTGTCCTTATTTATTTATCGTTAAATTATTAGGTTCTATATTCTGCATAGTATAATTAAATTGGTCAAAAGCGACGGAAATATAAAAATGAAAGCAAGGGGAAAGAGGCCTTTGCCTAGCATTGGGACAAACACGGATAAAATAATAATTATATGTAGAAACTTATCTACATTAAAATGCAAATAAGAAATAAAACTTCAGAATTTCAGCGTCGGTTCCCGCTTTTTCTTCTCCACTTTACTTTTTTCTTGTCCACTTTACTTTTTCTTCTCCACTTTACTTTCTTTCTTCACTTTACTTTTTTCTCCACTACTTTTTTCGCTTTACTTTTCTTCGCCACTACTTTCTTTCTCCACTACTTTCTTCATTACTTTTTCTTCTCCACTTCCATTTTTGTTCTCCATTTCGCGCATTCTTAGGCATTTTTTTTTTCTCCAAAGATGTGGTGACACATTTTTACCGTCTTTGGAGAAGAAAAAAGCGCAAAGTGAATTACGAGCTCTGATATATATAATTTTGATTCATGATGAAATAACATTTTCACATCAAACATACACCTAATTTACAACTGCCTCAATCAGAAATAGCAGATATTTTCATAAATTCCCACACATCCATTACATATCAAAACACCGTTCATTATTCATTAGGAATGAGTTGGATATAACGGGAAAATAAACCAGGTGAAATGTGGGAAAATATTGACTCTGGAAATCAAAGGCCGGTAATTCTCAATACCGAGGTATTTTTATTTGCCATTAAGCTGGGTTTGTTTGGTTTGGGTTGTTTGAACAAAAAAAGTTTCTACTTCGTTTGTAATCACCATCATCATCAGGTCGTTTTAGTCTCTACTGCAAGAGCGCAACCCTCTCTGTACTACCAGAGCCATATATTATATTATATTAGCCAGCGCAGTCAAAGGATTTGGACCGCACTCCCCACGCTGGCCAGACTGGTTGGAGAGGTCACACTGATGTTTATAAGCTTTGTTCAGCTTGTATTTCCTAGTCGCCTTCTACGACATCCACAGGAAGACTTGAAGTGGTCCTGTTCTACTCTGCCGGGAACCACGCGGCAATCGTTTGTTATGTTTGTACAGAATTAATATAGTAGACAGACTGGCAACTCTTGTTTTTTTACGTTCAAATAATGTTTTGGATTGTAAAGTCCACACAAACCAATTACTGTCGCGAGATGGCAGTCGATAAGCTCATCACGAGCAGCTGGAAAATTACCTGGACATTAGTGTTACTTAATAAGAAAAATAATAGCATAGGTAATTACTGACAAACGAGGTTACTAATCTAATAGCCAAAATCAATGTCAAAATTATTTATCTATACTAATATTATAAAGCGGAAGAGTTTGTTTGTTTGTTTGTTTGTTTGTTTAAACGCGCTAATCTCAGGAACTAATGGTCCGATTTGAAAAATTCTTTTTTTGTTGGGTAGTCCATTTATAGAGGAAGGCTTTAGGCTATATAACATTACGTTCCGACAACCACGCGAACGAAGTCGCGGGCACAGCTAGTTTATCATATAGATATTTTTTTTCTTTTCATTTCATAAAGTTGTAGACGTTAGATCATTTACATACAGCTAAGTTTAGCTTGTAAAACTACCCGTGTGGCTCCGGGTTAGAATAGGACCATTTCATCTCTTCTTGTGGATGTCGTAAGTGGCGACTAAAGGACTTAGCACAAACATCTCGTGCTACAATTGTATTCCCAAGGAGGCTAACTTCGGGCGGCGGCCGGTTGTAAAACTTTTCGCACAAATACATTCCCAAAGAGAGTTGACGTCAGACAGGCGACCGGACGTAAAACTATAGCCAAACTGTTCCGGCTATTTCTTCTCCACTTCGCAAGGTCTTTGGCATCCTTGGGTGACCAAAACATGCATGTTATATTTGGAGAAAAAAAAAGCGAGCAAGCGCACCCCAGGCTCCAAAGCAGCACAGCTGAGGATGCAACCGGGAACGCGCTTAGATGAAGAAGAAGTACAGCAAGTTACCTACTCACTAAGTCTTATTTCCACAGAGTCGCTGGCAACGAAGCAGAAGTAGAGAGAGATGTCCGGCCGGCACCACATTCTCGTTAGCCCCGGGGCCTGACAGCAGCGGCACAGATTATGCAGACTCCGAGCACAGCACCCCAGCTCACTCGCCCAGACACCGCCAAATTAGGAGAGGTAAGTCGTAGATTTAAGAAAATACAGACTTGCTCAATCCATAATAACGCGGCAACCAAATCACTGAGTTTCTAAAGTACTGAGTGGGTTTCTTGCCAAACGAGTCGGAAGTTTTTTCTTATTTATTTATTTTTTATTATTTATTTATTTCACTTTATTGCACATATACAACGTGTAAAAAAATGGGGTATCAACCCGAAAGGGTTTTAACGTACTAACCAATGTGAACAACTTTTACTATGGTACCATCCCTGAAATCGCGAAATAAAAATCTGCAGCTCCATAAAATATTATATTATAATTATATACTTATATTATATATATTTATATCTATATGCATGCATGTATATTTTCTTTTATATATTTATATATATATATTATGAACCTGTTATTATTTGTTATTGTATTTTAGTCACCTTGTCTGCTATAACGTATCTTTATATTCTCTCCATCCATCGGTTGTCTGGAAGAAATCGCTTTTAGCGATAAGACCGCCCGT
Organism: Acrobasis repandana; assembly: GCA_963576875.1. Taxonomy (NCBI): domain Eukaryota; kingdom Metazoa; phylum Arthropoda; class Insecta; order Lepidoptera; family Pyralidae; genus Acrobasis; species Acrobasis repandana. The sequence continues at coordinate 10,510,839 of OY756237.1, forward strand.
TGTACATTTTAATGTATTTTTTTATTTTTATTGTATATTTTTTTTTTATTCTTGGTGTACAATAATGTATTACTTACTTACAAAATGAAATACCTACCGTGCCAAAATGTATGGACCTGCAGATTTTTTTTTGCGATTTCTGGGATGGTCCCATAGTGAAAGTTGTTCACATTCGTTAGTACGTTAACTCCCTTTCGGGTTGATACCCCTTGTTTGTTACACGTTGTTTAGGGTGTTACAGATAAACATACATATCAGGCGTTCTATGGCAATCAATAAACAAACATTGGATCAAGACCCTGATCACATGCTCAGGACTACCTATCTATATTTAAAGTCTTAATTATAACTTTAATATCAGTGCTATAAAGTGTACCAGTACAATAAAGTATGTCTGTGTTGTTAAGTCTCTTTGTTCCCCACTTCCACCTTCTATCTTCTATGTGGGAACTTACTTCCCTGACAGCGCCGGGATAGGTCGAGGTCCCCCATCCTTACCGATCTTTTACATAATATAATACAATTCTGCGGAACAAGTCTCACCTTAGAAGGATCTTAATTATCACAATGACTATCAAATAACCTCAATCTTTGATTAAATGGATGACTTATTTAATTCCACTTTAATCTTACACGAGACAAAATAAAATTAAGAGAAGTGTAACGCAAGAAAATTAATTGGTATTGAAGACTGTCGCATTATAGTTATTAATTATTGTAAGCTACGAGTGTGACTTGTCAGAAATCTTTTTAAAAAAACCTAGCTTTAGTGGTAAAATATCTTCATGATTATGGAACCAACGTGGAAGTTTGCCTGTACCAACTTCCAAGGCTGCGCAACAATAACACCTTTGCAAGTAGATGAAACTAGTTTACGTATCAATAATCCTTTAAAATTCATTCCTTTAACTTCATTTTAAAATAAATTTAAATTAAGTTAAAGGAACAACACAGTATAATTTTGTAGCATGTCATAGACTCTCAACAATTTTAAGACATTTTTAAGACAGATTTGTTTTCGTGCGAAAAACATTCAAAAGACTGTCTTGTTGTGATTGGTCGCAATATTTAAAAAGTTTAACAATACGGTTGAGTGGCATAAAAAGTCAAAAAGTTTCACTTGATCGGTGACACATCATAGTGGGTCCAATGGTCCGTAATAAACTCTTTGACTTTGACAAGAAAAACTATCCTTGTAATTTTTTGTATCTGTAACCATTTTCAATTTGTGTCAGTCTTTGAAGTAAGAGTTAAAGCGACTCCCAGTTCCTTTGAAAATTACTCTCGACGTTATCAAAGCTGATTTACCGGATGAGTTCAAATTGTCGCCTCCTATTTTTTTTTTGGAAATATATTTAAATCCTGAATAAGATATTGTTGTTTTTCTTTTTTTATTTGAATAAAAACATACAAATCATACTGATTGAGCTAGCCCCAAATTAAGTTTAAACTTATATTATGGGATATAAATCTACGATACTAGATTTTTTATAAATTGATATACAACGTGGAAGGGACATACCCGTAATAAATTGAGCCACGGTTTATACTAGATTATTTTAGTACAATAAAATAAAAATAAAAGCCATAAAACAAAAAATTATCTATATACTAGAGCCCGTGGTTCGATTTATTACGGGTATGTCCCTTCCACGTTGCATAGATATGACCAATTGACCAAGACCCAGGACAATTTGAAAAAGGATATTTTCCTAATTGCCCTGGGGGTCAAACCAAGAACCTCCGGAGTGGCGGGCTAGCATGTAGCACACACATACACATATGTATGAATGTGTGTGTATTACGAGCCAGGCAGTAAACCACCGCGTGTTCATAACGATCCCATTAACTCAGTTTCGCATAACATTCATTGTTTAATACGATGTACTCGCAATTACATTGATTACACAACTGTAGGCACAGTGCAGAGCTTTGAAAAGCCCACAAAAACTGCGAGCTTTTGAATAAAAGTTCTTAATTAAACACCGGCTTGTTTCAATTGGATTTTTGTGTTCGGGAGCCCATTAACTTTTCACGTTGACATGAACGTACCTTAGGCTTGGACCTGTTTGGGTCCAACGCTATTACCGTTATTTACCCTAGGCCTAGGCCAAAGATTGTATAACTACTAACGTAACAACTACTCAACGTCATACAAACTATTGGTTGGGACGTAAATAGGAAACTTGTAGACTATTTATTGATCGAGCGAGCGAAGCGACTAGTTTCGATATTGGCCAAAAATATTTTTTCCGTCAGTTTTTTTAATTTTTTTTTATTAGAGATTTGAGTGCGTTTGCTAGATAGAGATCTAGCCTGATGGGAAGCTAAGATGAGGTCTAAGTTGTAACACGCAGACTCAAAAAATGCCTATTCACTCTTGCCTTGAAAATCCCTAAATCATATGTAGGTCATATGGGGAAACATCGACGCAGGAAGGGAATTCCACACCTTAGCGGTTCGCATAATGAAGGTATGAAGGTATCGCGAATCGAGAGGTACGATGAGGAGGAATCCCTGTCCACGTCGTGTTGTCCGATGGTGGAATGGTGCAGTTTGTCCGGTTGTCAGTTTGTCTGTCGGTTTGTTCTCGCCTACAGGTTGCATTTCTCAACCGAGTCTCGTGAAATTTTATAAGCAGGTTCGATAATTATATTAAATCTTTATGTCGATTCAGTTCTTGAATTTTTTTCAAAATGGCGGAGATATGGGGGTTTAAAACTTTAAAATAATCATATTTCAGTTATTTCGGAAAAATTTCAAACATGTCCTAATACTTTTTTGTTGCCCTTATTGTTACTAACTACGCTCTGCTACCAAAAATGTTTGGGCGCAGATAGCTAAGATTACGTTCTGGGTACCAAGAGATTTTGTGACTAGGCTCTTGGTACGAGTCCGGCAATCTCAACGGCAACAAACAAACACACATACAACCTACGCAGTTTGCTACCACCCTGTATATACATACTGTATATATATACTGCATATACATAGGTACAGGGACCTATTAACCTAACTTAACTTAATTATGAGTTTAACTGAATTCTAACTAAGAGTAATTACATTAATTATAAAACTCACCGCTTCCCCGCGGTCCTCAGGCAGCCTCGCGTGGCCTTCGCGTCGATCCCGTGGTCCTCCTCAGGGCTGGCGACGGCCTCAGGTCTCTTCATAGACCCAAGGTAGGTCAGTGGTGCAGAAGAATTGGGTCCCTACAATAACCTAACCCCATGAGCTCATGCTCCAAGATGAATACGTAGTATTTTAGTATTGGTTACACCACTGCCACAATTTCTTGTTCTTCTTTCGATAATTCACAGTTGTTCACTCACAGTGTCACAAACCAACAACTTTCAAAGCGCATGGCACGCGGTTCACAATTGTCACACAAATCAATGTTCTTACGTAATACAAACAATTTCGGCTCCCCGCCGTTCCAAATGAATTGACCACCAAACAATCACCGACGATTCTCCACGACTCTCGATTTTATATATCAAATTACAAACTTAATGCTTCCAAAACACGCGACAGGGACACACCCAGTTTTACATTTTTCTTCACTAAGGCAAGTCCATTATTTTGACGTAAAGACAAGTTGAGACTTTGACATAAAGACAATGAATATTTTTCTGGTCGGGCAAAGACAATCCCCGCACGGGAAATCGATGAATCGATAATTTTGCCCGTGTTTGTGGAGATCACACGCAGATGGCGCTAGTCTCCTTACAAAGCACTTTTATTCAAAACATCCCCCCGTCCCGGTCTGAGAGGCAGACCGCTAGCTTACTCTACGGGGAGGCGAAAGAGAGAGGATACGGCTCTCCGAAGAACCGAACCCTCGACCAACACCTCAGCCACACGCGGAGTTCCGTCTCCGCCAAAAATCAAACGCAAAATGCGCCCTCGGCGCCAAAGTAATGATGGCAGATTTGCCTCTTTTAACAATACCAAATCTCCCTCCCTGGGTGGCTCAGTCCTGTCTGTCCATTTCACTCTTTGTTGCAACAAATGCAAATATTCAAGAGACCAGCGAGCCCAAAAGTTCTGGCTCATTTGCTGTAACATTTGAAAACGTGACAACCGCGATGTACGTTCATCCTTCCACGGGTATTCGGGTAGGGCATTCAAAGGCCCTCCCACCAAAAAATGACCAGGAGTAAGGACTTCCAAGTCATTTGGGTCCTGAGATAATGGACAGAGAGGACGAGAGTTGAGGACCGCCTCAACTTTACAAAATACTGTGGCCAGCTCTTCAAACGTTAGAGCTGTTTCCCCTAAAGTGCGGCGGAGGTGGGTCTTTGCCGATTTCACAGCGGCTTCAAAAATCCCTCCCCAATGAGGGCAATTTGGGGGGCTGAACCTCCATGTTACCCCCCTTTGGGCAGCAATTTGACTTAAACTATTACAATTCTTATCAATAAATTCACAAACATCTTTAATATAATTTACAATTTGTGCCATTGTCGGAGCGAATGAGTGAAGGCAGACCTCTACGCGACACGAAACGATCCAACGCAGCGACGAAGGCTTCCGTAGTCAAAGCTGACACCACCTCCAAGTGGACAGCCTTGGTAGCCAAACAAACAAATACACATAAATAGCCCTTCACGATCCGGGCATTACGAAGGGTGGTCGTTTTGACCGAATAGGGTCCTGCAAAATCGGTGGCCACACCGTCAAACGTCCTCGTAGGCCGGATACGATCAGCAGGCAGATCACCCATCTGCGGCTGCATCGTAGATGCTTTCACTCTATAACAAGAGATGCATCAAAACAAAACACTTTTCACTGCTCTTCGGGCTGACAAAATCCAAAATTCCCGCTGCAAAATAGCCAGCAACGCACAGCACCCTGCATGAGCGTTCCGAATGTGTCGATCAGACACCAAAAGTTGCACCAAGGTTCCGCCCTTGGGCAATAACAAAGGATGGCGACTCCCAAACGGAAGGTCCGCCTTCCGGAGCCGGCCACCAACCCGAAGAAGCCCATCTGAGTCGATGAAAGGGTTCAAACGAGCGACCGCGCCCTTCAACTTAGCGCGTCCCTCGCGCAGAATACGAAATTCCGACTCAAAACGTTCGGTCTGCACGACACGAACCCAATGCAACAATGCGCTCCGGCGCTCCTCAGCACCTGCTATCGATTCCAATCGTTTTGCCTGGGGATTCCGACAATTATGAATGAAGCGTTTAATCCAACTGGTAACACCCAGAAGCTTCTCCAAACTACTATACCGCGCAAGCAGCCAATCCGGTTCTGAAATCGTCCCAACGACTGCAGTATGTACACGTAGCCCAGGCAAAATTTGTGCTGCTACATCTGTCTTACAGACAGGCCAAGAAGTTTCTGGTCCCAACAACCACTGTGGGCCCCACCAGAGCGGGTGTGATGTCAACTCGGGAGCCGTGCACCCACGGGAAGCACAGTCCGCTGGGTTAAGCTCTCCCGGCACGTGTCTCCAGATTATATCTATTCCGATATTCTGTATTTGGGAAACCCGGTTTCCCACAAAAACCTCTAAAGTATGTGGGGCCGCGCGCAGCCATGCGAGCGCGACCTGACTATCTGACCAGGCGAAGATATTCCGTATTTCGACCGTGGCCGCAAACTCACGTGCAACGTGACTCAACAATTTGGAAAGAAGATGAGCCCCGCTCAATTCTAATTTCGGGATAGTCAACCTAGTCCTGATGGGAGCAACCTTGCTCTTACCCAACAAAAGCGAGACATTGACCCGGCCGTCGGCGTCAACTGTCCGCATATAGACGGACGCGGCGTAGCCTCGCTCCGACGCGTCGCAAAAGCCATGAAGGCTGGCTTGAAACTTCCCAGGTGGCAATATTCGACGAGGCAAGGCAATCCGATTGACTTCCTCAATCGACGAAAGCCATTCGAGCCAATCATCCAGTGTGGACCCGGTCAGCGGCTCGTCCCACGAGACGCCCAAGGTCCAAAGTCGCTGCAGAAGACACTTCACAGAAAATATCACTGGGCTTATCCAACCGTTTGGATCAAACATGCGAGCTATCATAGAGAGCACCGTTCGCTTAGTCCAGGCCTTTGGTACCTCCAAGTCCACTTGGAAGGTAAAAATATCCGTTAGCGGCTGGTACTGCATGCCCAGCACTGCTATCATGTTGGGATCATCCACATCCGCAAACAAGTGTTCTGTTGGTGATCCTCTGGGATCCCTTCTAGAACTCTAGGCTCATTGGACAACCATTTACGCAACTCATAGCCACCTGACTTAAGAATTGCAATCAATTCGTCCCGCAGTAAGAGGGCCTCCTCAACACTTTGGGCTCCAGTGCAGACGTCGTCAACATACAGGTCACGTGACAGCACGGAAGCTCCACGGGGAAAGCGGGTCCGTTCCCGCTCGGCCAATTCAAGCAATGACCTGATGGCGATGTAGGGGCTAGATTTCAAACCGTACGTATTTGTATTCAGTTCATACACCGTCACAGGATCCTCAGGGCGCTCACGCCAGAGTATCAACTGGAATCGCCTGTCCTCAGGATGTATGACTGTCTGGCGAAACATCATCCGGATGTCCGCTCCAAAAACCACCTGATGTCTTCTAAAGTTCAGGATGATGTCAATTATATCTCTGTGTAATTTGGGACCGGAATGTAAACATTGATTTATCGAAACCCCGTTCGAAGTGGGTGCTGACCCATCAAAGACAGTTCTCAATTTGCCTGTCGATGCCTTCACCACAGTATGGTGTGGCAGAAAGTAATGCTCAGTTGAGCTCCAATCAACTCGAGCTGGAGACATGTGACCCAAGTCCTCGTACTCGCGCATAAATTCTATATATTTATCACGAAGTACGGGATCACGCTGCATGCGTCGTTCCATGGACAGCAGTCGTTTCTCCGCAAACATCCTACTATGCCCTAGGCTAGGACGAGAAGCAACAAAGGGCAACCTAGTTACCAACCGACCGGAAGACAATCTTTCCGTATTGGCCTGATAAAAGGCCTCACATTCTGCGTGGTCCGGATCCATCCTTGAGACCATAGGTGGCTCCTCCACCTCCCAAAATCTTTGCATGGTTTTGGCCAAAGACGCATTCGCAAGAACTGTCGGCTCCTCCATGGAGTCATGGTCAAAGACAGGGCCCATCAGGGCGTAACCAAAAATTGTAGACACTGCCACCAGTGAAGAAGAACCCAGAGCCTTCTGGGTGCCCAATAAAATCCAACCCAATACGTCCGAACCCAGGAGCAAGTCTACTGGGGCGGGGTGAAGAACAAATGGGTCAGCCAATTCCAGGCCTGACACCATAGACAACGCGTCTGGCGGTATGTCTGTGGTGGGCTGCCAACCCGCAATGGTATCCATTACCAGAGCTGAAGTCGTGATCCTTACTGTCGAGGAATTTAGCGACGAAAAGGTGACAAGTGTCTGTCCCGTCAAACACTTCACTTTTATACCACCAACTCCAAGAAGTGGCACAGGCGAGTCCTCCACGGCTAAGCCTAATGTATGTGCCACTCGAGTGGTAACCAAACTTTTCTGAGCCCCCGAATCTAACATGGCTCGTATAGTAACCGCCTCCCCCCAATGTCCCCATACGCGGACAACCGCGGTGGGGAGCAGAACCGTCCGCGGTTCTGTCCTACTGAGGGAGCAAGCTAGCTATGGGCTCCCCACTCTCTCCCAACCTGGGGGGTGCCACTGGCCCGGATAATACATCGGGCGAGTGCACGTCCCCATGTGAGGGGGCGCATAGCCTGCTGCCCTGCCGTACCTAGCGTAGGGCGGGTGGTACTCCAGCCGAGGGTACTCATGAAGCGGCGGGGAAAGCCGCTGTGGCTCCGTCCTCCGAGTAGGAGCCGGTGCGGAGGGAGGTGTCCCACCTCTCACTTCCGCTCTAGGGCCCCCGCCCATGGGGGCCCTATCCAAAGGCCGACCAGCCACATACTGGCCATGTCCCGTAGGCGCAGGATCCCAGACCGCCGAGACCCACGCCGGCACTCGACCCCCATCCCGAGGGGGGGTGCGACGAGCGAAGCCACGTCCGCCGTTCGACGGGGGAGGGCTTCGCGCAGGAGCGCCCCCGCCCATGGGGGACCCCTGCCTCCTTGCCTGGGAGCCAGCCTCGCTCCGGTTCATGCAGAGCATCAAGTGGTGCCGCCCATGGCACGCACTGCATGGCTTGGCAAAACGGCAGTCACGCGCGTAGTGACTACCCAGGCAGCAAAAACACAATTCATGTCGCCTCGCCACGCGACGCCTTTGCTCTACTGGCAGCCGCTGCCAGTCCCTAGTCCAGGGTTAGGGTGTGACCCTTCCGGCCACCCTGCAGACAGTCCGCGTCTCTCGCGACTGCTGCTGTATTAACCACCTGAGCCCCAATTCCACTCGGTGACGGTAGCTGCGCCTGTCTGGGCTTCCCTCGCCAAAAGGGGCCCGAGGCTCCGCGTTCTGGCGCCCTAGATGGCGCTGGTTCCGGCATGGAATTCTCCGCGGCCCTAGCCTCAAATTCCAAAAATTTATACAAGTCGGAAAAAGTGGGTAGGGTATTGCTGTCCCGCTCAGCATTCTCGCGTTCGAAACGCGAGCGAGTATCGTTGGGTAGTTTGCCCAAGATAATGTGTACCAACAAAAATGACCACTGGTCCACCGGTAGTCCCAAAGTACGCAGCGCGTTACAGGCCACTGTAACGGGCGTTAATAATTGCAGGCGCAGTTGTGCCCGATTGGCCACCCGAGGCAGGGCCAACAGCTGCGCCGCATGTGCGTCGGCCAACAGCCGAACGTTCTGGTAACGGGAATGAAGCAGTTCCCAGACCGTGTCATACTGGTCATCCTCCACACGGAGGTGCTGGATGAGCGACCGCGCTTCATCCTCCAAAGTTGATAGAAGGTACGCCATTTTTTGCGCCTTCGTTAGGTCGTGTCTCGAGTCGACCAACGACTCGAACATGTTTTTAAAGGCCACCCACTCCTCCATCCTACCCCCAAAGTGGGACAGCTGAAAGGTGGGAAGCCGACCAGTTACAGCTGGCCCTTCCGGTCCACCGGATGCGCGAGGGGCGGGACCGCCCGCCTGTCTCGCTCTGATGCGTCCGGCCTTCTCCACGATATCATCGTGAAAGGTAATAATCTGGTCATAGTCCTTGTTATGGCCTGCTCAGACCTCTGGGTCCAAACCACCTTCGGTAAGCACTGCCATGGCTGCTTCCGTTTTGGCCAATCTCGTACGGAGCTGTTCCGCTCGCTCCAGAATAGCAGTGTCCCTGTCCGTACGGGACAAGAGTGCGCTGGCACTCGCAGCCCATCTAAGTTCATTGGCGAGCGTCGCCCTTGCAGAGGTTATCTTCGACATTGCGTTAGACAAGAACAAAACAAACCAAAGTTAAATAACCGAATAAATAAGTCCGACAAGGGCACAAACCAAAATTCTTAATTTTTAAATACAAACAAACAAATCAAAGTACTATCTAATAGCAAAATTGACACAGACTCAAATATCTATCAATGGTAAACAAAAAAGATATAATACTAGTCCGACAAGGACACAAACTAAAATTCTTAATTTTCAAATACAAACAAACAAATCAAAATACTATCTAATAGTAAAATTGACACGGACTAATATTTATTAATTACAAACAAACAAAATTATTTTATTTCAAATTTTCTTGGGAAATAATGTTTACCCTACCTTAATAACAAACCAAAAAAAACAAACAATATGTGGGCCCGTAATCAGAGCCGTTAACAACTACGCTCTGCTACCAAAATTGTTACTAACTACGCTCTGCTACCAAAAATGTTTGGGCGCAGATAGCTAAGATTACGTTCTGGGTACCAAGAGATTTTGTGACTAGTCTCTTGGTACGAGTCCGGCAATCTCAACGGCAACAAACAAACACACATACAACCTACGCAGTCTGCTACCACCCTGTATATACATACTGTATATATATATTGCATATACATAGGTACAGGGTCCTATTAACCTAACTTAACTTAATTATGAGTTTAACTGAATTCTAACTAAGAGTAATAACATTAATTATAAAACTCACCGCTTCCCCGCGGTCCTCAGGCAGCCTCGCCTGGCCTTCGCGTCGATCCCGTGGTCCTCCTCAGGGCTGGAGACGGCCTCAGGTCTCTTCATAGACCCAAGGTAGGTCAGTGGTGCAGAAGAATTGGGTCCCTACAATAACCTAACCCCATGAGCTCATGCCCCAAGATGAATACGTAGTATTTTAGTATTGGTTACACAACTGCCACAATTTCTTGTTCTTCTTTCGATAATTCACAGTTGTTCACTCACAGTGTCACAAACCAACAACTTTCAAAGCGCATGGCACGCGGTTCACAATTGTCACACAAATCAATGTTCTTACGTAATACAAACAATTTCGGCTCCCCGCCGTTCCAAATGAATTGACCACCAAACAATCACCGACAATTCTCCACGAAACTCTCGATTTTATATATCAAATTACAAACTTAATGCTTCCAAAACACGCGACAGGGACACACCCAGTTTTACATTTTTCTTCACTAAGGCAAGTCCATTATTTTGACGTAAAGACAAGTTGAGACTGACATAAAGACAATGAATATTTTTCTGGTCGGGCAAAGACAATCCCCGCACGGGAAATCGATGAATCGATAATTTTGCCCGTGTTTGTGGAGATCACACGCAGATGGCGCTAGTCTCCTTACAAAGCACTTTTATTCAAAACACTTATTATGACGCAACTTTTTTGTCTGAACAACTTTTTTATCCGATAACCTTCAACGGATGGGGGTGAGTCTCGAGGTTTACAGCTCAGAGAGCCACTAGTATCGTCGTTGACTTTTTGTAAACAAGTAAATTAGTCGCAATTCGTGCGTGCATCAAAATTTAAAAAAAAAATGCCTGCATTGTTTACTCGCGTTTCGTGCGCTCTACTATTTTGAAAAATTAAAAAAATATGCCCCCATTGTCCCCGTACGAAACGCGAGTAGACGGTGGAAACATTTTTTTTTAAATTTTGATTCACGCCCGAATCGCGACTAACTTAATTGTTTACAAAATATTAGAGCGCACGAAACGCGAGTAGACGGTGGAGACATTTTTTTTTAAATTTATATGAACGCACGAATCGCTACTAATGTTGTTTTAAAAAAAAAAAGATAGGCTGCTACGTTTGTATGGGAAAGCCTTATTCTGTCTAAGGTAAGGGGACTCTTAACAATAATGAGATGCGACTGACCAAAAATTTACGAAAACAGTTTTAGGTAAGGCCAGAGCACTAACAATTTAAGTTACATCAACATGTGGTAACTATTTTATTATAATACGCCATATACCATGAAACTAAAGTAGCTGTTTCATTCCTAGAATTCATACTATTATTCCCGACACCAAAAGCATAGTCTTATATAAAATGTAAGTTATGTGACTGCTTTTACCAGACCTTTGAACATATTCTATGGAAATATTCCCAGAATAGATATTCATAAGAATTTGTCGACTAGTACTTAATAGCTTGTTAAATATTTATTGTATTTGGTTATGATTCTTGGAACTACTTGTCAGAAAGTGTTTCATGAACTATTGATTAATTACTAGTATCTATACAACAGATTTCAGACTATGGTTGATTTGTTATAGAGGTCATTACATGACATAGCCATACTATAAAACTAACCGTTCGCCCCGACTTCGCACGGGTATGGAATGTTTGTATTATTTATTTATTTATTTATTAAATCTTTATTGACATAAAGAGTGGTACGAAACGTGAACTTATCGTTAATGCATTCTATATCAGTTAACCTTTAGGAATAACAGAAATTATTTTAATTGGGATTCCTACAAGTACCTCTACATGTAAACCTTTCCGGAGAATGCTCTACTTCAATCAAAATTGCATCAAAATCTGCCCATTAGCATTAGGGGTTATTGAGAACATACAGTCAAACATACAAGACGTATATCTGTCTGTAATCAATAAGCTCTGAAATTATTGAGTCGATTTTGATGCGGTTTTTTACTAAGATGTAGAACATTTTTCCGGCAAGGTTTACATGTATAACACATACCTGTGCGAAACTGAGGCGGGCCGTTATTTGTTACTAACCATGATTGCCGATAATTTTTAAATTTGATCGTCACTTCATGAAATAGGCTAGCGAGTAGGTGAAAGCAAAATTACTATTGTGTCTAAAATAAGCCCAATCTATCAGGGAGTAGGGAAACTATTAAAAACTTAATTGTACATTCTCTACATGGTTTAATATTCATTTGTCATTGAAGCGAGAAAATGAAAATGGTAGCGGCGGCCGCAAACAAACAGAGTGAAACAAATCAAATACGTGGCTGTAATTATAAACTTTGTTATTCAGAACCGGCGGGCTTTCCGAGAAACTTACTAAACGTTATTTGTTTTTACTTTCGAGTGTGTAAGTGGCCAACACTAATGTCAAATTTTTAGGGAGAGATGCCTAAAGGCATCTGACAAAATTTGACGACTTTTATCCAAGGCGCGGAGGAGCTCGAGAATTTTTTAGGCCATCCAAGTGTGGGCCACGCCCGGGGCTGTTTAACTTACGTAAGTGCAAAAGTTTAACATTCATTTGTCATTGAAGCGAGAAAATGAAAATGGTAGCGGTGGCCGTACATAAACAGAGAGAAAAACAAATCTAGTACGACGACGCTGTAATTATAAACTTTGTTATTCAGAACCGGCGGGCTTTCCGAGAAACGTAGGTACCGACACGTACAGTTGCTAGGTACTGTTCTACGCATATGTTTTGTAGAATATTTCAATTAAGGTTATTTCAAAGGTCTTGTCAACACAAAACAAATAAGTCCAAACTCGATAGGGTTCCGTCGTTTCGTTACGGAGTTCCCATGGCCACCTTCCAGATCCATCAACAGATCAGCTCCAAATCATCATAATATTGCATTGTCACGCGATATACATATGCTCGCAAAATTTCAGTTCAATCAGTTGAACATGTCTGCTTCAAAATTGAGTTGCAAGATTCGACCCGAACAAACATAGTTACATACATACATACGAGGCGAGATAGTAGCGACATCTAGAAATAATACTGTGGCTTTCTAGCAGAGCACGCTTTTTTGTATGGGGTTGTCCATCCTCTTGTATTTTCCATCCATAATAACAGTTATTTTCTTTATACTATGCCGTATATTAAAAGGCTCATATACAATAGGCATGACGACTGGAAGAATATTTTTGGCCGATCGGTTACATTATTAAAAAAATTTGTACACGTATTTTTTCCTTTGTCTGAGAAACAAAAATTGACAAAGACACAGCGCATTTAAATTTCGCATGACGTCACGGTACGATTTTACCTAGTGGTGACGTCACAAGCCTCAACTCTAGAAATTAGATGCCCTGTATCTTTGTGAATTTTTACTTTTTTGACAAACTGAAAAATATGGGTCCATCATTTTTGTATAATCTACAAGACGGACTAATTAGAATAAAAATTTTCTGACCCTGTCGTGTCGAATTCAGGCACTAGCGATGGCCTATGAATACACAGATGTATAGTCACATGTTCTATTTGAGGTTGCGATGACATAATCTTCGATACTGGTCTGGAAGAAAATAAAAAAGTTACAGGTTTCTTATGAAACCTATCACCGACACCACTCTCTCAAAATTTTTATATTTTCATTATTGGCGGGTTAAAACGAGACCGAAACATACATTTTTATGGTAAAATCTCTGATTTTAAAGGTAAAAATAATTTGATAGCACTTTTCTAGGCACTGATATAGTTGGGTAATTCTTAATGCCCCTTTTATTTATTGATCAAATAACCACGACACAAAGTTACCCCACCCTGTCAACGCGGTGGTGTTGATTATTTTGTATTTCGGCACGCCGCATTCGGCATTTCATCCGTAATGAGTAGGAAATACACTATCGTGTCTGTATTCTTAAAGTGGTAGACAGAGCCTAGTGCCGCAAACCCATACGCGTTTTTTAGCGTGATTGTAGGCGTGAGGGTGTAAAAAGGTATCAGAATAGTGATGGCTTTTTCCTTTTTTTTTTTTCAATTTCGACAAATTTCAATTTTTATTATTCTTTTTTTTTTGTTTAATTTTTTTCTTTTTATCGTTTTTGAAAGCCAAAGTGGAAGAGAAGTGTAGGTACGATTACACTCAGTGCCCATTATTTATAACGTGGCAATGCCACGAAGAAATAAAATCTCTTCCGTCTCCATGCTAAAAATATCTGTAAACCGTGTTATGATCCCTCTCAAGCATCACAGCCAATTCAATTTGCATAACGCTGATCAAATGTTTGTTTTAATGGATTGAAGGCAAATATTTTTTTGTTAGATTGCACTGTGTTCGTCGTAGAAGCGTCTCAGTTACCAGATTGGTCAATAATTATTTTTAACAAAAGAACAACTGACTAAAATTTTTTTTAGGAGTTTCTTCCTTATCTCCAAAGTTCTTTATAATATCTTCACAAAATTAAAATGGGATCAACTTGGTAATAAAGGCTTTCAAATAAAAAAAGAATTATCAAAATTGGTTCACAGTTGGCGAAGATATCGCGTCACAAACGTACATTAAAAAGAAACATACCAGTCGAATTGATAACCTCCTCCTTTTTTGAAGTCGGTTAAAAATGCTTTTGTCGTTCTATCTGTTCTCGGCTACAGGTCGAATTTAAAAGTTCCATGATGTTTTAAAACTTTTTATTCGATCGTGATTTTTGATTGGGGTAGAAATAGGGGAAGAAAGGAGGGAATTTTGCTTTAGGCACACTAAGGAATTCATTCTATACAAGATGTTGCAAAAAAAGTTCAAAAGGCCTTTTGGACTTTTTTGCAGTAGAAGGAAAAAAAGGGGGGAAGTTTACTGTAGCGTTATATATGGATGGATTTCACTGAAATGGCTTTGCTAAGCCAGGGGAAAGGGGAAAGTGTCGGTTATTGCATGGTCTACTTTATCACAGAATAAGTAGGTAGTGTATTTTTTATAGGTTTTTTTAGGCATTCAAGATGCAGTACTAAAGTACTCTAGTGTTATGTACGAGTATGATGCACGTTTTATACCTACTTACCTCGTACGAGAAATAATGTTTCAGATCATAATAATTGATATTTTTTCAAAACAAAAACCGACTTCAATACCAGAAAAGCTAAATATTCAAACAATTGGGTAGTTTCCTGGGTCAAAAATATATTATTTGGTACTGTTAAGAGAATAAAACTTCACAAAATAATGTCACTTTCCATTAATCACATCCATTTTGAACGAGATTTTAGATTTATTAATGCGAAAAACGGACATGAAGAGCACTATTTGACTCCAAAAAACTATGACGTCACAGTCCGATATTTCATACAAATCTCATAGAAAATATTTGTTATGACGTTTAGAAAAAAGTGTCTGATTTGACTTGTTGGAAACTAGCGGATTGTATACTTAGACGACATATTTTGTCATGTAGTTATCAAAAGTAGAAAATAAAAATTAAATTTTAGGAGCATTTAGTTGTCGCGGTCGTTTCTAAGTTTAGGTGAAACTAAAAGTCGAAAGTTTATAGAATAAAGGTTTTAGTAAAACATGGTTTGATACCCTCCAGACGCGAGTTAAACTCGACATGGTTATTTAACAAAGTAAGGCTTCTTATCTTGGCGTAATCCCTGTTGCATCCTTAGCTGTGTTGCTTCAGATCCCGGGGTGCGTCCTCTGCTTTTTACAAAATGATAATGACAAAAAGAGTGTACTGTTCTAGGGTTTATGTATATGTTACCGGAAATGTGTTAAATTCAGAAATTGTGTATAACTTCTAGGAATTGTATACATTTTAAAATAGCGATAAGGAATTGTTTTCAATGTATGACAAATACAGATTATCGTGCGCTGCACCTTTACATTGCACCATACATTGTACATTGGACCGTACATTGTATTATGTTTTTTTTTAATTTATCAAATAAAAAAAACTTCAAATATGATAGGTATGCATGAAGACCGCGCCAATTTGGCTGTTATTTTTAAAACAAAATAATCTTACTACAAAATACTGCTTTTTCACTGAGCTTCCATTATAAATGTAAAAGTCCTTTCTAGCGACGGTATCTTTGTTCCGTATAAAGCAGAAGTTATATTAAAACAAACTAGTGCAATGGGAATTATTCAGTGAGAAAATAAGGCTGGCATTTTAACAAGCTGTATGGAAATACAGCTTGTTAAAGTACCAGCTTCTGTATAAGAATTTTTTTAGGTAGGTAAGTAAAGCGATAGTGGTCTAAGAACAAAACCTTTAACCGTAATGTCCCGGGTTCGATCCCTGCCCGGCCCAACTTGACGGGAAGACGTGTAGTGGTCCTATTCTAATCTACCGGAAACCTTAATTTGTTTAATTGTGTGCATTAAATTAAGTAAAATAAATAGGTACTTAAATAAATAAAATAAAATACGAGCGAAACCAGTAAATAATTGAAACTTATTAATAAATTGGCGAAGTGAAATAATGATAAAAGTCCTTTCGTAATCCTTGTTTCCAAATCCAGTCACGTTTCATCGCTTCGTAAATTATTTTCTGCCTTTCTTTCCTTTGTACTCAAATTGCTCGGAATATTCCGTAAACCGCTCTGTTTCATATTAAAATTTATATTAATAAGTACCTAGTCTCTGTGAAATTAAATCCTTTCATCGCAAGGGTGTATTTTAAGGCATATTTACACAGTGAGATATATAAATTTTAATTAAAGCAATAACTGAAAATTTGACTTGAATTTTAAAGTACAATCAACATTTTCCGACTGTTTTTAGCTTAAGGCGAGATGGGTTTACAGCTCGCAATACTGTGCGTGTTTTTGAAAAATTACTGTAATCAACTACTCCCTTTATTTTTCAAAAAATTTATATAGGAATTTTGAGGCTTTTCTACAGACACGCACAATATCCAAAACACGATTGAGCATTTTTGGCATCTCTAAATTTACCTTTTTATATGAAAATTATACCAAAAATATATAATGAGCACGGATCCGGGCCGTTGTTTGCTCTCGACGAATGTTTTACTGTGTTTTATGTATTATTTTTTTTTTTATTATATTTATAATTTTTGTGTAGCGAAATCGACTAGTAATAGATTATACATTTTTTGGTAAAATTTTCATAAAAAAAGGTGATTGTATAAAATAGTAATATCTTTTTTAAAGGTAAATTTAGGCAAATTTAGGCGTATGTTTGTGATTCTTTTTTTCGAGCCAAAAATGCTCAATCGTGTTTTGGATATTGTGGGTATCTGTAAAAAAGCCTTAAGATTCCTATGTAAAAAATTTGAGAAATAAACTGTAGTAGTTTGTTAATGAATAAAAAAAACTCACAGTATTCTTGGCTCTAAACTGACGAGGCCTTAAGCTATCTCAAGAATATGTTTTTAGATTTTTATCATATAGCCTAAAATACCGTATTATCCCCTCTTCTTGCGACTATAAGAATTAAAATGCCCACTTACATTCAAGGCTTATCTTTAAGTCCTTTCTATTACCAATTTAGGGCTCCTACAAAGAAGTTAAGAATAAAAAGTACCTAGCTAAAGCTGTTAGGAAGAAGAATAATTAATGTGTTAAGTTAGGCCATTAGCCCCGATTATCCTAACCTTTAACTTATTGGTGGGCTCAGCAATGTGGGTTAAAATAATGAGGATACGGAAATTAACTCTTTTATTATACAAGTTTTTATTTAGATTCATCGTCCCGTTGTCTGTGTCCTTAATCAAATCTTGCAAGCTAAACTAGCCATTTTATCGAAAAATTGTGTTATAAACTCACAATATTTTTAATAGCCCTATTCAATGACACCCCACACCATGGGCACAGAATACATAAGAGTCAAACAGAATGGTATCTCACAGCGTCTCCCGCAAATTGGCGTCCCCGCACCTCTCCCCCGCACTTTGTGAGCTTTGACAGCTCCAAACCAGGGTTTAATTACTAGCCGCACGCAATACGCGACGTGTGTTGTCTTGAGAACTGTCAACCAATAGTAACCATCATGGTGAGAAGGTGCGCGTATAATAATTGTTTATCCACCCAATACTCTAAAGAACGTATATTTCATACATTTCCAAATGATGAAAACAGGTAAGCAAAGCAACAATATAATTTCACGTTATTACCCAGCAACCATCTTCATATATATACCCTTCTCGCTCTCTCGCATTGGCGGGAGATACACAAGAGCGAGATTGTAACATTACCGGATTGCTAATAAGCAATTAGTGCGTTACATTATAAATGACTCAATAATAATCAGTAAAGTGAACTAATGGTGAAATGGACAATGGACATAATGAAAAATATTTGTGAAGTGATATTATGTAGCTGTTTCCGACTTTCCTGTAACATTTAATACATATAAAACAGAATATTTTTTACGTCATAGTGTTCGCAAATCTTCCGGTATGGAAAAATATAATCGTAAATATGTCGAACTCATTAGTAGGTAAGTATTAAATTAATTCTGCGGTGCGACCCTAAGTATAAAACTCACACATCGACGTGTGTACAGATAAATTGTTTCGTTTGTAGTAGGTATATATGTTACTCTGAATCAATGGAGAGTCATACCAGTGCCATGGGCTTGTCGAGAAAAAAAGATCCCAAATTACATGTACATTGTACGAGAGCCACCATAAAAAAATTTTTTTTTTAGTGTTCTACTTTAACACTTTGTCGGCGTGATAAATATACTTGTACATACTAATGCCAAATTACAGCTTTCTAGTACTCTCTAGTACGCGGACAAACAGACAGACATGGCAAAACTGTAAGGGTGACATGTTTACTACGAAACCCTAAAAATCACTCCGGATTAGGGTGCATAAGCAAAGTGTTCATCCCATCCCATCCCATCCCAATTCCAATCCCAATCCCATCCCAATACCAACTAATATTATAAATGCAAAAGTGAATGTGTATATTTGTTTGTTACCTCTTCACGCTTTATCTACTGAACCAATCTTCTTGAAAATTCGCATACACATAGTTAGCAGTACAGATAAGGACATAGGGTACCTTTCATCCCGGAAAAATGTAATGTTCCCTTGGGATACGCGAGCGAAACCGCGGGCGAAAGCTAGTTGTTAATAAATGTTCTCCACAAGAAAATTTTACTTAACACATTGCTGGATCCTAAGCCAGATACAATAGAAATAACAATACAATAGAATATAACAATTGATATACGTCTATAGGCATATTGGGTCATACAATGTGTAAATAGAGTTACTTATTACTTATCCGTTATAAAGTTACAAACTAAAATAGCTTGTTAGTCAATTATTCAAGGCAACACTGATTTCCGACTGCGACCTCAAACCCAGGTTACGACTCGAGAAAGCAATTCGACATTAATTAAACGATATAACTTCGTTTCGAGTTTTACGAGTGTTAAAAATTTCGAATTAATTAGAATTTTGAGTGTTCAGAGTTTCTCATGCTGGTCTGGGAGAGAATAATAAACGTAGAATTTATTTATTTATCACAATTTATTGTTCCAATGTAAAAAAATACATTTCACAAATGGCGGACTTAATGCTAAGAGCAATTTCTCCCAGTCAACCAAAGGATGAACAGAGAAAATTGTGCGGCGTGAAAGAAATTTTTAAATCGGCCCAGTACTTTTTGAGCCTATTCATTACAAACATACAACAATAGGTACAAATCTTTCCTCTTTATAATATTAGTGTAGATAAGGCAGACATCATATGTCTTACTTTTTAAATAACTTTTTAATATTCTTTGTAAAACAAAAAAACCAAAAACAGCCTCATTGACTCGTCTCTGCGATTCCCTACGCCCCGTGGCTCGCTGTCTCGCTTCGACTAGAATAAATTTGTGTTTGTGGAAGCGGGAGCAAAATTTAGATCATTAACATCAGGCGCCCTCTTAATTCATAAAATAATACGATAGTCGTCCGATAGTGACGTCCTATTTCTATGTTAAACCAAATTAGACTTTATCATCATTGTGCGCTTAATGTTGCTTGACACTGAAGCGCAGATCCACAGTTACGTACGTCTTGAGCGCCACTTTTGGAGTACCCCTACATATTATAAAAGCCGATTATGGGAATCAGCAAAAACACAAATCACGTTAATTGGCCCATGCGGCTAGAAGTAAGTTTCACCTTGATGACCATCCGTAGCTCCGTAGCCTTTCGTAGTCCGTAGCACTTCGTAGTATCGTAGCTCCATCTCTACGAATCGTAGCACAAACACAAAGTTATTACAAAGCGCCATCTATGTACGTAAGTGGAAACTAAATTGTGTGTTCATAACTTTTTCTAGGTTCCTTGTTTTAGCGTTTGGTTTTCAGTGTAACTTTGGTATAAGGAATAATTAAAAGATGGCGCCACTATATTTCAATAGTTCTAAGAGTTTTCACTTCCTTTATTTTTATAAAAGCTTTAATTAATCTTACCTATTTACATAAGGACTATTTTTTTGTACGGCCGGAACAAAAAATATTCTAAAAACATCTATTCGATGCTAGTCTGGGAAAAAAGAAAAAAACTTTGAATGTATCAGCTGCTTCTCTTCCCGTGCAGATCGTAGAAGCCGATCGAGGGAATGGGCGAAAATATGAATCATATTAATAAGCGATCCGGCTAGCAACCCATCACTATTTTAATTCCTTTTTAGGGTTTCGTAGCAAACAAGGAACCCTTTTAGTTTTCCCATATGTGTCAGTTTGTCTGTCCGCGGTTTAACTCAAATACTTTTAGTACTAGAAAGCTGTAATTTGGGATATATTTTATGGGTCTCTATTGGCTCCCCTAATTTTTTGTGTTCCTAATTTTGGTTGGTGCACAAACTTTTAGCACAAAATTTTCGTGCATCTTTATTATTTCTAATTTACTATGGCCTATTTTTGATTTCCCTAAAATTTTATCGCCGTATATTTACTTCCCAAATTAGTCATTAGGCCCAATAATTAAAAGCTCCTAATATTCACAATAACTAATTAATATTTCACACAAAAAGATTAGGCACAAAACTGTAACGCCTAATGTAATGTAAGACAGCAAGGGTGTCTATTTTATTACAGATATTTTGACATCGAATTTCATTTCCCAGAAAACTATTCCACGATTTTTAATATACATTTTTCTTAAGAAATCGAATGGTATATCATCGCAGTTTCATATTACCGAACAAAATTTCATTTAAAAAAAAATTAAAAATTGTTTTTTTACTAGAAAAACGGTATATCGGACTTACATTTCATATAAACTATTAAGTTATCGATAAAACTGTTCATAAAAACATGTTTCAATATGTAACCTAGTAAAATAGATAGAACTTTCCTAGCACTCGCCGGCCGCTCCCGCACGCTTGCTTCGCTCGCTCGTATTTAAAGAGTTATAGTCGACCAACTTATTAGACATTTCTAGTCGTTAAACCATGAGGCGTGAACTCTAAGCTGGCATTCGTAACTATGGAACACTACGAGTACACTGCGTGTGGCCTGACACTATCACCATCATCATTTCAGTCGCATAACGTCCACTGCTGGACATAGGCCTCTCCCAAGGTTTTCCAAAATGACCGATCTATCTTGGCCGGTTTGTATAATATAGTAAATGTGGTTATTTTCAAAAGAACGTCAGCCTTAGCAGTAAATACTTAATATATCTCGAATGTAAATAAATAACAGATTAACATTTCTTTCAGTGAGCCCAAACTGAAGTTCATCGGTTGAAGGGGGAACTTGGGAATCGTTTTACCTGAAATTCGATGGGTCTTGTACCTTGGGAATCGTTTAACCCGCATATATCTTTGACCCAGATAAATAAAAAACTCAGTAGCCCGGCGGGAGTGCGTTTTACTCGAGGAAGATATCCTAGTCGTACCCAGTGGATCATCTCCACTGAGGACAAATAGGAAAAAAATTGGTTTTGCGTTTCGATTGTCACCACCGCGTCGTCTTCACTGGGGATGAATGGGAATGACTATTATTTCACAGTTCAATTTCACAATTTTTATGGAAGTCTGTTCCATTTTTCCCCAGTGGTGGCAAATGGAACGGATATTATTTCGTCCCTAGTTATGTTAAATAGAATAGCTGATAATGATTTTAAAAAGTAAGTATATTTTTAGGATTAATGGGAAGGAGGGAATGGAACTGTGATAATAGTAATTTACATTAGTCCCCAGTGGCGATGACGCGGTGGTCAAAAAAGGTCATCATTTGTCGCCATTAAGGCATCCCAACTGAGGACGAATGGGATATACCCTACTCGAGCTTCCGCATGTTAAGCGTGGTACGCATGTGGGTTAGTGCTTCAGTTTGTCGTCTACACACAAGAAAAGCAAATATTAATATTGTGCCTTTTAGTTACCAATGAATTATCAGCAGACATCTAGTCTGGCATTCCACAAATAAACATAGTTTGGGTTCCACTCACATATAAATAGAATATTAAATCGATACCCGATCAGCCTTGAACTTCGAGGATTAGCTGGGAACTGGGAGAATGTTTTGAGGGATTAAAGATGGATCTGGTTTTGTTTTCTGATTTAAAATATCATTATAATATAAGCTATTAAGCTTAAACACTTAAACGATAAAAAAAAAACCGGCCAAGTGCGAGTCGGACTCGCGCACCGAGGGTTCCGTACAAACCTTAAGGTTTAGTATTTGGTATGAATTTCAATTTAATACCTCTACGCGTTTATGAGGAAATGGGTAGTAAGTTTAAAATTATTAAAAAAAATATATTATGTGATGTAACTAAAAATTTATGGTTTTCGTAATTTTTCCTTTATCTATGCTATAAGACGTTGCTTCGTACCAAATTTCAAGATTCTGAGTTCACGGGAAGCACCCTGTAGGTTTTGATTCCCTTGCAAGTGTCGAAAATTTGCGGCATAAACGGCTGTATCTTTTGATTGCGTTGGCTTAGAAGTTTGATTTTTTCACAGCTTCAAGGGACAGTAGACATGAGTAATTGATATAAATTTCAGCTTCATACCTCCACGCGTTCCTAAGAAAAAGGGTCTTGACAGACGGACGGACGGACGGACAGACAGACAACAAAGTGATCCTATAAGGGTTCCGTTTTTTCCTTTTGAGGTACGGAACCCTAAAAAATCATAAAAATCCACAACAATAAACCACCTTCAGCTATCAATACATTACAATACAAAACACATTTTCAAAAAAGACTATTTACACTGGCACTGGTGCTTCTGGGTTCTCTTCTGGCGGGCGTTCTGCTCCACTTTTTCTTTTTCATAATTTAATTATTATTTTAAAGCAATTGTTCGGAAACTGCGGTTTACTACGAGTATGTCATTGTCCCTAATAGAGAAATGCGACCTGTACTTCGCGCCGTCTTGGCAAATTATTAGCGTAGTTCATCATCATCAGGTCTTTTTTAATCTCCACTACAGGAGCACGACCCTCTCTGTACTACCAGAGCCATATATAAGCCAGAGCAGTCAGAGGATTTGGCCTACACTCTCCACGCTGGCCAGATGAGTTGAAGAGGTCTCATTGATGTTTATAAGCTTTGTTTAGCTTGTGTTTCCTAAGTCGCCTTCTAAGACATCTACGGGAAGACTTGGAGTGGTCCTATTCTACTCTGCCGAAAATCACACGGCTAATTAGCCATTAGCGTAGTTGACCATTAATTGCACGCCTCATAAGCGGAGCGTTGAGGTATTGCACGCCTCATAAGCGGAGCGTTGAGGTAGTGCTCTACTCTCGACATGTCAAAAAACCTGTCTTTCGAAACTTAAATGACGTTTTTTTTTAATATAACACTTACAGGATAATATGAGTGCACTAATATGAAGTTAAATAATCTGTCTGGCACATATGGTACATTTTATAAACAATAAATTTGTTTGATATAATAAATAATAACATTAAAACTAATCATTCTTGGACGTCCGTGAGTCTGTGTTTATGTGACCATGTATGTGGCAGAGAAATTGGTCGAAAAATTCATCTTACCGGAATACTTTTGTTTTTAATATATAAAGTATTACACTGTGCTGATTCCTAGTTAATATTAGCGTTCTAAGTACTGTCGTTTAATTATAATTTATAAAAAACTAATATACCACTGTATAAAAAAAATTAGATTATGAGGCGTGCACTTTTGTATTTTCCGAACTATTTCATATTATCATCCGCAGCCACAAAAACCTAGACTATGGTCCCGAGCTATTCTCATCCGAGTTTGACCCGCGATCTTATCAACGATTATTTATCATGATATTTACTATTCAAATACCTATTAAGTGGATTTTGAAGACAATATCCAAAACACGCCCCTTAGTAGGCATCTCAGCTGGCAGTTAATTGAGTGAATTAACACCGAGACGGTACAAGGTCAACATAATTGTATCGGTTAGAGCTTCCGCACATTATGCCATTCGTCATGACCACAAATGGATGATTTAGATACAGATACTCTATCACGTCTTTATCCCTAAAGGGTAGACAGAGTTGTGTCTTGCGGCTCTAAGCAGGTAGAGCCTAGGGCTGACCCAAAAGCCACTTTTAGCATGATGACAGGCGTTTCCACCTGCCATCATGCTAAAAGTAGCTTTTGGGAAAAAATGAATCAAAATAGTGATGGATTGCTAGCTGCATCGCCTATCCACATGATTCGCATTTTCGCCTACGATCTGCACGGGAAGAGAAGCAGCTGGTACAAGTTTTTCTTTTCTCCCAGACCAGCATGGATGATTTAGAGATTGGAAAATTGAGAACATTGATTGGAGTATACAGGCTGACTAAATCCTTTTGGCTAAATGCTGATTTGTATGGAAGGACAAAATTTTTTTTTATCTATTTATAATAATTTTTTTATAGAGGTAGAAAGTAGTTCAGTATCATGGACTGAACTTGCTCCAAAAATTTTGCCGGTGGATAAAAAGTCACCTGTATATGTTTATGCCTATGAAAATGTTTATCAGACTATTCAGTAAAGTTTATTTACGCTCGAGTTAAATAAAATAAAATATTAATTATACCACAACTTAAAGTTCATTTAATTAATTTGACAATATAAATACAATGGCAAACTATTAACTAAAATAATAAACAACCATTTACATAACATATGAATAATTTCTAGTAAAATAAAAAAGTTTGAGCAAATTTGTCAAATAATTTTGCCATAATAAAAATTATGCTTAAGTAATTATGCATACGAGTAATAGAGCAATATGTATGCGTGGCCTAGAGATCTCATTCTAGTTTTTTTTCGTCTTTAGAAAATTTACTAAAAAGCTAATACATTAACTAAAGACTTAATGTGCGTTGACTCTTACAGACTCATACAGTGAAGAAAATCAGACACTTATTGCTGTTTCAATAAAAACTAGACGACATAAGCACAGGCCGGACACTCCTAAGGTACGCGCAATATGCGTCACCCAGGCGTCCCCGTTCCCCGTCCCCGCACCTCTCCCCCGTTTTCGCCTCGATTTCTCACGTTGGCTGTCAAGAACCGGGGTAGAGGTGCGGGTGCGGGGAACGGGGACGTATATTGCGCGTACCTTAGAAGAGTCCCTTCTGTTTACTCTTACTGTATTCTGTGACATAAGACCAGTAATTTGTGTCACTCACAGAACGCAACGTGTGAAGAATATGAGATTTATGTGATTCTCCAATAGAATTTATAAACACAACAGAATTTACAAAAGAATTGATAAATATTGTGCTTTACATTAGGTGATGTGTGTGTAGAAATGATGGTGATTGGGAAAATGCGCGAAATAAATGGTAAGTGCTTTTAAGAAATATTTAAACCAACATATTTAAACAATTCAAATATTACTTTCTTTGAGGAATTTAATACCACTTTTTTATTTTTTCTCGAGTAGATTGGTTTTTCATCCAAATCCCAATCATTTGTAATTATTTTAAGTAAGAAATAAATAAATAACTTTTATAATTTGATTTTAAAAAATTTTTAGGGAAAAATAATTTATTTTTACCATATATTTTTTTATTTTCATTTACTTTTTTTGATAAAACATTTATTTAACATTATTAAGTAAATAAAAACTCTGGCTCTGGCAAATCTTTTTTGAATCCAGCGTTTGGGCAAGATATCTTTTAGCCAAGTAGCTAATTAAAAAGTTTCTTTTCTAAAGGCAAGTCTAACTAACTTTATCTTACAATCTAGTGCAAGGGTTCTTCAATTAGTGGTTTAAAATTGCTGGCCTAGGTTAAATTGACACAAGTATACTTAGTTTGCATTGCCTACTATGATTTGATAGCATTATATGGTTGTGAGATAAATCACAAATACTAATTGTCTTTATTTGTTAAACATAGGTCTTACATAATAGTAGTGCCTCCATTTTCTTTTCTAATAGGACATACATAATAGGGATGTGGATGATGGAGATGGCTTTATTTATAGGTAGACGGTAACCACACTTATTTGTTAAAACTTCACCCGCTTATATTTGTCTATATTTTTTTTTATTGGAGATTTGATTGCGTTAGAGGTCAAACGCACTCAAATCTCTAGCCTGATGGGAAGCTAAGATGAGGTCTGACTCAAAAAATGCCTATTCACTCTTGCCTTGAAAATCCCTAAATCAACATCGACGCTGGGAGGGAATTCCACACCTTAGCGGTTCGCACAATGAAGGAGGAGGCGAATCGAGAGGTACGATGAGGGGGAATATCAACCACAAATGGGTGGAATCCCTGTCCACGTCGTGTTGTCCGATGGTGGAATAGTGCAAGGGGAAATAAATTATGTAATTCCTGCGCACACTCCCCGAAGTGCAGCCTGTAGAAGACTTGCTACTAGTCGGCGATGTTCGAGGCTCTGGAGCCGTCTTGCCGTTTATCATTATAGCTGTCTATATATTTAATAAACTCCAAAACTACTAACCCGATTTTATTGCAGTTTCTATTAACTTGTAGATCACCACTGCTTTCCCAAAAAGGTTTTTATGTATAAAATATATGTCTCAGTTTTCCATAAAAAAATATCACAACCTTACTGAGTTTAGTAACAAACAAGCTTGTTCTAAAGCTTTTAGCTAAACAAGCGTGTTGGGAATATAGGTTAACAAGACCAAAGCTATCTGAACAGCGAATACTAATAAGTTTGAGTACAATTTAGGTCAAGTAAACGAAATTTAAATAATTTTATTTTTTTATATATTTTTTTGTTTGACAAATATAGGTTATATCCTGCTCCACCGGACAAGTTTTGAGGAGTAGGCGGTAGGACTATTAAGGTGAATGTAAAGGCAAATGGCCTTGAAGTGGCATCATTTGAAATAAATTGTTAACTCGTAAATATGGAGATAATTTCCATATTGCTCTTCGTCATGCACGACATAGCCCTTTAAATTATTTTATGAACTACCGTTGAAAGTATTTAAATTAGTCCGTCTAGCTTTGAAACTTGCCTTGCAAAAGTGGCCACGGCAAGTTTTAAAGCTAGACGGATCACCAATAATAGTTACAACAACAATTCATAAAATAATTTAAAGGGCTATCTAGTGCATGACGAAGAGCAATATGGAAATTATCACCATACTTACGAGTTAACAATTTATTTCACACTTCAAGGCTATTTGCTTATATATTCACCTTAAAAACAGCGCAAAGGGCTCTCAATTGAGAAAGTCCTTAAAATTTACTGAAAAAAACAAGCTGTGGTGACACTGATCGTGACATTCGTGACGTAGTCTTGGGCCTTCGTGGGAAGAGAATACCTTGTTTTATTATACAACGTGTTAAAGCGAATTCACAGCTTGCAATACTGTGCGTGTTATTGAAAAATCACTGGAATTAAACTCCTACAGTTTATTCCTCAAAAAATTTACATAAGAATCTTAAGGATTTTCTACAGATACCCACAATATCCAAAACACGATTGAGCATTATTGGCTCGATAGAAAAAAATCACAAACATACCTCTAAATTTGCCTAAATCTACCTTTATAAGACATATTACTATTTTATACAATCACCTGTATATATGAAAATTATACTAAAAAATGTATTATCTAAATATCTAGTTGAATTTGCTACAAAAAATTATAATAAATAAAACACAGTGATTCGTCGAGAGTGAACAAAGGCCTCGACGATATTTAGCTGTGTTTTTCTCTCTTTCTATAAGTAATAAGTATTTATATATTTTTTTGTAGATATTTAGATTTTTGAGATTCACTCACAGTTTTCTTGGCTCTGAACTGACGGGGCTTTAATGAAATAACGCAAAACCTCTCATATGGTACCTCAGCCTATAAAACTGAACAAGTTTTGTTCTACAACTTTCAAGAACCCCAAAAACAATTTGAATTTTCATACAAACTGATCAGCTGATCGAGACAATTTGTATGAAAATCCGAATTTTATTTTTGGTATTTTGGGAATGTTGTAAAACAAAAGTTTTGTTCAGTTTCATGAACTGAGTAACCTGAGAGGTTTAGTGTTATTTCATTAACTCGTTGTATTGTATACCACGCTATCTACAATCTTTCTACAATAAATATAACTGGAATTAATTAATGGAAATATGCATGTAGAAGTACTAATTATGGTCAATAAATCTATGTTCTGTAGGATTTATTTGCTAGATATATACCATAATGGTTGCAATTTGAAGGTGAATTGATCCATATCTTTCATCCGTCTACCAAAGTAGGCTGGTTATCAATCTTCGGCGAAATGATATGATTAATGTGGACGCATGTTCATTCTCATACACTGTCGGTTACTCAAAAAATTATGTGACAGATGGTGGTGTGAGTTTAGAATGTCATTAGCAACGTGTGTGGGCCGTTGGGGGTTATCATTATTTTACTTAGCAGTGTTCCTTTGTACATAGATGTATTTTTCATGAGAGTATTGTCGCGAACGTGACAGAACCTTCTCGAACAATGTTCACGAGCCAAAAGAAATACAATAGAATAAAATGTAATACAAGCTAAACTTGGCCCTATGTCGTATGTCATAAAGTCTAGAGTTGCTTGACCATGTTACACTCACACACATACCCCGGCGCCTGGATGCTTCGAAACACGTTCGTCGACTATGTAGAATATTCGAGATTAATGTGGACCTTTTCGATGGCGCATATAAATAGCGAACCGTGGGTGCGCCAGGCAGTTCAATAAGAGTTATCAAAGCGATCACTTCGAAGCGAAAGAAACCTACCTTAGTGCGATAAGTGGAAGTACCTGCGACTACCTTGGCAAGATACCTGGACCTTGGACATTTGGAAGACCATCTTCACGTGTTAACCTAGGGTTCCGTAGTGAATAACCCTCATACGAAGTTTGGCGTTTCTCTCCAAATACCGAATCCCGGTTTCGTAACAGTATATTGAGTCAATAGCCGTGTGGTTCCCGGCAGAGTAGAACAGGACCACTCCAAGTCTTCCCGTGGATGTCGTAGAAGGCGACTTAGGAAATACAAGCTAAATAAAGCTTATAAACGGTCACATCCCCTATTATTCCAATTATGTCAAAAACATTTCTAGTGCTGTATTGCACGCCTCATAAGCGAAGCGCATGAGGTAGTGCTCTACTCTCGCCTTACAAAAATCAAGTGATTTTTTTAACTAAATGTGTCTCTATTTATTTTCTATCGCACTTGTACAATAATATTTACACATAAATGTCAAGGAAAAACACTAGTTTCAACACTTATGACATTTTTAAGACATTTTGCCTTTTAAATAAATAAAAACAATGTTTAATAAAATCATTTTGTGGACGTCCGTGTGTCTGTATGTATGGAAACTGGCGTGGTCACGATAACTCCCAAAAAACTTATCTGATTAAGTCCATTTTTTTTATACGCTTCAGTATTATCCAAAACTAAGTCCTTTCGAAGATCACGGTCTAATTCAATGTAGTTTAGTTATAGCGAGCAGCAAAATCGTCAATTCAAATCGTCGCGCGTGAGCTCGCCATTTTGTTACAAACCAAAATCTTACTGTCAAAAACAAATCAGGGTGACAGAACTTGAGCTGCTCTTCGCGCACGCGTAGATCGTCGGGGTGTAGGCAAAGAGGTTTGCAATGGATCCTTCTTCACAGTGCCCGCTATATCTTTCTCAGCGGGAAGTTAAAAATAAAAGTTAAAAATAATCTCCAGTCGTGCGTTAAAGCCGACACATACTTTTCTTCGTTTTAAGTTAGCAATAAAACAATCAAAATCAATTTAATTGTGAAAAATGAGATTATGAGGCGTGCACTTTTGGATTTTCCAAACTATTTGTGCTTATTATAAACTATTTTCAATTTGCCACATCACGTGCTCTCAATAATAATTTCGGTGTAGTTTGGGAAGCTCCCTCGGTGAATGTCAAGAAACTGGGGCAAATCATACTCTGCAGTCTGTGCTTAGTTAGGTTGTCAAATATTTTGATTAAACCTCGGGAAATATTACATAAGATATTAACTTACAACAAGCCAATAAAACTGAGGGATATAATATTATATCCCTCGGTTTTATTGTCTTAAGCAATGCATATGATGAAAACAAGCCTTATTATACCTGATACTTTTACTATATTTTTCTTCTAGTAGTTGGGTGCTAGGAGTCTCCTTAAAGAGATCTCTCCAAGACTGATCTCCGCCGCCGGTGACAAAAAGGCTGGCTGTTTTTTCGCACAAAGTATCAGTACTGTGATTTAACACGGAAATGCGACCAGCTGTTTTGGCACTATGCCACAAAATAGACACGGATTTTTAGATAAAAAAGGAAGATAAGCCCGAAGCAGCACAGCTGAGGATGTAACTGGGAATGCGCTTAGACGAAGAAGAAGAAGGTGAAAAAGGAAGATTACATAACATAGGTATTTTATAAATATTTATTAAAAGAAGATAAAATAACATATTAGGTTTAAAATGAACAAATATTCAAATGTAATAAGCCACTAATAAGCCCGAACTCGATGGGTTTGCGTCATTATTACAGGGTTTCTATAGTCACCTTCTGGCTCCACCGTCAGATCAGCTTCTTGTTATAATAATATTGCATTGTCTGATTTACATTAGCATACAAAATTTCATCTCAATTGGAAACGGAAAGTGGCTCAATTTGCTTGCAAAATTTGACCCAAATAACAAACAGGACAAACTAAATTAAAGCTTGTAAATAAAAATTTTAAGTCTAAACTCGAGCGAAATCCGTGGAGGGAATGAGATTGTAAACGCGAGTCTACAATTTGGAGTGAATCAGTGATTCTGGTGTTACTTCTTGTCGAGTCGAAATGGTTTCACTGTAGCTTCAATTTCAAATTATTTTTCACCAGTACCATCTTTAACCATCCCGGTTTTACTCATTGTTTTTCTCGAATAAATTTAAGGTGAAGTTAGAAGCTAATTTAAAATAAATTGTTAACTCGTAAATATAATGAAAATTACCATATTTCTCAATGTTACTCGTACGCACTAAATAGTCCTTTCAATTATTTTATAAAGTGCCGTTGAAACTGGGTCCTCCCTTTATAGTAGAATTTTTTATGTTATAATATTATTATGCATAACAGCGGTTTACAGAAACGTCATTTCGTAGGAAATAGTTTGGCATCTACTCATTTATCATAGATTCAAAACCAATAATGTTAAAAATCAAAATGATCTTAGAGCATACATTTTAATGCCATAATAATCTAAAAGTAGAATCATTATATCGCAGAAAGTTCGCAGTCAGAATCGCCTTTTGGTTTTCAAATTCAAATTCAAATTCAAAAATATCTTTATTATCATAGGATATTTATAATATCTCTTAATAATAGTCACTTTGTTTTGTTTTGCACAAATGTTGACGTCAAATCGTTACTTAAAGCTAAGTTTACGCCGCTTCCTAGGCGCAAGTGCAGAAGAAGCGGCAACAAACTGCACTGCACGTTTTCTCCAAAGACGTCAACTAACAAACTAAAAACTTAAAATTAGTTATATAGATGGACAGAGATTACATTGTTTATTATGTCATAATTAAATTGAATTATAAGAATTACGAAATTTAAAATAATGTCAATTTGTAAATTTAGTATGTACCAATGTACCTAAATTATGACATGTCTAAGTATACAAACCTTTAAGAGGGACCCGCGCCAAGCTCAAGCCAGACCTTTTTGTCTTTAAGATAGTCATCGGTCCTATAATAAGCCTTCTCACAAAGTACTTTCTTTACATAAGCTTTGAATTTTCTGTCTGGCATATCAAGGACCGATTCTGACAATTTATTATAAAAAAGTATACACTTCCCCATAAAAGACTTACTGACTGTATTCAGCCTGTAATACGGGCTAACTAAGTCATTCTTATTACGTAAATTTCTATCTGTAAAATCACTTACTTTATTGAACATGGAAATATTTTTCCTTACATACATTATATTTTCAAATATGAATTGTGATGCAAAAGTAAGTATACCTATTTCCTTGAATAATTCCCTCAGTGAGTCTCTCGATCCTAAGCCGTAAATAGCACGAATTGCTCTTTTTTGTAAAAGAAAAATAGTCTGAATGTCGGCTGCACTCCCCCATAGAAGTATCCCGTAAGACATTAGACTGTGAAAGTAACTAAAGTACACTTGTCTAGCAGTTGCTACATCTGTCAATTGTCTTATTCTCCTAACAGCGTAAGCCGCAGAGCTAAGCCTATTAGAAAGTTTAGTTATATGAGCGCCCCATTGAAGTTTCGAATCAAATCGTGATTCCTAAAAAGGTAGTACTTTCAACCAGATCGAGTTTCTGACCATTAATTAGTATGTCAACGCAGGCTTGATTCACATTAGGAAGAGAGAATCGAATGCATTGGGTCTTGTTCGCATTTAACATGAGGTTATTGGCCGAAAACCAATCAGAAATTAAAGATAAGGTGCTGTTCACCGCGCTAGCATCACTGTTATGTCGATCTATTTTAAATATTAGCGAGGTGTCATCAGCAAACAGCACCAATTTCAATTCATATGTATATTCATTTCACCTTCAACCTTCAACCAAATAAACTTGAAATGCTATTTTTTATGTTGACCAACAATAGTATAGATTTTAACGATTATGGTTTTAATTTTTACCTGTAATAAAAATATCATAGTGTGAAAAGGCTGTCTACCTTAGAACTTGCCGCGCACTTGGCACGCTTTACGCGTTTTTAATGTTCTTTCAAATAAAATTCTGCCAAGTATGTTATGCCAAATGAAATTCGGAGCAACGAGATTCTGCCAGATAGATGGTACCCATTGAAACTATTATTGGTGATGATGTCTAGCTTTAAAACTAAGTTCTAAAATGTTAATACCTACAACGGCATTTCATAAAATAATTTAAAGGGCTATCTAGTGCCTAACATTGAGAAATAGAAATGGTAGTTTTTACCACATTTCCGAGTTAACAGTTTATTTCAAATGAGAGCGCCACTTCTGCTTGGCTTTCACCTTATGACTTTCTTGGCCGTACGACTTCCGGCATAGAAAGACTGCCTCCATGGTCTAGTGGTTAAGGCATTTGTCTTATGATCCGGAGGTCGTGGGTTCACTTCCCAATGGGAAGCATACTTTGTGTAAAGTTGTTTCCAGTCTGGTTAGGATATTGCAGACTTGAATCACCTGATTATCCGAAAAGAAAGATGATTCCGTGCTTCGAAAGATCGTAAATCTGTGGATCCTGAACGACATTTAGCGTTTGTTTAAACCTATCCTAGGATTGGTTCTGGTCATCCTTTGGGTTGCGGATGTCAGGTGGCAGTCGTTCTGTATTAAAACCAAATCACCTAGGTTAGGTAGCGGACCCCGAAGTGTTACCGCTAAGGACGTAACCGAAACGCTCGGATGATGTATGATTTGAGAATGTGGACACACTAGTTAGTAGTGTGTCTACATCTTCGGTCGGAAATAACTGTTATTTCCTATTATTATACATCGATCATGCTTTACCAAAATGTCTACTAAAATATTCATCCCAGCTGCTTTCAGATTGCTTCTATATCGTGTCAAACTTTCAGAGGTGCGAAATAGCTTTTTAATGTTACAGTCGCTTATTCCTTCTTACAGCTCGCTCCTCCGTTTCCTACTGTTCAGATTATTACCAAAACTACTATACAGCAGAAGTAATTTGTTACCTTTCCAAGTATACAGAGCCAAGTATCTATCAGATCTGTATTACAGGTTCATACAAAACGTATCACAAACACCACTCTCTCACAATTTAATTTTGCAAATGTAATCTACATTGGGTTTTCAAACTCACAGATTTTGTCACTATACAAGAAATAATACTTTGTTTTTGTTACATGTACAAATTTTAAAGACAAATAAATTATTTATTTCATCATCATCATCAGCTCTTTCTTAATTCCCACTGCAGGAGCACGATCCTCTGGCCATACTTGGCCAGAGCAGTCAAAAAATTTGACCTATACTCTCCACGCTGGCCAGACGGGTTGGAGAGGTCTCACTGATGTTTATAAGCTTTGTTTAGCTTGTGTTTGCTAAGTCACCTTCTACGACATCCACGGGAAGACTTGGAGTAGTCCTATTCTACTCTGCCGGGAACCACACGGCTTATATAAATAACTAGCTGTGCCCGCGACTTCGTTGGCGTGGTTGTCGGAACGTAATGTTATATAGCCTAAAGCCTTCCTCTATAAATGGACTACCCAACAAAAAAATATTTTTTCAAATCGGACCATTAGTTCCTGAGATTAGCGCGTTTAAACAAACAAACAAACAAACAAACAAACGAACAAACTCTTCCGCTTTATAATATTAGTATAGATGAAGTACTCTTAACCAACAACATATTTATTTGAATAAAGATTAATATTATTATGTTGATACAACTTAAACAAATTATTTCGACCAAATTAGGTACCATAAAAACGGTTTTTGTGAGTTAACCTTAAAAGATAGACATATACTATCGCGGACTGTTTTTTAGATCATTAAAAGAGCTATTATTCTTTAATACATATTTTTTGTGTATCTTGAACCGTTTTCACGGCGCACGCAACGGAAGGCTTCAAAGATGAAATAATTTCTCCCGTTTTTTACATATTTACCACTATATCTTTGCTCCTATTGGTCGTAGCGTGATGTTATATAGCCTATAGCCTTCCTCGATAACTGGACTATCCAACACAAAAAGAATTATTCAATTCGAACCAGTAGTTTCGGAGATTAGCGCGTTCAAACAAACAAACAAACAAACAAACAAACAAACTCTTCAGCTTTATAATATTAGTATAGATTAATTTATTATTTATAAATTTAAGTTTCGATAATTGGTTATTTAATAAGCCAGCAACTAGCATTTCAAATATTATTGCGAAACCCAATGGCAGGTGACGTCAAAAGCGCAGTATGTGCATCCTTTTTCTGTTAGGCGACAGTTCCCCTTTTCACCAGATTATGTGATTTTTTGATGTATCGATCTATAATTTAAGAACTATGTTCTTGTCGGTGGACTAGTTTCCATGTCTCCCTCTCTTTAGCCATCCTTTTGACGTCCCTATACGACACGCTGTCAACTTTCTCCTTTACTTGATCTATAAATGCTCTTCTTGGTCTTCCCTTTCCTCTTGTTGCTTCTATTTTTCCTTGTATTATGTTTTTAATAAATTGATCGTATAAGATAACAAAACATCACTTTTAAAGATAATAAATAAAAAAAATACACCGTGGCACTAATCTGAAAATATTGAGCACCACTGGTGGTGTCGGTAACGAGTTCAATCGTTTTTTCCCATCTCATAAAGTGCCCAACGCGCGTAAAGAAGTTTTCACTTCAAAAATTGAGTTAAATACCGTATTTTTAGCACGCACGTTAAAAGCACAGAGCCACATACAAACAAAAGGTAGTTATAGGTCCTAATAGTAAGCAGCGTGACGCAGATGTTCCTGGTGCAATTCCGTTTCGCCCACGGAATAACAAATATGTTGGGAACAAGTTTGGCAGTTACAATTTCGTTTAGGGCCTGGTGAAAGCAATTACGAGTACCTACTTAAAATACAGGCTGACTTTTTAACCACCAGCCAAATTTTTGGAGCAAGTTTAGTCCGTAATATTGAACTACCTACCGTAGAACAATTAACGAGAAACTAAAATAAAAATTCGCCTTCCCCTACAAATTAGCGTTCAACCAAACGGATTTTATATGGAAGGACGAAAATTTTTTATCGATTTTTAATAACTATATTTATAGAAAGTAGTACAGTATCATGGACTGAACTTGCTCCAAAAATTTGGCTGATGTCTAAAAAGTCATCCTGTAATACGCGAGTACATAGAAAAGGTAAGTACTTTCTTACGTAAATCTATAGTGGTTGCACGAGTGTGTTTTGTTTTAATACATATCCACAATCTTTCTTACAAGCTTTCATTTCGCTTGCTCTGTTATTTATTTGTTTTTTGGGTCAAATCTTGCAAGTTAAAGAGCCTTTTCCTGGTTTTCGATAAAGATGACATTTTGTATGCTAATGTAAATGACAACAGTGGCAGTTCTAATCTAATCTAATATTTCATATTGACACAAACTTCGTTATTTATTACAATCTGTGACAATGCCTAAAACTCAATAAGAAGTACTTGAATATTAACTTCTTAGTACTTATAAAACTTTATCTTTAAATATATATAATTCAATGGTGACTAACTGACTGACTGACATAGTGATCTATCAACGCACAGCCCAAACCACTGGACGGATCGGGCTGAAATTTGGCATGCAGGTAGATGTTATGACGTAGGCATCCGCTAAGAAGGGACGCGAGCGAAGCCGCGGGCAAAAGCTAGTTTAAATATAATTTCTGATGAATATTCAATTTTTTTAATTGTTTATTTGCTAATAAGAGTTTTATATTTATAATTACAGTCAAATAAAAAATAAAAAAATAATAATAATAACGTACCCCATAGCTGGCTCATCGACGTCCTAAAAATATATAAAATCAATAACATTTTAATTAATTTTTTGAAAAATACTATGATCAACTGGAAAACTATACTTAAATTAAAAACCAATAATAGTGAAATAACTACTGAACCGATTTGTATTCGAAGAGGAATATTTCAAGGAGATGGTTTGAGCCTGCTATGGTTTTGTTTAGCCTTAAATCCTTTGTCAACTTTGCTAGTTAGTTCAAACCTAGGCTTTAAACTTAAACACAATAGAGAACAGGTAAAACTAAGTCACCTGATGTATATGGACGATATTAAACTGTATGCGTCCAATAAGGAAGAATTATTTGAATTGGCACAAATTACTGCAAACTTTTCAACAGATTTTCATATGAAGTTCGGTGTGGATAAATGTAAAATAAATTCTGTAAATAAAGGAAAAATTGAAAATAACTCATACACATTAATAAACGGGGATACAATACAAGCTATGGATGAAAATACAACATATAAATATCTCGGATATCATCAATCTAACTTAATTCAACACAAGGATGCTAAAACTCATTTAAATAAAACGTTCAAACACCGTGTCACACAAATTCTTAAAAGTCAATTAAATTCCCGAAACATAGTTAAGGCCATTAACACTTTTGCTATTCCAGTCTTAACTTACTCTTTTGGCATAATTCGTTGGTCACATACCGATCTTCAAAAACTTCAAACTTCCATAAACGTACTTCTCACACAACACAGGAAACATCATCCTAAATCATGCATACAGCGACTTACACTACCAAGATCTGAAGGGGGGAGAGGTATAATAGACATTCATAATCTCCACAATAGACAGATAACAACTTTGCGGCAACATTTCCACACAAAATCAGAAAACTCAGAGCTGCACAAATTCATATCAAATATTGATAGCAAATTTACCATTTAATCTAACTAATAAAAATTATCAGCCAAATGAGCAACAAATATCTATCACCCAAAAAAAACTAGCCTGGAAACAGAAATCTCTTCATGGAAGGCACTATAATGACCTAGAACAGGTACACGTGGATAAAAGATGGTCTAACGCATGGCTTGGACGCGGAGAGCTGTTTCCAGAGACAGAAGCATTTATGCTTGCGATCCAGGATCAGGTTATACTCACAAGAAATTATAAAAAATATATAATAAAAGATGCTAACTTACCAACAGACTTGTGTAGACACTGCAGCAGTGCTAGCGAGACCATTCAGCACATCACTGGAGCCTGCAAAACCTTGGTTCAAAATGACTACAAACACCGACATGATCAGATAGCAGCAATAATACACCAGCACTTAGCTTTTAAAAATAAATTAATAGACCATAAACAACCTTATTACAAATATGTACCAGACAAAATATTGGAAAACGACTCTATAAAAATTTACTGGGACCGAACCATAATGACTGACAAAACAGTCCATTTCAATAGACCAGATATTACAATACACGATAAAGCAAAAAACACAGTATACCTCATAGACATTGCCGTACCAAATACCCATAACCTCCAAACCACACATACAGAAAAATTAACAAAATACAGAGACCTAGCAATAGAAGTGCAGACTCAGTGGCGTGTTGAATGTGTCAAGATAGTACCCATTATTTTGTCCTCGACAGCGGTTGTACCTAGAACACTCTACTCAAGCCTAGACACATTAGATTTTCCTACACACTTAATCAATACATTACAAAAAGCGGTCATTCTAAACACTTGCCGCATCACTCGTAAATTTTTACAACACATTTGAATCTCCTGGCCTCTGAACTGAAATTTAGTGATATTTACTTGTACCAGATACACGTAATTAGTTTGCACTTGGTCATGGCCCGTGCTTTATAATACCTCTTTTCACACAAAAGAGAGAAGAAATCATTCTTAAACTATATAATAATAATAATACAATTAAAAAAAAATACAATCTGCACTATATTTCTAACCCGCCCCTTGACATTTCTGCTGCAAAGGTGCCCAATATACTAGCTGCGTTACCGCGCTGAATGGCAATGGCCAACCTTTGCATCAGAAATGAGCCTGAGCGGGAGTCACCATTCTTTTCCCTTGTTATTATATATTCAATTAACTTGTAAGACTTTGTGACACAAGTTATGTAGTCTGAAACACGACAGCTGGAATTTTCATTAGAGGACTTAAGTAGAAATTAATGGCACAGAGTTTATGACATATTTTAAAAGCTTTGACTTAATTTGTAACATGGAAATCTTT
Organism: Acrobasis repandana; assembly: GCA_963576875.1. Lineage (NCBI taxonomy): Eukaryota > Metazoa > Arthropoda > Insecta > Lepidoptera > Pyralidae > Acrobasis > Acrobasis repandana. The sequence continues at coordinate 10,549,996 of OY756237.1, forward strand.
TTTCATCCACTGCCTGTTTCTTATTGAGCTAAGTATTTGGCATGTTTATGTAGGTATCTAAGTTCGGTGACAATGCAATATTTGATGCCATCATATCGAACTGATGATGGAACCGGCTGATGCCACTAGGCCTCCTTAGTGGAATTTCTATGAAAGTGTGGTTGTGATCGGATGTTTTGAGTACTTTCTAATAAATACGATTCATTTATTTAATTGATTTATTTCTACAGGCTGACTTTTTGTCCACCAGCAAAATTTTTAGAGCAAGTTCAGTCCCTGATACTGAACTACTTTCTATAAACAAAAGTTATGAAAAGTCGATAAAAATTTTTCGTCCTCCCATATAAGTCAGCGCTCAGCCAAACAAATATTGTATGTGAGGACGAAAAATTTTTGTGGATTTTAATAACTTTTTTTACAAAAAGTAGTTTTTTTGCCGGTGGATAAAAAGTCAGCCTGTATAAAGCGGTGATTCTTACTCTCGTCCGAATAAATTTATCCTAGTAATTAAATTTTCACGCCCAAAAAAGCACAGGAATTTTCGTCTCGAATTTCAGCTCTGAATGTCGTTCTAATGAGGCACGTAATAATAAAGATAATTGTTCACCTTTGACCTCTGACTGAATGCCATTGATTGGCATTCAGAGGTCAAATGTGAATAGTGCCTATTTATAAAGGATTAGCATCCCATCAATATTATGATTTCCTTTTTCCACCTTCATCTAAAGGTTCCCACCATCACGCTAAATGTGGCCTGGGCCTTGCCGCCCTAGGCTCTGTCTGCCCCGTGGAAAAAGACGTGATCTAGACGTGATATTGTATCTTGTTCGGGTTTTGATATTCAGGAAATCTATAATTTAATTCTCCAATAACTCCACCGACAAGAGCAAGCTCTTAAGTTAAAGAAGAAGAAAATAAATATTTATATAAGTATTATATGTTACGGCCAGAGATAGGTGTTCATAAACGTAACATTATCTGGCTAAACCTGAGTGTAACAAGGACGGGATAATAAACCTTTATATATGTGTGACTCTGGCATTCAGAGGTCAAAGGTGAACAATCGTCTTATTATTACGTACGTGCCTGATTAGAACGACATTTGGAAGATTCAGAGCTGAAAATCCTGTGATTTTTCTAGCGTGAAGGTCATGTGATAATGCAAAATGGTGAAGAAGAAGCTAAAAAGCGGCTCTGAAGCAGCACATCCTGCACATTTAAGAATGCGAAAATAAGTATCATTTTTAAGTCTGTCTATTGTCAAAACCCGAACAAGATACAATATCACGTCTAGATCACGTCTTTTTCCCTAACGGGGCAGACAGAGCCTAGGGCGGCAAGGCCCAGGCCACATTTAGCGTGATGGTGGGAACCTTTAGATGAAGGTGGAAAAAGGAAATCATAATATTGATGGGATGCTAATCCTTTATAAATAGGCACTATTCACATTTGACCTCTGAATGCCAATCAATGGCATTCAGTCAGAGGTCAAAGGTAAACAATTATCTTTATTATTACGTGCCTCATTAGAACGGCATTTCGGACATTCAGAGCTGAAATTCGAGACGAAAATTCCTGTGCTTTTTTGGGCGTGAAAATTCAATTACTAGGATAAATTTATTCGGACGAGAGTAAGAATCACCGCTTTATACAGGCTGACTTTTATCCACCGGCAAAAAAACTACTTTTTGTAAAAAAAGTTATTAAAATCCACAAAAAATTTTCGTCCTCACATACAATATTTGTTTGGCTGAGCGCTGACTTGTATGGGAGGACGAAAAATTTTTATCGACTTTTCATAACTTTTGTTCATAGAAAGTAGTTCAGTATCAGGGACTGAACTTGCTCCAAAAATTTTGCTGGTGGATAAAAAGTCAGCCTGTAGAAATAAATGAATTTTTTTTACTTACATTAATTTACTTTAATTAACGATCTTGCTGACAATAAATTAAAAAAGAACCTATTTGGTAAACACTTAGGTAAGGCTTATATTCATTAATTAACTGCATGTCATAAAACTCGCTTGCCGTTCCAAACTTTGTTTTGCGATACCCGACAGGGTTCATAGTGTTTTAATACAGTGACTTTAAGTAGTTAGAACTGATGTACATTATGAAATGCAATAAATGAATTGAAAATTGAATCGTATTTATTAAAAAGTACTCAAAACATCCGATCCCAACCACACTTTCATAGAAATTCCACTAAGGAGGCCTAGTGGCATCAGCCGGTTCCATCATCAGTTCGATATGATGGCATCAAATATTGCATTGTCACCGAACTTAGATACCTACATAAACATGCCAAATACTTAGCTCAATAAGAAACAGGCAGTGGATGAAAAAAGATTTCCATGTTACAAATTAAGTCAAAGCTTTTAAAATATGTCAAAAACTCTGTGCCATTAATTTCTACTTAAGTACTCTAATGAAAATTCCAGCTGTCGTGTTTCAGACTACATAACTTGTGTCACAAAGTCTTACAAGTTAATTGAATATTCATCAGAAATTATATTTAAACTAGCTTTCGCCCGCGGCTTCGCTCGCGTCCCTTCTTAGCGGATGCCTACGTCATAACATCTACCTGCATGCCAAATTTCAGCCCGATCCGTCCAGTGGTTTGGGCTGTGCGTTGATAGATCACTATGTCAGTCAGTCAGTCAGTCACCATTGAATTATATATATTTAAAGATAAAGTTTTATAAGTGCTAAGAAGTTAATATTCAAGTACTTCTTATAGAGTTTTAGGCATTGTAATAAATAACGAAGTTTGTGTCAATATGAAATATTAGATTAGATTAGAACTGCCACTGTTGTCATTAACATTAGCATACAAAATATCATCTTTATCGAAAACCAGGAAAAGGCTCTTTAACTTGCAAGATTTGACCCAAAAAACAAATAAATAACAGAGCAAGCGAAATGAAAGCTTGTAAGAAAGATTGTGGATATGTATTAAAACAAAACACACTCGTGCAACCACTATAGATTTACGTAAGTAAGTACTTACCTTTTCTATGTACTCGCGTATTACAGGATGACTTTTTAAACATCAGCCAAATTTTTGGAGCAAGTTCAGTCCATGATACTGTACTACTTTCTATAAATATAAAATCTAGTAGACATATATACAAGAAAAAAGTGCATGATTTACTTTTTGAATCTTTCAACAATTAGGACAATTCATCGTTTCTTTCTGATCTTCAAATATATATATATATATAAACATGTATGTATGTTTTGAATAAAAGTGCTTTGTAACGAGACTAGCGCCATCTGCGTGTGATCTCCACAAACACGGGCAAAATTATCGATTCATCGATTTCCCGTGCGGGGATTGTCTTTGCCCGACCAGAAAAATATTCATTGTCTTATGTCAAAGTCTCAACTTGTCATTCCAGTAAAAAAAATAATGTACTTGAATTGTTAAAGAAAAATGTGACTGGGTGTGGCTGCCGCGTGTTTTAGAAATACTAAGTTTGTAATTGATATATAAAATCGAAAGTTTCGTGAGAATTGTCGTTAATCGTGTTTGTGACCAATTCATTTGAACGGCGGGGCGCCGAACTTGTTTGTATTGCGTAAGGAACATTGACTTGTATGACAATAGTGAACCGCGTGTCATGCGTCCTTATAAGATAGTGTAAGTGAACAATAGTGGCGAAAGAAGAACAAGAAACTGATTGTGCGGTCTTGAATTGGTGTTATAAATACGACGTATTAGTTGGGGCAAGGCATGAGCTCATGTAGGGTTAGTTAGGGACCCAATTCTTTTGCACCACTGATCTCGGGTCTATGAAGAGACCTGAGGCCGTCGCCATCCCTGAGGACGACCAGGGGATCGACGCGAAGGCCAGGCGAGGCTGCCTGAGGACCGCGGGGAGGCGGTGAGTTTTATAATTAGTATAACTACTTTTAATTAGAATTAAGTTCAAATCATAATTAGTTAAGTTAGATTAAAATAGGTCCCGGTACCTATGTATGTACAGTATTTATATACAGTATGTATATACCGGGTGGTAGCAGACTGCGTAGGTTGTATGTGTGTTTGTTCGTTGCCGTTGAGATTGCCGGACTCGTACCAAGAGCGTAGTCACAAAATCTCTTGGTACCCAGAACGGAATCTTAGCTACTCTGCGCACAACATTTTTGGTAGCGAGCTTAGTTAGTAACAATGTATATAATATCTTGTATGTATAAATATAGTATTTATTTTATACGATATTTATGTATGATCATTTAAAAGTACTTATTATTTCTGAATTGTTTCTATCTATTTTAGACGCCAACTATTCTATCTGCTTCTCTTCTCCTTAAGGTTGACAGGGAGAGAATGCTTTAGCATTAAGTCTACCTATTGTAGCTTTCAGCTCAATAAAGTTTAAATAAATAAATAAATAAATATTTATTATTTAAAAGAAAGACCGTCTAACATTATCCTAAAATCTGGGTAACCAGATTACTATCTTGTATCCTAGATCTAGTTTTAAATATTTGTAGCACATATTCTCTTGAACAAAGAGAATTCATAGGGAAACGTGCAAGATATACTGACATTTCCTTGCCAACTTTTCAATAACAGTAAGAACGTTTGTGAATAAAGTGTTGGTAACAAACAGTTATTTTGTAGATGCATATTATCGTAACATGCTGATCTGGGGGAATTAATGTTTGTTATTGTGACCTTACGCAAGTTCTCCTTAACAAATTGGACCGATTGGCCAATAACTGCATCAGATTTATTTTTAATATTCGTAAATTTGACCACATCTCTTCATTTCGCGCTCAGCTTGCATGGCTCCCTATTCCCTTACGTCGTAATGCTAAAATACTCTCGATGCTATTTTCAATCTTGAACAATCCGCACTCTCCTAGCTATCTTAAATCTAAATTCAACCCTCTCAGTTCCACTCACTCTCGTTCACTTCGCTCCTCTAGCACTCTCATCCTTAGTTTTCCTCCTCATCGCTCTACCTTCATGGACAAGTCTTTTCAAGTCCAGGCTATCCGGCTATGGAATGCCCTTCCGGAGTCTATAAGAAGAGCTCCCAGTCGTTTGGCTTTTAAGCGAGCGGTACATAATTTTTTCCTCCAGCAGTCCTAGTCCCAGTCATCCTGATTATATTTATTAGTATTTATATTTATGTATTTATCTATTGTATTTTATGCATGTTAGTATATATGTATAGTTATTATATGTTTAAAAGTATATTTGTGTATAAGTATACCTATGTGTCTTTGATTATATATAGTTTATTTATATTAAATTTGCTTATTTTTGTGAATTTTATTACGCCAGCCACACATATTTTCTGCTTGGTCTAATGGTTGACCGGGAGAGAAAGCCATATGGCATTAGGTCCGCCACTTGTACTTTTATTTTTTTTGTGCAATGAAGATTAAATAAATAAAATTAAAAAACTTAGAATGTACTGGCTGCTTCTCATCCCGCGCAGGTCGTACAAAACGATCGAGGGGATGGGCGAGAATCTGGAGGTTACGATTCACAAACATTAAAAAACATGACCATAAAATATCACACACATTCTCCACACGACTAACAAAAGACCTCGTCTTATTTTCGGGCCTAAAAAAATTATTACAAATAAATAACATTTTTTCAATTCTCTCGACCGTTGTGTTAGGTCACAGAATAAATACTAATACTAACGTACAGAAGTCTCACTCAGCAAAGAAATTCAAAGAAATATCTACTCAATGTGGCTAGCGATATGGTTTAATTTAGCTCACGTCAGAACTCAGCACCTTTTCGTTTAGATACCTAGACATCCATTGCAAGCCAATTTCATTCTTATAACTCTGGACAAACGATTCGTGTAACTGAATTTACCACCACGGTAAATTCAGGTAAATGCCGCTGCGCGCATAGTAATAATGTAGGTACATTTTCGATACCTTAACGGGGAGTGACACAGGCCTGGTAGGTGCCTATATTTGTGCTTTACAATACAATATGGTGTAAAATTGACGAGTTTTCCAGTGGGAATGTCAAAGATACCGAACTACGGCAGTACATGATGATGTTGGCAACATTGACAAATTAATGCGCAAACACGACCCGAGACACAGCATGTCATTCTGAGATATAGGTCAAAGATACAGGTTTCCCGAATAACATGATAACAAAACCCTCCCTCTTTGTTTAAGACGAGTAACAAGTTTACATGCTAGCCAAATTAAAAAAAACCCCGCGCGACTTTCAAGCGTTCATCCCTAATGCGGCTGAACCAATTTTTGAATAGAATTTACTTTATTGCCAGAAAATTTTATAATTTATAATTTAATCAAATATAAGAGTAGCAAAGGCGGTGATCCCACTGCACCGCGCACCGTCGCGAAACGCGGGGCGGCAGATTTAAACATTGTATGCAAGTATCTCAATTTGTATAGAAAACACGCCTGGGTCCAACTCACTAAAAACGCGGCAGATTCCGCGCACCGAGGCAGGGCGCGTTGCCAGTGGGTGAATCGATAAGAACAATCTTGACAGACAAGGTTTTTAACTTTAAAAAAAAACGCATCGTAATCAGTCTTTTCGTTTAGGAGTTGCGATGCCACATACAGACACACAGAGACGTCAAAAAAAAAGAGGGGCTTTTTCGTTGGAAGTTAAATATCAATCAATTATTTTAATGTTTAGAGTCCATTAACTTTCGATTGAATAATTATTCATCTGCTTTCATTACCTCGAACACAAAACTTATACTCGTATATGGCTTTCGCTATAATGAAATACACCGATTGAAAAGGTCTGACGGTTGGTATTTACGGTCTATTGACTATACTGGTAGGTATTCAATTAAAGCTCTGAGAGCTCATAAGAGATTTTTTCACGTGATAATTAATGCAAAAAAAAAACGACGGGTTGCACTCCGGGAATGCCGGCAGAAGTGAAAACTTGAATATTAACGTTGTGCATTTTTGATATTTTGGAATGGTTAGGGAATAATTTTGCACGAATTGCTTTAATTATCAGTATAAAAGTACTATCATTTATGTGGTAGATAACAATATTTATTTATTGCGCTATCGTACACAAACACGACAATTTATATTACATTAAAAAGTTTACCTCTCAGCTAAACGAAACAGCAGGCGCAGGCATACATTTTCGCCGCGACTTAGAAAGAGTAGGGGATACTTCCTCTCCTACGCCGAGCCGGCTGTCTACTCTCCATCCGTCTTACGAATTTTTGATCAGGACACGTGTCCTGACGCTAGTTTAACATTTTTACCCATTACAAAAAAAGTGCACAACGCCGCTAAAGAAGTTTTCACTTCAAAAACCTTTTTACTTACTTTTGTAGAGACAAAAAGAAAGTGCAAAGAAGATAGATGTCTCAAAAGATATTATGTTGTAGAGATACAGACAAATATGTTTATAGTATTAGTTTAAGATTTAATTTATTGCTGTTTCATTTAGTTTTAATTATATTGTATTTAATGAAAATAAACAACTTAAATATAATAAAAATAATACATAATCAAGTCTTTAAAATCGTCCCTAAAGGGGTAAAGAAGGAAAAGGAGAATCAAAAGAGTGATGGGTTGCTAGACACATCGCTTATTAATATGATTCTGGCCCATTCCCTAGATCGGTTTTTACAATCTGCGCGTGAAGAGAAGCAGGTGGTATATTTTGAGGGAGTTTGCATATACATATATGTTTGTACAAGCAAGACATCATTTCATCTTGCAAAAGAATATTCATGTATAATTATATACTTGCGAAATGAAGAAAACTTTCTTCGATTAGCGACCAAAAGTCTTTGAATAACTTTGCTCATTCTTGCTCCAAGTTTGAAGCCAAAGTTTTATCACGTCTCGTAATATTAGAAAATAATAACAAAAACTTTGTCTTTCTAATGAAACCGAATGTTTACTGTCTGAGTTTGGAATTAACAAAAAAAAACAGTATGTAATCCAGAGTTACCCGTGTCTACTGTAAGTCTTCCTAAAATATAATAAATAAACAAATAAATTAGATGATGATTGTTTTGTTAAGTCTAAAACTGCTCTTTGCTCGGGTAATTCAATCACACACAGTGACAGCACTCCCAACTGGTGACGTATTCTTAGGCAAATCACGTGATCAGCTTTCACGGGAAGAAAATACCTTGTTTAATTATACCATGGTATTTATTCTGTGCCATGGCTACAGCCATCTCAGTATTATTCAACTTAGATTATATTCACGGGCAAATTGGTACTCAACTCATTAAAAACGATTCAAAAATATATTTTTAGGGTTCCGTACCCAAAAGGTGCAAACGGGACCCTATTACTGAGACTCCGCTGTCTGTCCGTCTGTCTGTCTGTCTGTCTGTCCGTCTGTCACAGGGCTCTATCTCTTGAACCATAATAGCTAGACACTTGAAATTTTCACCGATTATGTATTACTATGGCCGCTATAACAACAAATACTAAAAATAAATAAAAAACGTTAAAATTTAAAGGGGGTCGCCATACAAGAAACGTGTTTTTTTCACCGTTTTTAACTCGATCTTTATAATGGCATTAACTAGACACCTAAAATTTTCACCAATTATGTACTACTATGACCACTATAACAACAAATACTAAAAATAAGATAAAGTTAAAAATTAAAGAGGGTCGTCATACAAGAAACTTTTTAAAACAGTTTACGGTGGTTCGGAACCCTTCATGTACGAGTCCGACTCGCACTTGCCCGTTTATTTATTTTAAATTACCGTGAGTAAGAATTTAGTATTCCACTATATTATTTTGAATTACTAATGTTACACTACCTTGAACGCTCAAATCACGCCAATGTGTTTGAGCATGCGAGCTGTTTTAACGATTATTCAGAAAGCCGTTAATTTATAACCATATCATTGACATAAAATTTAGCCATCTACAAAATTACTGTGTAGATGGCTAAATATGTTCGATCACCAGCTACAAAATTACTTTGTTTCTTATAATAGAACACTGCACTAAACGTAGCCTATGAGTTAAACGGCCCTGGACGCTGTCTACCCCGTTGGGGATAGAGATTAAATAGTATATCTATATACAGGCAAGTTCAGTCCGTAATACTAAACTACTTTCCATATTATATATTTATAACAAATATAATATATATCACTGGACACCTACATAAAAACATCAATATATATAATTCCCTTTTTCACCTTCACACTAAAATTGGCCTTTAATTATATGGATGATGATGAATGGATGGACATATTAGATACTCGTACATACAAGTAAAGAGACAGTGTTGCATAATTAAAAAGCACATACCAGTTATTTGAGCCTTATAAAGCAATAATTTCATGACCTTATGTAAAGATCAACCATCAAAATGTCGTCTACAAAAATTATCATCAAAACTTTGTATTGGTTCTCTACAAATAGGACATGCTTTTACAGCTGCTCGATCGATGAGATGACAACCGACCTCATTTCATAATTTACCTCAGAATTTTTGTATCGACTCTACTAGAGTCAATAGACAATTTAATTACGTCAAAATTCCCCGAGGACACATTTTTACCGACTTAGTCGTAATATCTAATTTCTAGCAACACCAAATAGTACGGTCCGGAACTCCGTGAGAGAAGGACGCGTCAATGTAAAATTTTCCCGCCTCACTATTTGGCGCGCAATCTGCTTTTTTTTTTAGTTTCGCGGCTTTTAGTTCTTAGTGGCCAGTGTTAAAATGTGTGAGTTTATTTGATTGGATGCAGTGCTAAGGAAAATGTGATTAAGAGGTTTTATCTTTAGTCAGTAATTCGGAAATTGGTGAGAGTTCGTAGTGCCAGTATTTTAGCGTTGATTTAGTGCCGCTATTCAAACGTTTTGATTTATTTTTATAAGAAAATCGTGCATTTAACAGTGCTTTTACACAATGATAACGGTTGGAGATCGTTTTGTTCATTTTTCGACGTAATTTTGTAAATGTTTTTTACATTGCCATTTAATAGCTCTAAATAAAACTTAAAATATTTTATTCTGTAACTAAATCTCCTTAAATGAATATGTATGGAGTTCATAGTTCATAGTTCATAGGTACTTATTCTAAAAAATATTTAGGCACCACCAAAAAAAAAGAAAATTGAGATATTTTCCTAGTAAAAAGGTAATTTTGATATACCAATACCTAAAAGGAAGATCTGAAAATTTTTAGCTTTTGTAGGTAGGTACACTGACTTCAATTTGGCGTTTAATAAAACCCGCAATGATCGTAACATTTGCATGGTTGAGGCAGCCTCTAGACTTAGGGCGCGTTCACTCCTTTCCCGGATAAGCAACTTTTTTACAACCCTTTACAATTTTTAATCAAGTTTAGTTTATTAGTAGATAGAAATGGAATGGAAGACAGAAATGGTAGGACACATAGCGAGAATGGATATAATTTGGTAGACCAGAAGGGTCATGTCATGGAGTGGCGACCATGGGCCAACAAGCGAGGTAGAGGACATCCAGCACTGCGTTGGGTGGACGATAGTAAGCGTCACGCAGGCCGAGACTGAATGCAGGTGGCAAGGGAGAGACAAGAATGGAAAAATATGAAGGAGGCATATGTCCTGGAAAAGATAACCTTAAGGCCATACATGAATTTTCCGGTGCTGCCCCCATTTAAAATAAATCATTTCAAAGGAAACGGAGATATCATTTAAAATGTTGTCTTTGTGAAGCCATAGATAACCCTTCAAACTTTTTTTATGAACTACTGTTTACAGTTTAAAGTGAGGCTTTTCTACGCATTTTTGCCAAAAGTGGCATTTTTTGCAAAAAAAATATTTCAAATGGGGGCAGCACTTGACCCTGGAAAATTCATGTATGGCCTTAAGAGTCCTCTTACCCTAGACTTTTCCATACAAACCCAGTTTCTGTATTCCGTGATACAAACGTAGCCTAGCTTTTATTTTGAGATAACAAGTCAGACTTCGCAATTTTTTTGTAATTTTAAAGAAATTGCATATGTAAGTATATGCAATGTTGGCTAGGCATTATTACTAGTTTTCACAGTCAAAATATGAACTTAAAGAGTAGAGTAGAGACGTAGAGTTTATGGCGGAGATAGCCTGAAAACGTCGCGTGGTCGCCCTTGACGCAGCGCACACCCTTAGCTCGAAGGTACATACTAAAAGAAAATGTCATATAGTAAACACGTCCTTAGGCAGTTAGGGCCAGAGTGAACGAAGATATGAGCAGTCCTGAATAATTCTTTCTGTTTTAGATAGAATTTTTGAGACTGAAAACTGAATTAAAGTAAGATTAATCATACCCTGTTTTTAGAGTCTGTTATAGTCTATTCTTTCAATTGGCATGCTGTCGGTGCGCTTCAAAAGCGGCATCAGCTTTTACAAAGATGCCTTTTTGGTGCGCCGATGACATGCACATCAATTCAGCAAATTAACTAAACCACAAGTGGCACAAAAATAACATCTCGAGCTCCTTGTGTTCGGAAGTCACGTGAAGCCGGTAGTCCCGGTTACACACACAAAAAATAAAAAGAGTTTGTTAAACACGTAAACACTGCGGAACAACACTGAAAAAAAATGCTAAACAAAACTATGGGTTACCACAAAATTTAAAAAAAGCACTTTAAAATTAAAGAAAGTAGTTTATTTCAAATATTTGTTACTAAATTAATATAAGCGAGTCACTCACGTAAAAAATCAGCTACTGGCCGACATTTTACGTGAGTGATCGGCTTATATTAATTACACGTTTCAAATATTTGTCTCGGGAAAATGCTCGGAAGGAGACCTCAGACAACCTCATTTATTCGTAAGTGGGTCGCGCTCGTGTGATTGGCGTAGATATCGCTCGAGACGTTTTGACTGTCATATGCAAGTTACGAAAGCGAGTTGAGATCATTTTATCAGCGACTAGCTTCCGCCCGCGGCTTCGCCCGCGTGTTTGTTCGTTATCGCAACCAAAGCCTATTTCCATCCTCATGGTACAAAGTACCTCCATGCCAAATTTTAGTCCAGCCGTTTTACAGATACTACGTAAACTACCTTACTACAAAACTAAGTGGTATCAGGCCTGTGGCACTTCCCGTTTAGGTATCGAAAATGTACCTACATTATTACTATGCGCGCACGCGGCCCCTCTGGGTGGTAAATTCAGTTATACGAATCGTTTGTCCAGAGTAATAAGAATGAAATTGGCTTGCTATGGATGTCTAGGTATCTTTACGAAAAGGTGCTGAGTTCTGACGTGACACGTGAGCTAAATTAAACCATATCGCTAGCCAAATTGAGTAGATATTTCTTTAAATTTCTTTGCTGAGTTAGACTTCTGTACGTTAGTATTATTTATTCTGTAGCGGTACTCTAATAATAAAAGAAGAAAGAAGCAAACTAAACAAAACCAGCGCCTCAAGACGAATCTGCTTAATCAACGTGTGTTCCCAGTGATGACTTATAGTTCTGAAACGTAGTCCCTTACTATCATATGGGTCTCAGAAGGCTCAAGAAAGCTCAACAAAATAAAAAAAATATATGATAATTGAAATTTCTTTGAATTCTACTGTCGAAATATCACATGTCATTACAAAATAGAAGCTAGCCTACGATTGGATGGAAAAGTCGGTAAGGGAACTCTTAAGGCCGTACCTGAATTTTCCGGGGTCCAGTGCTGCCCCCATTTAAAATAAATCATTTCAAAGAAAACGGAGACATAATTTAAAATTTTGTTACTACCAACTCCTAGATAACCCTTCAAAGTATTTTATGAACTACTGTTTACAGTTTAAGGCCGTACCTGAATTTTCCGGGGTCCAGTGCTGCCCCCATTTTAAATAAATCATTTCAAAGAAACCGAAGACATTATTTAAAATTTTGCTACTACCAAATCCTAGATAACCCTTCAAAGTATTTTATGAACTACTGTTTATAGTTTATAATGAGAACATTAAGCTTTACTACGCACATTTGCCAAAAGTGGCCGTTTTTCGCAAATGTGCGTAGTAAAGCTTAACGTTCTCACTTTAAACTGTAAACAGTAGTTCATAAAATACTTTGACGGGTTATCTAGGAACTGGTAGTAGCGAAATTTTAATTGATGTCTCCGTTTTCTTTGAAATGATTTATTTTAAATGGGGGCAGCACTGGACCCCGGAAAATTCAGGTACGGCCTTAAAGTGAGAACGTTAAGCTTTACTACGCACATTTGCGAAAAACGGCTACTTTTAGCTAATGTGCGTAGTAAAGCTTAACGTTCTCATTATAAACTGTAAACAGTAGTTAATAAAATACTTTGAAGGGTTATCTAGGACTTGGTAGTAGCAAAATTTTAAATAATGTCTCCGTTTTCTTTGTAATGATTTATTTTAAATTGGGGCAGCACTGGACCCCGGAAAATTCAGGTACGGTCTTAAAAAGAAATACTCTTTACAAATATAGTCTCCCAAAAAAAGTGCCTTTTAAGCAGGCCCTCTCTGCTTGTATTATAGTTATGTGGGTCACAATCGCGTGATTGGCGTACATATTGCTCCCATTGCTCCAGACTTTTTGGCTTACAACTTCAATACGTATAGGTATATTGGTACCTGTTGGGCAAGAAGTTATACAAGGAAATAGTGCCTTATTCATAACCTCTTGCAATAGCAAATTGAGGAGAAAAAATTTGTTCCCCAAACCGACATCTATGCAAGGTTTGTTGGTTTGTTTATAAAGCTTTATTTATTTATTAGCTCAAGAGTGAAACATGTACAAAAACAGAAAAGTACAACGGCGGACTTATCCCGTATAGGGATCTCTTCCAGTCAATCGGCCGGTAATTGAGAGGATTTTTTACATAATAAGCATAGATTTTTTACAAATTTGGGGCAGAATTGGTACATTGTAGGTATCCCTAATAGTAGACTAAGGCGCCTTGGCAAATATGGATTTTTTATTCAAAGGTTTACATATGTCGCAGTTGGATGGTATAAACCGCTAATTCACTAAACCTCTAGGTGTTTTGCATTACAGCTTCAGCTGTTTAACAAAACCAAGCTGTAATTGACAATCCAGCTGAACGATATTCATATCGTTCAGCTGGATTGTCAATGTGTCACTTTTAACAAACCAGGTAACCACGTTTAGACCACAGAATAGGTTATTTGCGCATGATAAAAACAAACAAATTTATGACGGACAGGGCATTAAAATAAAACCTCAATTCAACTTTTTACTATGTAATCTAGTCTCCAACATCATAGAATACCACTAAAGAATGATACAAAGTTCGATGCAAGTGGATACAGAAAAGTTTGTTAACGCGACATAATCTCAATGGCGGCGTAGCGGTTTCTCTCGGCCTTCATACGAATCACGTAAATTTTCCATCTTGCCGGAAGGCGGGCGTCGAAATAACTATATGGAAACCAAGCTGAAGATCTGCTTTATTTTTCCTACAATAACTATTTGCAGCCCAAAATCATAAACGATGTCTCCGAAATCTCTCGATGAAAACAGCTTACTCTCGGAACGCTGTGAAGAATTCCGATCTAAATCTACAATCTTACGTCTTGCGCCGCGGCATTGATAATTATAAATCGTTTATACCATTCTGCGTATGCGGTGTCAGTTATTTAACGCTGTTTTACGAAACCGAGCTGTAATGCCAAACAGCTAGAGGTTTAGTGAATTAGCGGATTATAATATTCAACTGCGACACATACACACTATTACGTCGTTAGCCTTATTAGGGCAGACAAAAAATTTTGGGTCTTGTAGCTCTAAGGTAGATTCAGCCCAGGGCCGCAACACTCGAAGGCCACATTTAGCGTGATGGTGGAGAAAAGAATCAAAATAAAGATGGGTTTCTAGCTGCATCATAATACAAAGCTTTTTCTAATGTATAAGTTACAAAAGTAGTTTGAAACTAGTCACTGCTTGGACAAAGTTTAAATTGAAAGCATTGTAAACTGAATCCACTCACTTCGTGTTATAAACGTAGTTATGTCAATTTCAATCTTAAACTTGATTGGACCTTTTGTAAGAGAGTTAGGAACTTCGTTTTTAAAAATCATAGAAAATTACTTTTATTTATTCAAAATTCTCTATTGTTTCACAGAGAAAAGGTTATTTACGAGTTTTTTTTTTAATCTTAATTTTTCGAATAAAAAAACTGCAAATTAATTTTCTAATTAAGTAA
This sequence comes from Acrobasis repandana, assembly GCA_963576875.1. Taxonomy (NCBI): domain Eukaryota; kingdom Metazoa; phylum Arthropoda; class Insecta; order Lepidoptera; family Pyralidae; genus Acrobasis; species Acrobasis repandana. The sequence goes on from OY756237.1 coordinate 10,565,139, forward strand.
AATTACATACTTGAGGTTGAGAAAATTACTAGTAGGTAGGAAAGAATAGTATATACTTACCTATTATATATTGTTTACTGTTGAATGTAAAGTATAGTTAACAACAGCAGGAACTATTATATTGTTCTGGATATGGTATTTTGTAAAATGTTGAATTTTCACGTCATCATTTACATGATTTCAACGTGATAGTTCTAATGTTCGGTCATCTACTACGACACGATTGTTTTAATTTATAATAATTTAGATAGGTACATAATAAAATAATGATACTGAATTTTCTGTCAAAATTAGCGAATTGTAAATATTTTTTTAAGGATAACTTTTTGTTTGATGGTGTTGGACATGATACAACAGGTACTATCTGCGGCAAGTCACGCTATAGACCCGAGTTTAGTTCATTGCTCCTTTTACCTTGAGACTAACCTTCCTATGAGTATAAAAGTACGGAAAACGAGGTTTGCAAATCCATTTTGATTTATAACTATGTTAGATTGGTTATAATTAAGTCTATTAAACTTCCTCCTGCAAACTATTTGTCTCATAAAGTGTTGCCACCCCATATGGGCTGGCAACACTTTATGAGACCCGCTAATTTTGGTGTCAGAGTGATGTCAATGTCAAATGTCTATGGTTAAATGGAGATGTGTGAAAATTGTGTAAAATTGTATTCTATTGATGTTCTATTGTTTTAGTTTAGTTGATTGAAAACCTAAATTAACTAGCGTTATTCTTTTAAAAGTTCAGTAGTAAAGTGAGTCAAAGTAATACGATATTTATTCTATTTAAGACAAACCAATGATAAATCTTACAACTATAGGTACTTAATGATATCTATCATGCACGAAAAATATAAGAAGACTGACAATCTCCTGCCTGAAAGAGATTGCAGTAAGTACAGTAGAGTTGCTATAAAGCCGCCTTTTGACATCTGTTTTCTATAATCTATTATTCTGTATCACTATGTTTTGGTGCAATAAAGATTTTAACTAACTAATCTCATACAAAAAAAGCGTACCGATGTGCTAGAAAGCCTAAATCCTCTATTATTGCTAGATGTCACAACACTACTATCTCGCCCGCTAGTCATACAATAGATTCTGGGTATACTTACGATGACGGTATCCACGGCGTTTGTGTGTTCGTAGAAAATGAACGGTTATACCGCCATCTTTCCGTAATCAAGCGGCGCCACTATGAAACTACCTTCTTTCGAACTAGTAGCTCCATCTAGCTACAACATGTATACCAAAAATCGAAGTACGCTTCAAATTATGAAGGTTTTTTTATGTCATAGGACAGCAAATGAACAAGCGGGTCACCTGATAGTAATTGATCACCGCTGCTCATGGACAACTGCAACACCATAGGTGTAACAAAAGCATTACCGGCCTTTCAGGCCCTCCCCAGAGGCGGGAGGATGGGGGCCTCTGGCTCTCTCACTCACCGAACGAAGCATAGAAGCGGTGAAGCTACTCGTACTACTCAGACGTCGATTTTCTGTGAGAGCGTAGTACTTCCCCGGACGAGCCGGCCCTTTTATGTTACTAGCAAAACTGAGTTTTGCCGCTAGCGGGGCTCTACCACAACTAGTCTCTTGTTAGTCCTCTTCTATTTTTCGTCTATGGTTATACTCAGTTGGTGCATTAAAGAAGTTTCATCTTTTTAGCAACTTACGATTTCAATTTGACAGGAAATAAATACACTTTGGTACTCATACGAAGCTTTCTCAACTCTGCTGCATTATGTGCATAACTTGTTTTCTTACCCATTAGGTATGCTAGAAACTCCAGTATGCTCTCGCTAACTTTATGTAGGTCAGACTGGAGAGAATTCAATCAGAATTACTGTCTTGCTTTTGTAAAAAAACTTTACTTCTATCGTTTTGCAAAAAAAAAGTTATTTACGATTACGAGTGCATTGTTTCTTTTTCCCCCCGTGTGGTTCCGGGTCAGAATAGGACTACTCCATCTCTTCCTGTGAATGTCGTAAGAGGCGACTAAAGGACTTAAGCACAAACATCTTGTGCTACAATTGCATTCCCAAAGAGGGTTAACGTCGGGCGGCGGCCGGTTGTAAAACTTTTCGCACAATACATACCCAAAGAGGGTTGACGTCAGGCAGGCGGCCGGTCGTAAAATTACAGCCGAATCACTTTAACTGTTCCAGCAATTTGTTCTCCACTTCGCAAGGTCTTTGGCATCCTTGGGTGTCCATTGACGTGCATATTACAATGCAGAAGAAAAAGCGGGAAAGCGCACCCCGGGCTCCGAAGCAGCACAGCTGAGGATGCAACCGAGAACGAGTACAATCCTTTCTGTACTACTCGTACCAGAGCCATAAATTAACCAGAGAAGCCAGAGGATTTGGCCTACACTCTCCACACTGGCCAGACGGGTTGGGGAGGTCTTATTGATGTTTATAAGCTTTGTTTACTAGTAGCTTGTGTTTCCAAAGTCACCTTCTATGACATCCACGGGAAGATTTGGAGTGGTCCTTTTCTACTCTGCCGAAAACCACATGGCTAAAACAACTGAATAATAATTTAATAAATAAGTAAAACGAAATTTAAATTAACTTGTATGATCGAATGTAGGTATATTATATGACTGCCTCCGTGGTCCAGTAGTCAAGGAGTTTGCCTTATAATCCGGAGGTCATGGGTTCATCCCACTGGGAAGCAAACTTTGTGAAAAGTTGTTTCTAGTCTGGTTAGGATATTGCAGGCTTGAATCACCTTATTAACCAAAACGAAAGATGATTCCGTGTTTCGGAATACACGTAAAGCTGTGGGTCCCGAACGCCATCTAGCGTTCGTTTAAACCTATCCTAGGATTGGTTCTGGTCTACTTTTTGGGTTGCGGAGGTCAGACGGCAGTCGCTCTGTGTACCAGAAACCTCTTCAAATCACCTAGGTAAGGTGGCGAACCCCGGGCTCTGAAGCGTTACCGATGAGGATGCAACCGGGAATACGCTGGGATGACGATGGTGATCGGATGTAGGTATAAATGGAGATAATTAACATTTTGCTGACCGTCAGGCATTAGATAAGCCTTCCAGTCACTTTATTTTATTTACGCTGCAACGGACACGTCCTGGCCGTCCATGTGAACACAACATTACTATTCTATTGTATTTATTTAACGCCTACAGTTTCGCTGGCTTTTCAGTTGAGTAGATTTTTCTTTTAGTTTGTGTGACTTCTATGTTTGTCTAGGAGAAAAAAAGTAGAATGTAAACCAGGTGCTAGGTAAAAGTCAGTCGGGGAGATCGGCAAGCATAAGAATCGGTAGACTAGGATAAGGCTAGAAACCACAAAATGCTTCGTAAAAATGGTCATAAAAATGTATCCGCAACACGCTTCGTCAAGTTTTTTACAGCTAGTAATCCGCTACACGCTTCGTCAAAATTAATCTAAAATAAAATTACGTATTAGTTATTATTTTGATTCCTTTCAACACCAATTCACCTACCATCACACTGTAAATTATGACTGGATCTTTTGGCTTAAGGCTATATCTACCCCGTAATGTGTAAAAACTTGATTTTTTCGTGGCAGAGTGTACGCCGTATTCCCCAGGGCTGCCACCGCAGATACTTTATTTATTTGCACTGCGATGTACCTACTCGTCCGTCGGTTGTGGACATGACATTACTATTCTTGTATTTATTAAGCGCCAACAGTTTCGCTGGCTCTTCGGAGCACAATTTGTTTCGTAACTACTCATAGACGAAATATGTACGTACAACTGAGACTAGAAACGTGCCAAATGTATGGAGCTGCAGATTTTTTTTCCGCGATTTTAGGCATGGTCCCATCGTAAAAGTTGTTCACATTGATTAGTACCTCTTTTTGTTACACGTTGTAGATGCCGTGACTATTATCTCGTGTCCATATACACCGGTAAAGCGCCATATTTTATGTATATCAAATAATACTTTTTCTGTTTTGTCTTGGTTTTCAGGAATGTCTTATTCTAATTTTCATATTTTTTTAAAACGATATGTATTTTGAGAAACTAACATACTTATAAACTTAAAGATCCCATTTGGCTTCACCTTAAAAGTCACTTTAAAAGCTTTTGAAAATATTTTTGGGAGTAAAATGTCCATACACTGAGCGCGTTACCTAACTTCGAAAAGTGTAACACAGAAGACCACGTCCACTTAAGTTTACTAATACGAATCAGTTAACAACAAGAGTGGAATACTTACTAACAAATTGAAACTATTTCTACCCTGTGAAAAACCTTGAACCAAAGCCAACAATCCCAGGATGAACAAATATTTCTCACACATTTTGGAGAAATCTATTCCACAAAAAGTAAGTGTTTAATCTTGAAGGTCTGTAAAATTTCAATTTAAGCTACTGGCCATTCTATCTATCTATCTATATAAGAGCTTGCTCTTGTCGGTGGAGTATGAATTCTCTTCCGTTTGTCTCTCTCAGACACGACGTTCATCTCCTTTAACTGTTTGATGTAGCTATGTCTCGGTCTTTCTGGTCCTCTTTTCCCTTCTATCTTTCCTTCAATGATAGCTCAGGATAGTCTTTATGAAGTCGTCGTGTTGTAGCAGATGCCATTATGAACTCTTTTCTTAGAAAGTGTTTTAAAATGTACCTATTGCTCTATTGATTTGGAATATGTCACTTGCTTTAATGTCACAATTTTTCTCAGTACTGTGATTAGCTATGGCTGTAATGGTTCTGTGTAAATATACTAATGTGGAAATCAATTCTTTACAAGGATCCTAAACGCATTTCAATTCTAACGCCACTGTGCATCAGGGTCAGTATCCTATTGGATAAAGACTCTTTGATATAAAAAGAAGTAAACCTGTTATCTTACTCTTATACTTCGCACTCCTTCTCTTTATGGTTGCCTGTAAGAGATTGCTTCGGCGATAAGGCCGCCTCTTGTACCTTATTTATTTATAAGTCCCGTAAAATCTGTAATTTTTAATGTTTATTATTTGGTTCAATAAAGTTTTTTGTATTATATTGTATTGTAAATATATTAGGTGTCAAACATCTGTAAAAAATATATGACATCGAACAGTAAGCAATTTCTCTTATTTAATTTACCATTTATCAAGCTGCGCTCCTAATATATCCTTGATATAATTTTTATTTACAGCGAGTGCTATTTTTCAACGACAGACTCACTGAAACACAAATCCTATAGTTTTTCAACTCAGTGCTTACGTAAAATACTGTCGGTTTAAAAAAGGGCAGAACTCTGAAACTCAGAAAACTCTGAAAAGAAGAATAGTTATACAGTAGGTATACATGTGAACGTCATGATGAAAACCGCGTAACAATTCGTTGCGTAGTTTAAAAGAAGTAAGGGTACATACTCGTACAAAGGGATCAGACGGCGTAATGCGACTTTGTTTTACTTATTCTATATATTTATTAATTTATTAAATCTTTATTGACCACAATGGTACAAAAGGTGGACTTAATGCTAATGCATTCTCTACCAGTCAGCCTTTAGGAAAAACAGAAAAAATTAAATAAGTATGTATTACACAATACATATATCTACATATACAACACATACATATATATGTATTGATGCATATGTCGTGGGCCATACGTTTAATCGGGCCGATCAAGCAAGATATGCCGCCATTTTTTGATTTGGCCAATTATTTTATGATGGACCCAATGTAAAGTTAGGCAAATCGATGAGAGCAGTCTATTTGTTGATTTGCCTTTTCAGTCACTTGGGCACATCGAGTTATGGCTGGGCGTATCGTGCTGTAGTTCCGCTTTGCGACACTACGTACGTTTTATGTAGTAATATTTAAGAAGGTATGCCAATACAGTAAATAAATAATTGTAATTCTATGTGCCTGTTACATGACTGATTAGTGATTATTATTAGAGTAACGCTTTTAAGAGATTTTTTTATTAAAAGATATTTGCTAATTTTCCAAATACTTTTAGTTCAAGAATTTACCCATTACTAACTACCCATTATGTACTTTTAAGCTCTACTACGACAGAATGTTCTCTGATCTTATAATTTAAAGAAGCAAGACATTAATCTAATAAAAGTCATTAAAAATAATAAATCTCCTTTTTTTCCTAATTGTTGGTCATCCTACCGACTTTAACCAAACATAGCTAAGTATATCTTTATTATATAAACGTTTTTTTATTTAGTTAAATAATTCATCATCATCATCGTCAGCTTTCAGGGACCCACAGCTGGGCATAAGCCTCTTTATCTGTCTCTGGCCATTGCAATCCAATTCTGGCATAACTTGCCTGACATCGTCGACCCACCTAGCCGCCGGACGTCCTACATTACGTTTCCCATTTCTGGGATACCACTCGGTGACGGCCTTACTCCACCTACCATCGTTCCTTCGAGCCAGGTGTCCCGCCCAGTTCCATTTTAGATTAAAATAATTACCTTAACTTAATTTTATTTGCTTGTTTTGGTCACCCTACAGAATCGATTTGCCAAGTATGGCCGGCCAAATCGTCAAACGTTATGCTTTGAATTTGAATGATATGGCGGTTATAAGGCAGCTAAATCAAGATATGGCGCTACATCTTGATCTGCCCAGGCAGATCCTGATCTGCCCAATTAAACGATTAGCCCACAACACATATAAAAATACATAATTATAACGAAAAATCTAAAATAATCAAGCGTAAAACGCTATCAAATCTACCCATCCGGAAATTGGCATTGAGAAATGCCATAGACAAATGCCGCCACCGGTTTATTTCAATATCTTGTTTGTTTTTTTTATGTATAAGTGGCTAATACTGGTAAAAGGTTTTTCAAGTATGATGATGATAGCCAAGCCAAGAACAAAGGCACGTGTCTACCAAAGTATGGCTCGAGATATAGACAGAGAAGACCTTTTTTTCCTTCTTTTAGGGTGACCCTAAAACTGTGTTTTGTTTCAGGCCCTTAACCCAGTCCAAGGTCAACGTCACACGCCATATCATTCGGATACGGCTCGTTGCGTCGTTGGAATAAGGGATAAGGGAAGGCCTAATTCTGAATGAATAATTCTGAGCCGTAGGTTTACTTGTAAAAGTATTTCTTCATGCCATTTTTGTTATGATGGCTGGGTTTCGTTTCCATAAGACGGCAGGTTATGTCTTTTTTTATTAAGTAAAAAATGTTTAACTGTTAAAATAATGGGTTTTGTTTGGATTTTAAATCCGCATTTAAAGCCGCTGTCTAGAGCTAAAATCCATTGAGACTCACTCAAAGCATTGACACTTTTTATCACTACACTGTACCTATTTGTATTTTTTTATTAGTGACGATCTCTGTGGTGGTCAACACGCTAGTCCGCCAATCCGGAGGTTCTGGGTTCGATCCCCAGCCAGGGCAAGTTGGAAAATGGCCTTTTTCAAAATTGTCCCGGGTCTTAAGTGTTTATCTATACAACGTGTTAATGAACTAACGCAAAACCTCTCAGATGGTACCTCAAGCCCATGAAACTGAAATAATAAATAAATATAAATATGTATTATTTATAATTCACACAGATTGAGCTAGCCCCAAAATAAGTTCGAGACTTGTGTTATGGGATAGAAGAGAGAAGAGATTTGACTGATTATTTTTGATTAAGGTACCTATTCAATAATTTTGCCAATTAATAATTCCTATAATTGTAGCTGCAGACGTTTAAGGTTAGTCTCACCTTACTGACTTTTGCCCAAACTTGTCCATTGACGGTGGCCTTCGGAAAATACACAAAACCGATACCGACGTTACTAAATGGATTGACATTTTGTCAGCCCCATTCACCATCAAACTTTGCTACATATTTTAGAAAACAAGCAAATAATAATGACCTGCTCAATGCTAAGCACAAAATTCCATTCGCAAACGCCTAATCAATCCTAAGCATAAAATTAATATAAGTTCCCAAGCTTCATGCTCTAACCGCAATATTTAACCAGACATCATACTACTGGCCTCGCCCGGTTACATAACTACCGTGTTTGCAGGGCGTTTCCATCTGAAAAATGGTATAAAAATCTCTGTCAACCTATTATAAGTAGCTCTAAATACATATACCTTTTGAACTCCCTTTCTTCGAAGACATCATCATTCAGTTCTACTCTTCATCAGCTAGTTATATGTATGTATATTTATATTTATAATGGTATGTATGTAGTGTGTAAGTAGATATTCATTTTGATATTATGTAGTAGATATGTTTTGTATATTATATAGTAATATTTCATTATGTATATTGTATTACTTTTTTGCGCACCGCATAATTTTTCTGTTTATCCCTATTAGGTTGACTGGGAGAAAATGCTCTGAGCATTAAGTCCGCCATTTGTTAAAAGTATATTTTTACTTTGGAACAATAAAGTTTGATAAATAAATAAATAAAACTATGCAATATACATGCATACATACTATCATCCCCTTTTACAAGCTTTTATTTAGCTTACCTACCCTGTTTGATGTCATTTGTTTTTTGAGTCACATCTTGCAAGCTTTTGAGCCACTTCCCGGTTTGCGATTGAGACGTTTTGTATGCTAATGTAATTCAGATGACAATGCAACATTGTTATAACGGATTATGGAGCCGCAAGGTGGCTATAGGAAGTCTAGAATTAAACGACGCAACCTCATCGAGTTTGGGCCTATTACGTTTGCCTTGATAAGTAATTATACAACGTGGAAGGGACATACCCGTAATAAATCGAACCACGGTCTATACGAGATACTCGTAACTACAGTATAATGAAATTAAAATAACAGCCAATCTTTTCCCAATAAAGTGGGTTGACACCCAGGCAGGCGGCCGGTCGTCAAACTATAGCCAAACTATTTAAACTGTTCCGGCTATTTCTTCTCCATTTTGCAAGGTCTTTGGCATCCTTGGGTGACCATTGAAATGCATGTTATATTTAGAGAAGAAAAAGCAGGAAAGCGCAGCCCGGGCTCCGAAGCAGCACAGCTGAGAATGCAACCGGGAACGCCTTAGACGAAGAAGAATATATCTGCACTCTTGTGCTTGTTTTTCCATTCTCGATTTCAAAGGAAAACAACGCGGATTGATGTGATTTTTACGTGCATATACTTTGAGACAAGAGCGCCGTAACTTTCATTTTATCCCGAACGAAGTTTCCCTAGGGATGCTGGCGAAGTCGTGGACAAAATCCAAAATAGGTACTTACGTTTCCCAAATGATATCTCAAGTTGACAGAAGATTAATGACATAAATATGCTATCACGTAAATTTATACCTACATTTAAACTCATCGTCATCATCAGGTCCGTTTTTAGTCTCCACTGCAGGAACACGACCCCCTCTGTATTACCAGAGCGATATATTAACCAGAGCAGTCAGAGGATTTGGCCTACACTCTCCACGCTGGCGTACCCTTTGCACCTAAGTACCTTCTATAATCACTAAATAAATCGTAATTTATTTGCCGCTCGCCTGTTTCAAAAGTCACTAGAAGCACAGAATAAATAATACTAACGTACAGAAGTCTCACTCAGCAAAGAAATTCAAAGAAATATAACTGAATTTACCACCCAGAGGGGCCGCCTGCGCGCAGTAAAAATGTAGGTATATTTTCGATACCTAAGCGGGTAGTGACACAGGCCTGGTAGAAGCGCTGAATCTCATGTGGACTAAGTCGCGGACTAAGTTACCGGCATCAGCTAGTATTTAATTAGAGATATCATTAGGCTTACGGTTGTTATTCAAATATACCAGACTCCCTAATTAATTTAGTTAGGGAAGGTTGACCTTTAATCGACTGATTCTAAAATTAGAAGCAGTCGATTAAAGGTCACCCGGTTAATTTGCGGTTACACTGATCTGGAAACCGGGTGAAACGTATAAGATTATTGGCCGAGTAAGCGAGGCAAACGAAGGTCTCCGTTTCAATTTCGGTAAAAATTCTTTCGTGTGTCCGAATTCCAGTTCTCCGGTTGTTTTCGCCTGCAAGTCGCATTTATCAACCGATTCCCCTAAAATCATTTGAGCTGGTTCGATAATAACGTAGAAATTTTTTGTCAAGCCAATTTTTTTAGAAATATGGGTTGAAAACGTAAAAAATATAGTATTTCAGACCATTCGAAAAATGTCATTAAACTTTTTTGTTTCCCTTAACTTTTTTATGAACAGAAACCAACGCATGAACATTTGGTATGGGATTGTTTTCCCTTTAATTAAATTTTTAATCAATTTGCCAATGTTTTTATTAGTTATTCTGCTAAGGGGACGGAGAGAAATACAACAAATCAAAAATCTTGAAAATCGACCGTAGTTCGATTTATTACGGGTATGTCCCTTCCACGTTGAATAGTTATTAAGTTATCTGAAATTGCTGTAAAAGACCAACATAAAATGAAAGGCATGAAATATTACCAAGAGACTATGCTTTGAAGAATCGCGTGTATGTAAAAATAACTTGTGTGTGGGGCTTAAATAATAAAGCTCTGTGAGCTTCGAGTGCTTTTGAAAGGAATTACAGCGAAAGCTGCCGCAAATAACAAATGTTACTGGAATATTTAAGGGAAGACATTTTAATTCTTATCTTTATAACAAAGTTCTCCTTAGACTTTCTGGGGATCAGGGGAATGGGCGAAAATTCCAAACATGTCAATAGGGATGTAGAATGGGTCCGTTTAAATAAGGTCCCTGGGGGCATGAAAGAAGTTGGTAGGACTACTGGGAATTTTTGTCCTAATAGACCTACCAGTAGAACTGTTGGGACGAACATTCCCAGTAGTCCTACTGGTAGGTCTATTGGGACCAAAATTCCCAGTAGTCCTACTGGTAGGGGAAACTTGGTAGGACTACTGGGACTAGCTCATTTTATTTAGTCCGCAAGTTAGATTGTCCAATATATTTAAAAAACAACCAACTTCATTTTCTTTCAGAAGTTTCTTTAATATCTCCAAAATTATTCATCATATCTTCACCAAATTAATATGGAACCAATTTGGTAGTATAGGATTTCAAATAAAAAATAGCCATTTAGGTCCCATAGTAACAAACATACAAAAAAAAAACATAAAGTCGAATTGATAACCTCCTCCTTTTTTACAGTCGGTTAAAAATATAAACCCATATTTTTCGGTTTATCAAAGTAGTAAAATTTTACATTGATACAGTGCATCAAAGTTACTTCGGTCGGGGGTCATTTGCTAAAGCGAGAGAGAGCGACGGAAAGCTGCAGCACAGCCGGTGCTGAAGCGTTCCGTCGCTCTCTCTCGCTCTAGCAAATGACGCTTCTGAGCGACAGAAAAGGATAGCAGCATAGGAAAGTGCTGTTCTGTGCTGACAGATGAGATCCAACCCTTACTCGTAAATCTAACTTGGTAGTCTACTGGGACAATCTCTTTAAGCACGAAGATAAGAAGTGAAGAAGGGTGGTGGCCAAGCGGTTTAGACACTGCCTGTGCGTGTGTGAGGTACGAGTTCAATCCTCACTAGGGACGACTTATATGTGCTGTCATTTTCAATAAGATACCAGTACTCGAATTTTAGACCAATAATCCATACAAATTCAGTAACATAATTAACAATTATGCCTTGTGGTTCTTGGCAGAGTAGAATAGGACTACTCCAAGTCTTCCCGTGGATGTAGTAGAAGGCAAGGAAACACAAGATAAACAAAGCTTAACAAACATCAGTGAGACTTCTCCAACCGCAGCCAGCGTGGAGAGTGTAGGCCAAATCTTCTGGCTATTCAGACCAAGCTGGTAGTACAGAGAGGGTCGTGCTCCTGCAGTAAAGACTTAAAAAGACCATCACAGTACGAGTGTTTACGTTCACGCGAACAGTTACCTGGAAAGACGTAAAGAGGAAAATATAAGCAAACTGTATCACAAAATTATATGATTAGCCTTCAACCATTAATTAACCAAGTTAGAGTGGTAACCCTATTTGTAACACGAAATCCGACTCAATTAACCCCAATTACACAGATTTATGAAGGGCTGAGATCTCCAAATTACGGGTTAATGTTACTAATTTTGTAGGATAATATCGTATCTACAGAATATAAATGTACCTACGAGCACGACCATCCATCCACATGCAAATTTTACTTATTTTATTAATTTAACTTTACTTAAAACAAAAATTGTAAATGGTCTAGCGAAAAGTAAAAGGAGTAAAATTAAACTTTTATTACTTACATACCTATATTTAAACCTATATTACCTACCTTTCGCAGGTTTGCTAGTAATTTGAGTGCTGCCATCTCTGTGAGCTGCTGGAACTAAAAATGTATCAACCAGTTTATGCTGTTTACGTGCCCTTTAAAACTCTGTATGACGTTGGGTATATGTTACGTTAGTAATTGTATTCTTCACTAGAGGTACCTAACTACCAGAGTTTATTTCTTTGGAAAAGTTGTTCGGTATCATGGACTGAATTCACTCTTAAAATAGGTTCAATATATTTTGTTACACCTTATATAACGTCTCACAAAATATACTGAAACTAATTTAAGGGTGGATTCATTCCATGATACCGAACAACTTTCCCCAGAGAACATTTATCGAGATATGAAAAATAACTTTACCCTTAAAATAGTTTCAGTAGATTTTTTTAGATCCTGTATATGGGCTGACTTATTATCCACCTGCAAAATTTTTGGAGCAAGTTCAGTCCATGATACTGAACTACTTTCTATAAAGAAAGTTACTAAAAATCGTTAAAAATTTTTCGTCCTCCCATACAAAATCCGTTTGCCTGAGCGCAGATTTGTATGGAAGGTTTTTTTTTATCGATTTTTAATAACTTTTTTTATAGAAAGTAGTTCATTACCATTTCTACATATTGACGTATGTAGAAAACGCGCTCCGCGACGGTGCGCGGTGCAGTGGGATAAACGATTTGACTTTAGACTACCGGCCATCTGCCTAGATGTATTATATCTGAAAAAGTCTCCAATAAGTATCCATATGATGCCAAACTTCAGCCAAATTAAATATTTAATGGACTTGCTAGGCTGAAAGACAATCTCGTAAATAGCCTTGTTTACTTTTACAATAAGTCTCGTACTTAATGGCGTAATAGCCGTAACTAAATTGCCCTAGCAAATTACCGAGTTAAGAACCCTAACTAAAATTGTATGTTAAGAGTCCCCTTACCCTAGACAGGATCAGACTTTTCCATACAAACGTAGTACTTTTATTTTGAAACGACATGTCATATTTCGGCAAAATTTTGCAGTTTCAAAAAATAAATACGTACCTACGAGTATATCTAGAGGCATATAACTGGTTTTAACAGTCAGAATATGAACTTGGAAGAGAATATAGTTTTTCATATCATATTTGACTAGTATCGTATATTGTATGGGAAATTTCTACACTTATATTTCCTTTTAAGTATATATTTATTCTTACTGTAAAAAACTAGAAATATGCCTAGATCCCTTTATGCGATTTTTTTATAAAAACTTTAAAAAATAATAATAACCGACTTCAAATAGAAATGCAAAAAAGCCAAAAAATAACCAAAATCCGTCATGTCATTTCAAAATAAAGGGGACTCTTAAGAACCTTAATAAGTAGGTACGTTTGATACGTATTATTAGAAAATAATCCTCTTATCTAAACACGTAATTTTTTTGTTTTTGCCTAAAAATAAACTGGAAAGCACAGCTCGGGCTCCGAAGCAGCACAGCTAAAGATGAACATGAGTGACGACAGAAAATGCAAAAAGATGTTGGTGCTAATTGGCCAAGGGAGCGAAGCGTTTTAGTTTCCAAAAAAATACTTTTTGACGAAAATTGGCACAAAAGTTCCTTGATTTATTTAAATTTTTAATTGATCGCGATTTTTGATTGGGTGAGAAATAGGGGAAAAGGGGGAACTTGGCTGTAGCTTCATTTATCCATGGATTTCAATCAAAATAGATAGGCACACTAAGGACTTCATTCTACAAAAGATGTTGCAAAAAAGAAACCAAAAGGGGGGAGTTGGCCGGGGGAAATGGAGGGAAGTTTGCTGTAGCGTAATATACGGACGGATTACACTGAAATGGCCTTGCTAAGCCAGGGGAAAGGGGAAATTGACGGTTATTGCATGGTTATAAGGGCTCGCGAGGTTGACTGTTTTCACAGAACCACTAGTAATAATGTGTCATATTTTGAAAACACCTATTGCCATTGAGCTAATGATTATGAAAAATGATTTTGGATATAACCAAAATAAAGAATAATCTACATCTACACTAATATTATAAAGAGGAAAGATTTGTACCTATTTTTGTATGTTTGTAATGAATAGGCTCAAAAAGTACTGGGCCGATTAAAAAAATTCTTTCACCGTTGGAAAGCTACACTATTCCCGAGTGACATAGGCTATGTGTGTACCACGGGCGAAGCCGGGGTGGACTGCTAGTAATAAATAAAGAAGAATAAATTTCTTATAAAATAAGCAGTAACCTGTGTGCTCTATTTTCTTACTTGTTTTTGTTCCTTTGTTTGTATTTTGTATATATAAATTTTGAAAATAAATTAAAATAAATAAAGGAGTTGTTGCACAAATGTATGGGGAGCCGGCTAGGTCACTGAACATCTACCTGAATTTGCATTTTTGGGTCGGTATCAATGCCTAATAAGTAAATCCGATAAATTCGTAGCCTTTCTATGGTACATTTGAATCAAACTATCTTAATTAAGGTTAGGTGAGATCCGCCAAAATGGCCGACACCCATTATGTCAACTGACCTGACATTGACAGTAACTGCGAGTGACGTTTAAATCAGGTTGCGTACGTATGGTGCCATGTCAGTATCGCCATTATACGATAATAACCATTTTTTAATGTATTTTTGTACACTATCAAGATCACGAAAAAACAAATACCTACATGATGGTCTTAATCGGTTCTTGATATTTTTTTCTGATTTTTGGGGAAGTGTTCATGACAACATCCCCTTTATCATTTTAATTCGACCTATAATAATATGCATACATTTATTATTTTTGTTATTATCATTGACTTCCTCAGATAAACCAAACTGCGGTTGTTGCTAAACTATTGTTGAGTTTTGAGATAATTCATATCAGTTTTAGTTCGTGGAATCGTGTTTTTTTTTTTTTTTTTACTAGCCTGTAGGTATTGTGTCCCATAACTGTGCAATGGCCGCCCGGTGGGCAAAGGAATCGTGGTTACAGAAACTATTTTTATTTTAATTTTAGTTAATTTACTTTACATTTACTTTACATAAATAATGATCTTCCGAGCGTATTCTCGGTTGCATCCTCAGCGGTAACGCGTCAGAGCTCGGGGTCCGCTACCTATACTAGGTGATTTGACTAGGTAACTGGTTCTTACACAGAGCGCCTGCCGTCTGACCTCCGCAACCCAAAGGGTAGACCAGAACCAATCCTAGGATAGGTTAAACAAATGCTAAATGGCGTTCGTGACCCACAGCTTAATGTGTCTTCCGAAGCACGGAATCATTATTCTTTTCGCATACTCAGGAGATTCAAGCCTGCAATATCCCAACCAGACTGGAAACAACTTTTAACAAACACTTATTTACACTTTGCCATATTCCTTGAAATAATCTAATTGTATTGTACTCGTATATAACATCTTACATACCCCAAAAGATTGGTGTTCGCTTATATGTATACTGTAGAAAGTACTAGGCATATAGAACGCAACTAAGTGAAGTTTATGAATATAGCTATAGTTGAACGGGATAAAACAGTGATAGGTGAAGATATAGGCAAATGGCCTTGAAGTGGCGCCCTACTTTGAAATAAATTGTTAACTCGTAAATATGGAGATAATTTCCATATTGCTCTTCATCATGCACTAGATAGCCCTTTAAATTATTTTATGAACCACCGTTGAAAGTATTTACATTAGTCCGTCTAGCTTTAAAACTTGCCTCCGCCAAAAGTGGCCCCGGCAAGTTTTAAAGCTAGGCGGATCACCAATAATAGTTTCAACGGCAGTTCATAAAATAATTAAAAGGCTATCTAGTGCATGACGAAGAGAAATATGGAAATTATCACCATATTTACGAGTTAACAATTTATTTCACACTTCAAGGCCATTTGCCTATATCTTCGCCAGATATTTTTGTGCGTTTAAGCAGATATGTAAGCCCCGAGGGCATGCTCTCTTGACTCGCCCAGCTAAATATGGGTATTTAAAACTAAATTATATCAAAACTAAATTAAAATTCCGCACTAAATGAGAATTTAACGATCTTTTAGCCGTTTCTCTACCGCTAGCTAATGCAAATTTATGTTAAACAGCTTTCATTTCCTCATAAACCATAAACAATTCGCTGTGATGGCTCAGGCCCGAGACAATATAGACTTCCATAGATAAATGTGTTCAATATGGCGCCAAAGAATCGCAAGTGCGTTTTTGAATTGTGTGCTAATGAAGAAACTCAAAACTGCCGTTAGGAAGTGGCGGAGGATGCGCCTTTTTCGGAAAAGAGATGGTAAGTATACCTAGTACCTAACCAGCCTACAAATTTATTAACCCGCACCAAAAAGAGGGGTGTTATAAGTTTAACGCTAATGTCTGGTGGTCTGTCTGTCTGTCTGTGGCATCGTAGCGCTCGAACGGATGGACCGATTTCGATGTGGTGGTTTTTAGCTATGTTTGATGACAATCGGTTCAGCCGTTTAAAAGTTATTGGGGGTTAACGCTTAAAAATCAGGGCTTTCTCTAGCAAATATATAGATGGCGCTACGGATATCAAGTCGTATCGGTAGTTCTGCTACTCAACACAAGATGGCGTTTTTGACAGTCAGGGGTTTTTTAATTTACCTAGCAAACAAACTTGTAATATTTACATTTAAGGTGCAATGATGTGTCGTGACGTGACGTGACTAGTGATGATAAAATTTTTCGAGGTGCCTTCTTCGCGCACGAATTTATATAAGTTCGCTCCTGTGCCCAGAGCCTTGAATTTGCTCAATTCTCTTGGTCAGAAGTGTGTTGACATTGACGTGCTTGACTGCTCGCTGGGGAAATTCACAAATGAGGCATATAAACATATACCTTCTTTGTTATATGGTCTATAGCTATGTTGCATTAGGGAAAGCCTGTAAAAACGAGCTGTATTGGAAATAAATAAAATATAAAATGGTGTCGTACGAACTTATCTTGGAAACTACTTGAAGTTTCATCCTCTTGTTAATGGAGAATTTCATTTTTGGGTTTCGGAGTAAACAAGTCTGTCTCCGCGGTTTTACTCAGCGACATGAGTACTTGCTGTGAGTACTAGAAAGTTTTAATTTGGCATTCATAGTTGTCAAAATATCACAGTTAGGTAAATATGACAGTTGCCAAACTTTAGTATCATTTAACTGTCATAGTTGTCAAACTATAGCAGTTAGGTTGTCAACAGGCTGTCATATGACATTATTCTTTATAATACGTAAGACGGGCAGAGCAAAAGAAATGATAACAAAAAAAAAAACTAAACCTATTCAAATATGTCTTTCAAATGTTAGAGTCAAGTATCCGACGGTACAAAACAGTGATTGTGTTGACTGTCTCCTCGAGTTTTATAATAGCTCTTTGAATAAAATAGTGTTTTTAATTATTATTGTTCTTAGCCTATTGATGTTCATATGATAGCAGATATATTAACGTAACTTTTACGACTAAGTACCAATACCTGTATGAGAATATTTTTTTTCCTGTCTCCTGAACTTACCTAAAATTTTTATAAAAGTTTAATAATGTAACAAACTGTATCCAAATAACTAATTATTAGATCTTTTTTTTTTGCTTTCTATTTTTTTAGTAAAACACATCTGTTCATTTGCATCTGTTACAGTAGATTCTTTTTAAAGTATGTTATTGTTAAAATATTTACCTACTTTAGGTTTATAATATAAACTTTTTTTTTATACATAATGTTATATATCTGTACATGACTGTTTGTTACCATGAATAAAAATTAAATAAAAAATATAAGCAATTTACGAAACTGCGTTCCAACATCGTCGGTATTACAGAAGTTATATTTATGAGATTGCCTTTTCATCAATTTGTATCAAAAATTCATTGGCACGTATCAGATACAATGGAAGGGATATTACCTTTATCCTCTTTTGCCTTTAATACCATTTTTTGATAAATACGTAGGTACCTATAAATAAACCTAATGGATTTAAACACTATCGCGTCTTTATCCCGAACAGGGTAAACAGAGCCTTGGGCCTTAAGACCCAAAGGCCACATTTACGCGATGGTGGTCGCGAAGATGAAAATAAGTAAGTAATTATAAAAAAACAATAACCCTACTGCCTGATACAACATGAGTGAGGTTATATGTTGTTTTTATAGTATTTCTCATTCAAAATTACATATAAACATATAAGTTATATTTGTTATCCTTTTAGAAAATCCTTTCTTTTGATACCCCACTCGATAGGTATTGAAAAAAAATAAACGGGCAAGTGCAAGTCGGACTCGTATTTGAAGAGTTCCGTACCACAATGTTTTAAAACGCAAAAAAAATACGTTTTTTGTGTGATGACCCCCTTTAATTTTTAACTATTTTTATTTTTAGTATTTGTTGTTAAAGCGGCCATAGTTATACATAATCTGTAAAAATTTCAAGTATCTAGTTAATGCCATTATAAAGATCTAGTTAAAAACGCTGAAAAAACACGTTTTTGGTACGGCGACCCCCTTTAATTTTTTATTTATTTATTTTATTTTATTTATTCAAGTACACTTGGAAAATTACAAACATACACATAAAAAAAATAAGGAAAACATAGTACTTAGGTGCTACTTAATTCTAAAGAAATTTCTTCCAGTAGACCCGCGAGAGGAAATGGGAAAAAAAGAGGTAATTGGCGTGTACCTACAATACAAAACTAAATAAATAAATAGACAAGATACATACCTATATAAACATACATTTTATTTTCAGTATTTGTTGTTATAGCGTCCACAGTAATACATTTCAAGTGTTTAGCTATTACGGTTCAAGAGATAGAGCCCTGTGACATACAGACAGACAGACGGTCAGACAAACGGATAGACGGCGGAGTCTCAGTAATAGGGTCCCGTTTGCACCTATTGGGTATGGAACCCTAAAAATTAACCGGTGTTTAAAAAAGTCGGGCTATTTCCATACAAATGTGCAGCCGCCCGGACAATTTGTACGTGGGCCTGTCAATTTATTTTTGTTTTTTGACTGTTATTTTAATATCATTATACTATAGTGATCTAATATACTAGATCACGGGTTAATCCCATGGTTCGATTTATCACGCATATGTCCTTTACTCCTTGTACATCCAATTGTATTTTAAACTAGCTGTGCCCGCGACTTCGTTCGCGTGGTTGTCGGAACGTAATGTTATATAGCCTAAAGCCTTCCTCTATAAATGGACTACCCAACAAAAAAAGAATTTTTCAAATCGGACCATTAGTTCCTGAGATTAGCGCGTTTAAACAAACAAACAAACAAACAAACAAACAAACTCTTCCGCTTTATAATATTAGTATAGATTACTAATAATTAATGATATAACTAATAATGAATGAGATTTTTGTATTGTATTGTATTGTATTTACGAGTATCTACTAGAAACCCCGATATGGAGCAAGTATTGTGTAAAAGCGAGCGCGACGTCGATGTACAGAAAGCTCCTCAGAAAAGCTTATTCAAGAGAGTAGTGCAGTATTGCCACTACATTTACCTTGCACAGGTTTATGAGGTTCGCCGCAATGTTTTGCATGTATGTATGTAAATCTGTTCCCTCTTATACCCCTTTCAAAGATATCTGTGATACTGTAGGGACACAACACGCTATGTTAGCAATTCTTATTTCGTTTCACGACGCGCTAGCGTAAATGAGGGCTTTTCCGAGAAAAAAAAAGTTTTTTTATGACGCCAATAGATGGCGCTACATTCCGTGCTGTCAAGCAAAGTTGTCAGTTGGTTGTCGGTCTCTCTTTGGTCAGGAGTGCTATTTTTGAAATAGGGAGTCACATAACGAATGATTTTCGCGAGCGTTTCCAAAAAGGCGCATTTTTAAATTGGTCGTACCGTACGCGAAGGCTTTGTACGATTGGTCTTGACTTGACCACTCAAAGAGCAAAAAAGGTACCTTTTAAAAGAGAAAATAAGTTGGAAAATTACAAGTTTTGTATTTCGCTGATTCCGTCGTTGAATAATAGCACTCCTGTTTTGATAGCGATCTTTTGATAACCATAGACCAAATATTTTTTTTACATTGAGTGACATTGACGTATGTGTTCTGTGCAGCCCCTTTTATTAACACCATATGACAACTTTTTTATTTTATTTTTTAACTGTCATATTAAAAACCTCTCATTGCCAGTCGCTCGCTACCCCTTATCTCCAGTGTTGGACTTTACCTTCTGAACCTTTTTAAATAGGCACCCACTACACTCTCATTGAACAGACATTTAGCTAGGAAACACACAGTAAATTATGTTATTAACTTTGGAATCAGAATATAAATAGATTTATAGCCCATAGTGCCTACAATACCATGACAAATGAGTAGAGAGTATCGTTGGAATCGTATTGGCTGTCCATGTAACGTGAAGCTTTTCTTCGCGCATTTGCCAAAAGTGGCCGTTTTTCGCAAATGTGCGAAGAAAAGCTTCACGTTCTCACTTTAAACTGTAAACAATATTTCATAAAATAGTTTGAAGGGTTATCTAGGGCTTGGTACAGACAACATTTTAAATAATATCCTGTTTTCTTTCAAATAATTTATTTCAAAGGGGCAGCACTTGACTTTGGAAAATTCATCCGGCATAGTTTTTCCTTAAAGTTTAGTACTCATATAACAATCACGAATATTTTTCAGATTTTTCAACCTTTTTTCTTTAACATTTTATTTTACCACTTTTTACATTAGTAATGTACCTCTACCTATATACCCATGCAAAACTTTCTATATAGACGGACATACCGATACTATAAGAATTCCCTCTAGCTAGGGACTTCAGAACTCTTTAAAAGTTAATGGATTTGCCGGTAGAGATAAAGGTTAAGGTACCTACAGATAATATAAAAAAATAAACAGGCAAGTGCGAGTCGGACTCGTACATGAAGGGTTCCGTACCATCGTACAATGTATTAAAACGCTGAAGAAACACGTTTCTTGTATGACGACCCCCTTTAATTTTTAACTTTATCTTATTTTTAGTATTTGTTGTTATAGTGGTCATAGTCAAACATAATTGGTGAAAGTTTCAAGTATGTAGTTAATGCCATTATAAAGTTAAAACGTTATTAGTAAGTTAAAACGCTGAAACAAACACGTTTCTTGTATGACGACCCCCTTTAATTTTTAACTTTATCTTATTTTTAGTATTTGTTGTTATAGTGGTCATAGTCAAACATAATTGGTGAAAGTTTCAAGTATGTAGTTAATGCCATTATAAAGTTAAAACGTTATTAGTAAGTTAAAACGCTGAAACAAACACGTTTCTTGTATGACGACCCCCTTTAATTTTTAACTTTATCTTATTTTTAGTATTTGTTGTTATAGTGGTCATAGCCAAACATAATTGGTGAAAGTTTTAAGTATGTAGTTAATGCCATTATAAAGTTAAAACGTTATTAGTAAGTTAAAACGCTGAAACAAACACGTTTCTTGTATGACGACCCCCTTTAATTTTTAACTTTATCTTATTTTTAGTATTTGTTGTTATAGTGGTCATAGTCAAACATAATTGGTGAAAGTTTTAAGTATGTAGTTAATGCCATTATAAAGTTAAAACGTTATTAGTAAGTTAAAACGCTGAAACAAACACGTTTCTTGTATGACGACCCCCTTTAACTATTAACTATTTTTTACTTTTAGTATTTGTTGTTATAGCGGCCACAGTAATACATAAACGGTGAAAAGAGATAGAGCCCTGTGACAGACAGACAAACAGACGGACAGACGTACAGACAGCGGAGTCTCAGTAATAGGGTCCCGTTTGCACCCTTTGGGTACGGAACCCTAAAAAGTTAATGGATTTGCCGGTAGAGTTAAAGGTACCTACAGATAATATCCGGGAGATGTGTTCGGCATTTTGCTATCGGCACAGAATACATAATAGTACAGGAACTATCGGCTTAGTTCACAAGTCACGTCTGAATTCCAGGGTAAGGTACGAACAAGATCTAGAAAAGATAAAGAGCACGGCGCTATGGGTGCTGGTCCAAGAGCTCTGACAGACCACATATACTTCAAATGATATGCCATAATGTAATCTTAAAACGAGCCGAAGGGCATCAAATTATTTTCGGAAAATCTGTAGTTATTAACTACCAAAACAAAGACCCCTCGCTTGTATCTGCTTACTTACAAATGAGAGATCTCACTATTCTGGACGTGAATATTTTCGGAAAATGAAGGTTTGCCAGAATGAAGCATATGTAAAATAAAGAGTATCTATAAGTCTTGTCTTTAATAACACAGAAGATCATAAAAATCTGTATCGGTGGAGTTAAGTTATTAGCAACTAAAACAATAGAACCTTCGAAACATACCTAGATGATTTTATGATTTCAAACGATTAGTTCGTCACTCCGGAGGCTTTGGGTTCGATCTCCAGCCAGGGCAAGTTGGAAAAAAGAACTTTTTCAAATGGTATTGGGTCTTGGATGTTTATCTATATACCTATTTTATTATAACACATACTTAGTATCATTGAGTTAGTATCCCATAACTCAAATTATAAACTTATTTTGGGGTTATTAGGCTATTTGTTTCTTTATTCTTAAATATTTGAGTGTGCAAGAAATAAAAATACCATGCTATATAAGTCTTATCTGTAATAACACAGAAAGAACATTGAAATGCGTAGCGGTTAAGTTATTTGCAACTAAAACTATATCGGTACGTCGCGCTATGTGTCCCGGCATAGTACTTAAGTCTTCCAAAGACTCTGCCATAACTCTTTAAATGACAATAACTTAACTCCCCCAGGACAGATTTTTATATTTTTCTGTTTGATAAAAGAGTAGATTATAGCCTTTTATATGATAAATGTGTCATCCCTGCACACTTTAAATTACCGAAAATATTTGATGTCCAGTTATTATCCAGTATAGATAAACCTCCCATTTCAACGTAGTCACTTAGTATGAAGGGGTCTTTGTTCGGTCAAAAATTACTTTAGAGTTTTTGAAAATATTTTAATGCCCTTCGGACTGTTAAAATACTCAATATGGCCTATTATTCAAAGTATGTTTGGCCTTTTAAAGCTCTTAGACCAGATCTGCCCTGATTAAATGCTAACTCCACCCGGACAGATTTTTATGTTTTTCTTTTTGATAATAGAAAAGATCAAAGCCTTTTATATGGAATACATTGTATTCCTGCACACTTTCAGTTTTTTAAGAAAATCTGAAACAATCGTCTATGTTTTAAACATTCAGTTTTAAATGCTGATAACTCAACTCCACCGAGACTGATTTTATGTTTTTCTGATTGATGAAAGAGTAGATTAAAACCTTTCATTTGACATATATTTGATTGCTGCACACTTTCAATTTTTTAAGAAAATCTGAAACAATGATTTATGTTTCAACCATTTCACAGTTTTAAATGCTAATAACTCAACTCCACCGGGACAGACTTTTATGTTTTTCTGATTGATAAAAATTCTTTTATCAATCAGAAAAACATAAAAATTAAAACCTTTCATTCGACATATATTTCATACCTGCACACTTTAATTTTTTTTAAGTTAATATAAAACAATCGTCTATGTTTCAAATATTTATCAGTTTTAAATGCTAATAACTCAACTCCACCGAGACAGATTTTTATGATTTTCTGACTGATAAAAGAGTAGATTAAAACCTTATATTCGACATATATTTTATTCCTGCACACTTAATTTTTTTTAAGATAATCTAAAACAATAGTCTACGTTTCAAACATTTATCAGTTTTAAATGCTAATAACTCAAATCTACCGTGACAGATTTTTATGATTTTCTGTTTTATTCAAGAATAGATTAAAGCCTTTCATTTGATATATGTTTCATTCCTGCACACTTTCAATTACCGAAAATATTTGATGTCTAGTATTAGTCCAGTATAGATAGACCTCCCATTTGTACGTAGTCACATAGTGTGAAGGGGTCTTAGTTTGGTCGCTAATAACTAAAGAGTTTTTAAAAATAATTTGATGTACTTTGGACTGTTTAAAGATTGCATTATGGCCTATTATCCGAGGTATGTGTGACCTTTCAGAGCCCTTGGACCAGATCTGCCTACTGTCCTTTGTCTGGAATATTTTGAGTAACAATCAAATTTATTATTATATATAATATATTATTAGAGGAAAATATAATTCAGATTTTTTACTTTAGGGAAATTTATTGTGTGCAAAAATGTATAACAACTTTAAAATACATAATTAAGCACATAAGCTTTGTCGTATATAAAATTATTTTGCAACATGGTTCATCCAAAGGTTGTAGCTTTCGTTTCCTTTTAGTAAGAAATTTTGTTACGGTTCTTTGTAAGCAATTTGTTGGACATTTTTCACGGAAGTTTATGGTAGTAGTAGTAACACAAAATGTCTGGAACGTTAGTATTTAACCTACATTTAATTCGTGTCAAACTGTAATGATAAATATGTACTTACATGTTTATTAAAATATCTAAGGATTTTAGATTTTGAAACGAAGTTCCACGCGGCTTGCCTGGTTGACAAGAAAGAATCGATGCCTTCCGGAAAGGTACATTCCAAGCTCTTTGCCTTCCGGAGTAGTTTGGCACAAAGATATGGGATATAATAATGTTCTGAGGTTTGTCATAAGGGGAACGGAACGATAAGAAAACATCCGAACTATGCCGAAAGTAGTCGAACGATGCATTACATTTTTTAAAGTTGTGCGTGAGGAAATTCTTTCCTGACGAAGTCCACCGACCGCATTTACCCGACTACGGCTAAGCTAAAGGAGGGTTATGTTATCATCATCCAAGCGTATTTTCGGTTGCATCGTCAGCGGTTACGCTTCAGAGCCCGGGGTCCGCTACCTAACCTAGGTGATTTGACGAGGTTACTGGTTTTTACATAGAGCAACTGCCGTCTGACCTCAGCAACCTAAAGGGTAGACCAGAACCAATAGGTATAAACGCTAGATTGCGTTCGGGACCAACAGCTTTACGTGCCTTCCGAAGCATGGAATTATCTTTCTTTTCGGATAATCAGGTGATACAACCATGTCAGAGATCTTCGTTCCTCTAACAATCTCAGCCTTTCTGTACCAGTTCACCGGAGTGGGTTCCATTCACATTCGTTTATTGTCCAAGCTATAAAGCTCTGAAACGCCTTACCAGTTGATGTTCGAAAGGCTAAAACCCGCTTTTCATTTAAAAAACCAGGTGAAAGCACATTTTCTTAAACAACTGTCAGATAGTTCTTAGTGTATGTAGTATATGTGAGTAGTATATCTTAGTATACTAATAGTGTGTATTATTTGTATGTAGTTTATGGTTTATTATTACATATTTAAGTATAGGTACTTGGTAAATTTTTCACCACATTTCTTTTTGAATTATTGCAATACTCTTGTCTTTCTCAACATCACCCGGTTGGTTGACTGGTACATAAGGCCTTAGGCTTTAAGTCCGCCATTACACTTTTATTTGTGTATGAAGTTAAATTAAAAAAAATACAAGCCTGCAATATCCTAACCAGACTGGAAACAACTTTCACAAAGTACTTCCCAGTGGGATTTGAACACACGACCTCCGGATCACAAGGCAGACGGCTTGACTACTGGACCACGGAGGCAGTCAAAAGGAGGGTTATGTTTTTTATATTTCACCGCTATGTATGTTTGTATTGTTTATATGTATATGACTTGACAAATGAGGTATCCTCTGAATCGTCTTAGCTGTCCGTTGGTTATATGCTATGTGACGTCACAGTCAATCCACTGTGGCGCCCTCTATATGCCATAAAGTAACGAACTAATAAATCAAATAAATTGAATCATATTATATCTTACAAGTAATTTTCTTACTATTGTATTCGCTTGTTTTTCTTGCTAAGTTTTGACGACCTCCGTGGCGTAATGGTTAACACGCTAGACCGCTAATCCGAAGGTTCTAGGTTCGATCCCCAGCCAGGGCAAGTTGAAAAATGGCCTTTTTAGGGTTCCGTACCCGAAGGGTGCAAACGGGACCCTATTACTGAGACTCCGCTGTCTTTCCGTCTGTATGTCCGTCTGTCTGTCCGTCTGTCACAGGGCTCTATCTCTTGAACCGTAATAGCTAGACACTTGAAATTTTCACAGATTATGTATAACTATGGCCGCTATAACAACAAATACTAAAAATAAGAAAAAGTTAAAAATTAAAGGGGGTCTTCGTACAAAAAACGTCTTTTTTTTCAGCGTTTTAAAACATTGTACGGTGGTACGGAACCCTTCATGTACGAGTCCGACTCGCACTTGCCCGTTTATTTAAATTGTCCTGGGACTTGGGTGTTTAT
Source organism: Acrobasis repandana (assembly GCA_963576875.1). NCBI lineage: Eukaryota > Metazoa > Arthropoda > Insecta > Lepidoptera > Pyralidae > Acrobasis > Acrobasis repandana. The sequence continues at coordinate 10,591,609 of OY756237.1, forward strand.
TTATATTTTTATTTATTTATTTTATTTTATTTATTCAAGTACATTTGGAAATTTACAAACATACAACATAAAAAATAAGGAAAACATAGTACTTAGGTGCCACTTATTTCTAAAGAAACTTCCAGTAGACCCGCGAGAGGAAATCTATGTATTTATTATAAAATATAGTATCGTTGAGTTAGGTAGTATCCCATAACACAAGTTTAAAAAACTTACTTTGGGGCTAGCACTTACTTTGGGGCTAGCTGAATAGCTACGCTAGCTAGCACGCTAGTGTGATTTGTCCCTATATATTTATTTATTTATTCTCTTGTCCCCAGACTTATCGATGACGAGACAGTCGACCGACCCCACGCCGTCCACTTCAGGAACACCCGCCCATCATCCCAGGCCGCCTCCAGCTGAGCTGCTGCAATTGGTAATTTTTTACTGTACCACCATCTGGAAAAAAAATCTTAGAATCTACCAGCTGCTTCTCTCCCCGCGCAGATCGTAGAAGCCGATTGAGGAACGGGTGAAAATGCAAATCATGTTAAGGTTAATACCAAGCAAAAGTGGCGCCCTCATTTGAAATAAATTGTTAACTCGTAAATATAGTGAAAAATTCAATATTTTGATAGGCACTAGATAGCTTTTTATATTATATTATGAACTGCCGTTGAAACTATTATTGATGATCCATCTAGCTTTAAAACTTGCCTTCGGCAAACGTGGCCATTTTTGGCGGAGGCAACTTTTAAAGCTAGGCAGACTAATGTAAATACTTTCAACGGTGCTTCATAAAATAATTTAAAGGGCTATCTAGTGCCTAACATTGAAAAATATGGAATTTTTCACCATATTTACTAGTTAACGATTTATTTCAAATGAGGGCGCCACTTCAAGGTTATTTGCTTCTAACTTCACCTTAATAGGCGATGCGGTTAGCAAGCCATCACTATATCGATGTCTGTTTCCACCTTCTCGTCCACCATCACGCTAAAAGTGGCCTTTGAGTCTTGCGGGCCTGGGCTCTGTCTACTTAAAGCCACCAGATCCAAAATGCTCTGTCTGTCCCATCTATACTAATATTATAAAGCGGAAGAGTTTGTTTGTTTGTTTGTTTGTTTGTTTGTTTGTTTGTTTGTTTGTTTGTTTGTTTGTTTGTTTAAACGCGCTAATCTCAGGAACTAATGGTCCGATTTGAAAAATTCTTTTTTTGTTGGATAGTCCATTTATAGAGGAAGGCTTTAGGCTATATAACATTCCGACAACCACGCGAACGAAGTCGCGGGCACAGCTAGTTAAGGATAAAAACGTGATAATGTGTGTGTTCATGAGCATGAGCATTTCCAAACTACACCAATTTCATATTATAAAGTCAACTTAAAACAATTTTAAAAATAATAAAAAGCAAACCCCTACTGAACCCATTCGATGTAGATGCCAACAGTACAGTACCAATAAAACACAATCCGAGCGTGAACCGAGCGGTGTGGATTTCAAGAATAACAATTCAAATGCGAATTTATGATCATATTGATACGATTTATATTCAATCGAGATCAATAATCTAACTTTAGGAGCCGCGAGATTCTCTAGATGCAACGAAATATCAAAAAGTTTTTTATTTATCAATCTTCATGGTCCATCAAATACAAATTGTACAGAACAATAGGCGAACTTAACGCTAAAAGCATTGTCTACCAGTTAACCTTTAGGTTATAGGTTCAGAAAGTCTATAATTATGTGGGTTACAAAATAAAATTTTAGGTTTAATACATAAAATACATTATGTTTTTTTTTGTTGCGTTGTTTGGCATATCGCTCCTACTACGATACGAATACCGTAATTCTAAAGTGATGACAAAAAAAAGCGACAGAAAATTAAAAAAAGTAATAATGTTGTCTACAGAAAGTCCGTTGTGTTATCTCTTTCCTTTACGTTGGTTTGTTGAAAAAATTGGGGCGGGCCGCTAAATGTATAACTCGTCTTCGGTCCTCGTCGCGTCGGTTTTTAGGGTTCCGTAGCCAAATGGCAAAAAACGGAACCCTTATTCGTCATGTCTGTCTGTCTGTCTGTCCGTCCGTATGTCTCAGCCACTTTTTTCCGAAACTATAAGAACTATTCTGTTGAAACTTGGTAAGTAGATGTATTCTGTGAACCGCATTAAGATTTTGACACAAAAATAGAAAAAAAAAACAATAAATTTTGGGGGTTCCCCATACTTAGTTACATATACACAATACACTTTTTTTTTTATCAAACCCATACGTGTATCTATGAATCGGTGTTCAAAAATGGTACTGAGGTTCCTATATCATTTTTTTCTAAACTGAATAGTTTGCGCGAGAGACACTTCCAAAGTGGTACAATGTGTCCCCCCCCTGTAACATCTAAAATAAGAAAATAATAAGATACAAGTAAAAAAAATATATAATGTACATTACCATGCAAACTTCCACTGAAAATTGGTTTGAACGAGATCTAGTAAGTAGTTTTTTTTAATACGTTATAAATCGTAAACCGCAAATTACCTTTAGAACTTTTATATTATGTTACTTGCTGCTACAGAACCCTTCATTGGCGAGTCTGACTCGCACTCGGCCGCTCTTTATTTGTCGATTAGGTTACTCTACACTAAAAGTTATAAATCATGAATATATTGGGGTACGCAGGGCATGTCGAATCATAGAAAACACTATACAGCAGCAACATTGTAAGGTCTGAAACCGGCCTAAATTTATTATTTATATACATATTATATTACATAAGTTATTTTCTGGTTTGCTGAAACCAAAATCATTTATAGATATTTGCTTGAAATATTATTTAAAGAAAAATACCAGATTGAAGAGTGTTTTCACATGGTTTTCACTAATCTTAGCTGGAAATTAGAGGTTGCTTTGTATGGCACAAGCCGTTGGCCCGATTGTGATCTTTGTAAGGCAGCCGTCCGACTATGTCACTTAGAATCTTTAGGTGCCTTAAGGTAGGTAAAAATTAGACACCAGTGTACCTACTTACACACGATAAGCAACATTAGCCTAAATGTGTCCCGCCCAAATATGCCTGAGCCCAAGGGAAAATATAATAACAGGACCGCGTAATCCAACCTCCTTAGAACGAAACAAACAAGACGATTCGTTACAAAGGAAAACAGAAACTTTAACAAAGGAAAATAAAATGGTTGGGATGTTTTGAGGAATTTCAGTCCCTACGAAATTTTATACTTGGCGATTCGGCTTACATAGACGACAAATTGGAAATTGCTAAATCATTGCGTGTGCCATAAAAATAGTAAGATTGGTTCTATTGATGATTGCGTTAAGGCCGTACCTAAATTTTCCGGGGTCTAGTGCTGCCCCCATTTAAAATAAATCATTTCAAAGAAAACGAAGACATTATTTAAAATTTTGCTACTATCAAGTCCTAGATAACCCTTCAAAGTATTTTATGAACTACTGTTTACAGTTTAAAGTGAGAACGTTAAGCTTTACTACGCATATTTGCTAAAAAAGGCCACTTTTGGCAAATGTGCGTAGTAAAGCTTAACGTTCTCATTATAAACTGTAAACAGTAGTTCATAAATACTTTGAAGCGTTATCTAGGACTTGGTAGTAGCAAAATTTTAAATAATGTCTCCGTTTTCTTTGAAATTATGTATTTTAAATGGGGGAGCACTGGACCCCGGAAAATTTAGGTATGGCCTTAAAAAGTGCGTGGTGCTTTAAGTAAGTTAGGTTAAATCTTTATTGCACCATAGTGATACAGATTATTAGATTATAGAAAACACATGACAAAAGACGGCCCTATTGCAACTGCAATCTCTTCCAACCGAGGTACTTGGAGATGTTTAACGATTGATTAAGATTTAAGATATCTTCATATAAAGCATTACGCAGTAGCGGCGTTAGGGTAAGGCGCGGTTGGGCGACCGCCCAGGGCGCCAGATACAAAGGGGCGACAGGGGGCGTTTTTGGGCAAGGGGGTCACAGGCTGGTTAATGGCGGCAACTCCTAGACTCTTATTTGTATGCACCCCCCTCCCTCCCTTCGTTTACAATGGGGCGGCAAATTTGAAGAATCCTATATCGTACTTGCAACCCTCTTTGGGAATGTATTTGTGCGAAAAGTTTTACAACCAGTCGCCGCTCGACGTTAACCCTCCTTGGCAATGCAAATGCAGCACGAGATGTTTGTGCTTAGTCCTTTAGTCGCCTCTTACGACATCCATAGGAAGAGATGGAGTGGTCCTATTATAGCCCGGAACCACACGGGTATAGGTTAACTATACTGGGAAGTAAATAAAATTACTGTAAAACATAGGACTTACTGCAAGAAAAGAAGATTATAAAGTTGTAGTTGTATGAGCCGTTAATTATGAGAATTTGCGAACAAAGGAAATAAGTTAGTGTCATCAGTTTGAACATTGAAGTTATTCCCCCGGTGTTGCTCGCGTAGGGGTTGCGTTCTGTTTTTTTAGCGTTCCGTACCCGAAGGGGCAAACGGGACCCTATTACTGAGACTCCGCTGTCTGTCCGTCTGTCACAGGGCTCTATCTCTTGAACCGTAATAGCTAGACACCTGAAATTTTCACCGATGATGTATTACTGTGGCTGCTATAACAAATACTGTTGGCGCAGATAGCTAAGATTACGTTCTGCTACCAAAGATGTTACTTACTACGCTCTTGGTACGTGTCCGGCAATCCCACCGGCAACAAACAAACACACAAACAAACCTACGCAGTCTGCTACCACCCTAGATAAGGTCCAGGGAACCTCCTAACCTAATTATAACTTAAACTTAAATCTAATTAAAAGTAATTAAACTAATTACGTATGGGAAATAACTTAAGATAAAACTTACAGCATCCATGCCGTCTTCAGGCAGCCTTCGCGTCGAGTCCGAAGTCCTCCTCAGGGCTGGCGACGGCCTTAGGTCCCACCACGGGTCCCAAGTCAGTGGTGAAGAAAATGGGGTCCCTAAGCGAACCTACTCATGAGCTCATGTATGTCGCCCCAAACGAATACGTCGTATTTACAGCACCACTTCACCACAGCACAACAAATTGCATCTTCTTCTTGACACTTCAAGATTAAGCACATAACCTAACAGCGGAACGTAACATGGGATGTCCCTCGCTCCGATTTAAACATTTATCACTGTTTATACATTTATGGGCATCCACGCCACCCAAATTAGTTCCCTTTATAGTCAGTTTACAAATACTTCCGTTCCACACGGGCAATAGGCAAAAAACTAACAATTTACAATGACGCAATGGCACGCGTTTCACACCCGACACAAATCACTGTTCTTATCCGTACTACAAACTATTCCCGGCTCCACGCCATTTCAAACAGATTGGGCACACACAAACAAACAACAATTAGCGACAATTCTTCACGAAATATTCGCAATATATCAAGTACAAAATGCCGGCTTCGGTTTTCTCGCGACGTGTCAGCGAACCAGTCATTAATGGCGTCGGTCGAGACTGGCGCGACCCATAGACAAAGATTATTTCCTGGCCGGGCAAAGACAATCCGCGCTCCACAGCCGGAATATCGCTAAATCGATAATCTTGCCCGTGTTTGTGGAGATCACACGCAGATGGCGCTAGTCTCCTAACAATAAGTACTTTTATCCAAAACAAATACTAAAAATAAACAAAGTTGAAAATTAAAGGGGGTCGTCAAACAAAAAACATGTTTTTTTCAGCGTTTTTAACTCGATCTCTCACAGGGCTCTATCTCTTGAACCGTAATAGCTAGACACCTGAAATTTTCACCGATTATGTATTACTATGATCATTATAACAACAAATACTAAAAATAAGATAAAGTTAATAATTATTAAAGGGGGTCGTCATACATGAAACGTGTTTCTTCAGGGTTTAAAATATTGTACGGTGGTACGGAACCCTACAAGTCCGACTCGCACTTGCCCGTTTATTTATTAAAAACATCGCTTTTTATTAACCATCAATGAGAAATAAAAAAATAATTCTGCGTTTTGTTGACGTTATTTCACATTCGTTCAAAAAACCAAAACCCAACTACGGGAAAATTCTTGCTGAAAATTACTTTTATCTAGTTGATGTAAGCACGGCAGGGAAAAAGAGCTAATATAGTATATATATGTCGGGGCGTCTGATAAAGGAGACGCTAGCGACATCTAGTTTATAGTTTGTTAAATTGTTTGTTACGAATACGTCAAGCTGAAAGCTCGGTTAAGGTTGTCACGGGTGAGTGGCAACACTTTTTGAGAAAGGTCAACACTTTTTGAGAAAGGGGAACACTGTTTGCAATACGGTTATTCGATTTGAATTTTGACACAGTCTTGCTCGAACCACCGTGCCGTACACAACTCGTTTGGGATTTATTACTCGGGTGAAATCGGACAGATCACATAATTTTCATAAAGCGTTGCCTTTGTGTTTGAATTGTATAAATTAGAATTTCATTAGCAACGTGCAAGAAGAAAGATGTTTGCTGCGATACGCAGTAGCTGTTTTGGAGTAGCAATCTGCGTGAACGGGGCGTTGAAAACGTCGACTTAGCAACAGTGAAAATGGGATTGTTGGAGCGCCGTCGTGCGAACTGCTTATTGTGACCAGGACCCAGGACATTACTGGTTTGATTGTAGTTATTGTAATGAATTGGACTGGTATACCGATTTATTGCAATGACATTCTATTTCAGCTGTACGGTAAGCCCTGTTGGACACAGAATGCCTGTGTGGGCTAGAGGATTAATTGCTGGGATGTGGTTACCCAAGGAAGTAATCCATAGGAATTAGTGCGAGGAGGGGCACTGCCTTACCGTCATTTTTTTAATAAGGTCAATGTAAAGTCTCTCTTGCGGCGACATCGATAAAGTAACGTGAGAGTAATTAAGTTTGCATCCTGACATCAGCCGGTTTTCGTACTGTAAGTAGGTAGCTAAGTGTTACTCATGTCATCCGTTAGTCAAAGGCCATATCCCGCTCAGCCTTTCCGGCGCGTTTCATATCCCTTTGCGACATAAGAGTTGGTATTTTAATTATTGTCAATATACCCTCTCGCCGACATATATATGACTTCTAACAAAATATACTGAAACTAATTTAAATGAGAATTCAGTCCATGATACTTTACAACTTTCTTCAAGGAAATATGAAAAATAAAGATTAAAATATGAGTCATTTAATGCTTTCCATACAAACTCGGATCAGCTGATCCTTCAATTTGTATACGAGGCTAAAAATTATTTTTCATATTTCGATGTGTTCCTTAGGGAAAATTGTTCAGTATCATGGACTGAATTCGCCCTTAAAGTAGTTTCAGTATATGTTGTTATACCCTGTATATTTTCGAAATGTTTTCGAGATGAGATTGTTATAGACCACTGGGCACATAACCTGAAGGTGTTTTAGTAGCTTTCATATCGGATAGTACGGACTTTCATTATTTTGAGCTGTTATTACTGCAGTAAAAGCTTTCTGGACTACTTACCTAATAAAGAGGAGAATAATAAAAACCACTCGCTGAATTGAGGGCAAGGCGTTATCTTGAAGGAAAACATAAAGATAGATGTCTGAAAGCATTGATATGAGCTATAAACTATAAAATAACTAGTGTTTTTATTATTACTATTAAGTTTGGTTACTGAACAGTAAAACAGTTTCATAACTGAATATTACCAGCTGTTACGAACTTAACTACCTACTTTGCTAGTACTTAGGTAGGTAGTTCGCTCTAGCTAATAAATTCACTAATAGTATATTTAAAATCTTAAGAAGATTTCCTTTCTTTTAAGTTTGTGCGAATCAATATAATATACAAGCTTATTTTTAATTACTTAAGTAAAAATATTTTAAGGGGTGATTCGTTCCATCAAAAAAATAGAGCTCATGACTACTTCAATTTGTATGGGAAGTGATTTTTTTACGAATTTCGATTTAGGCACGTTTATTGGGAAAAGTTAATCAATTGATGGAGTGAATCACCCGTTAAAAATTTTTGAACTTAATTAAAAATAAGCTAGTATAGTCAAGTGATGTGCCGTTTCCGGGAACGTTCCCGTATTTCTAGGGAATGTTACGGAATATTGGATATATGTATTTGTATTATAACCATATCAAGTGATGCATTTACGTTAGTAATATACATACATATATTTACAGTGATAAAAAATATGTCTGATAAATAAAATTACAACTTTCCCTGACATTTCCATTTTTTGTGAACCTTCCCGGGAACGTTCCCAGAAATCTGGGGAACGGGAACGGCACATCACTAACCGTCATTCGCCCAAATCTAATGAAAAGAAAAATAAAAATATACCACGAAAACTCATTTTGTGTAGCCTGACTTTCCAACTCGCAGACGGCAAGTCTTGTTTCTTTCGTCACAGGTATGAAACTTCATAAAAGCGGAGTATCATTTATGCCTACACCACTACAAACGAAACTACATCCGTGCACACGTCAATATGCGTGTGTGTTCGCCCGCTCTCACCCCTCGACAAGGTAAGAACGGGGGAGATGTGCGGGAACGTGGAACGGGGACGCACATTGCGCCCTTAGGAGACTTCATTCTATATGAATTGCTCTTATTCATTTCTGTACTTTCGTATGAAACCGAATACAGCAAAAATTGCGTGACTATTTTTCTGCCACTCAAAAAATTACGTACGCTCGTTTGCTAGCGCCCTAAGAAATGGTTCCCAACGTAGGAAATCATAATTTTAAACAACTAGTCATCAACAACTTGTATACAAAGCAAAGTAGGTAACTTACTAAACGGTACTCTCTGAAGTCACATGTATCCTTTCAAAATAAACTTCCTGAATTAAGACTCAACAAATAGGTAATTTTCACACATGTCGTGGTCTGCAGGGCCTCGCACGTGAAGCAAACGAGGTTTTTTAGCAGATAAATTATCACGTCTAAATTCCTAATGGGGCAGACAGAGCCCAGGGCGTGATGCTATTTTGGTCTCCTTTTTCTGAAAAAGCGGCCAAGTGCGAGTCGGACTCGCCCATGAAGGGTTCCGTAGCAGCAAGTAACATAATATAAAAATTCTAAAGGTACATTGCGGTTTACCATTTATGACGTATTAAAAAAAAAACTATCAATGATACCGAGACCGCTATAGTTTTAATTGAAAGTACATACTTTGAGGTATATACCACATTTTTTTCAGAATTATTTTAGCCTCAAATTGTAACTTTGTATTAGATTATCTCAAGACTGGGGGGTTTGATCTACATAGTTTTTAGACCTTTTCAACGATACCCCACACGTTGGGGTTAGTCCAATTTAATTTTTTATATTCACTTTCGTTGTGTAGGACGGCTGAAAAAAAAAATCATTTTTTCATAATTTAAAAAAACATCTTTTGGAACTTTAATATCTATCTCTCCACATTTTCGTGACAATCGGTGCAGTAGCGGCGGAGTACGAGCCCGGACGGACAGACGGACGGACGGACATGACGAAACTATAAGGGTTCCTTGTAGACTACGGAACCCTAAAAAGGAGACCAAAATAGTGATGGGTAGTTAGCCGCATCGCCTATTACAATGATTCAGATTCTCGCCTGTTCCCTTGATCTGCTTTTACGATCTGAGCGGCATGAGAAGCAGCTGGTATATTCTAAGTTTTTTTCCTTTTTTCCCCAATCAGCATGGGAAACCAACATTTTTAACAGATCTCATGCCTAAAAATCTTATATTAAATCAGAAGGCCTCACAAAATTTGCCCGTACACGTAAAACTTTGATCTCGCTCCATAAAGGAAAATAAACATATCTAAGGTAAAACAAAGCGCCTACTAGGATTGTTACAATATTCACAAGCCGTAGTTATTGCTTGCTAAACTTGTTAAGGCTATTTATTTGAATGGAAATAAAGGAATGATAAAATTTATTGTGGGAAAGGTACGGTACGTTATTGCTCTTTGGATAAAATCGATATTAATACATATCTATCTTAGTACGTATACTGCGAAGTGACTCAGGTATTGTAATCTCTGATAGCTAGTTATAATAATAACCCATCATCATGCCACCCATCGACTGCCTCCGCGATCCTGTGGTCAAGGCGTTTGCCTTGTGATACGGAGGTCATGGGTTCAAATCCCACTGGGAAGCATACTTTGTGAAAAGTTGTTTCCAGTCTGGTTAGTATATTGCAGGCTTGAATCACCTTATTATCCGAAAAGAAAGATGATTCCATGCTTCAGAAGGCACGTAAAGCCGTTGGTCCCGAACGCCATCTAGCGTTTGTACCTATCCTAGGATTGGTTCTGGTCTACCCTTTGGGTTGCGGAGGTCAGACGGTAGTCGCTCTGTGTAAAAACCAGTAACCTGGTCGTATCCCCTAGGGTAGGTAGCGGACCCCGGGCTCTGGAGCGTAACCGCTGACGATGCAACCGGGAATACGTGAGGATGACGATGAATAATAACCCATAACTATTTTGATCCCTTTTTCACCTCCTCGCCCACCAAGTGGCCTTTGGGTCTTGCGGTCCTGGGCTCTGTCGGCTTGGAGCCACAAAACCCAATATATCTGCTCAATGGATAAAAATATGTGATAGTGTGTGTGTGTGTGTGTGTGTAATCTGTGGTATGGCCGGGCCTTTACTCGTTAGGTATATTAGAACTGTGGATCACACATTGGCTTAATCGGACGACAGTCGGCATATTTTAAGGGTTCCGTAAAAAAAATGAAAAAACAGAACCCTTATAGGATCACTCGTGCGTCTGTCTGTCCATCCGTCTGTCACAGCCAATTTGTTCCGAATCTACTAGACCGAATCAGGTGAATTTGGTAGGATGGTGTAATCCTATGACCCAAAACACACATGTGCAAAGTAAATAAATATTTTTTTAAAATAAGGGTCATTTTTGGAGGACAAATTAGGAAATTGAAAAAAAAAGTGTTGCAAACCTTACTGTCATATATTAAATGAAAGGGCTCGTCAAATATATATTTGTTATAATTCTAAAATAAATAGTTTTGATTTTTATTCATGAAAGAAGACGAAAATTGACCATTCCCCCCCTGATCCTAAAATTTTGAAAAAAATACAAAATATTGTTAATTATTTGTAGATTACAGGAAAACCTATTCTATTAATTGTACGGAACCCTCTCCACGCGAGTTTAACTCGTACTTGGCTGGTTTTATTTTTTAGTTATGCCTCAGGGAATTCTATAGGTATCATAGCAAAGAGCAAAAAAGATAAAGAACAAAAGAAATCTGAGAGTCTGGTTAAAAACCATTTTTTGTCTCCTTCCCTCTTATCAACATTTGCTGCTGCTAGAATTCGCTAAACGTCAATTGTAAAAATGTAGCCTGTTTTATGCTTATTACAACAAATTTTAAGCCGTGTGGTTTCCAGCAGAGTCTTCTTGTAGATGTCGTAGAAGGTGACTTAGGAAACACAAGCTAAACATGCACGCTCAACACGCTAGTCCGCCAAGCCGGAGGTTCTGGGTTCGATCCCCAGCCAGGGCAAGATGGAAAATGGTCTTGGGTGTTTATCTATACATATATGTATTTAATATAACATATCGTTGAGTTAGTATTCCGTTACACAAGTCTCGAACTTACTTTGGGGCTAGCTCAATCTGTGTGATATGTCCATATAAAGGCCAAATCCTCTGACTGCTCTGGCCAATATATGGCTCTGGCAGTATAGAGAGGGTCGTGCAGGAGCACGAGGTCACTCGTCATACATATCATACACACACATCCGACATTTCATAGCGGAATCTATATACCTACCTCCTATATCTCTGTATAAAAGTTTTATACTCGTAATAAACAATCACCTTCTTCTATTAACAGGAACCAGACGAAGGACAAAGGCAGAGAGAGCAGCTCCTTAGACAACATTCGTTCTTCCAACTTAGGATACATCTGAAGAGAGGCCAAAACCTAGTAGCTATGGACAAAAATGGTGAGTTCTCACTACGAATAGATGACAAGGCTAGTGCGTTTGTGTGAGTGAAAATTTTCTAGTCTAGCACCAAAATGAATCGGCCAAGTGCGAGTTAATCTCGCGTGGAAAGGGTTCCGTACAATTGATTGAGTTCTTATACGTTTTCCTGTAATCTACAAGCAATGACCTATATTTTGTTTCTTTTTTCAAAATTTTCTCAGTAGTTTCGGAGATCAGGGATAATGGTCAATTTTATTTATTTATTTTTTTAATTTTATTGAGCCTAAAGCTACAATAGGTAGACTTAATGCTAAAGCATTCTCTCCCTGTCAACCTTTAGGAGAAGAGAAACAGATAGAATTTAATTTTCGGCTTCTTTCATGAATAAAATAAAAACTATTAATTTTACAATAATAATAAAAATATATTTGAGATCCTCATAACGAGCCCTTTCATTTGATATAGGTATGACACAGTAAGATTTGCAAAACTTTTTTTTTTATTTCCTAATTTGGGAACAAATTAGGAAATATATTTAATAGACTATTTAAAAAATAAAATTACTTTGCACATATGTGTTTGGGTCATAGGATTACAACATTCTACCAAATTTCACCTGATTCGGTCCAGTACATTCGGAGCAAATTGGCTGTGACAGACGGACGGACAGACAGATGCACGAGTGATTCTATAAGGGTTCCGTTTTTTCATTTTTTGTACGGAGCCCTAAAAAAGCAATAGAACGTACACTAAAATATTACCAGAAATCATGAATAGAAAATGTCACTGAAATTATTTGTCCAAAAGGCTGGTACTGGTAGTATTGTTGAGAATGGTAGTGCTCATCATCAGGTTGCTTAGTCTTGGTGATCAGGCTGGGTACGGATCTATACTGAACTGGGTTTCTTTCGGCGTATCTTTCCAGCAGTGGTCGTTCCGAAACGCTAGTAGTTGTAGCTTTTGCGTTAAAAAATATATTTAAAAAAATAATGACCTTCAGTAAGTGATATAGTTATTTATCCTACATTGAAATAAAAATATATAAAATACACACATTGCGTTATGTAAATAATTGGTTTTTTGTTTAAAATAACATGATTATCGAAGCATTTGAGTATTTTACAAATAATGATAATACATTTCAATTATAACAGTTATTAACCTTTAACTTGTATTAATGTTCAAATAACAGATATTAGTGAAAATAAAGACTATTAGACCAAATTCAGTGAATTAGCCGTGTGGTTCCCGGAAGAGTAAAATAGGACCACTCCAAGTCTTCCCGTAGATGTCGTAGGAGGCAACTTAGGAAACACAAGCTAAACAAAGCTTATAAACATCAATGAGACCCCTTTCAACCTGGAGGGCGGAGGTTGGAGGGCGTGTTGGCCAAATCCTCTGGCTGCTCTGGCTAATACATGGCTCTGGCAGTAAAAAGAGGCTCGTGCTCCTGCAGTGGAGACTAAAAAAGACCTGATGATGATGACACCAATTTAATAAATTTATTTTGACGAGAATGCATTATACTTCTTGTAATTAAAACTCATACAAATGCACGGCTAAAACTTTTCACACACCAACACTTATGAACACAATAGGCCTTTGCAGCACCTTATCACGTAAAAAGCATATTTTTCTAATGAAATAAATAATATTTATATCTATTTTTCATTAATATTTACTTACATGTCTAAAAAGGTATGTGCAATTTGTTCGATCACTCAAAGTATTCTGTCCTATTATGTATAATACTTTCGCTGTTTATATTTTATAAACATATTGTTACACACACACACACACATATACACGATAATTTAATCTATTTGTTTTATTTTGTTTCCTTTTTTAATTTAATTTGCATGTTTTATTACGTTTTCTTTACATATTCAGTGCTTTTGCAAGCAATTAAATATAAATGTCTAACATTGTACAATTAGATTATTTATGACACATTTTTTAAATTAGATATTATAACAACATACGTAAATCAATAAATTAATTACACACAAACATATTAGTTTAATTGGCTTATTAAATCACTCGATTCACGCAAAACGCAAAAAAAATACTTGTGTTACCAAAAATACTTACCAAACTTTAAAAAAAAAAAAAAACATTAGAAAAAGTATTTAATATTTGTTTGGAACATTTTGTAGGTTTACATTTTCGATCATAATTTTTGAAATAACAATACAAAATTTAAATACTCATTTATGAAAAAAAATACATTCACGATATCAGTCGATAGACTCTTTTTGCGGGAAGTCAAGGGGTTCGGTTGGGGTTTGCTTTAAATTATTTTGCAAATGGATTTTAGTGGACTTTATAATATGAAATTGGTGTTGTTTGGTGTTATAAATGCTCATGCTCATGAACAATGTGTACAATAGTTGAAGTGGACAGTCATAGTACGGCTGTAGTGATATTTGTTTTGCGGACTGTGTGGGCGTCTACGGGCGTCGTCCGCCACTCAGTTGTCTATGAAAACCAGTGGACTCGTACAGATTTGTCGCCAGAAGCTCCCTTGAAGTAGTCAAAGGCCTACACCACCCTTTGATTGTAACTTGTTAGGATTAGGTTAGGTTAGGATGAGGAATAAAGATCAAAATTAAAAATAGGCTCTAAAGGACTTGTATCCAGAGCCGTAAAATTATTTAATAAAAAAAAAACAGTCGATACCAAAAACATTTTCTTGACAAAATTTTTACTTTTTTCTTTATTTCTGCTTCTTCCTCTTCTAACATCCTCTTTGTGGGTTCGAAAACCAGGTTTGTTATCAGGAACGAGCGACCCCTACGTCAAGTTCAAGGCTGGTGGGCGGCTACTCCATAAATCCAAGATCGTGTACAGAGACCTTAATCCAGTGTGGGATGAAAGTTTTACTGTGCCTATTGAAGATCCGTTTCAGCCTGTCCAAATAAAGGTTAGTATTTTTTGTGTCACTGATATTATCCTAATAAATACCTTTAGATAAAAATAACTTTAGTTAGGTATAGGTACTTAGTATATTAACTTACTTCTGTCTAAAGTGGTAGAAAGCAATTAGAGTTCCCCTATTTTCATCTCTAATTCATAGGAATGAGGGATGAGAATTGGGCTTCTATATAACGCTATGGTTTTCCAATGAAGGTTTATTTATATTTTTTTAATTTATGATTTGTGCTTATATATTTATTTATTAATTTAAAACGGGATAAAAGAGATGAATATACTTTAGGCAAAAATGCATGGCGCGACGCGACGCTTCCACTCTGCGCCAATGTGAGCTGACCCTAAGAAGTGCAGATTTTTTTATGAATATGATGTATTAGATACATTTTAAAAAGTGCAGACGCGATAAATATCACTTGGTTATCTCTACATATTACAAACCTTCGTCTGTAACTAAATACAATATCTACTGTAGTAACAAACTAGTATTTAGCCCAAGACCAGTGAACTATAATACCTACTATAGAAGAGGTATCAAGCATTATTGCGCAAAATTATCCCACGAAATACATACCCATACCTATATATGTAAATAACTGTCGCATAACGCAGCATCAACTAACTATCGGCCAATGTCCGCTATGACACAACGCAAAGAAATTATAAACAATCTAGAATGCCTACGAAATGGCAAAGCCGTTCCCAAAAAAGATACCTAAACTTGTCGGTGTCCTTTCTATTCTATTGCACTTTCAGTTTGCGGGAAAGGGACGCCTACAACTTTAGGTACGATTTTTCGGAACGTTAGGTATTTCATCATAAGCGTTATGGAATTATAAACTATATGTACGTCGCATTAAGTTTAATTTTTAATGTTGTTTTTTTTTTGAGATTATTACTTGTGTTCATTCTAGATTGATTTTAATTTATTTGATGCAACGTCATATAACAGTCACTGATTGGTCCAGTAAATGGCGTGAAGTAACTTCAGATAACTTATATGTTATATAATATTGGCAGAAAACAAGATGTCCGCTACTTTTGATTGGGTAATTTCTCTTCCTCTTGGGTTTCGTACTGCTCAGACTAAAACAAGCTTTAAAAATCGTCTCCATAAATATTATCTGTCGTTATGCCAGTAAGTTTCAGTTCGGTTCAGTGTCACTAAATACATGTAAATATTTTAGTATCGTATATATGTATATGTATTAATATATAAGTATATAAATATATAATAAGGTATAGATACAGCGCCCACCTTGTTCCGTACTATTCATTTTTCCTCTACCCAAAGGTAGACTGGAAGAGATCGCATCTAGCGATAAGTCCGCCTTTGTACCAATATTTTCTGTGTTTGTTATTTTTATTCTATGAATTATTATGGTGCAATAAAGATAATTTGTATTGTATTGTAATTTTTTGCACTTGATTATTCATTCATAGTATTATATTTCGCTGCTTAAGACTTTCGTTTTCTCTACAGTCTAGTATCGTCAGATATCGTCTCAAGAACCTAACATTGTCGGCCATTTTGTCTTTTGAGTCTCAACTTGCGTCGTCATCTTCAAAACACTTCGAGAGACACTTGATCGTTAAGCCAGCTCACAAGTTGGTTCTTTAGTGACTCCAGACCACAAGGCACATTCAGCTGACTAAGCAGATTGTCTCGTCTATTTAGAGACTCAGATATACATGTCTTTATCGCTTGTAAGATAGATGGCGCGAAGGGTCGCATTAATAAATTATTGATATTATTAAAACAAAAAACTGACCAATAACAGAAAAGCTAAATATTCATAAATTCTAGTTATTTTCGTTTAAAATACAAACCACACAACTGATTCTTATAAAAATTCCATAGGACCACCTGAACAGTATAAACTTTTAAACAAAACAAGATAGGTCCAGACGTGTTCGAGTTATCGGGGAACATACATTAAAAAAAAGATTCCGACGAATTGATAACCTTCTTTTTTTTTAAAGTCGGTTACTGGAAAACTTGTGCACAAGCATGGTACAATAAAACACAACGAGATCTATTAAAACACGATATTCTCTTCTCGTGACAGCTGGGTCACGTGATTGACCCCCTTTAGTCACCGTAGTTAGTCCGGTTGACCGAACTAAATACAACTTTTTAGTATTAGAAGTCTGGTTAGTCCGGATGATCAAACTAATGCAACTTTTTAGTAGTAGATGCCCAAGGATCATCAGTTTAATAAATAATAAATAGTAAAAAGTTATTGCGTGTATTAAAATAGTTTCAGTATATTTTGTTAAACGTCATATACAGGCTAACTTTTTAAACATTGTCCAAATTTTTGGAGCAAGTACGAGTACAGTCCTTGATAATGAACTAAATCTTAATTGTCTTAATTGAACTACTTTCTACAAAAAAAGTTATTGAAAGTAAAATAAAAATTTTCGTCCTCCCATACAAAATCCGTCTGTATGTATGAGCGCTGATTTTTAAGGGAGGTCGAAAATTTTTTATCGATTTTTAATAACTTTTTTTATAGAAAGTAGTTCAGTATCATGGACTGAACTTGCTCCAAAAATTTGGACGGTGTTTAAAAAGTCAGCCTGTATAGGTAGTCTAATATTCCATAGCCAAAGAAGCAAAATATTTTTCATTTCAAATATTTTTCTTAGTTTTTCATATCCCAGTCACGTGTCTACGTCGAATTATTTAGCTTTACGCGACGCATTTAGATTCTGTCTCAATATTGAAACTTGGAACAAAATAATAACTTTGTAAACCAACTGAATAAAAATGGACTTATAAAATTATTTACTTTCATTTATAAAGTATTACTAAAAGATTTGGTATTTGGAAACTAAAGCCGCAAATACAAAATGGCTACAAACTGTCATAGGTTAAAAATAATAATTTAGTATTTTTTTGGCAGTCAATCAACAGCTCGTCTTACAATCGTAATCTGTCTAGTCATACCTACATAACAAGTTATTATTTGAAAGATATTTTTAAAATAAAAAAGGGATTTAAAATAGTGATGGGTTTCTAGCCTTATTGCCTATTAACATGATTCAGATTCTCGTCCATTCCCTCGATTGACTTTTACGATCTGCGCAGGAAGAAGAAGAAAAAGAAGCAGTTGGTACATTTTATGTTTTTTTCTTTATCCCAAACTAGCTATTTAATTTTTTTTAACCTTATTCAGGTCTTCGACTACGATTGGGGCCTCCAAGACGACTTCATGGGTTCCTGCCAGCTTGACCTGACAGCCCTTGAGCTTGGCCGGTGTCAAGACTTGGTGCTCTGCCTCCGTGATCAGAACAAGCCTCATCAGGACATGGGGGAGATCGTTCTAAACGTTACCTTGCTGCCCAGATCTCAAGAGGACAAAGACCAGGTAATAATAACCATCAAAATCATTTTTTAAAGAAAGATAATATAATTATTACAAAAGGTGAACAAACCTACAAAGCCGTAGTGTTTACATTTAACTCGAAATCTCGAAATCCGCTACCTACATGACAAGAAGTCAAATCAGACACTGTTTTCTAATAGTCAAAACAAACATTTTCTATGGGATTTGTATGAAATACAAAACCGTGACGTCATAGATTTTTCGAGTCAAATAGCGCTCTTAATATCAGTTTTTCTGCATTAATAAGTCTATAATCATGTTGAAAATGGATATGATCAATGACAAGTGACACTATTTTGTGACGTTTTATTCTCTTAATAGTACCAAATAATTTATTTTTGATCCAGTCAATAAAATAAAAATAAAATTACAATTGGCTCAAATACATGAGATTCAAATAATTTAATGTTCATATATTAAATACCCGAATTTATAACTCTACTTGGTCCAATGGCAGACAGGCAGAGAACGAAGCAGTTCAGTATCATAGAACGTTTGTCTGGTGGTACAGAATTCATAGTTCATTCATCTATTCTGAGGTCTGGCTGGTGGTTACAACATTAACAACGTCACTGACAGTTGTATGTCTTTTATATATATAATTTAATGATTTTCAAGGCAAGAGTGAATAAGCATTTTTTGAGTCTGCGTGTTACACCTTACACCTCATCTTAGCTTCCCATCAGGCTAGATCGAGGTCAAACGCACTCAAATCTCTAATAAAAATAAAATAAAAAAATGTCTTCCCCTGGCCTGGAAATAACATTTTCGCACTAAAATGGGCCCCAGGGGCCGTAAATAAACTTCAACTATGAATAAGTAATTTTCATTTAAACAATGGAAAATACAATGAATGGGCATCGTCCCACTGGATACAAACGCATTGTGAGTCATAAATTGCAGACCATGTTCCTTCAACTGTGAATACTTTCAATAAATGTAGCACTTCTTACATATAAACACTAGTTTAAGCTAAAATAAAGTCTATAACAATGGCTAGAAAGTTGAAAATAAGTTTTTATTTTTGTGAGAAAAAAAAAAGATTATGTTAGATGGATTATTCTTTGAATGTTGGTGTGGTTTATTTATCTCTTACTAAATGATCTGATACCTGATCGATTTGCTTGTTACCTGAATCAGGCTAAGAAATATTAAGTCTAGATTTATCTAATGTGTCTCCTATACTGGTCTGGGAGAAAAGAAAAAACGTAGAATGTACCAGCTGCTTCTTTCCCCGCGCAGACTGCGCTGGTGAAAATGCGAATCCTCTTAATAGGCTATGCTGCTAGCAACCCAGCACTATTTTGATTCCATTTTCCACCTTCTTGCCCACCATCACGCTAAAAGTGGTATTTGGGTTTTGCGGCCCTAGGCATTTGTCTGCTTAGCAAATACCAAAATATTCTGTTTGTCCCATTAGGGAAGAAGACGTGATAGTGTATCAATATCAGTAGGTATCTAAGGTGTCTCCCATCAAGGAAAATTTTCTAGCAATTTTGTGATTCAAATTTGCAAAGTCAAAGTCACAAGGCACTATTTGGCTAAAAATGCTAACATACGAGTATACACTATTATCGCAATACTTAGGTGCCTACTTACTATAATATTGTTTGTGTGTAGATAGGTATTAATCCTTTTAGCAATGGTTTACCTTGTGGTAACACAAGGAAAAAGTAATATTTACTGGAAAAAATTACTAAAATACTGCTACATTATTATTATGTACCATTTTTTTATTGTCACGAATATTTACCTTAACCTTTTACCTCTACCCAATGCAGATAGCAATTTGCACGCTGAGTCATCGTACAATACCTAAATACAGAATTAACAGCTTCAAATACCCGCTTCGAAGTCTTGTTTAGTATAAAACAGCGCCAATCGAGAGCGCACGTGTTTTTTGCAGTAATCTAGTTTGTTCTCACGAAACAGAAGCCAAAGCGTAAACAAATAAACCAACCTCCTTTAGTGATGTGATGTGATAAAATACAAGTGGTGCGCGGACTGGCCAGTATTTTAGTTTTAAAAAAGAATAACATTTCTTTTTTTGCTGGACGGTTTCGAGAAATCGGCCAGGATTTTTGTGTTTTGTGAATACAGTGTTCCTCTTTAGTTTCTATTTATCTTCGCAGGGTTCTGAATTTCTGATACGTTTATGTTGTTATAAAAAGTGTGATTACTGGATGTAGGTTCACTAAGTACCTATATATTACGTAATCAAAAATTTTGGATATCGACGTAATTTTTTTTCTGCACTCGTTGATGTCTTTTGTTTATAAAGAAAAGGACGAGAAATTATAAGGTGTTAATAATTAAAGTGCTAATAACTAAAATAACTGAGAATTGATATAATAACTTGCATTTTAATAAAACAGAATAGGAGAAATGTTGAATGCCATCTTTAATGCCTAAAAAACCCTTTAAGAGTAGGAGAAATATGAAAAAAAAAAACAATTTATTCACCCATTCGGCCGTTTCTGTGGATATTAGGTGATATTTTTTTGTATATTTTTTCTTTACTATAATGTTATTAGTATCATAGAATGAACTTAGACTATCTACATTCTCCTTCTTGATATACCAAGTCATCGGAGTGGGTTTTTACAACATTATTTTACCTCTACTGTAACAGCCGTGCAGTGCAACTCTGGGATGCCCTTCCAGTGGATATTTGCAAATCTCGTACTCGCCACACGTTCAATAAAGCCGTGCGTGATCATTGCCTATGGATTTAGGTCCACCTATTACATTAGTAATAAAGTTAAATTAATGAATGAATAAAGTAGGTATATGATGTTAACAATATGAAAGGCTTATAAGGCCTTCAGTATCGCAGCGGTTTACCACAATATCCGGTGACATTTCAACACATGGTAAAGTTTCTACCTCTAGTAGGTGATTAGATAACGACTAGTTATTTCCGGAGGTTTATAGTTATTTCTATGGTACTATTAACTAGTAGAGGTATAACTATATGGTCTAGTACCTAAAAGTTTTCTTCTTACCAAGTAAAGGGCTAGAGAAATTAAAAATAGGTATTTCTAAAATCTATTGCTGTCGCGCTGTGCCTGAACTACAACCGAGCAAGTGCGATAGAGACATACTGCATTTTAGACTGAAAATACCATTAAAAGATCAGAAAATCAACTATTCGTAGTCCCCTGATTTCTTCTCCAAAACTTAACAATATATGTAAGTAATTTTTTCATTACAAATTAACAAACACTTGAGCGGTGTTTTTATGTATTAATTTTTTTATATAATCTAGTCAAATTTGATTTCTGGATGTTTGAATACAGCGGAAATTCTGGCCATTTTTTTAGGTTTTTGAACGTTCATATCTCTTTTAATAATTAATTTATGAAAAAAAAAGAAAACATAGGGACATGCTAATAGTGGCTATAGATATTCAGGAAAAAAAATATACCTCTCCCGGCATTATCCAGGGAGGAAACAGGGGACTACGTTTGTATGGAAAAACGGCCCTTGTGTTTCGTCATAAATGTCATAATAGCTAACAACGCAACTCGTGAACGGGTGCCGCCAGTAGGGACTGGTCAGCTCGGCTCAGGTTTTTAAGACTCAGTGTTACTTATTTCTGTTTAATTGGACTTGGCACTCGTTTGCAAGCTTAACATGTTATATTTTAATAAGATTGTGTTAGGCATAATATCCTTGTAAACTCACGAAGCTCTTCTGGCGCATAGGCGACCAATACTGTGTAAATGAGTTTCTTGTCAGCAGTGGTCTTTGCGAAGCGTATCGATAGCTTTTTTTTTAAATAATAATTTAAATATAAATAAACATTTTTATAGGGTTTTTTTGCTGAAAGACCATCATCAACTCCAGGTCTTCGTAAACCGTTGCCTGCGCTATATAATGGGTATTTTTTGGCCTCTTGACCTGAGTTATCTCGAACTCGATAAGCTCCAATTGACGTACAAATCCGTAGACGCAAGTGGAGCTGGATCGGTCATACGTTGCGTCGGCCGCACGATCATATTCCCCGTAGAGACCTTGATTGGAATCCACAGGGCAGGCGTAAGCGTGGTCGCCCTAAACAAACTTGGCGCCGCACCGTTAAGGCGGAGGTATAGGCAAATGGCCTTGAAGTGTGAAATAAATTGTTAACTCGTAAATTTGGTGATAATTTCCTTATTTCTCTTCGTCATGCACTAGATAGCCCTTTAAATTATTTTATAAACTGCCGTTGAAACTATTATTGGTGATCCGTCTAGCTTTAAAACTTGCCGTGGCCACTTTTGGCGGAGGCAAGTTTTAAAGCTAGACAGACTAATGTAAATACTTTCAACGGTGGTTCATAAAATAATTTAAAGGGCTATCTAGTGCATGACGAAGAGCAATATGGAAATTATCTCCATATTTACGAGTTAACAATTTATTTCAAATGGGGGCGCCACTTCAAGGCCATTTGCCTATATCTTCACCTTAACTCGGAAGCTAAGCAGCTTGGATTGTCCTGCAGTGAGATCAAGAACGCAGCGGTTGACAGATCTGATGATGACGTGTTGTATTTACCCTTTGCCCCGACAGGGGGACATAGGAAGCGAAGAGATAGAGATTTTAGGCATTCAAGATGCAGTAGTAAAATACTCAAATTAAATAAATAAATAAACATATACGGACAAATCACACTGATTGAGCTAGCCCCAAAAGTAAGTTCGAGACTTGTGTTATGGGATACTAACTCAACGATACTATATTTTTATAACAAATACATATATAGAAAATCATCCAAGACCCAGGACAATCTGAAAAAGATCATTTCCCATCTTGACCTAAACGGGAATCGAACCCGGGACCCCCGGTGTGACAGCCTGGCATGGTGACCACTAGGCCACAGAGGTCGGCTGGGTCTGGTCTGGGTAGTTCAAATAATTAATTATTTCTTTATTTAATAAATAAACACTATACACTTAATGTACAGTAAACTAAATTATTGACGTGTAAAGAGCCTGCGAAGGCCTAATTACTAAGTAAATATTTGATTCTTTAATTCTTTCTTAATTCTTCTTACACGTGTGTTGTTATATTTATCCAGCCTCCTAAAGGCATCTGGCGTACGTAGCTCAAAGAATGTCATATTTCTTACAATGTTTTTCTTCACAAGAAGCAAGCGGTGGTAGTTACCCGTGTGGTTCCGGGTTAGAATAGGACCACTCAATCTCTTCCTGTGGATGTCGTAAGAGGCGACTAAAGGACTAAGCACAAACATCTCGTGCTACAATTGCATTCCCAAGGAGGGTTAACGTCGGGCTGCGGCTGGTTGTAAAACTATAAGCCAAATCATTGAAAGTGTTCCGGCTATTTCTTCTTCATTTTACAAGGTCTTTGGCATCCTTGGGTGACCGTTGACATGCATATTATATTTGGAGAAGAAAAAGCGGGAAAGCGCACCCCGGGCTCCGAAGCAGCACAGCTGAAGATGCAAACGGGAATTCGCTTAGACGAAGAAGAAGGAATTTCATAAACAAAACAATTACGATAATCGAATAGAATCTAATAAAATTACCACTATTTCGTAATCAAATTATGAAGCTTCTAAGTATTCTTCAATTAATATGATTCACGAAATACTCTTAAGACGTTACACGGAGTCCAGTGCTGCCCCCATTTGAAATAAATTATTTGAAAGGAAACGGAGATATCATTTAAAATTTTGAGCTAGTAAAACTGAAATAACCCTTCAAACTATTTTATGAACCACTGTTTACCGTTTACAGTGAGAACGTCAAGCTTTAGTTTGCTTTAGTCGTTCGCGCTCGATGCAGGTAAAGTACCTACTTTTAAATCACCGGCACCGGGCTTCGTCAACAAAAAGGGTTTTATAATAACACCTCAGTTGTTGTAATGCATATCATTTAGGTTTGTTTGTGGTGTAAAATATCTTAGTTTTATTATTTTTTATATAGTGTTTATAATATATGTATAATCGCAAATTAACATGGCAATTTCCGAGGCACGGTAAATCTCAAAAGAGATTATGATGGCATTGTAAATGGACTTAACATTAATGTATTAAATGTATTGTGTAAATAAATAATAATAATAATAATAATTTTAGCGAAAAACGGCCACTTTTGGCAAAAATGCAAACTAAAGCTTAACGTTCTTACTTTAAACTGTAAACAGTGGTTCATAAAATAGTTTGAAGGGTTATCTAGGTTTTACTAGCCCAACATTTTAAATGATTTCTCCGTTTCCTTACAAATATTAATTTAATCTGCCTCTCAGAAACTTTTATCTTAAATGGAAATGAATCAAACTTAAAAATTCCTGAGTTCTTTCTTGCAGATTCATTTTCTAGAAAGACTAAAAAACGTGGTGGCGTTTGTATATTATGTAGGGACAACATAGAGTATAAAAAGATAGATTATTTAAAAGATATATCTATTGAAAAGTATTTCGAATGTTGTGGTATAGAATTGACGGCACATGACTGTATACTCATTTGTCTGTATAGAATACCATTTAATAATAAAGATAAATTGACGGATCCTTATCTATTTTTGGATAGATTTGACAAATTACTATTTAAATTAAGGACAAAATACAAGAAAAAAATTATTATTACTGGCGATTTCAACATCGATACACTAAAAAATAATGATATTCGAGATGCTTTTTTAGCTTTGCTGCAAAACTATAACTACACTTCTCACATAACTGAACCAACAAGACAAAAAGCTTGCCTAGACCTAATTGTAAGTAATATTACTAATACAACTGCCCAAGTACATAAATTAGGCCTATCTGATCACGAAACGGCTCAAACCTTGGAATTCCCAATAAACAAAAAAGAAAATAAAATAAAATATTATTTTATATATAAACGAGATTTTAGTAAAGAAAACATTAGAAAATTCAATGAATATCTTGCAAACCTATCATGGTCGGAAGTTTATGGTGAAACCGATGCAAACAAGGCATTCAACAATTTCTATGAGCTCATAATCCTATTCTACAACTTATGTTTTCCAACTAAGAGAATAAAAGTGAGTACTAATCAAAAAAGTAAAAAATGGGTGACAAAAGGCATTAGTAGGTCATGTAGGACTAAACGATCACTGAGATTTACGTATTATAAAAAAAAGGATATAAATAGTAAAATAAAATACAGAAATTATTCAGCGATTCTCAAAAGATGTATGAATTACTCACAAAAAATTAAAAATATGAAATATTTACATAATTCTACTAATATAAATAAAGCAGCCTGGAATCTAATAAAAAATAATAATGTCATTAAAAATAAATTTATAAATAAAATTGTACGACATGGTGAGGTAATTACTAATCCTACTGACTTAGCAAATGCTTTCAATGACTTTTTTACAGACATACAGACAAAAAATAATATTGCAGAGACCACCACGAATTTGTGCAAACCAGTAAATGAAACTTTATTCTTATTTCCCACGGACAGTGATGAAATCGGTAAAATAATAACAGGGCTCAATAATACAAATTCTGTAGGTAGTGATAATTTATCTACATACGTAATAAAGAAATCTAAACATATTTTGGCACCTGTGTTGAGTTTTCTTATAAATTTGTCTTTTGAACAAGGACAATTTCCAGAAAATCTGAAGAAAACTGTCATAAAACCACTTCCTAAAGATAATAATGCAAACTGTTTGGAAAATTATAGACCGATAGCTTTGGTGTCTATCATATCAAAAATTTTTGAAAAAGCTATGTATTTTAGGCTTATTACATTTATAACTAAGTACAATATATTAAACATAAATCAGAATGGATTTCAGAAAGGTAAATCAACTGTATTAGCCATGTTCAAATTGGTAAATGAGGTGCTAAGTCATGTAGACAATAGTACTGAAGTTATGGCGTTGTTTATTGATATGACAAAAGCTTTTAATTATGTTTTACATAAAATATTGCTTGCTAAATGTGATAGGTATGGAATTCGGGGGAAGGCTAATAGCTGGATTAAATCCTTCCTTGAAAATAGGAAGCAGCAAGTAGTAGTGACTAATCTGGATAAGAATCAAAATGAGACTTCATTTATGTCTGGTGAGAAATTAAATAATATTGGCGTGCCTCAAGGAAGTATACTAGGTCCTTTATTGTTTTTACTATACATTAATGATCTTCCAAAAGCTACTGAACACTTCTGCACGTTATTTGCCGACGATCTTTCTGTAGTGATACCTAATTTATCAAATTCAATTGACGCATATAATACGGACATAAATAAAACGTTAAATGACATAATAAATTGGCTTGACAAAAATAATTTACAAATAAACACTAAAAAGACCAAATACGTACAATTTCATAATCAAAGGAATAATAAAAATGCAGATTTAACAATAACACATAATGGACAGACTATTGATGAATGTAATGATGTACAATTTCTGGGAGTTACTTTGGACAAAAACTTAACATGGAAATCTCATATCGATCAAGTATGTAGTAAATTAAATAAATTTTCTTTTGTTTTGTGGAGACTGGTCAATATAACAGAGCTTAAAACAGCCTTGTTGGCGTATCATGGGTACGTAGCGTCTGTATTACGATATGGAATTGTAGTATGGGGAAATTCGACAGAATTGGACAGAGCGTTTATGGCACAGAAAAACTGTGTAAGGTCTTTATGTAAGTTGCCTCAGAGAACTAGCTGTAGACCGCATTTCATAAAACTTAAATTGTTGACACTACCATCCATCTACATTTATGAAATGTGTCACTTTGTAAAGGTACACTCATATTTATTTCAAAGAAATTGTGAGGTAATTTCTAATTATCGTGGCAGATACCCCAACAGGCTTGTGTTATCTAATGTATCAACAGCTTTATGTGACCAAAATAGCTGTCGGATGGCTGTTCGTATCTACAACAGGCTGCCGGAAGATATCAAAGTATTGCCGTTGCCAGTCTTTAAGAACAGGCTGCGTAGTTTCCTGCTGGAGAAGGGTTTCTACTCGATACAGGAATATCTTTGGTCATAGAATTGTTACTTATAAAATACTTATTACTAATTAAATTTTTTAAACGTTAGTAATAACAAATTAGACCAAATACTAATATAATTATAGAATAGAAAGATATGAATACAATAAATAATTAAATTAATGATAACTTAATTGACATTTGCATGCCTAGACAGGTTAGAAGTGTGATCTAAAAATTGTAATTAACAACTATTGTAACCACTTTTACAGCAAATAAATATATTATTATTATTATTATTATAATAATTTATTTCAAATGGGGGCAGCACTGGACTCCGTGTATCGTCTAAAAAAATATGAGTGGAGAACTTTACTGAACTGTGAAATAATAACATGCAAAGATATGTCCTTAACTATAACGGGATAGACAGAGCCCCGCGGGCAGTAGCTTCCGGGGGGGGCGCCCTATTTTTTCCCAAACCCAGGATACAAAGGCCACTTTAGCGTGATGGTGGGCGAGGTGTGTGATGTATTGTATTGCTAACCACATGGCCTATGAACAAGATCCTGTTTTTCGCCCTATTAGGGAATAGATCGGTTTTTATGATCTGCGCAGGAGAAAAAAATTTCATACTCCCCCATCCTAAATCCGTTTGGCTGAGCGCTGATTCGTATGGGAAGGGTATTTTTTCGTCGTCGGATAGAACTGTTTTCAAAGAAAGTAGGTCAGTATCATGTATTGAACTTGCTCCATAAATCTGGTAGTTAAAAAGTCATCCTGTATATCTGCGCGTTCCTGGTTGCATCCTCAGCTGTGCTGCTTGGGAGGCCGGGGTGCGCTTTCCCGCTTTTTCTTCTCCAAAAATAACATATGTCACCCAAGTATGCCAAAGACCTTACAAAATGGAGAAGAAATAGCCGGAACAGTTTAAATGATTTGGTTATAGTTTTACGACCGGCCGCCTGCCATCAACCCTCTTTGGGAATGTGTTTGTGCGAAAAGTTTTACAACCGGCCGCCGCCCGAAGTTAACCCTCCTTGGGAATGCAATGGTAGCACGAGATGTTTGTGCTTAGTTAGTCCTTTAGTCGCCTCTTACGACATCCACAGGAAGAGATGGTCCTATTCTAACCCGGAACCAAACGGGTCAGCCTGTATATATGTATTTGTGTCTTATTACTACACAACAACCGTTGCTAATTTCCACAACAATTAGCCACCAAGCAATTACACATTAGGTCACAGTGCCGCAGTATAACTACAAACAGTGTCCCATAATCGTACTGCACACGTCTTTCAAGGACACTGCAATTAGCACAGTGACTGTGGCTTATCCTCTACTACTAATACCTATCATTAAACCTACATAGCTAAGACTTATGTATATTTACAATGGAGTAATTTTTTCTTATTGTTTTGTTTTATTTTATTTTATTTATTTAACTCATTTATAGATGGAAATAAAAGGCAGCGGCACTTCGGGGCACTCCCGAAGACAGAAGTGAAAACTTGATCAAGGTGGTGTCGGTAACAGTGTCGCGAGTTTAATGGATTTTAGGGTTCCGTACCCGAAGGGTGCAAACGGGACCCTATTACTGAGACTCCGCTGTCTGTTCGTCTGACCGTCTGTCAGGGATTTCCAAGGATTTCCAAAACGACCGATCGGAAGCGGCCTGCATCCAGCGTTTTCCTGCAACCTTGCTCAGGTCGTCTGACCACCTAGCAGGTGGGTGTGCTACGCTGCGCCTGCCGGTACGTGGCCGCCATTCGAGAACCTTTTTGCCCCATCGGCCATCGGTTCTTCGCGCTATGTGCCCCGCCCGCTGCCACTTCAATGAGCTAATCCGCTGGGCTATATCTGTGACCTTAGTTCTTTTACGAATCTCCTCATTTCTGAATCGATCACGTAAAGAAACACCTAGCATAGCTCTCTCCATAGCCCGTTGAGCGACCTTGGGCCTTCTTATGAGACCCATAGTAAGGGACCACGTTTCAGAGCCATAAGTCATCACTGGTAACACACATTGATTAAGCACTGTCGTCTTGAGGCACTGAGGTATTTTGGACGAAAAGACACTGCGTAACTTCCCGAACGCTGCCCAGCCGAGTCGGATTCGTCGAAAGACCTCTTCCTCGAAGCTGGAACTTCCTACCTGGATCAATTGACCCAGGTAGATATACTGGTCTACAAATTCGAGAGTGGAGCTCCCAACAGAAACAGGTAAAGGCGTTACGTGCATGTTCGACATGACCTTCGTCTCGTCAATGTTCATTTTCAGGCCAACCTGTTGGGAAACTCGATTTAGGTCTTCAAGCATCGTACTTAAGTCCTCCATCGATTCTGACATGACAACGATATCGTCGGCAAATCGAAGGTGAGTGATATACTCGCCATTGATGTTAATGTCCAGTCCTTTCCATTCTAGAAGCTTGAAGGCATCTTCCAGAGCGGCGGTGAACAGTTTTGGAGATATGACATCTCCCTGTCTCACGCCTCTTTGCAATGGAATAGCCTTCGTACTGAGCTCCTGTACTCGGACCGACATAGTGGCTTTAATGTATAAACACTTCAACACCTCGATATACCGATAGTCAATACAGCACCGCTGGAGAGACTGAAACACGGCCCATGTTTCGATCGAATCGAAGGCTTTCTCATAGTCCACGAACCCCAAGCACAACGGCTGGTTATACTCCCTCGTCTTCTCTATAACCTGCCGCAGCGTATGGATGTGGTCCATGGTATATATATAGCCTTTTCGAAACCCGGCTTGTTCGGGAGGTTGGAAGGCATCAAATCTGTTAGCGAGACGGTTCGTGATGACTCTCGAAAACAACTTATACACATGACTCAGAAGTGAGATGGGCCTATAGTTCTTCAAGAGAGTGTTGTCACCCTTTTTGAAGAACAGAACCACCACACCCCTGTTCCACGCCTCTGGCGTCACTCCCTCGAGTAGAACGGAATTAAAGAGCCTTTGAAGAACTTTCAGTACCGGCAGCGTTCCGCCCGCTTTCAAAAGCTCTGCTGTAATTCCGTCCTCGCCCGGCGCCTTGTTGTTTTTAAGCTGTTTGAGAGCCATCCTAATCTCGTACAGACTGATGTCCGGGATATCTTCGGTATAGTGTCGGGTTAACTTGGCTCTTGGATCTTTTACCGTATTTATGTTAGGTTTTGCAACGGATGTATATAAGTGCCCATAGAACCTCTCGATCTCTCCCAGAACCCCCTCCCCCGTCGACACAACATTTCCGCCCTCCGGTATTGGTATTAGTATAAGTAGATTAATAAGGACACTCCTGGGAGAGGTAAGGGGTGGTGACACTTACCAATCGAAGTCAACATTGCCGTCACCAATGCCAAAGTAGGGATACTTTGTAGAAGCAAGTCTATGTAACTATTAAACATACTAATTTGATGTTACATGTTGTTTAACACTGGACAATATTGATCTTATCATTATCACCGCATTAAACTGATGTCAGCGTTGTGTCGGCCATTATAAAGGTCAACGACAATGGAGTGACGTCATAGGCTTATCTGCAAAGTCAGACCAAACTTGACAATAGACCTACATAATAATATTATTTTTATTCCTAATGGGGCAGATATAGAGCATTTTGGGTCTTGCGGCTCTGAGAAGAGTGAGCCCATAAAAAACGTTATTAAAAATCGATAATAATTGTTCGTCCTCCCATATAAATCAGCGCTCAGACGGACGGATTTTGTATGGGAGGACAAAAAATTTTTAACGATTTTTAATAACTTTTTTTTAGAAAGTAGTTCAGTATCATGGACTGGACTTGCTCCAAAAATTTGTACAGTGTTTAAAAAGTCAGCCTATATAACTAGGCATATCTTCTCTACACTTTTAAAGCCGCGTCCATAGAGACCCGGCCTAAGGGAATAAGCGTATAAGCGAAAATGCGAATCATGTTTTGATGATTTTTTCACCATCTCGCCCACCATTACGCTAAAAGTGGCGTTTAAGTCTTGGGTCCCTGGGCTCACTCTGCTCAGAGCCGCAAGACCCAAAATGCTCTATATCTGCCCCATTGTATATGCAAAATCTTTAAAATTACAAAATACTGCCGAAATGTGACATGGAATTTCGAAATAAAAGCTAGACTACATTTGTATGAAAGAGAAGAGAAGAGAAACGTTGAGAACGTTCAATGTTCAATGTTGATCGCAATGTTCTGAAGCATTACAGAATCACAACACAACCAAGGTACGCCCCTATCTCCTTCGCTCGATAAAAGTTGCCCGCTGTATAATTTTACCGTTAGTGATAATAGTAAAAGAGACTTGTGATGGAAATAAGTATTTTCTAGGTTTTCGTAGTTAGGTGAAGATAAATAAACGACGACATAATACCTTTCGTTAATAATTCTACTTACATAATCATCGAAGAGGTTGAAGAGTGTAGGTGAAGCGAAAGAGGTCTGTCAGGATCGTAGCAAGTGGAGGTCCATAGTCGTGATAGTATGTATGTATGTATAATCATCGAACCTGCTCACAAAACATCACGAGAACCGGTTAAGAAATGCGACCTGTAGGCGAGAACAACCAGAAAACTGGAATTCGGACTCACGAAACAATTTTTGCCGAAGCTGAACTGAAACGGAGACCTACGTTCGCTTCGTTCACTCGATTAAAAATATTTTTTTTCTATTGCGTAACAAACTCCGCGCCTGGTCACCCTGGCTGCTTCGTAACTAAACAAGTAGTATTCAGAGGAAAAAAGCAGCCAGCGTTCTTGGCACCATGCCGCACGCTCAATGGCGGATTTACCAGCAGGCTAAGTAGGCTGGAGCCAAGGGCGGCAAATTTTAGGGGGCGGCTAAGTCAACAATTCCTGTTTGCATTTGTCGGCTGATATCTTTGTTTATAGTAGGGGAGCCCAAGCTTCAGTGCTCGAGTAAATCCGGGGATTTTTGGATTTACTTTTGCTTAGTTGCACATAGGTTAGTCCGTCTGGTTCCCGGCAGAGTGGAATAGGACTACTCCAAGTCTTCCCGTGGATGTCATAGAAGGCGACTTAGGAAACACAAGTTAAACAAAGCTTATAAACATCAATTTTCAACCCGTCTGGCCAGCGTGGAGTGGAGAGTGTAGGCCAAATCCTCTTGCTACTCGGCTAAGTGGGAATGGCCCTTGTAGTACAGGGGGTTGTGCTTCTGCAGTGGAGACTAATAAACGGGCAAGTGCGAGTCGGACTCGTACATGAAGGGTTCCGAACCACCGTACAATGTTTTAAAACGCTGAGGAAACACGTATCTTGTATGACGACCCCCTTTAATTTTTAACTTTATTTTATTTTTAGTATTTGTTGTTATTGCGGTCATAGTATCACATAATTGGTAAAAATTTCAAGTATCTAGTTAATGCCATTATGAAGATCAAGTTAAAAACGCTGAAAAAAAACACGTTTCTTGTATGACGACCCCCTTTAATTTTTAACTATTTTTTATTTTAAGTATTTTTTGTTATATCACACATATATTTTTTGTTATACCACAGTAATACATAATCGGTGAAAATTTCAAGTGTCTAGCTATTACGGTTCAAGAGATAGAGCCCTGTGACTGACGGACAGACAGACAGACAGACGGACAGACGGACCGACGGACAGACGGACAGACAGTGGAGTCTCAGTAATAGGGCCCCCTTTGGGTACGGAACCCTAAAAAGGACCTGGATGATGATGAGTGGTACATAGGCTGTAAGTACATATAGATGGTGACAGGACCATAAATATTTTGTTGTGCAATCATAGTAACTTTATATTTCAATTTATTCAAAAGCAAAAAGGAAAAATATATTTTAGATATAAATAAATCTAAAAGCGTTTTATCAAGAATCGGAACGCATTATTTCACGATTGTTTGAATGGTTCGTGAACTAAAGTTAAAAACATAATTTTAAATATTTGCACAGAGTATATTAATTAGCGAGTTACATTATTTTTATCTACAAGTGTATGCCACACAAATTAGAAAACCGCGGACTTTCAAACGTTTACCCCAAATAACTATTGAATGGCTGAATTAATTTGCATCAAACATGCATAGCTAAGAACTATCTCGACAGGCAAGGCTTCCGATAAAAAAGCGGTTTATTTGTTAAGCTACATATTACACACGCTACTAGACACGTCAAAGTTATAAAACTCCTCTTTTTCATCGGATATTAAAACAGAAGGAAACATTTTTGCGAGATCTGTGAGGAATTTGGATGCATTTTAAATGTAAAATATGTTTAGCGAATGCGAATAGATTATATGTATTATTATCATAGGTTTAAAAAATATAACAACTTTATATAAGTACTTCCGAGCGGCCATTCCACCGAAACACGAAGTTTACCAAGAGACATCTAGGTATAACATAGTAACTTTATATTTCAATTTATTCAAAAGCAAAAAGGAAAAATATATTTTAGATATAAATTTTAGATATAAATAAATCTAAAAGCGCTTTATCAAGAATCGGAACGCATTATTTCACGATTGTTTGAATGGTTCGTGAGCTAAAGTTAAAAACATAATTTTAAATATTTGCACAGAGTATATTAATTAGCGAGTTACATTATATAACTATATATATAACTAGTGGCTCTGTGCGCTGTAAACCTCACGAGTCACTCCCCCCCCCCCCCCCCCAACCCCCAACCCGTTGAAGTTGATCAGATAAAAAGTTATACAGACAAAAAAGTTCAAAAAAAAAAATAAGTGAAAAATTTAATAACAATTATATACTCCAAGCGGCCATTCCGACTAAACAAAGTTTACCGAGAGACAATAGAAGCACTGTACTTGGTATTTGGTAAATAAGGTATTTACAATACTTTTACATTAAATAATACCTATTTTTAAGTATTAATGAATTATCCTTTTTACTGAGACTGAGAGCATGTTCTTAGGTATAGTATACCCTGAGAGTATACCGCAAGCTTGATATTGTTCACACCTAAAATAACCTTGGCTCGTTCGTTTAACTTTAGCTCGCGAACCATTCAAACAATCGTGAAATAATGCGTTCCGATTCTTGATAAAGCGCTTTGAGATTTATTTATATCTATTAGTATTTTCATTGGAAATAGCGTAATAAAATCCTCCTCTTTTTTACCCGACTACTGCAATGCCAAAAGGAGGGTTATGTTTTTCGCCGCTATGTACATATGTATGTATATGATGACCTCTGTGGCGTAATAGTCAAACGTTAGTCCGTCAATCCGGAGGTCCTGGGTTCGATCTCCAGCCAGGGCAAGTTGGAAAATTGCCTTTTTCAATTTGTCCTGGGTCTTGGGGTTTATCTATATATGTATGTACTCGTATTTATTATAAAATATAGTATCGTTGAGTAATTATCCCAAAACACAAGTTTAAAACTTACTTATACTCAATCAGTGTAATTTATTAATTTTATTTATTATTTATATAAGTATCATATGTATGTATGTATGTGTGTTCATCTTTTCCCTGAACCCTCGTATTTTCAAAGATATACATAATACCTTGACATATGAGGTATCGTCAGATGCGTCTTGGCTTTTCGCACTTTTAAAATGCTACAATACAACGAAGGCGTTAATTTACCTACACCCCGTTTGCGCTAAGTTTTCCGGTCCGTGGAATGCGCGTCCCCTTCGTCAGCGGCAAACTTAGCGTGAATTTTATTACTAAGGTAGTACCATACAGTGCGTTTACTGTGCATAAATAAATTCCTTGCATTGGTATGTACAAGAATTTCCTCCTATTGATATCTCTTCCTCAAATGATGTAAGTATTATAATCATTTTCTGAATTTACTGTAAGCTACGTACCTTCATGTGGGTCGATCAACCTTACCGGTTTGACCTTTTCATAAAAGATCTTATTTCCATCTAATAGAGTTGTTTTTAGAACCGTATAACATGCTGATTGTAACTCGTAGCCGCTCAACCAACTAAATACCAGCTATAAGGAAATCTCTCTAGCACCGTAATTTCGTTACAACAAAAAATAAACTATTCTCTGAAATACACGGCTAACATAAACGTATCAGAAACAATTCCTTGAACTAAACCTAAAGATATTATTCGATCAGTAAAAACTCCATCGTCGATGAATACGGACGTTTGTGATAACAAAGATGGCGAAAGAAGTGAAGATGGAAAACAAAATGGACAAACTTAAGAATCGGTTCATAAAACTTCAAGAGAAAATTCAGGACAGAGTCGATGATTTCCAAGATCATGTTCAGAACAAAATGGAAAGATCCAAAATCTCCAGATTTATTTCCCATTTATCTGAAGATAAAAGTTCTGTGGACAGTACAGAAGATAGGAAAAGCATTTCTATTAGTTCAGTTTCGAGAGCTCGAGTCAATTCTATACCAAGTCTTGTGCTGCATTTGGATCCAGGGGCAGATGCGAAGGATGTCTGTACCAATTTTCTGTATATTGAAAGAAATGAAGGGAATCCTATAAGAAAGAGTCTTTCTGCTTCGAATTTGAGCTACGCGAAAAATTCTGTGGGAAGTTCCAGTGAATCTTGCTTTTCGTGCATGACTTCTAGTGATGAAGGGTAAATAATATTTAACATTGCCGCCTATTTTTTTTAGTTTGAAGTTTTTTCATATGTAAATGTTATTTATTAATAACTTGATGAATCAAGTTAGGTACTTGATTGTACATGTTCGATCTTGTTATATTTGATCTTCGGAAATTGTTTTCTATTTTTATAACCTACCTTCTGAATTTATATTTTTCCCTTGTACTTATAAATATAAGTACTTATTTTTTTTTTAAATACGTTATGTCGCATTCCTTTTTCAAAGTAACTATATTATTTGTACTCATAAGTATTAATTTTGATTTATTTTCTCAGTGCAGTTGCTGAAGTGGCTGTTTCATTACTTTCCCCGTCAAAGTAAGCTTTTGTTAATTCTATTTACAAAAAAAAATATTTATATTCATTCCATACTTACATTTTATTTATATAGTTTATAAGTACCTATTTAATCAATATTTATTTTATAATACATCTTAACACAAATTTATTTAAGGTAGGAAGTGTTTCTAAAATATCTCAAATCATACATAACATATTGTATACAGGTATCAAATTTGATCATATTTACATATACATATATTTATTTGTATGTACCTATTTGTGCAATGGTGCAATAGTAGATTGTGCTACAAGGCGTAAAGGTAATAATTTTAACGCGAGGGCGCTACTTTGAAACCCCCGAAAATGACCCTTATTTAAAAAAAATATTTATTTACTTTGCACATACGAGTATGTGTTTGGGTCATAGGATTACAACATTATTATATTATTCTACCAAATTTCATCTGATTCGGTCCAGTAGATTCGGAGCAAATTGGCTTTGACAGACGGGCGGACAGACAGACGCACGAGTGATCCTATAAGGGTTCCGTTTTTTCATTTTTTGTACGGAACCCTAAAAATGACGACGCCTATATTTTATAATTTTAAAACTAAATTCTTCTTTTTTTAAGCTGACTGCCAATATTATCTTTGATTGTACATTCGTGTTCGGTTTTCAAATGTGTTTTAACGCCTAGGGAATTTACTTTTTACTTTTCAGTGTCTAGAAAATTACCAGTGACTTTAGCCCCAAATATTTGGGATAAAATCATCGTTTTTCGAATAGATGAGATGAAAAACACTTTTTGTCCTGTACCTTGTCACCTGTGTAGGTACAGGATAAAAGTATTTTGCAACATTGCACAAATGATTACAACACTACACTTATAAAAAGCTAAATCGAAAAATAAATATATTTATATGTTTAAAAATTAGGAATAATAATCAGTTAGAAAATATTGCACACAGTAGGGTTTTCTTTAATTTTTTTTAAGAATTTATGTTATGAAAGAATTGTTCAGATTTACGGACGACTCTTTCAAGTATCTATGCGTCGATTACTTATTTTCACCCGTCTGTGCTAGAAGGAGGATTACGTTTCGAGTTTATGTATTTAATATGTATGTATGCATGCATACAGACTGGAGCAAGTTCAATCCATAATAATGACCAACATTCCATAAAAACAAATTATGAAAAACTAAAATAAAAATCTGTCTTCTTTAATTTTACTTTTTTTACTAAACTTAATTTTGTATGAAAATTTTTTATCGAATTTTTAATACTTTTATTATAGAAAGTAGTTCA
The DNA here is from genome assembly GCA_963576875.1 of Acrobasis repandana. NCBI lineage: Eukaryota > Metazoa > Arthropoda > Insecta > Lepidoptera > Pyralidae > Acrobasis > Acrobasis repandana. The sequence goes on from OY756237.1 coordinate 10,628,974, forward strand.
GTATCATGGACTGAACTTACTCTAAAAATTTGGCTGGTGTTTATAAAGTCAGCCTGTATTTCTGTGGCACGCTCTGTAGCTTGAGAGATGTCGTTACTCGTATATTCGTCGTAATATCCTTTTACCATATTCTTAAGATCAATTTAGAAGCAAATGGCTTTGAAGTGGCGCCCTCATTTAAAATAAATTGTTAACTCGTAAATATGGTGATAACTTCCATATTGCTAATCGTCAGGCACTAGATAACCCTTTAAATTATTTTATGAACCACCGTTTAAAGTATTTACATTAGTCCGTCTAGCTGTGTGCACTTTTGGCAGAGGCAAATTTTACAGCTAGACGGATCACCAATAATAGTTTCAACAGCAGTTCATAAAATAAGGTCTATCTAGTGCCTACCTACACACCTACTACCTGTTTTCTTCAATTTTCCTCTCCTGGGTCTGCTGGAAGAGATCTCTTATGAAATAAGCAGTACCTATGTACTCTATTTTCTTACTTTGTACGTTCCTTTGTTTGTATGTTGTGTACTTGAATTTTGTAAATAAATAAATAAATAAATGTAACCACGTTCATCCGAGCGTGCTGTCTGTGTTGTTACTCGTATTGTATCACTTAGTCGGTTTTTTTTTTAAATAATTACTTGTTTATTTCCCTAACAGATCAGCAACAGAGATCAGACCTCGAGCAGGAAGTCTCCCCCCAGAGGGTCGTCTTAGTCTGGACCTCCCTACAGCCATTAACACCTGCACTGAACTCATTGAGAAGTTCGGGAATCGCTTCCCCACTCTCAAAAGTGGGGGAGACCGAATCCATAGGGTATTTAAAGTTTGTAATTTGGTGATGGTATTTTTGTGGCTTTTATGATTGAATAGATATCAAATGTGATAATGTTTGATATACATTGTTGTGATAACCTTTAGAAAAAGCCTTCTGAGTCATAATACTTAATTATTTACAGAAGGCTCTATCTATCTATTACATAAAATAAAACTAACATAAAACACAGTATGGCCATTTCCACCTGCACTGAACTCATAGAGAAGTTCAGGAACCGCTTCCCCACTCTCAAAAGTGGGAGAGACCGTATTCATAGAGTATTTTTAATGTTTGCGATTTGTGGGTGGTATTTTTTGTGGTGTGTGTGATTAATAAACACATCACGGAAACATTTCTTTTTTATTTAATTTCTTAGTGCTGGTTTTACGAAAATGTTGTCGTACCTAGTTACTAACCTTACCCTAAGGTACCTTGCATACTAGACGGCCACGACCACTACCAGTGGCCGCAAACGACCAGATTAACTAAAGAAGTAAGTTGCGGTCAAGTGCGCGATGTTCATATGGCTTTTTTAGTTCTCTTGGTCGTTGCAGCCACTAGTCTTGGTCGTGACCGTCTAGTGTACGAGGTGCCTTAGTATAAGCGTTGTTAGTACCTACTAATACTTCGTATTGCTTCGGGAGACCTATCTACAACGTGTAACAAAAAGGGGGTATCAACCCAAAAGTGAGTTAACGTACTAACCAATGTGAACAACTTTTACTATGGGACCATCCCTGAAATCACGCGAAAAAAACCTGCAGCTCCATACATTTTGGCACGGTAGGTATTTACTTTTGTATGGAACTGCAGACTTTTCGCGATTTCAGGGATGGGCCCATAGTAAAAGTTTAGATTGATTAGTACGTTTACTTCCTTTCGGGTTGATACCCCTTTTTTTTACACGTTGTATTGTATAATATGAATGTTTGTGATATGGTTGTAATCTGATTTCGGTGCTTCGAATCTGTGATAGATAACTATACATATGTATATTGTAAACTTCTCAGCACGCTATAAATATTTTATAAATAAATATGTAAGTACCTGGTGAGGGTGTTGAAAATGACTATTTGAAAGAATAGGTACTTTCAAATAGGCTTTTACAGCCCTTGAATCGCTTTTACATTAAAAAACTTGAAAAATCAGGGTACCTAAGTATTGTCTGAGGGTTGGGACACATCTGTCAGCACGGAAAAACATTTTCCTATGCTGCTATCCTTTTCTGTCACTCAGAACCGTCATTTGCCATCGCCGATTCCGCGGCGTTCTGGCGGCACTAGGCGCAGCGACGCGACGTCAGCGTCTAGGAGCCCTTCCACACGACGTATTTTTTACGCTCGTAAGACGCGCGTATTCATCGCGTTTTGGCAGATAGAACACGTTTATTGTCGCAATCATTTGCGATACAAACGCGCGCTTAGAGCGCGTTTTATTTGCAATTATTAGGAAAGAATAACGCGATACAAACGCGCGCTCACAGCGCGTCCTGGTTGCGTTCAAAAAACGTGGCGTTTGTATCGATACAAACTCAAGGATCGTGTGTAAAGGTTAAAACGTGCCGGCTTCCTTGCGTTTACTGAGCGTTAAACTTGGGTTTGTATCGATACAAACGCACGTAAAAAATACGTCGTGTGGAAGGGCCCTAAAAGCCGAAAAGCAGATAAGCTTTTTTTTACTCCACCACAGAACGCAAGTATGCGTAGGTTCTAAGTAAAATATAAGTAAAATAAATATAAACAGGTCAAGGGCAAGTTCACATAACCCATTAAATGTTCCTCCGGGACCCTAATACCTTTTTTATTACCGCTCAACAATTAACAGGAATGATGCCATATTCTTTATTTCCACGGTAATGGTTGTGATGTGATAGGTGGGGCTTGTAATAGCCCATTCCGGAAAATTCTAATGAATGCGTTAGTTTATCTAATAATTTTAGCTGCCTCCGCTACTTAGGTAGGTACATACCTACTTACTTTATTTTTCTCAAGTCGAAATGCCACCCAAAACTGATTTTTGACGCGTTTTACCTGCAAGCAAAACCATTTTAAAAGTTTCGAATTCGCCATAAGTTTTGCATGATACTGAAAGTTAAAAATATTTATTAGACAGACGCTGGCGCGGAAGCCAAACCACAATTATATGTACAAATTGACCCGATAGAAAAAAATCTGAAAGTTACCTCTAATTCTGCAAATTGACATTAAATTATGCAAAGTGGCTTCGGTGTTTTATACAATTTATGAATGTATTATTCAAGTAATTTTTTAATGTCTTAAGTATTTAATCCTTTATGAAATCCGCAAAATTCGAAACCAGTAAGTAGTAACCAAGAAAATATTTAGTACTTGTAATACAGTAGTACAGCCTTGGGTACGAAGTAACATATATGTAATCTTTGCAGGCTTTAATTACACGTCATCGAAAACTAAGTACCATTTAGCATTGGATCATTCTATACAAGATAACCAAGAAGTACAGCATGAAAAAGTACTTAAATAGGTAAACTAAAGTCAATTATATGGGATCATAAACTTAAATATCGTATTTCTCTAAATTTCAGTATCTGCTGAAGAACACTCGACTGAGCGACGTGAACAAACGACTGAAGGCACAGATCTGGAGTTCTGTGGTCACCATTGTCCTGGTGGAAGCGAAGAACTTGCCCGCTATGGACTTGGATACCCGGTCTAGTGATCCTTATTGTAAGTTTAGGTAAGTTATCTTACTTCTATCAGCTGTAATCTCTCCCAGTTCCAACCGAGCTGTACTAGCTGCTTAGGAGCCCAGGGATCGCTTTTTGATATTTTCTATTTCAATTATCATGGTCTTCGGAATTCTTTGTTGTAAAACCATTGGCACGCATAGACTAGGGATCATACTTAGCGAAAAATTAAATAAATAAATCCATATGAGAAACAAATCAGCCGTGCGGTTCCCAGAAGAGTGAAATGACCACTCCAAGTCTTCCCGTGGATGTCGTAGAAAGCGACTTAGGAAACACAAGCTAAACAAAGCTTATAAATGAGACCTCTCCAACCCGTCTGGCCAGCGTGGAGAGTGTAGGCCAAATCCTCTGGCTGCTCTGGCCAAGTATGGCTCTGGCAGTACAAAGAGGGTCGTGCTCCTTCAGTGGAAACTGGAAAGACCTGATGATGATGATGATGAGAGACAAATCACACAGTTTGAGACCTAAAGTAAGTTTTGAACTTGTAATATGAGATACTAAGTCAACAATACTAGATATATTTTATGATAAATACATAAACTTATAGATAAACAAGCGAGACCCAGGACAATTTGAAAAAGACCATTTTCCAACTTGCCCTGGCTGGGGATCGAACCCAGAACCTGCTGAGTAGTGGATAGCGTGTTAAACATTACGCCATCAATCAAAACCCTGTGTTTCCTTTCGTTACCTCTTCTGCTTGGGCAATTTGAAGACGGTATTGTCAGTTTCCGCAAGACATGACCGTAACAACACAGGGATTCTTTTATTTACCTATTATTAAGAGATATTATAAATATCCTATGATAATAAAGATATTTTTGAATTTGAATTTGAATTTGAATTTGACCTGTTTGTCTCCTTGTTTTGGTATTTTGTTAAAATTACTTCTGCTACTAAGTCCTTCATCAGGTGCATTTTTAGGTTAAATTACTTTTCATTTAATTTTTCTAAACCCTGCACTGGATTTACTAAATAAGTGTGCACTACCTACCTAACCTACATGAGAGTTGGTAACTACCCACTAAGCCTTTAACTAACTACTGCTGCAGCGACGTTTATTTGTTTCTTATCTAGATAGAATCGAAATGATGCTTTTGCGTGCATCGCCCTGTAAAAATCATACAAGGCTGTGACGTCATGCGAAATTTATTCTGATTCCCATCTTAAAAATACCTAACAAAAAACTAAGCATATGCGTTACAAATAATGTGAAAAAGCTTCACGTTTTACTTGCTACATTACATTGTTACACTACGATTTAAAGCATGACTAGTTAATTTTGCAGCTCTAACTGTAAGATTATTAGGTATACATATTCCATAAGATAAACGTATGATTCTGAATCTGTAAGTTCTGAGTTTCTAATTCCATTTCCTAATCATTGCCACAGAATACAGTAAGAGTAAACAGAAGGGACTCTTCTAAGGTACGCGCAATATACGTCCCCGTTCCCCGCACCCGCACCTCTCCCCCGGTTCTTGACGGCCAACGTGAGAAATCGAGGCGAAAACGGGGGAGAGGTGCGGGGACGGGAACGGGGACGCCTGGGTGACGCATATTGCGCGTACCTTAGGAGTTTCCGGCCTGTGTCATTGCTTTCAGGTTAGGCAACGAGAAATACAAGAGTAAAGTAGTATGGAAGTCGCTACATCCGTCTTGGCTGGAACAGTTCGACCTCCACTTGTATGATGATCAAGAACAGATCCTGGAAGTCACCGTTTGGGATAAGGATAAGCAAACTAAGGACGACTTTTTGGGGAGGTAAGTCAAACTATCTACATGTTATGTATAAACCTAACTATATCATGCTTATAAATGCTCGGTAGATCAGTGGTGAGAGCTGTTTAATAGTATCGGACAATGTAGGTTATGTTGGTATAGTGGTAGATACTTTATTAAGAGCTGGACTGCCTCCGCGGTACAGTGGCGTTAGCCTTGTGATCCGGAGGTCGTGGGTACAAATCCCACTGGGAAACAGATTTTGTGAAAAGTTGTTTCCAGTCTGGTTAGGATATTGCAGGCTGGAATCACCTAATTACCCGAAAAGAAAGATGATCCTGTGCTTCTAAAGGCACACAAAACTGTGGGTCCTAAACGCCATCTAGCGTTGGTTTAAACCTGTTCTAGGATTGGTTCTGGTCTACCCTTTGGGTTGCGGAGGTCAAACGGCAGTGGCTCTGTGTAAAAACCAGTAACCTCGTCAAAGCGTTACCGCTGAGGATGCAGCCGGAAATACGCTTGGATAATGATGATTTTTTTCCAGAGCTTATCTATTCTTCAAGGGGCACATTATGCTGGCCATTGATTCTAATTTTAGTTGCTAAATGTCTTGGAAATGATATGGGGTAAGATACTCCAAAAACCCTGTGCCTGCGTTGTAGTGTCATTAAAGCTACATTAAGTGCTACTAAATGAAGCTTCAGCTTCATTTGGCTTAATGGAATCGAGTACAATGGAGCTGCGTAGTGATATTGTGTAGCTTTCGAAGTCTTCTGATATAAAATAAGAGTAACAATAATCATAATTCTGATTCCAGGTGTACAATAGACCTGTCAAGGCTAGAAAGAGAGAAGACGCACAGCATATGGCAAGAGCTAGAAGACGGAAACGGACAAATATTCCTTCTGCTGACAATCAGTGGAACCACGCAGTCTGAGACTATAACTGATCTGACTAGCTATAGAGAAAACCCTAGAGATATTGAAATTATTGAGAGGAGATACGTAAGTATCAGCATCATTATCATTGTATTGTTTAAATTATTAATTTACTAAGTAGGTACCTACTTACATTGAAAAAAAGGACTAAAAAAAGACAGATGATCTTACTTTAAAACAGTAAATGACAACATGAAAGTGCCGTGACCAGGATTTATGAAGTAGAAACATAGAGGATTATCCCAAATTTCCTCCTAGACCTCGGAAGTTAAACTAGCAAATAATATTTTTTATAACTAAATCTTAAATGTCGACTTTGTTGTAAAACATTTTATAGGGTAAAAAATCTTTATTACCTGCAATGGTAAATACAAGCCCGATGTGTTCAGAGTTCTTTTATTTTTAACTTCACGTGTCTCATTAACTCAAATAAAATATCGCAAATTAGGTACTTCCGATTAACCGACCTAAAATTGTTGGCTGGATACAAAAATAAAATTCTTATGAATCATGATATTTGCAAAATGATTTTTGTGGCGTGATTGAATCACGAAATAAAACAAAAACGTCAGAAATTATTCCTTGTCCAGAGGATTTACAGATTTACTAAAATTAAAGTACATAATTTAAACTAAAAGAATCAAAAATTCTGCCTCAGATAGTACCTGGTTCAAAGGTGCCCATCACGCTTGCTGCATTTCCTCTCTGTACAGCGATGGCAATTCTTTGAACCGGATATATATATATATATATATATATATATATAGGTATTACATATATCTGTGCATATTTTTATCTGTCCATCAGCATAGAAAGGGGTCTGTAATATTTATTTTTAATATGGTTGCAGAATTGGTACCATCTAAACGAGCAGTCCAGCGGCGTAGGCTGGCTTTGTGTAAAGGTTTACGGAGCAAAAGGTCTTGCTGCAGCAGACCTAGGAGGAAAGTCAGACCCATTCTGCGTACTGGAGCTGGGCAACGCGAGGTTACAAACGCACACCGAGTACAAGACGTTAGCGCCGAATTGGATGAAAATATTTACGTTGTAAGTGCTATTTTTAGCCAAAACAATGCGTGATTTTTTCAGATGCGATAGACGTGTATACTTTAAAATTTACGACCCACTTTGGAAGTGGATCGAACAGGCTGACGTAATAGAACCATTTCAAAGTGTTATAAAAATAAATATTTACTAGGAAAAGGAATCTTTTCAATTTTGTTTACGCACTCTTACGCACTGCCCGAACTATTTTTCGACTTGAATCAATGATTGATAACGACATATGGCGTTGATTCCCCATCTGTACGTTTTTTAAATGTGCAAATAAATCTTTAAAAGATTTTCTTTACAAAATTATAAGGATAGCACTGTCGTGTACCTATGTGTAGATTTAGAAAGTCATAAAATGTATTTCTAAGTTTATCTATAGTAATATTTTGTCCTATTTTATTATAGTACAGTCAAAGACATCTGTTCATATTTAGAAGTAACGGTATACGATGAAGATCATGACCACAAAGTGGAGTTCCTAGGGAAGCTGACAATACCACTACTGACAATAAGAAATGGGGAGAAGAGGTGGTTTGCACTGAAAGACAAGAAAATGAGGGCGCGGGCAAAAGGGAATTACCCGCAGATATTGTTGGAGATGACGGTGATATGGAACCCTGTAAGTATTTAAATTTTGCTGAAATTTGATAGAAAACTTATGCTTTAAATGATCTGGGTAGGTAGATTCACAACAAAAATTAATTATGTTTATGAAATAAAAATATTAAATGACACTAAAAAAGTTATATTATCAGAACATAGATGAACAAAAATAAGATCATCGATCATATTTTTTAATATTTAACAAAAAGCTGAAGTAGTTTGGGCCAACTAAGACAAATTAAAACGTAGCCACGCTCAGAGCATTCAGAAGACTGAAACTTGGTTAGACCAAACAATATTATAAATTTTAATATGCCCAGCAAAATCAAAATATCTAATATTTTCTAGCTAAAAGCAGCAATACGCGCAGTGAACCCCATAGAACCGAAATACATGCATCAAGAGGCTAAATTCAAGAGGCAATTGTTTATAAGGAACGTGATGAGACTAAAAGCAATCATAATGTGGTTTATAGAAATAGGGAAAATTTTACAGTGAGTATACCTATTTCTAACTTATAATGGTACCTACTACAATACAAGATTAGTACCTCTCTACTTCGCACATATACACAATAAGTTTTAAAGTTTTTTATAAATAAAATATCCAATTTTCTTCCTTTATTTTTCAGAGACTGTTTTGAGTGGGAGTCGAAACTCCTATCATTCATCGGTTTACTGGCGTGGCTTGCTTTTTGTTACTACTATGAAATGTGGATGCTGCCGTTTTTACTTCTCGTCTTCTTTACAAGAAACTGGCTCATTTATAGATTAACAGGTGAGTATTAATAATTTCTAAAGGTTATAAGATCAGTAACTTAAGCTCCTGTCTTCTTAAGCTAGTCTTTATTAGCATCAGTAACCATACCTTTAAGTTAAGTTTATTTTGTTTCCTATTGAAGGAATTACTTCTTATTTGCCTACTTTTCACGAGCAGTTTATGGTTTTTGTTTTAAATCTTTTCGATTTATAGAGAGTAAATTACTTAACTCAGTTTTCTTATTAGTTGTGTGGTCCCCAGTTGGTTGTTGACCTCTTTTTTTATTAAAGTATATTGTTTAGGTATGTTTTCATTTATTTAAATTGTATTATTTTTTAGTTCGATTAAAACGGTCATACAAGAATTGTAACAATAATTCTTGGGAATGGTTTAAACAGTTGTTTGGTAGTAAGTTAACTGTTGTTTTTTTAATTATTTGTTGCTATAGCTATACCCGCTAGCATGTTTCAAAACATTGTCATGTATAAACTAACAAATATGTTTTAAAATGGAGTATGGGTAGAGCATGATATTTGTTTGTACAACCAAAATAAACGCTTTTTGATTCCAACAATACTGGTGTAAAAATTCAAATTATTATTGGTTTGACCGTTCAATTAGCGACAGTTAAATTAGTATTATTTACACTTATATAACAGACAATTAAATATATATATATATATAGACAAGTTCTAACATTTATTGTAAAAAAAGAATTAGTGCCAGTTATAATTTTATAAATATTTAATTTATCAAATATTTTTAATAATTTTATTACAGGAGGTAATCCTTTACTAATACCAGTTGATGATGATGATCTATTAGCGGAAGAAGACGACGAGGATGAAGCTGATAAGGTAAAAAATCTCACCTAAAACTCAAGGCATTAGTTAGATGATATGATAAAATTAATGTTAAAGAAGTGAGATGATTTTGTGCAGCTTGAAAGTCGCATCTAATGCCACGTGCCTAGCTAGCATATATGTGAAAATAAGAGTAGGTAGATGGTAATATACAATTATTTCTTTTAGGAAGAAAAGAAATCCCTAAAAGAACGACTTCAAGCAATACAAGAGGTGACACAGACAGTACAAAATGCTATTGGATATGTAGCATCATTGGGAGAAGCTGTCAAAAAGTAAGCATTGTAACTGAATCCCGAAAGTTTCATAAAATACCACTGTCTGCGTGTTCTTTATAATAATGATTTTTGTTTCAGCCTCATGAATTTCACAGTCCCATATCTAAGTTACTTAGCCATTATAATGTGCTTTGGAGCGATGCTAGTATTATACATGATACCATTGAGGTACCTGCTCATGGCGTGGGGTAAGACTTTTGTTGATTGATTAATGCTCTTATTGAAGTTTTTTATTTGTTTATTCCTCATTATTCATGGCTGTTCTTTTTTCAGGTATTAATAAATTTACAAGAAAGATTTTAAGACCACACACGATACCAAATAATGAAGTATTAGACTTATTATCGAGGGTACCAGATGACGAAATATTGGTAATTCATTATAATCATATTACAATAAATGTAATTTTAAAAAAAGTAATGATACTTACAAATAAGTCAGACTCAAATTTTTCTAAAGCAAATGATGGCGGTATTAAAATTGGCAAAAATCTTCAAGCTTTGTATTTTTACAGCTGGATTGTCGTGAACTGAAACCTCACGCACCAGGCGAACATCGAAGAGATCTCAGGAAGAAACACAAAGCTTCGTAACAGGTCCAAGGATGGATCCAACGCCGGATCAAATACTGTACCTCAAAAATTATCAAAAAAGAATTATAGGCCAATCTGTATGAAAACAAATAGTCTAAAATCATTTTACTCTATTAATGTTGCAATGATTATCATGTCATCCAAGTAAACAATTAAACGAAAGTAATAACTTTTCAGAGTGAATAAAGCAAAGTGTTAATGTTCATGAAATAAATAGATTGGTATCGTATAACTAAATGGTTTGTTAGCACAAAACGTATCGAATGCATTTAAATCTAAAACTTATTAATTTAGTGCCACTTGATGATATCCTGTTGCTACGTCTATTTCAATATCTGTATCAAATCTAGCATTGTCATATCGTAGATTGTGACAAATATGATGTATATAAAATTGTACTACTGTCTTAAGATATGGTCGGAATGGTAGGATATTATATGGGTGGTATGAAATCTGTGATTTAATAATCATGACGCTGTCATATTACATTATTCATGACACCAGTTAGAAAATAATCTAGAATCTATGCATACACCTCACATCTCTCTCTTTCTAACTTTTTAAATGTATTTATTTTGATCCTAAGTATTAAAAATGTTAGGATCAAACTAAACACAAAATATTTCCAATTATACCTACTTTGTTTTGAAAGTCTTCCTTGCTTCAAATATTTGAAATAAGAGTGTTCCTTGCAAAACCTACCGTTGAAATAGATTTTATTAAATTTATTTCATATTTTTATACCTTAGTGATAATAAAAAAAAAACGTCCAAAATTATGAATTGGGCAATCAAAAATGGAATCAAAGGTTGATTGAAAAAATATAAAATATTTTTTCAGTTGCTTGCATCGCTGTAGTAAAAATATGTTCCCAATCAAATAATGCATTTAAGTCCCAAGTTGTATAAAAACGATAAATATTATAGATAAATAAGTAGATAGGATTTTAATACAGCCATTTTTGTATCAAATGTTAAATTTGTTGAGTTTGATGTTGAGAAATGTTTTAATATTTGTTTTAAGTGAAATTTTATAAAAACCAGTTAGTATTTATATCATTCCTCGTCACTTTAAAAAATGTTCACAAATAGTATAAGACTGAGACCAATCTCATTAATTATATTATATTATGAAATTAATAGATAGGTATTGTTTGTAAATTTAAAATTATCCATTGATTACATATATATCGTGTTAATGAAAGAACGCAAAACCTCTCGGATGGTATGGTACCTCAGCCCATGTAACTGAACAACTTTTGTACAAAAAATTTCACAAAATTAAAAAAAAAATTGAATTTTCATACAAACTGGTCAGCTGATCGAGTCAATTTGTATGAAAATCCGATTTTTTTTTTGGATTTCGTGAAAGTTGTTCAGTTTCCAGGGCTAAGGTACCATCTGAGAGGTTTTGCATTCTTTCATTAACACGATGTATTAGAAAATTAAGATATTTTTGCGCAAACATTTATCTTATTCCAGTTTTTATATTAATAAACTTCATCTTCCACTTTAGCACAAATTCTTTGTAGATGTGAATGTTTTGAAGCTTTGTGAAAATAGTGCAGTTTTACTATTTTGAAAATATTAGGTACTATAGAAGTAAAGGGTTTATAAACAACTGCTACATGACCATATTTTTTCATCTCTGTACATTCTCTATGGAAGTTTTTGAGTAGTATTTGTACCAAATCCACTCGTACTTTTCTATGATAAATGTTCATTTTCTTAGTTGTTAGTAAGTATTTGTATACTACTTACATACCTACTTAAATTTTTTTTACTAGTGTCGTGTAGCAGAAAAATATTGTTAAAACATATTACGTTTCATACCATTTATTTTATTTGTAAAAGGTATATTACTTACACATCTGATAAGCTAATACATCGTGGTAATGAAAGAACGCAAAAGCTCTCAGATGGTACCTCAGCCCATGTAACTGAACAACTTTTTTTTAACAACTTTCACGAAACTAAAAAAATAGTTTGATTTTCATACAAACTGATCAGCTGATTGAGTCAATTTGTATGAAAATCCGAATTTGTTTTTGGATTTCATGAAAGTTGATGAACAAAAGTTGTTCAGTTTCATGGGCTGAGGTACCATCTGAGAGGTTTTGCGTTCTTTCATTAACACGATGTATACTGTTTATGTTTGTTTAAACAGTTTAAACCCTTGTTTATTCTACAGATTAGAACGAATACATCGGTTCCGTTTGTATGTACCTAGCGAAAGTTTTTTTTTAAATATAATCTACTTTCCTTCACTTTGAGCTAACTTGTTCAGTGTTTTGTACGTTTTGTAACAGTCTGTAAAGTGTGAAGTTTTAAATCTGGCTAACGTCTCTCTGTAATCAGTTATTGTGTATATTTCTGTTTATTATGTAAGAATTGCTAGAAATAAATTGTCAAATTATGTTCTAGTCAATATTGCTTCTTCAAAGAATAAGTTCCTGAAATGAGCTACGAATATTATTACGTGGCGGTATTAAATTTATTAAAAGGGGTGCGAAACATGTACGATTATTTCGTTTCGTCCGAGTAGTTTTAACATAGAATTGCAAAGCCAAATTCAGGTGTCCCTTAGATATGAAAACTATATAGATATTTTAAACGCCAACTATACTAACTATCTGTTTCTCTTCTTCTAGAGGTTGACAGGGAGAGAATACTTTAGCATTTAGTCTACCTATTGTAGTTTTTGGCTCAATAAAGTTTAAATAAATAAATATGAACTTTACGCTGATGCATTTTCAACTAGTCAATATTTAGAAATAATCAAAATTACTTTGCGATAACCTGATGTAGTTTTCAAGTTACCTTTGTTGTCAAAGTGATTTAGGCTTTAAACTTTGTAAGGGTCATTGTTAACTACAGGCGTAAAACCATTGTTTCTTGCGTGGTTTACTATCCTGCAAATGTTTAAACAATTACAGTGTTAGCGTAAATCTTTTTTAAATTTTATAGCGAACCAATGTTGCCAACTAAACGCGCCCTGCCCGAACGGGCCTCTCGCGGACGCACACCAGCAAGGGTTGCTGGTGTGAGTGTGAGTGTGGCGTGATATTTTCAACGTATCAGCGCGCAGGACGCTACCGCCGCCGCGCGCTCCCCTCTACCCCGCATAGGAACGGCCGGCTCTTGCGCCGGCACGCCAGCCTGTCCAATACAATATTAATCTATGCGCCAGTGCGCCAGTCCAGTCGAGCCACGGGTCCGCGACGTACGTACACATGTACCGCTCTTACGCACGCAACCACACTCGCGCCGCAACGCGACACCGTCTTACCGTTTCTATTTGTTTAGTTATAGACTGTTTACCGCTGTTGTAACCATAAGCTATAGGTTTTCCATTAAATCTAACAAGAATCCACCTATGAGATCTCATTTCTCTCTTCTGGCAGTGGCGCACTTCATAACCTAACCCAGTAATCTCCAGTACTATAATTTCCGATTTCTATTATTCTTAATAGATCGTATATTATTATGTGATTGCACTAACAGAAACTACTTGAATGGACGAAACTGCATGTTAGGCCTTAAATTTTATAATATATTCTAGGAACAGAAATAGAATTATTATTTTATGTTACGTCAAAGCACAGCTTACGGCACTATTTTCAAATACATATGCACAATTGCACTATCGTATCGGACAAAATTTCTATATCGTATTGTATGTAAAAGCTGCATAAATATTGTGATATCTAAAGCATAATTATTTTACAAAGAAATTTATTAAATCGAACTTTGTTTCATTTGTGTTTACGTATCATCTCTATCCATATCCATCAAAACCGATATCCGAAAGCCATCCAGCGTTTGTTTAAACCTACCCTATTTTAGGATTGGTTCTGGTCTACCCTTCGGGCACAGGCCGGAATCTCCTAAGGTTCGCGCAATATGCGTCACCCAGGCGTCACCGTTCCCCGTCCCCGCACCTCTCCCCCGTTTTCGCCTCGATGACTCACGTTGGCCGTCAAGAACCGGGGGAGAGGTGTGGGTGCGGGGAACGGGGACTCCTATTGCGCGTACCTTAGGAGATTCCGTTCTGTTTAATCTTACTGTATTCTGTGCTTCGGGTTAAGAAAGTCAGACAGTCATCACCTAGGTTAGGCAGCGGACCCAGGGCTCTGAAGCGTTACCGCTGACGATGCAACCGGGTATACGCTCGGATGATGATGATGATCCATATGATTAAAAACTTAGTATGAATTGAAGTCTGCCTGTACAAGTTATTTTCTTTCATGTTAGTCTAGGAGCCAAGCAAAAACTTCAGCTACTTCTCCGAAATACCTATCTCAAATAAGGCGATTATCACACTGCCACGCATCACTCTGCATGTTGCGATACAAACGGGGATACTTACAAGCAACGATAGAACACGCATTCACGCGCTACGCTACGTAGTGCGGGGCAATGTGAGAATCGCCTAAAGGTGATCTTTATCATATTGTTCATATAGTGTGTATCTATCTATCTGCGTCAGCTCATCAGTAGTGCTCCCTCGCCAATGTTATATTTGAATAAAAACATTTACCAATTTATCTCACTTATTAATTTAGGTATTTGGAGACACGCACATAGCATGCACGGTAGCGATTACAAACACAGAGAGAGCAATACTATGTGCGAGAGAGATGTGTTACATTGCGATAGTGATGTGACTCCGATATCTCACACTCCCTCCGTCGTTCACCGGCCTCACATTTGTCTCCCATAAAACATCATTGTATTACGAGAGGACATCATAGAAATCTTGAGTTTGGTTGACCATTCTAATTAGCTTGCCATATCGGGACTAAAATGTCCATGAGAACTAGGTAAGTAGAAACTTTTATATCGTTAGAACTCAAAATCGCAAAGCCCACTGATAAATCTCCTCCCATTTTAGCGCGTTCCCGGATCAGATTCATCTTTCAGCTTGGGGAACTCGTTGTCTGCTTCTTCTTCTTAACGAATCGGAAATCGGAATGGCTGATATTATTATATGAGTGTGGACCAATGTGTGGTCTCACTTACTCCGTGGTCCGCTGTACGGCTTATTCTCTCCAAAGATTTAAGCGGAGAAGAATAAACCGGCCAAGTGCGAGTTAAACTCGCGTGGAGAGGGTTCCGTACAATTGATTGAATTCTTACAGGTTTTCCTGTAATCTAAAAGCAATGAACTATATTTTGTATTTTTTTCAAAATTTTAATATCAGTAGTTTCGGAGATTAGGGGGGCGGGGAATGGTCAATTTTCGTCTTGTTTCATGAATAAACTCAAAACTATTCATTTTACAATAATAACGAAAATATATTTGAGATCCTCATAACGAGCCCTTTTATTTGATATATGACACAGTAAGGTTTGCAGAATTTTTTTTTATTTCCTAATTTGTCCCCCGAAAATGACCCTTATTTTAAAAAAATATTTATTTACTTTGCACATATGTGTTTGGGTCATAGGATTACAACATTTTACCAAATTTCACCTGATTCGGTCCAGTAGATTCGGAGCAAATTGGCTGTGACAGACGGACGGACAGACAGACGCACGAGTGATCCTATAAGGGTTCCGTTTTTTAATTTTTTGTATGGAACCCTAAACGTTAGGGCAAGCGTCTGGTGTTAACCAATGGATGGTTAACACCAGACGCTTGCCCTAACGTTAGGTCAGCCTCCTTGGAAATGCACGAAATGTTGTGCTTAGCCCAGTAGCTCCTCTTACGACACGTAACAGCAGCGTGTCAAGCAAAGTTCAATTTTTACACAGAGCGACTGCCGTCTGACCTCCGCATCCCAAGATAGACCAGAACCAATCCTAGAATATACTTAGCTTTAAACACTGAATTCTGAAGCACGGGATCATCTTTCTTTTCGATTAATCATGTGATTCAAACCTGCAATATCCTAACCAGACTAGGAAACAACTTTTCACAAAGTACCTATATATGTGCTTCCCAGTGGAATTTGAACCCACGACCTCCGGATCACAAGGCAACCGCCTTAACCACTGGACCACGAAAGCAGTCGTGATAGGGAGTTTCCCCGAGCACTAATGCCAACCATCGACTAAGTAGGTATGTTACAAGCTTTTAACTTGCAATGTATGTATGTATGTACTACGTGAGTAGGTACTGGTTATTATTCTGTGGTATGTACATAGACACACAGTTACCTGTGTTTGTTCGGGTGGAATCTTGCAACTCAATTTTGAAGCAGATTTTGCAGATTATCTTCAATTGATTGAGCTGAAATTTTGCGCGCATATGTATATCACGTGACAATGCAATATTATGATGACTTGGAGCTAATCTGATGATGAAGCTAGAAGGTGGCCATAGGAACTCTGTGATGAAACGACGAAACCCAATGAAGTTTGGGCTCGTTAGATTCGTCTTGATAAGTAGGTACTTTGTCTATAAATTGTATCACGGCTCTGATGATTAAGCTGGAAGGTGGCCATAACTCCGTAATAAATCGACGAAACTCCGTTAAGTTTGGGCTTATTTGTTTTTTGTTGACAATATCTTTGGTCTCATAGTAAAAGCTTGTACAAAAATGAAACTTTGTAAAAAACTTATTTTTTCAATGAGCGGAATATATTAAATCAAATAGGTATGTACTTACTTACTTACAATCTGAATTTCTGCATAATACCTACATGTCACTGTATATAACTTGTTTGTTTTTCTTTTGTGTAAGTGGCCAACACTGTTGTCAGATTTTTCAAGTTAAAATTTAAACAGTAGTTAATAAAATAGTTTAAAGGGTTATCTAGAGCCGTATGGAACAAAATTTTAAATGATATCTCCGTTTCCTTTCAAATAATTTATTTCAAATGGAGGCAGTACTGGACCCCGAATAAATCATGTTATCCCCTTTTCGCCTTGAACAGTGAACTCGCGAACCCCATAACTTGGCAACCCCTTGACCGGTGTCGCTCATGTTCTAACTTAAAAATTATATTATAAAAGAAAATTTTAAAATGCTTGTATATTTTTTGTTGATATGTAAGAATAACATACCTCGTTATCATTAAAAAATATCAGATTTTTCTGTACAGTCAATTATTTATAAAAAATAAAAATATTTTTAATCACAATTTTAAACCCTTAACAGCCTTACGCCGCCATTTCTTTTGCCCGGAGTGTGGACCGACTGAAGTATTAAAAAAATAATGTCGTATGATGACCAACGAATAAGGAATCATATGGAAGTGACATACCTACAAAAAAGTGTGGCCGACGCCATATTGAGACGAACTAAAAATGGCGGACTGTTGTGCTTCCTAGAAAGACAAGTTTGTTCTTCTATCGATATCGATAAATAAAATTGACAGTAATTTTAAACTTGGTATCAGAGTTGAGATATCCGTGAAGTTTAATGCGGTGGCTACACGCACAAACTATACACGGATCTAAGTATAGGCTACATGGTTGTCAACGAGTGATGTCAATCGATGGTGACGGACGTTTCCAGTCTATATCCGTCTTATCTTATTATAAAACAGACTAGCTTTTAGGACTTGGTTAAACCATGACCCAAATGAAGTTGACATTCCATTAGATATGCTTATGTAAAATGTCATTGGAAAATCTGAACAAATATTCTACCACAGAATTATCAAGTGTTCATAATTATTCATTTTGATGATTAAAATTCGTTGCAAAGAGGAAATCTTTCGTACAAATGGCGAACATAATGTTCTTAAGGCATTCTCTAAAGTAGAAAATTAAGACAAAGTAGAAAATTAGTTGATATAGTCGTTTTCAGATTACGCTATAAGATTATTCTTTGATTGATAAGTAAATAAATATTATAAATGCGAAATTACGGTTATTATTTGTTATATAATCGGTTAAAAACGGCTGATCGGAATTAGATGAATTTTGTAACCTTAATTAAAATAAAGGATACTTTTTATCCCGAAAATCAACCCCTTAGAGGTAAAATCGGGGGCAAACACTAATGTTAAATGAAACAACAATCATAATAATTTGTATTTATCAGTACAAAATATAATTGCTTATCATTAATAATATATTAATAGTAAAAAAATTGGTTGTCTGTAAAGTCGGTTTACGGACGGTAGTTTGACTAGACAAGGTCAAACATTCTCTCTCGTTCCTGCCGCGCTCTCGCTTGCGGAACGCGACAATGAGCGTAACAGGACAATGACGTCATCTTTTTCGTGCATGCAGCCCGTAGTATCGAGTTATTTATTAGACGTTGTCACGTCAAAAAAACATTTTTATAAACAAGCTATAGCGAGCAGCAAAAAAAATTCAAATCGTCGCGCGTGAGCTCGCCATTTTATTACAAACCAAAATCTTACTGTCAAAAACAAATCAGGGTGACAGCACTTGAGCTGCCCTTCGCGCACGCGTAGATCGTCGGGGTGTAGGCAAAGAGGTTTGCAATGGGTCCTCCTTCACAGTGCCCGCTATAAAGCTTTTATTTAAATGCATCGAATAATTCTCTAGAATCGTAAATAATCCCGAAAAATCATTCCACGCGATATGTACCGCGGCGGGCGGGGCTTAAAATATGAACAGCGCGGCGCGACAGTTCGCCGTGACACTCGAGTCGTGCAGTTGCGTCGCAAGATGTTTCATTTGAGAATATTGCTGTGTTTTTGCGATATTCGATTCATTAAAAATGCCGTCATGTGCCGTGAAGTGGTGTAAAAGCCATATAGACATGAAAATTAGTTATTAAAAAAAAGTAACACGTAAACAAGGTTATTTATTTTAGCGTAGCGTACTGCATTAGGTACTATCCGCGCGTTGTTCCTTACCGCTCGTTGCGTTGACTGCCCCACCCGACGACCGACGACGACGCGTGACCTTGTCGCGGCCAATCGCATGCATCTTTGTCTATGTGTGCGTTCGAGTGTTTCGTTGTAATTACTGTTCGTTTGTTTGCGTAAATGAAATCAGAATCGAAGCGGTGAATGTAGGAGCGTTAGATCTCTGGAGAATTATACCTCAATGTTTAAATGCTAAATCTAAAAACATATGAATACTTTAAAATAATTTAGATATACTATTTATACTTCTTTAATAATTCTGAATACTTAATATTAATACTATTAAATATATTTATGATAAATTATAACACTATTACTAAATAAAGTACCTTTTGGTGAAACCGTAATGGTATTGTATCATCTCGCAGTCTAACGACATCCAAAGTTCTGTTGAATGCACTCTTAAAATGCAAGGAGCAAATGAATATCTCCTTCACATTTGGTCGTATATTTTCGTTTCCGATTGCTTCTAACCATTTTTTTTTCTCCGATATTCACTTTTTGGTAACCTAAAAAAAAGAAATATATAGATAACCTCACACCAACCGCTTTCACGACTCGTCATTTTATTTTAAGGTCTATAAAGGTCTGTAATTTATATAAAAGTCTGTAACTTAGTATTTTTCTTTGTTGGGGATTATCTCATCAGTCATCAACCAATTCAAAAAATTCTTTAAGTTTTGCTACTTCATTGAAAACAATATTTACAAAAAGTTTCACATTGTGATGTACGTGAACAGAGAACAGAGTACTCACTGTCGAATATTTGGATTTATTGCCCTAACATAACATTTCTTATCGATATACTAAACACATCACTAACCGTCAAAATAACTTTATTTTAATATCGAAAATAAAGACTTATTCTATTCCAATTTATCACTAATCGTATTATTTGGGTGGATAATTATTAAAAACACACCAAAAGAAGTCGATCATCTCATACTAACAAATATTTTAGTTGAAATGTAAACTTACCGATGCAACAACAAACTCTTCTGGTTTTCCTTGTATTTTCGTTTCACATCCAACAATACTGCAGTTAGGCATTATGTCCTTTCTTGTCCTTAACTAATTATACACTTTTTACCAATAATGTTGTACGAAATCTCTGTTTTATCACTGATTTATTAAATTTCCTCAAGGCTTTGATTTCTTGTACCGTAGAAAAGCCGAACTAAACATGGTGGCGATGGCGGACCGGCCACAGTAGGTATTTAACCGTACGTCAAAATGAAAAATTTTGATTTCACGAGAAATTCACAAACTGACGTATTGTTATCTTTTTTCACATATAGGAAAAGACATTAGTTAGAAAGTGACAACATTGTTTTTACTATTTCTGTATCGAAATGTATGATATTTGTCTAACTGACGGTATGTATAGAACAATATGCCGAGTGTTTTATTGTTCTGAGTGCCGAGTCCACTCTTTTATACGTCATTGATGATGACACTTGACTACATAACTGCCACCGTGGTAAAATAGAGACATTGTCCTATGACAGATGACATTTTTCTATCTATCATTTACAGAGTATTTGGCGGGAAGTCAAGGGGTTCGCGTTGGGGTTTGCTTTAAATTATTTTACAAATTGATTTTAGTGGACTTTATAATATGAAATTGGTGTTGTTTGGTGTTATAAATGCTCATAACATGAACAATGTGTGAAATAGTTAAAGTGGACGGTCACAGTACGGCTGTAGTGATATTTATTTTGCGGACGTCTTCGGGCACTCCGCCACTCAATCGTCTATGTAAACCAGTGGACTCGTATAGATTTGTCGCCATTGATTGTCTTGTTGCACTTGAAATTTTCACCGATTATGTATTACTGTGGCTGCTATAACAACAAGTAGGTACCTACTAAAAATAAAAAAAGCTAAAAATTAAAGGGGGTCGTCATACAAAAAACGTGCCTTTTCAAAATAATAAAAATTCCCGCGAAATACATAATCCGGTCTTGGCTGGTCTGTTTTTCACCGAAAATATATAGTCTTGTATTATTTTATCAATGAATAAATATAAAGTAGTATTTTTAAAGTAAGATGGGCATTTACTTGGCGTAAATGGTCGGGCGTTTATTGTTTCCGGCTTTTTGCCCGGGCCGAAACCCATCTCTAAGTGGGCCACTCACATACATTTATTTGGTAACGTAAATACTAAAATTTATTTTAGATTGTCTTAAAATTTAAAATAAAACTGTTTCTTCTAGAGATCTGAACTCTGAACCTGGTTTAAAAGTCTGACTGAAAGGATTATATTTTTAGTTGGTATGGTACGGTAGTTTTAACTTTTAAGACAATGGTATTTTTTTATAATAATCCCTGGCAACATTTTACATTGTTGGCGGCGGCCATCATGATTCTGTCATTGTCTTGTCAACGAGTCGTGGCCGAGGAGTGACTGTCGAGTGTCGAAGTGCCAACTACAATTCCAAAAAAACTCCTCTCATCCACCTCAAAAAAATGGGTTCCAAATTGCAAGAGTACAAGGATACGTTAGAGCGCGGCCTCAATGACAAAAGCAAGCCATGGGTGCGGTATTTCGACCTGGCAGAGCAGAAAACCGGCGTGAACAGAGTTTACCTATTCGTCGGTACGTGCACATTTTTCTTCACGTTTATTTATATCCTTAGCGGTCTTTGACGTTTATTGTCTTCTTGTGCAGGTCTGGTGGCGTTCACGGGTTTATATTTAGTATTTGGATTCGGCGCTGAATTGATATGCAACACTATTGGATTCTTGTACCCAGCGTACATGTCAATGAGAGCGCTGGAATCTCCCGTGAAGGATGATGACACCAAATGGCTGACGTACTGGGTGGTGTACGCCTGTTTCTCGCTCGTCGAATACTTCTCGGACTTCATTGTTGGCTGGTTCCCGCTGTATTGGTTAATAAAGGTCAGTGGCAACCATATGTTCATAATTTAAGTACCAATAACTTATCAGCAAGCTTGGTTGGAGGAAAAAATATTTTTATTATGAAGATATCATTTCCTTAATATTTGTTTCATTTCGAGTTATTAGGTTCAAGCTCTCGTCTTGCCCTTGATTGATTATGGTGATGTGTGCTATTTGGATATAACTGAAGATAGTCTGAATAAACTAGATAGACTTCTTAATAATTGTATAAGGTTTATTTTTTGCCTTCGAAAATATGACCATGTTTCCGAACACCGTTCTGAGCTTAAATGGCTCCCCATCCGCCAACGCAGGAATCTTCATATTTTATGTCAACTTTATAATATACTTAATAATCCCCTTGCCCCTAAATACCTCAAATCAAGTTTTCAACTTTTATCTTCCACTCATGAAAGAATCCTGCGTTCTTCTAATACTTTGACCCTTTCTATTCCTTCTCACCGTACTGGTTTTCTTTCTAACTCTTTCGCCATTACAGCAATAAGACTCTGGAACGCGCTTCCTGAATCCATTCGAACTGCTCCTAGTCGCGCTAGCTTTAAGACACAGGTATTTAAACACTTCTTGGCCAAGTTATAAAAGTTGATTTAACCCCTGACGTAAGAATTGCTGCATTTATCTATTTATTTATATGTATAGTATATGTAGCGTATATATATGTATGTAGGTATATGTATAGCAGGTATATATATATATATATAAATTTATTTATGTAACAATGTACATTGTGTATTTTATGTATACTACACTTTATCTTGCAACCCACATTTAGACTTTCTGTATAACCCAAAGGTTGACTGGTAGACAACGCTTTTAGCGTTAAGTTCGCCTATTGTTCTGTACAATTTGTATTTGATGGACAATAAAGATTAAATAAAAAATAAAATAAATTATGCATCATACTTAGAGGTGAAAACTTCGGAATGTTTCCGAAACTTTGGAATATTTCAGGAATACTGGAATATTTCAGGAATACTTTCGGAATTGTTCTTAATAACTTCCAAAATTTCCAGCAACTTTGGAAGTTTTCAAAATAGATTATTGACTTAGAAAACTGAGGATACTATTGATAGACACTAAATATTACAAATTACCTATTTCTTATTGTCATTGGGCACCTATTATAAGTAAATGCCTATAACACATACATGTTAAAATTAATATTTCAACACAGAAAATCATATTCACTTCAATTGCCTTATTCTTATAGGTAGACTTAAAAAGTGTTAAGCTTCGTGTTTTCAAGTCCTTACCTATATACCATTTAAGAATCTTATTATTTAACTAAATGTAACGAAATTAACATTTCTTGGTAAAAAAATATTTATAATAATAATTCTCTTTATAAACACTTCCAAAATTGCCAGAAGTTTTGGAAGTTTTCAGGAATACTTCCTTAGAAGTGTCCTGGAAGTTTTCACCTCTAATCATACTGCTAGGCAAAGTCTTTTTCATTCTTTTCATTTATACACTTTTCCACAATTAGCTTTAAGGTGGAGGTATAGGCAAATGGCCTTGAAGTGGCGCCCTCATTTGAAATAAATTGTTAACTCGTATATATGGAGATAATTTCCATATTACTCTTCGTCATGCACTAGATAGTCCTTTAAATTATTTTATGAACCACCGTTGAAAGTATTTACATTAGTCCGTCTAGCTTTAAAACTTGCCTCCGCCAAAAGTGACCACGGCAAGTTTTAAAGCTAGATGGATCACCAATAATAGTTTCAACGGCAGTTCATAAAATAATTTAAAGGGTTATCTAGTGCATGACGAAGAGCAATATGGAAATTATCACCATATTTATGAGTTAACAATTTATTTCACACTTCAAGGCCATTTGCCTACATCTTCACCTTAAAGTAATACCTAGTGTAACTAAAGTTACTATAACCTGTCACCTGTTAAACTAACAACAATAGTTTAACCCCTTAAGTGCAAAGTGACTGTATCTGGTTCATTTCAATTTAACTTTTGACCTCCGGCTGGTTCCGGCTGTAATGATGCCTGAGGGATCAACAATTGACTGTGACCTCCAGATCTCCTATCTGATTAGAGGACAGTATTTATAGCCGTGAGGATCTATAAAAACAATACAAATACACTAATTACTTTACTTTGTTCCCTCGAGGACATTTTATTTATTTATTTATTTTATTTTATTTATTATTGACGAGCAGCTAAGAGCTGATATGTCTATTTCACACAGTGCTGAGATCAGGGCTACCAAATTAACGATACCAAATTCACACTAAAAGTAACGTTAAATAACATTATTTTCATTCAGTATTACTGGTACGTTATAAGGGGTATCGATAATGCAGTTATAAATCGTTATAATAAAGTTATCAATTAACAATATAAGTAATGACACTTTTTTCAATACTTGTAAAATATTATATAAATATTATACAAGTGTATTATGTCGCACTGGTAATTGAACCTGAGGTAACACAGCAGACTATCACGACATCCGTGTAGCTCTAGTAGCCTACTAGACAAAATCATCAATTTATTCTGTCAAATATCGAAAAGAAATATAGTATTTACAATATCTTTTACTGTTAATATCATTGGTAACGTTATCTGAGTTTATCGGTAAATGGCTGGAATAAAGTTACCCAGCATAACGTTATCTTTGCTGATAACGTTAACGCTGTTTGACAGAATTAACGTTACCAGATTTTTAACAGTATTCCAAGCCCTGGCTTAGAGTCCATAAAGTCTTTTTCCGCAATTTGGTCCATTGCTCTGAACCCATTTTGCGTGGGCAAAAAAATTATTAAATTTTGTCTTTGTGAAGCCTTAGATATACCTTCAAACTATTTAATGAACTACTGTTTACAGTTTAAAGTGAGAATGTTAAGCTTTTTTCCACATTTTTTTGCGAGAAAATGGGCACTTTTAGCAAAAATGCGTTGAAAAGCTTAACATTCTTACTTTAAACAGTAAACAGTAGTTCATAAAATAGTTTGAAGGGTTATCTAGGGCTTCACAAAGACAAAAGTTAAAATGATATCTCCGTTTCCTTTGAAATGATTTATTTCAAATGGGGGCAGCACTGGACCCCGGAATATTCATGTATCCCCTTAATAAGTGCATGCTGTGAAAATGTCAGAAAGTAACATTATAATTTATGATGAATGTTCTTAGATGATTTTACAGTTGTTTGAGTCTTGGTTGACCTGAGATTTTTTAATTTAGCCTTGTTGAGAATAGGTAATGTTTCAATCTCTTTTATTTATCCTTACTTGTTACTTGGCTTGAAAACTGCAATTATTTAAAGAAGGAAAAGTTGTGGCGCTAGGTTTGTTTCTGTTACAAATTTGCATGTTGATAGTTTAATGTATGTTTAATGACAAGCCGTTGACCCAAAATCCAGTTGAAATGTGCTCCTATCTATCTAATTATACAAGAATCACTTAGTTAATTAAATAATAAACTAGCTACTTTAGGTACTACTGTAATTTTATTATCACAAAATATTACTGAATCAATGAATCAATTATTAAATTTACAACATTGGATATTATGTTGGAACACTTGCAACTTTTATTAGGTAACTCTTTCTTTATTTTTCATACAAAACAAGCGTTTGCTCTAGTCCCATGCCTGAGAATCTAATCCTAGATCAAAAAATGTGATAATCTTGCACATAGTCTAACTTTGCCCCAAGTTTTATCTAAATCTGTGGAGTGTGATTGAATCATGTTTTATATGTTATACTTTACCATTTATTTATCACTGGCTAGTAATAATTAAAGAACTGGATGGATAATAAGCAATGCCAGCGGGCATCTGGTTAGGTTTTTATAATATGTTTATATGTATGTATTTTAACCTCGAAAGATGTAACTCTTTTTCGAAACGTTAGACAAAACAATAAAAAAGGTTCGTGCTAAGTCCCGTTATATATATATAAAACATGTGTTCAAAGCGCGATAGTTTAAAAACCAATAATGTATGTATTTTGTACTAAATTTAATATTTTACTTTTTAAAGATATTTAAACATTATTAAAAAAAAAGCGTCAAGTGTGAGACGGACTCGCCCATGAAGGGTTCCGTAGCAGCAAGTAACATAATATAAAAGTTCTAAAGGTAAATTGCGGTTTACGATTTATGACGTATAAAAAAATAACTACCTATCTTTGATACCGAGACCGCTATAGTTTTAATTGAAAGTACATACTTTGAGGTATATACCACATTTTTTCCAGGATTATTTTAGTAATATTTCAAAAGTTACGGTGGGGGGACACCTCAAATTTTAACTTTGTATTAGATTAAGACTCAAGACTGGGGGGTTTGATCTACATAGTTTCATAGCAGTTTTTGTTGCATTTTAAAAGACCTTTTCAACGATACCCCACACGTTGGGGTTAGTTTCAATTTAATTTTTTTAATTCGCTTTTCGTTGTATAGGAGGGGGGGCTGAAAAAGAAACATTTTTTCATAATTTTAGAAACCAACTTTTGGAACTTCAATATCTATCTCTCTACCAATTTTCGTGACAATCGGTGCAGTAGCGGCGGAGTACGAGCCCGGACGGACGGACACGACGCAACTATAAGGGTTCCTTGTGGACTACGGAACCCTACAAATAAGAATAAGCAATAGCTTACATGCTGAGCTAACAAACAAAATTTGCGTCATGCAAAAAATAAAATTAAACAATGAAAATGTATGCGTTTATGTAAATATAAGAACGGTGACGCGGTCTTGTTGCTTTGGAGTTTAAAAACTGTTGTAAGATGAATTGCTTTGGCCAAAATGTATAAGGAATTAGATTTTTAGCTCCCTACTTATACATACCTATAAGGTGTAACAGAATATACTGAAATTATTTTATTTATTCCATGATACGGCACAACTTTCCATAATAAAATGGCGAATTTTTTTTTAATAACCTTGCAACTTGAATTTAGCTGACTCAAGTTGCATGGGAACTAAAAAGAGTTCAATGAGAATTTATATTGCTTATCAGTAATCGTAACAAAACAGGCAATGCATTTAAAATAAATACTGAATTAGAGGCAGTATGAGTCCAAAAGTAATAAGTAGTAAGTTCTAATATTATTTTTGATTATCTATTGATTTATACAGTACATATTACAATGCTTGGAACAATATCTAAATTAAAAATATGTAATGAAAAATTTCGTCAAGAGTGAGAATAGAACTCAACGAACGGTATCCGCTAGATGACAAAAAGTCAAATGAGACACTTTTTTCTACACGTCAAACAAAACAGACATTTTCTATGGAATCTGTATGAAAAACAAAACCGTGATCATCATTTTTTCGAGTCAAATAGCGCTCTTAATATCAGTTTTTCTGCATTAAGAGGGCGCCTGATGACAATAATCTAAATTTTGCTCCCGCTTCCACGCACACAAATTTACTCTAGCCGAAGCGAGACAGCGAGCCATGCGGGTCGTCGGGAATCGCGGTGGGTCAATGAGGCTGGTTCTGGTATTGAGGTTTTTTTCGTTTTACAAAGAATATTTAAGAGTTTGTTTTCGGAACTTATGTTTAGAGTTAGTCCTGAACTTTGCTGTGTTTTTATTTCAAAGTGAGTATTTCGTTAATATTGATAATATTTAAGATCGCTTTAAGAAATTTAGGGTAGTACGGGCTCTTAATAAATCTAAAATCACGTTGAAAATGGATAAGATCAATGACAAGTGATGCTATTTTATGACGTTTTATGCTCTTGGCAGTGCCAAATAATTTATTTTTGACCCAGTCATCTACCCAATTGGAAGTGCACTCACAGTACAAATGAGAGGGGCATACTCATGGCGAAATTTTTCATTACATTTTTTTTAAATTCAGATTATTTTTGTTCTATAGTTTCCAGCGCAAACAATTTGCTCATTGTATTATTCACGACAAACCGACTTTCATTTCATTGTAAACGAGATAAATTATTTTATCTCTGCCGTATATTTTTCAACTGATAATAGTACAGTGAGTAAGCCACTATCCACGCTATCATATAATTTTTACTATCTATATTATTATACTAATATAATAACAACCCGATCCAAGTGGCTACCGCAAGCCATAAGGGACTAAATACCCTTAGAAAGCGTGGACTCGCCAACTCGCAATGGCCAGTGCGGCGTTTTAAGGCCAATTACCTCCCAATGGAAAATTAAAAAAAAAACCAGGCCCCCAGTCCCCGGCAGCCCGGGTAACCCTCCGGTAGCGGTCATGGTAACGGCGGGGCAGGGGGTGCGAAGAATCTCCGGCAGAGATCCGGCTACCACTCCCGTCAACGACTGGCCCTGGTAACACACAACGTACGCACTCTGAGGACAGACGAGAAACTAGCTGAGGTGGAAGAGGAAATGAGTAGGTTACGGTGGGACATAGTGGGGTTGTCTGAAGTCCGTAGAGAGGGTGAGGGCACGACCCTTGAATCTGGTAACCTACTCTATCACCGAGAAGGAGACAAAAAGAAGTCCCAGCATGTTGTCGGGTTTCTCGTCCACAGGTCCCTCATAAACAACGTCATAACCATCGAGAGTGTTTCTAGCAGGGTAATATACCTGATACTCAGAGTATCGAAAAGATACTCGCTAAAGGTCATCCAGGTATATATGCCAACTGAGAATCACTCCGATGAAGAGGTGGATGAGGTGTATGAGGACATTAGTAGGGCCATACATTCTTCTGAAACCTATTTTACGGTTGTTATGGGGGACTTCAACGCAAAACTGGGCAAGCGAGGCGATGGAGAGTTTAGGCTGGGAAACTTCGGATACGGAGTGCGAAATGACAGGGGACGTAGGCTGGCTGATTTTCTGGAGAAAGAGGGACTCTTTGCGATGAACTCTTTCTTCCAAAAGCCACCGCAAAGTAAAAATGGACCTGGATAGGTCCAGGAAAGAAGAACCAGCCCCCTGTTAAAAACGAAATCGACTTTATCCTAACGACGAAGAGACGAATATTCAACGATGTTTCAGTGATCAATCGGATTAAAACCGGGAGCGATCACCGAATATTAAGAGGCATCGTGAATATTTGTCTCAAAGTCGAAAGGTCGCGACTGATGAAGTCGACGCTCCGACCGTCACAGGTCCAAATTGAAAACTTCGAAAGCTTCCGGCTTGAACTATCCAATCGCTTTGAAGACCTACAGGATTGCGTTACAGTGGACGAGATAAACCAAGGGTTTGTAGAAGCTGTCCAAGCGGTGGGAGCGAAGGTGTTTAAGTCCCACCCCAAACGCAAACCTCAAAAAATTTCTGCACAGACCCTAGACTTGATGGCAGAACGACGATCCAGGCCGCTGCACACCTCTGAAGACGCTAAATCATATCGGCAGCTCAACAGACGTATACAAAAGTCCTTGCGACACGACATCCGCTCCTTTAATACCAAATGTATTAAGGAGACGATAAAGCAAAACAAAGGCTCCAAAGTGTTCGCAAGAGCTACGTCGGTTGGGCAAAGCCGATTGATGAAGCTGAAGACAGAGGCCGGTGGCGTGGTGTTGACAAAGGAAGGGGTTTTGGCAGAGATCGAGAGGTTTTATGGACAGTTATACACCTCAGTTGCACAACCTAGCGGACAATTGGCTAAAGACCCAAGAGCCAAGCTGACCCGACACTATACTGAAGATATCCCGGACATCAGCCTGTACGAGATTAGGATGGCCCTCAAACAGTTAAAAAACAACAAGGCGCCGGGCGAGGATGGAATCACAGCAGAGCTTCTGAAAGCGGGCGGAACGCCGGTACTGAAAGTCCTTCAGAGGCTCTTTAATTCCGTTCTGCTCGAGGCCGTAACGCCAGAAGCGTGGCAAAGGGGCGTGGTGGTCCTGTTCTTCAAAAAGGGAGATAACGCTCTATTGAAGAACTATAGGCCTATCACCCTTGTCTGTGACTGTGACGTGACTCGCTCACGCGAGTCATATATATAAGTTGTTTTCGAGGGTCATCACGAATCGTCTCGCAAACAGGTTTGATACCTTCCAGCCTCTCGAACAAGCCGGTTTCCGTAAAGGCTTTAGTACTATGGACCACATCCACACGCTGCGGCAGGTTATAGAGAAGACGAGGGAGTTTTTTTTTATTAGAAATTTGAGTGCGTTTGATCTATATCTAGCCTGATGGGAAGCTAAGATGAGGTCTAAGGTGTATCACGCAGACTCAAAAAATGCCTGTTCACTCTTGCCTTGAAAACCCCTAAATTATATGTATGGGGAAACATCGACGCAGGGAGGGAATTCCACACCTTAGCGGTTCGCACAATGAAGGAGGAGGCGAATCGAGAGGTACGATGAGGAGGAATATCGACCACAAATGGGTGGAATCCCAGTCCACGTCGTGTTGTCCGATGGTGGAATGGTGCAGGGGGAATTAAATTATGTAATTCCTGCGCACACTCCCCGAAGTGCAACCTGTAGAAGACACACAGACTTGCTACCAGTCGGCGATGTTCGAGGCTGTGGAGCCGTCCTGCCGTAAGCAACTCATCACCAACGAGTCTTCTGGCACGTCTGTCGATAGCTTCCAGGGCTTCGAGCTGATAGCGGGCAGATCCATCCCATAGGTGGGAGCAATACTCCATACATGAGCGGACTTGAGCTGTGTAAAGGCTCAACAGTTGGTCAGGGGTAAAATATCGTTGGACCTTGGAGAGGATGCCCAGTTTTTTAGAAGCCGTCTTAGCCCTGGACTCAATATAGCTACCGAAGTTAAGATTTGATGAGAGATCGATACCGAGAAGTTCGAGATGACGGGTGATAGGAACAGGCACACCCCGGAAAGTGGGAGCCAAGTTGAAAGGGCTCTTTTTAGCAGAGAAGAGACACGCCTGTGTCTTAGAGGCATTGAATCTCACAAGGTTGGCATCACCCCAATCGGAGACAGCTTGCAGAGTAAGATTGGTATGGAGCACCATTGCCTCTCTTAGTTCGTCTATTTCCGGTTTTTTTGCCCTTGCACTAGAAAAATATCTTTCCGTAACGGTGCTATCGTCTGCATACCCAAAAATACCGGGCTTTAGCAGATCTTTAATGTGAAGCAGAAATAGCGTTGCGGAAAGAACAGATCCCTGAGGTACTCCAGCATTAATTGCCAATAGGTCAGACGAGCAGCCGTCAAGAGTTACTCGAATAAACCGTCCCCTCAGGAAATCGGAAATCCAAGCACAAAGGGTGGGAGGGATACCGTAAGCGGAAAGCTTCGCTATAAGAGCGTCATGCCATACCCTGTCAAATGCCTTTGAAATGTCAAGTGAGACAGCAAGTGCCTCACCGTATTTTTCAAGGGCTTCACCCCAAAGATGTGTAGCGTACACAAGAAGATCCCCAGTAGATCGGTTCTGGCGAAATCCGTATTGCCGGTCACTGAGGAGATCATTGTCCTCAAGGTACGCAAGTAAGCGCTTGTTAATAACACGCTCCATTACCTTACACAGAATGGAGGTGATTGCAATTGGGCGATAGTTTGAAGGGTCGGCACGTATAACCGGCCGTTATGCTTGGGGTTTGTGGACTATGAAAAAGCCTTCGATTCGATCGAAATATGGGCCGTGCTTCAGTCTCTCCAGCGATGCCGTATTGACTATCGGTATATCGAAGTGTTGAAGTGTTTGTACAGTAACGCCACTATGTCAGTCCGAGTACAGGAGCAGTGCACGAGGGCTATTCCACTGCAAAGGGGTGTGAGACAGGGAGACGTTATATCTCCGAAACTGTTCACCGCTGCACTGGAAGATGCCTTCAAGCTTCTGGAATGGGAAGGACTTGGCATCAACATCAATGGCGAACTCACCTTCGATTTTCCGACGATATCGTTGTCATGGCAGAATCCATGGAAGACTTAAGCACCATGCTCGGAGACCTTAATCGAGTTTCCCAACAGGTGGGCCTCAAAATGAACATGGACAAAACGAAAGTAATGTTGAATGTCCATGTCGCGCCCCTACCTGTTTGTGTTGGGAGCTCCACCCTCGAAGTTGTAGACCAATATATCTACCTGGGTCAATTGATCCAGGCAGGAAGTTCCAGCTTCGAGGAAGAGGTCTTTCGACGAATCCGACTCGGTTGGGCAGCGTTCGGGAAGCTACGCAGCGTCTTCTCGTCCAAAATACCTCAGTGCCTCAAGACTAAAGTGTATAATCAATGTGTGTTACCAGTGATGACTTACGGCTCTGAAACGTGGTCTCATAAGAGGCTCAAGGTCGCTCAACGCGCTATGGAGAGGGCTATGCTCGGTGTTTCTCTACGTGATCGAATCAGAAATGAGGAAATTCGTAAAAGAACAAAAGCCACTGATATAGCCCAGCAGATTAGCTCGTTGAAGTGGCAGTGGGCGGGACACATAGCGCGACGAACCGATGGCCGATGGGGCAGAAAGCTTCTCGAATGGCGACCACGTACTGGCAAGCGAAGCGTTGGACACCCACCCACAAGGTGGTCAGACGATCTGACTAAGGTCGCTGGTGCGCTGGACGCAGGCCGCTCTAGATTGGTCATTTTGGAAATTCTTCGGAGAGGCCTATGTCCAACAGTGGACCTTATGCGGCTGAAATGATGATGAAAAAATGATGATACTAATATTATAAAGCGGAAGAGTTGGTTTGTTTAAACGCGCTAATCTCAGGAACTAATGGTCCGATTTGAAAATTATTTTTTTGTTGGGTAGTCCATTTATAGAGGAAGGCTTTAGGCTATAACATTACGTTCCGACATCCACGCGAACGAAGTCGCGGGCACAGCTAGTACATAATATTTTACTTATATCTGTCTGATACTGATAAGTCTAAAATTAGTAAAACTTGGCAATATCTTGTCGTCTCCATACAACAAACGCAAAAAAGACGCGCTGCAGTTTTCTTTTGACATTTTAATTTGTATATTATTTAATTAATTGGCCCATTATCCATTTTAATATTTATACCATTTTATGTATCTACTAAGTTTTATAACGGTTCATGAAAAAAAAATCTTTCTGATTCACCACTGTGAAATGAAAATGGTATTCTTTTTAACCGACATCAAAAATGGAGGTTATGTGTTTCATTTATACATAATTATTAATGTTAGTGTGCGTATTTTCGCCATTTTTTCCAAAAACTACTCATACCTAACCATGTTTGAGTATTCTTTGTCTCAGAAACTTAGGTAATCTCAGTAAATTTAATTTCACACAAAGTTTAAAAAATACGTGGTCGAAATTAAAATGTTTATTCAGTAAGTAATAGGGTATAACACCCATCTTTGGAAAGTGTCTCAATTAGATCCCGTAGTGCTAATTAAACTACTTAAAAAAACACACATCGATATGTGCCATAAAAATGCGTTTAAATTTTACATTTTTAAATTTCGCGCGTAATTTACCGGAGCAGTGGATGCCAAATTGATATGTGGGCATGTCGTCAGATACGCATGTAAACAAATGCGCTGATGTATGTATTTTGACCAACGAGATCTATGTACTTACGTACTAGAGAAGACGCCACATACAACAGTTGTGTTCTGTTCATCATATGCTATCACTGTTAACCTCACATTAGTCACTCGCTAGCAATACGCGCATAAAACACTCCACAATTCATTAAAGAAAACACTGTCAACTTAGTCAAAAATGCCTTGGTGTGTGTTGAGATACTGCACTAGTAATTCAAAGAACAAAGCAAAATATGAAGGAATAACTTTCCATCGGTAAGTAACTAGATTTCATTGATTGAAAATTAAATACGGATTGCAAAATTTCGTCTGCCATAATGAATGTAATGAGTGAATGATCTGTCAACCGATGGAATGATTCGTCATAGACTAACAAAACAGAAGTGAAATGTAGACATCATAAATATGCCTACATTTCACTTTCTTCATGGAAGCATCGAGAAACTATTTGTTTGCTACTCAGTTACTAATGTTTGTAAAACGTTTAAAAATGTTTAAGTTTTATAATTTTTATCTACATATGCTATAAATGCTTTACAAAAATATCCTAAAATCCTATAAATCCTTTATAAAATTAAGTCATATCTCCTAACGTCTCACTAGCACCTCCGATCCGAGGGCTCAAACATTGTGTATGTAGGGGCTGTACCCCTGTGCCCCGCGCAACTTGAAACTGCTATCAGATTTTGGATCCAAGATGGCCGCTTACACATTTCTATTGTTTTATTATGTTTGTTCCTATAATTCTGTTTCCTCGTAACTGCTACGCGGCTAAATCGATTTTGATAAATTATTATATAACTATAAGCCGATTACAAATCTTCATATATGTAATCTAAATAAACATATGTAATTTAGACCCAATACCTACGTATATGATTATATAATACATTAAATACAGAGATAGCTAACAAAGTAAAAAAAAACAAAAAGGTATACAAGTACAAGAAATCACTTTCTTCTAGTGCAAAACACTATGTTAAGAAATTAAGTAAGAATAATAAAAGGTTACCAAAGAAACAGATATGTGCAGTTTAACTTTTACCTATATAAATATGATAGTCGTGAGTCTACAATCTAAAAATCTATACAACCATCCATACACCCATCCGTACATCCAGCCATACTTATCAACATCCGCATTTATTAAAATATATGTAGGATTTAATTTGAACCACGTACTCGTAGGTATGTAAAAATATATTGACCTTTCTGTACTACTCTCGTGTTTAGTCTATATTACCAAAAAGGACATGGCCGTGTTTGAAGATGCCGAGTCTATATATTCATGTCAATGATTTTGACAGTTGACACTTTTTATTTTAGGCATTGTCCTAATAGAACGCGAATACGCGATTATCGCGCAAGTAAGCGATGTGACCTAATATTTGGTGTATAAAAACAAATTATAAAAACTAAACATTTTGAATTGAATTGCGTGTGTTTGAGTGTTTCGTTGTAATTACTGTTAGTTTAGTTGCGTAAATGGAATCAGAATCAAAGCGGTGAATGAAGGAGCGTTAGATTTGTAGAGATTATATTTCAGGACATAGTAAATCATGATCACACGTTACGTCAAAAAATGTAAAACCAACGAAAATCATTATTAATTACAAAGAAAAAATTAATCAAATTAGTGCGCAGTCTCGGAATGTTTGGAAAACGCGCACTTGCTACGCGCATCCAGCTAGACTGAGCCGACCGGCGCGGGAACTGGGAATAAGGGGCGAGATGCGACGCGCGGGGACAGGTGCGCGGGCGGCATTTCGCTTTTCGGCACGCGCCAAAGGGTACCAAAGGTGATATAGGCTCGTTTTAAACCGTTATCATCGCGCGTAGCGCGGGTGTCCACACTTGTTTTTATTGAATAATTTGGTCAACTTTTAAGCACCTATTTTTTTATATATTTGGAACGAGAATCGAGTACTGATTCAATATGTAACGTGATTTACCAGTCAGCCTGTATATTATATCTCATATAGACTAAAACACCGTATTAGGCCTTTGCAGGCATTTTACACGTCAAATAAATGAAAACGTTTCAGTTAGTACCTAGCAGTCAATAATTTGTTCATTTTGTATCCGCATCGTTTGCCAAACAAAAGAGCGGAAGTTTCCTATCCTAGACCTATTCAATTGTATGCAGCGTATTGTGCCTACCTACAACGTTGTCCGTGAATGTAGTACAAGGCTTCCACGTCATACTGGTGATTAACAACACGATAATAAGGTCGGTAGAATCCTAGGCGATAATGTAGGGAAGGTTTAGGCACAACTGTGGAGCTGAACATTTTGAGCAAATTTGACAAACAAAATTTAAAAAGTCCTTTAGTCTAGGCCTATTGAAAATGCCAAGCCTAAAGGACTAAAGACGTCCTGTAAAGACTTTTAAGTCTTTACAGGACTTAAGATTTTGGTTAGAAAGAAAGAAAAATTGTTGATTTGGAAATGAGAAATACAATTAATTACAAATTGGCGAACAGTACAAAATGGTCGATGTTGTTTTGGCGATACTTAAAATATTAATTTTCTTTCCTTTTTACAAAATAAATGCAATTTAAAATAAGTGCTTTATTCATAATTGCGATGGCTTACTTAGTCTGAGTCTCAAAAATGGCTTTAGCCTAAATATAAGTATATTACTTGAAAACACCTACAGTTGCAAAAAACACTTGTTAGGCTCATAGGCTCTTTAAAATGACATAGCCCTTAATTAAGAACCGACAGGCTTAAATTTAGGGCTAACAACCTTATAGGCCTCGGGAACTCTAGTTAAATGGGATAGTCTAGACCGTGTCGGTGAAAAAGGGAATTAAATTTGTGAGCGTGTGCTAGCTGCATATATTAATTCATTAATTTCACTCAATACCTACTTCAGTTACACAGAATACCTGTGTTACAAGACTTTGACATGAATCCTCAAATGTTTACGTTTGTTTCTTTCGCGTCGTACAAATAAAGATAAATTAATCTTTTTTAATCGTATGTAAGGTAAACAAGTAACTACTCGTACCTATATTACGTAATATATGGCGTCATCTTCGCCTAATAGATACATATTACCTACTTAATATCAAACAACTTTGACATGTCATCTTCTTCAATGTGTATGAAATTCAACAGCTTTCATTCCACCGAAATATTTTTTTCCCTTTATACTTGTACATTTTGCTATGTAATCATGCGTCTACATCGCATAGGTAGCAGTGCAGTGATCTTGTGCTCCTAGTTTTTGTCATCGTATGTATGATGCAATCACCTATTAAGGTTAATAAAAAATAGCGTTAGGTCATCGTTAGGTAAATAATCATTATGTAGAGGTATAGTGTGTGGGTATTGCACATTTTGCACAAATATGACTTGATATTGTACGGTATAAAATTAGTCCATGTTCCTACTCTGAGAGGCCATATTTTTTAATACCGAGTCGTACTATTTAATACTCTGCGATGCGGTTGGGGCTAAGCGGTTTTTTAAATTCAAATTCAAAATATTTTTAACATCACCTACCAAAAAGAATTAAAAGAGCTCTAGGGATAAAAGTTTGACACTGAATGAAAAAAACTTATGATTGACAAAAGTTATTACAGTATAACGGAATATTGGACGGACAAACTTTAGTATTTAGGACATTTTAACGACATTTACGGCCACGGCAAGTTTTAAAGCTAGACGGATCACCAATAATAGTTTCAACGGCAGTTTATGAAATAATTTAAAGGGCTATCTAGTGCATGACGAAGAGCAATATGGAAATTATCACCATATTTACGAGTTAACTATTTCACACTTCAAGGCCATTAATGACGTGGTCGGGTCGTCTTATTCTTTTCCTATTGTACCTACGTAAAATATGGAATGTATTGGTTAATATTTTACCTGTTTCATTGTTTATTGTTACAAGTACGTTGAACCTTAGTCAATACTGTTAGCTAACACCTGCCATTTTAGTTCAAAACAAGTTTTCTCATTCTGTAGAATGGTACCTAGCGGATTTTAATGTGATTTTTATCAATTGATGGCATGGACAACTGATTAATAGAGGACATGTATTACTTCTAGATGTCGCTACTATCTAGTCATACAATGCTGGGCACTGACGGTACTGACGAGACGATAATTCAGAGATGGCGCTTGTTTACTCCTAGAAAATGAACGCTTATACCGCCATCTTTCCGAAATCAAAGAGCACTACAAAACTACCTTCTTTCGAACTAGTAGCTCCATCTAGCTACAACATTGAAACTAAAAATCGAAGTACGCTTCAAAATATGAAGGATCTTGTATTTGCTCGTCCATGATTGATAGTGTAATTCACGAGGAAGGTTTATATGTACATCGCTAGTTCACCATAAATTGTAACTACTGTTATTCATCATCATCCGAGCGTATTCCCGGTTGCATCCTCACCGGTAACGCTTCAGAGCCCGGGGTCCGCTACCTAACCTACGTGATTTGACGAGGTTACTGTTTTTTACACAGAGCGACTGCCGTCTGGTCTGACATCTGCAACCCAAAGGGTAGACCAGAACCAATCCTAGGATATGTTTAAACAAACATTAGATGGCGTTCGGGACCCACAGCTTTACGTCCCGTCCGAAGCACGGAATCGTTTTTATTTTCGATAATCAGGTGATTCAAGCCTGTAATATCCTAACCAGACTGGAAACAACTTTTCACATAGTATGTTTCCCAAGCGATTTGAAACCACGACCTTCGGCTCACAAGGCAAAAGCCTTGACCACTAGACCACGGAGGCGGTCATGTATCTACTGTTATTATGGCTAATTAATAATTTTATTTATTTAATTCCAGTGCATCTTCATCATATGGTGCTACATGCCGACCGAGTACAACGGATCGCTGATCATTTACCACCGCGTCATCCGCCCCTACTACATGAAGCACCACGACCGCATTGACAACCTCGCTTCCTCTGGTACGTAATTTTTTTGAAAGATGACGGTTATCCAATGATCTAGACTTTTTGCCACCAATATTTATTAAAGAAGAGGGGGGGGGGGGGGGGATTGCACACTGCTAAACTCCGCGTCCGGACAAGAATCCCCAGGTTGTCCCCCCCCTAGATCCGGAGTTGTCCGGTTCAAAATTATAATTTCATTGACTTTCGTATGAAAATGTCTTATAGTAGGGGAGCCCAAGGGGAGATTTTGGGAGTTACTCGAGCGCGTCACATTTTCACACTTTGGAGGGGGAGGGGAGTCACAGGGGACATGACTCCCCTATTTCGTCAAATTAAAAAATATCAAAAAAATATTTGTAATTAATTTTGTTTAAAAAAATTCTGCCCCTAGCCGTGATGCAATTTATTTATTGCTGACATGTAACGGTGCTTTTATGAACTAATTTTGTTCCCATTTCTTGAGCGTTTCTGTTGCCACTGTCGTTACAGAGTATTAGCTATGGATTTCAAAGAGGAAACGGGAACGCAAAGATATTGACACAAAATTTCCTAAGTGTGTGGTTTCTACAATCGAAGTTTGTGACGATGACCTGTACCTTTTAAGACTGCTAAAAATTCTGGCTTCCTATAAGCGGTGCGACGTCAGACATATAATTTTATACGCTAAGGCGTGTAAAAACATGCTTGAGAGCAAACGTGTTAGAAGAGAGGCTGACAGGCTTAGCTCTTATAAATATTCACCCAGACATGACCCCTGGCGTCTCAAATATTATCACCCGATTTTCGAATAAAAATAAAAGACAGTTTTACATTATAAAACAATTGACTTTCATTTGTTTTATAATGTAAAGTTATGTATTGTGCAATAAAGTCTATTCTACTCGACATATTATTAGTGACCCCTCCATAATTTCAGGCTGCGACGGCGCCTGTGTTGGAGCCGGGAGGTAGCCATTAGTAATGAAACGTCGAGACCTATCAAGATTGAACTCATTCGATTTGTCTTGACTAGTTCTATGGTCTCACAATTAAAGATTTTACAAAAAAAATATTCTTTATCTGATGGTTTGAAGTTTTTTTACTTCAAAGTAGTAGATTAAATATACCCAGTGTAAATAATCTTCAGTATTTCCATGTACTTGTTCTTTGAGAACCTGTAGACTCTTACCCCGCTGGTTAAAGGATACACATTATACAAGCTTATGTATACAAATATTTTAAGGATATACCTACTAAAAAAAAAACCTTCCCCTACAAATCTAAATAGTCATGTGATCTAGTTACTAGGAGAAGTAAAAATTTTTTTTCGTATTTCAATATACATTTATTGGGAAGAGTTTATTCAAAATTACATATGTAGTGAATCACCCTGTAAAATATTTGTATATTATTGTATAACATAAGCTTGTTTAACTTTTTATTCTTATTATCATCTATCTTCAAAATCCAAAAGGTCCACACGACGCTCGAGTAAATCTCAATTTAGTATCATGGGCTCCCCTGCTATGCAATGTATAAATCAATATTCGCTTTTGACCAGCTAAGTACTAACCTTTATAACCGGCTACTGACTGAGCGAGCTATAAGGCAAACACATATGGTATAGTCTAAATTAAAATTTTGTGACCAATACGTTCACTTTCTACGTACGTTACGTACGTACCAATATGTGAA
This sequence comes from Acrobasis repandana, assembly GCA_963576875.1. NCBI lineage: Eukaryota > Metazoa > Arthropoda > Insecta > Lepidoptera > Pyralidae > Acrobasis > Acrobasis repandana. The sequence goes on from OY756237.1 coordinate 10,669,074, forward strand.
GCTTTTTGCCAAAAGTGGCCATTTTTCGCAAATGTGCGGATAGCTTCTCGTTCTCACTTTTAACTGTAAACAGTAGTTCATAAAATAGTTTGAAGGGTTATCTAGGGGATACTGAAAACAAAATTTTTAATGATATCTCCGTTTCCTTTTAAATAATTTATTTCAAACAAATAAGAGACAGCACTGGACCCCGAAAAAATTTAAGTAATGTGTCTAATTAACGAGTTCTTGGTTGTATTCTTAGTTTTTTCAGCTGCGCGGGATTGGTATCGTCAGGCCGAGAAAGCTCAATAAGTACCCGGTAATATAATATAATATAAAGGGTCTTATCTAACAAAATATACTGAAACTATTTTAAGGGTGAATTCAGTCCATGATACCAAACAACCTTCCCCAAGAAACAGTCGATCGATTAGCTGATCCGAGTTTATACGGGAACCAAAAAATGTTTTTTTTATATATCTATTGATATATGTCTCTAGAGGAAAGTCGTTCAGTATCATGGGCTGAATCTACTACTGTTTCCTTTGAAATTATTTATTTAAAATGGGGGCAGCACTGGACCCCGGAAAATTTAGGTACGGCCTTAATAAAATACAATTTTTCGGACCCAGTCCACATCCCTATTACATGTAAAAAATATCGCTTCGCTGCTGCGCCTTTCCTATTAGTTATCGGTCCCTTTGAAGTCAGTCCTCTTGTAGTAAATATTGAATTTTAATCAATATTTTGATATTTTAGAACTAGAAGACATTATTAAAGGGCTGAACAAGAATATGGATAAGACTATGAAGTCTTTCAGCAAAACTATGAACAAGATGATGCACAAAGATTAAGTACCGTATGTACATATTCGTAAGAGCTATGTGCATGGCAAGGGCGTATATATGCATCGCTATATAGATATTATATATGTCGCACTATCTTGCAATATTTTTAGTACGGGTCGATAAAATGCAGTTTTTCTTAGAAATATGAAGGCCCTAACAAAATATACAAAAACTATTTTAAGGGTGAATTCAGTCCATGTTACTGAATAACTTTTCCCAATGAACATATAACGAAGTTATTTAGTAAGTATTATTTATTTATTTATTTATCAAACTTTATTGTTTCAAAGTAAAAATAACAAATGGCAAACTTAATGCTAAGAGCATTTTCTCCGAGTCAACCATAGGGAAGAGCAGAAATATTATGAGGCGCAAGAAAGTAACACAATATAAGTACATAATAAAATATTACCTACTATATATTATACAATACATACCTACTACATAATATCAAAATGAATATCTACTTACACACTACATACCATCATGCATACATTGCATCATGGACTGCATTTACCCTTAAAATAGTGACAGTATACTTTTGACGTTATATACATACACAATAAATTAAAATTAATAAAGGGAGACCTGATTGGCATACCTAAGTAAATATATTATATATACTCCCCAGGTATTCCCATAGACACAGTAATTCAAATTTCAAAATAATTAAATTTTTAACAAAAAAACAACCGACTTCAATTTCTTTCAGGAGTTTCTTCCATATCTCCAAAGTTCTTCATCATATCTTCACCAAATTAAAATGGGACCAACTTGGTAGTAAAGGCTTTCAAATAAAAAAAGAATTAACAAAATCGGTTCACAATTGGCGAAGATATCGCGTAACAAACATACATAAAAAAAATACAGTCGAATTGATAACCTCCTCCTTTTATGCAGTCGGTTAAAAAGAAAAAAGCTACGTTATATTTATTTGGCTTGGATGTGCTGGGTCACGTTGGGTGCACTTAACGGATTCAGGCGAAAACCATACGTGCGTTAGAGAAAATATCTCGTCCCTTTCGCACGCGTGGTTTATACAGGGACTAACAAAATATACTGAAACTATTTTAAGGGTGAATTCAGTCCATGATACTGAACAACTTTCCTCAAGGAACATATATTGAAAAATTATCAAAAAAAATTTTGGTCTCTCATACAAGTTCGCCGATCAGCTAATCCTAGTTTCTATGGAAAGCAAAAATTTTCTTTTCATATTTCGATATGTGTTCCTTGGGGAAAGTTGTTCAGTATAAATGGACTGAATCTACCATTAAAATAGTTTCAGTATATTTTGTTAGACGCTATATATAACCAACAGGATGAATCCGTTGTGCATAGTTTAATGGTGTCTTGATATAATCTTAATCGTCTTGGTGTGACAATAAAAATATATATATATAAGGTCTGACAATATATACTAAAATTATTAAATGACTCAGTCCGTTATGCTAACAACTTTCTCCAAGGCATACTACTATAATAATGTGTATAGAGGATTTTTTTTTCCATCTAAACAAGTTACCTGATCAGCTAGTCCGAGATTCTATTACAGAAACAAAACAAAATCATATTCCAATATATGTTTCTTGAGGAAAGTTGACCAGTGTCGTGGACTGAATTCACTATTAAAATTGTTTCAGTAAATTTTGTCAAGACCCTACAAAAATAAGGGGTGGTGAATGATTTATATTGGTCGTGTAAGTCTTGTGTTGTCCTTTTTGTACGGGGTCTCTTCGTGGGTAAAGATTTATCACGAAAATAAGTACTCGTATATCGTGTAGAATGAAGATAGAAGTATTTTAGTAATTAAATATAGGCTCGTGAACATTGTTTATTACAAAAATTGAGCTGTGTCAAATTATTATTAAAAGTTTTGAGGTAACAATTGAGCACCTTCGTCGATGTTTCCCCATACATATAATTTAGGGATTTTCAGGCATTTTTTGAGTCTGCGTGATACACCTTAGACCTCATCTTGGCTTCCCATCAGGCTAGATAGAGGTCAAACGCACTCAAATTTCTAACAAAAAAAAAAACTATAGGTTAAGAGAGGAGTAAAGAGAATGACATGCCGCGACATTCCATTCCTGTTGATTTCGGGAGCACACAGCCTTTTTTTGGAGTTAAAATTCGCACTATATTATTCGAACCCTACAAGCTATGGGAGTAAGTTGAGTAGGTACCTATGACAGCTACAGTGTCCTGTTCGAACTGGATGAGCTACTCGGGGGTATGTAGTTGCATTAACACTATTTTTTTCTACTCCAATAAAAACGCACTCAAATATCTAATAAAAAAAAGGGCACGGCCCGGCCGATACACTAGGTTTTGGGGTGCGAATTTTGACTACAAAAGCTTGTGTGCTTTCTGGTCGAAATCAACAGGCTTATGGAATTTCGCTGACATACAGAACTCTCATACAGAAGTGTTCAGTTGACCGGACAATGAGAATTCATAATTATTGACAGTCACCCTTTCAAGTCGACTGTACATTAATTTTTTTTTTTATTTATTTTACTCTAATAAGGTATTTTTTTTTCTTATTCTCAACCAATGAAATTAAGCCAGTTCTTTATTTATTTTGCTAGAGGCAGGAAAAATGAAAATTAGTTCTCTCCCAAAAGACGTGGATGTCCACATGCTAGTAGACGGGGCCAATCGCAAGATCGACAATTCAATGAAAAAATTAAGTGAATAGATCTATAATATATTAATGAAGAGATAATGTATTGCGTACTTCGATTTTGCTAAGTACGTCTTCATGTTATTTATCTATTTATTTCAAATAAGTAGATTATTTTTTGTAGATAGGCAGTTAGGCAAGTATTTTCTAAAATTTAATTTCATGTAATTAGTACACCTGACTTTTAGTCACGTGAGTTTTTTTTTAAATTTTGTTCCATTTTCCCGTAAATATTTGTTCCTTAAAAAAAATTCTCAACCTTAAGTATGAAAACCACCAGGCAACACTGTAACATCATGTTTAAAGTATTTAGCGACCATCAAAGTACCAACACTATTTAAAGTCTTACAAAATATACTGAAACTATTTTAAGCGTAGATTCAATCCATGATACTGAACAACTTTCCCCAAGGAATATATATCGAAATATGATTGCAAATTGTATGGGAGGTCAAACATTATTTTTAATGCGAGTAATTTCGATATTGTTCCATGGTTGGGAAAGTTGTTCAGTATCATGGACTGAATTCAGCCTTAATTAGTTTCAGTATATTTTGTTAGACTCTGTATAAGTGTATACTAGTGATGAGCTAATTAAACACCATGGATCTGTTCGACCCACTTCCGTCTATATGCCTGGAGTGGCGGCAGGATAGTGGTTCATTTGAACACCATGGATCTGTTTGACCCACTTCCGTCTATATGCCAGGAGTGGCGACAGGATAGTGGTTTATTTGAACACCATGGATCTGTTTGACCCACTTCCGTCTATATGCCTGGAGTGGCGGCAGGATAGTGGTTCATTTGAACACCATGGATCTGTTTGACCCACTTCCGTCTATATGCCTGGAGTGGCGGCAGGATAGTGGTTCATTTGAACACCATGGATCTGTTTGACCCACTTCCGTCTATATGCCAGGAGTGGCGACAGGATAGTGGTTCATTTGAACACCATGGATCTGTTTGACCCACTTCCGTCTATATGCCAAGAGTAGCGACAGGATAGTGGTTAATTTGAATAACGAAGGGTTTCATATAAAAAAAATCTAGTGTTAATAGTAGCAAACGTGTAGATTAATGTTTGCTTTGTACGTGATAAACGAATTTGACAAAATATAAATTTGCAAATTAATAAAATACATATCCTAGTGGCCATCACGTACTATTTATAAAGACGCTGTCATATTTGACTATTATAGATTAGACAGCTTTTGCATTTAAATATTAACTTAGAACTCAATTTTTGAAAACATGCACCAACACGAAAGTCCGCAATGGAATTCGTTATTTATTTTGTGAAATTAAAAAAAAAACTTACGTGATGAAAAATTTACTTGCTTCTCAGTAATTTACCACCTCATTATTAGATAAGAAACATATTTGACCATATTATCCCATTATTATAGGTACTAAAGCTGATTAGTACAAATGCATACAGCCGTTGGTAAGTCAAAAGAAGAGCTCAACATAACTAACGCTTGCCTAAAACTTACTTTATCTGGCAGGAAATATTTGTAGTAAAACCCTTATTAGGATCCAATACAACATATCGTTATAATATCTTAGGCGAGATTCCCCCACTGGAAACGAGCCCCGCTGCGGTGCGCGGATCGGCAGATTCCGCGCGCGATGTCGGAGGCGCAGATCTGCCTCGACGCCCCGCGCCATATATTCACTACAGTCGATCGTCGTGGAGAAGGGATACCGAACTCATTCAAGAAAGCAACTTGAATGACTGCCGTAGAGTTCCTTTTTCTTTGTCCTTTATACATAAAAGCACGGGCGGTGGATGGCGGGCGGATGTTACCACTTACCTTGCGGCTAACACCACGCCCCCGCGCGGACTGGCAGAATTATCGTGGTTTCAGTAGGTTGGACCAGGCGTGTTTTCTATACAGATTGAGATATTTGCATACAATGTTAAAATCTGCCGCACCGCGCTCTGCGACACGGTGCGCGGTGCAGTGGGATCACTGCCGTTCTACTAGGGTAAATGCGTTAGTTGTAGCACAGTGGGTTAGCTCAAGTAGACTGTAGACCAATGCAAAAGCTACTTGAAATAATTATTTTAAGAATTAATTTGCTAGGAAACGTAGGTTTAACTTTTAAATCCTTTCTTATATTTTAATGGCAACTGTTTAGATTATGTATATCCAGTCCATTCAAAATATTGTGTTACTCGTAGTATTTATTTATTTAACTTTATTACAAACGTAATAGGCGGACTTAAAGCTATAAGCTTTATCTACCAGTCAACGTACTGGTGATGCCGAGAAAAAGAAAATTTTAGAAGAAGGTGCAAGTTATATAGGTATTGTAACATCTATTTCTTGAGACGCTCAAACGCTTTTAAATCGTCATCCACCCAGGCATCGCTTATTTATTCCTAGGGTTGATTGCACCGTATTCTTGGTTGGTTATAGTTACCGTCAAAATTAACTTAAACGGTTACAATAACGGCAACAATAGTGTTTACCAATTGTGTGTTGTTCCTTTTACAAATACACACATTCAATCCGCTAGTTTTCAATAAGTCAAATCAGATACTTTTATCTTACGCCAAAACAAACATTTCCTATGGGATGTGTATCTTGGCTTTAAATAGTAGCTATCAGTTTTTCTGCATTAATAAATCTGAATCAAATTCAAAATGGATATAATCAATACCAAGTGACATTATTTTGTGATGTTTTGTTCTCTTAACACAACAAAATAATTCATTTTTGACCCAGAATTATTATCCTATTAGTTTTTGAGAATATTGCATTATAGTCCCTATTTTCTATAATTCAATATTATCATAAATTAAAATCCATCATCTATATTGTAAAACTCATCCTAGAAATGTTAAAACATATTTCAAAGGCTATAAAAGCAATAAAACTAGTACTAAAGGTGTACTAGATTGATTCAATACATGATGTCTACTGTAGAAGCATTGTATTTTGTTTATCGCCCGTTTATCCTTAGTTACTCGTTATTTTAATCGTATTGATAATATCATTGTTTTCCAATTAATATTTTCCTGTTCAAACTACATATAGACTATTAGTAGTTCAGTCAACTTATATTTTTTTTAGAATCGTTACATTATCTTTTGATTTATATGCTTATATCATATAAATTTTATAATTATACCTATATAATTCTAACATGTGGACTAATACTGCTTTTGTGTGCACTTGCTATTTAAAAAAATATATTTTCTGCCAGATATAACGGTTTGGCTCGATTTAATTGGTATTTCAACAAACTTTATAATACTCATTCATTCGGTTGGTGTAATAGTACATTGTTTGTCTCTCTGTTTGTAATACTTAGGAGCTAAAGTTTTTTTTTAATATTTTTTTTGCACACTACCATAAGACTGGCATTTTTGTGGTTTACTGTACTGTTTTTACTGTATTTTGTTTTATTTATTTGGATATGGTTCAATAAAAAATAAAAGTGAAAAAAGCCACTAGAAAATATATTTTTACACGTTTAAGTACATATAAATATATATATTTTATTAATTTTTGTTTTAGATCTTACTAAGTTTAAGTAAATCATAATAAAAAAGATTGTCTATAATGTTTAGAAAAAATTAGGGCATCGATGTCTATGTTTTTTAAACTTGGGCCCAGACAAACAGCGTTAATTTTTGTGTTTTGAATCGCGTAAAATGTGTTGCGCAATTTACGTTCTTTAGAAATTCACAACTCTTCCTGCCGCCGCCCGTGTGGCACAAACGGGACTTTAGTATGAAACCGAATGTGGCGTAAATTTTGAACTCATTTTACGCCAGTCGCAGCTCAAAATATTATACTCGTTTGCCTAGGTCCTTATAGACAGATTGTGAGGTTTTGTTAATTATTTTAAGTAATTTTTTTGTCTTTTTTTTACAGCCACCCGCGTGGTAGCAGATGCAGTTAGGAAGAACAACTAAAACCGTTCATATTTATTAAGAAGCGGAGAGTACAAACTTTTTACACACGCTTTGTCACCAGCTTGCAGCACGATGACTGAAATTTAAAAAAGAAATTACTACCTACATTGTCTATAGAAAGTATTTTTGAATCATTTAACTGTTTCGACTAGGCACACTAGTGTCTCTCACAAAGGCATCTTATATTTAATGGAAAACATCGCGTATAATTTTGAAAGAACTCACTTCAGGTAAGTTCGTTTAATCACAATTATACTTTGATGTTTTCCCTTTCGATATATTCTACTTGCCTTTCTCGTTTATTTTATCTCTGATAGCTCAAAAAATTTATAAAAAACGACTTTATTGCATTGTCGACGTGTTTATGAGTACAGAACGTAATATTGTAACATCAATTCTATTTTTATTGAATTAAAGTCTGTTTTAGGCTGTCAAAGGTAAAATAACGAAAATGAAAGTAAGCGATGCAGCTACCAGCGATCTCTTCAAACGATTGTTAGTTACTATAGAGAACTGTTCTTGACAGCGAGAGATAAGCAACTAACGCATTTCGCTTTTGTCTAGCTCACTGCATCTTGGTCATTAATTGCCAATTAACCCTTAACGTACCGTACCTGTCGTAATAATTTTTTCATTGGTTATGAACTTTATTTTTAAGGTATAAGGTTCAATTTAATGTGGTAACTTTTCTACCATGAAGGGTTAAAACAATGACTAAGAGGCAATATTTTAATGGATAATATTTGACAACAATATTTTAATCGGTGCATCAAATATAACTATTGTATCGATGGATGAAATAGTTGAAAATATTATCGTTTTAACCGTATTTTCTCTGACTATGCGCTTTGTGTTAATAAGGCACATTTGATTGTATTTGTTTCAAAAATCGTGACACATTTATATTATTTTTCTTTAGTATTAAATTATTAGTTTCTTTCTCGGGTCTGTAATATCTTTTAGGCGTAGAACTAAGTAATTGACCCTCTAGGTTTTTATTTTCTCTACTTTAAGATCTCTTTGTGGAACAATGAATTCTTATTTCTCTATTTCTAGAACTTTCTTTCAGTTATAGATTTGCTCAAGGAATGTTAGTTTATCTGTTGTTTAATTTTTTAAGGTTGAATCAATATGTTAGTTTATAATACGCTATTTTGGACAGTGTAACTATGGTTAAAATTGCAGTGATTCCAGTAGTTTTTGGGAGAATTTTTATGCCACAATATTTTTGTAAGTTTTGGATGTAAGGGACACCATAAACGTTGCCATTTTGTAATACTTAGGAGCTCCAGTTGGCTTGCGAGTTGCGAGTAAAATCTATGTTATCCATATGATAATGTGCCTTCAGTGGTTTGGCCGTGCATTGTATTTGTATTCACTCAAGGAATTGTTAATCTTGTCATTTTTTCACGTAATAAAACGAATTCATTGTAAATGTATTTGTTTCATTTTATTACATAAATCAACTATTACCCTAAGTAGTCAGACAGACGTGAGACTATGCTAGCGACCCTGGTCGGCACCCGCCGCACGACGGTTGCGAACTATCGCCGACGGACGCGCGACCTTTGTGTGATTAGTGTCTGTAGCGAACTCTCGCTCGTCTGTAAAAGCCCTTACGAAGCCTGAAATTATAGATTAAAGGAAAACTAACAATCATGTAAGAAAAGTAATTTAATGAATCTTCAAATTTGTCGCCCCATGTTGCAAAAAGGAGTCATGCCCCCCCCCCACTCCTAGATCCGGAGCTGCGGAAGGGGAGGGTTGGGAATTTTCAGCGCGCCCCTTTGTTACCTCGCGCCCCTAGGCACGTGCTGATGGAATCATTTTTTTTTGTATCATTTATGTCTTAAAAAAAGAAATTAAACAAAAGTTAACCATACATTTATATTTATTCTAAACTAATAAATAACCTAATTACATCTAAGTCTTATGAGGCTGGTGCAGATTTTTCAGCTTCGGCCAGCTTTGCCAAGTTTTCTTGCTCTGTTTTTCGGTTTCTCCATGCTGTCATATATGATCTCGGGTGGATGGGGAAGAAGCCAGATAAACCTGAAAATAGTTTATTTATTTATTAGGGGGCCATCCTCATTACTGGATGGGGTTGGATCACGCCAATCCGCTAGTTGCCAACAAGTCAACACAAATATTTTCTATGGAGTCAAATAGCGCTCTTAATATTAGTTTTTCGGAATTAATAAATCTAAAATCACGTTTAAAATGGATATGATGAATGGCAAACATTATTGTGTGACGTTTCATTCTCGTATCATTCCAAAATAATTTATTTTTGACCCAGGATACTACCCTATTGTGACAGTACATGTTAAAGGAATAGGAAAAAAGCGTGACAAGAAAAGCTTGAGAAAGACAGCCGTTTGTGGACCGTTTGTTAGCAGCCGTGAGACTTGTTTTTATCAAGCTATACTATGCATTTCAAAAATAGAAATAATGGTAAATATGGTTGGCAATGAGATTGCACTGCCGGCCACTGCTGCTAGAAGCGTGCTAAGAATTTCGCAAGAGTTTGACTAAGAAAAGACTCGCAACTGTTTGACTCAATAAAAGAGATAAGTGTACCTAGTACTTCAGCAACAGGAGGGGAAACATGGGCTCCTTTTCCCAACCAGTACTTTATTCTTTCCAAATTCAAAGCCACTAGTTTCTCATTGTTTATATTAGGTACTGGGTCGTAGGAACCGAGCTGTTCAATAACTGGCTGGCTGTTTAAACGCCTTCTCTGTAAAAAAAAAAAGAAAATAAACATAACCTCATATTTGTTATAAAAGATTACATCAAAAGCTTTCTTGTTTCAAATAAAGGCATATTGATTCACAATAAAAACTAATAGTATGCGGAGGTTTTAGCTGTGTTCATCGTTTTTACTTACTTGAGTTACAGAAATATGAAAGAATGGTCTATTGGTACACCCATGACGAATAAGTCGGATAGATTTTGCCGCTCTTGCAAAATATCGACCTGTGCCACTAGCAGGAGGTAGGGACATGATAACAAAATACTAAATTGCACAAAATTCTATTGATTATAATAAATAAAAAAAGAAATTTATTATACGTCCAAAGTTCCAAACCTAACCCCTAAACTAAAATGAACAATGTTGTCAATTTAACACCTGTCAATAATGTCAGTGTCAAATATGACATGATAGCTTTTTTTAAGATATTAAAGTATAATTTATTCAGCCATCTTAAGTTTAACCTAAGGGGCGCCACCCTCTTCCTTTAAATTATAATATTTAACGATATGAAACATCAATGATGATGATCTGTTATGTAATAAATTCAAACTAACATTTATTAAAGTGTACTTTCAAAAAAATATGACGGTTTTAACCACATAGACCTATTGGCATCAATTTAAATATCAACAATTTATACCCATGATAAATACATGATACAACTACATAAGAGTAGGTAGTACTAATAAAACGTCAATTAAACATCATAATTTTTATATAAAAGAAAACCTTTAAACATGCGTTACTCGTTTTTTCCCAAAGAGGATTGACGTCAGGCAGGCGGCCAGTCATAAAATTACAGCCAAATCATTTTAACTATTCCGGCAATTTATTTCTTCTCCACTTCGCAAGGTCTTTGGCATCCTTGGGTGTCCATTGACGTGCATGTTATATTTGGGGAAGAAAAAGCGGGAAGGCGCACCCCAGGCTCCAGCTAAGGATGCAACCGTGAACGCAGAATCAAATTAGGTCGCGTCGTCGTTCCTTCTCCTCAAGCGGTCACTTGAGAACAGAATTAGCTAGATGACAATATCTCAAATAAGACACTTTTTTCTAAATGACAAAACAAAAATTTTATATGCGATTTGTATGAAATACAAACCCGTTACGTCATAGATATTTGGAGTCGAATATAGCGCTCTTAATATCAATTTTTTTGCATAAAAAAACCATGTTGAAAATGTATATGATTAATGACTAGTGACACTATTTTGTGACGTTTTATTCTCCAGTATGTACCAAATAATTTAATTTTTGACCCAGTCATCTACCCACGTTCCTACTCATTGAAAATAATAGCAGAACAATTTCTAGAAATGGGAATTTTGACTGCCTCCGTGGTCCTGTGGTCAAGGCGTCTGCCTTGTGATCCGGAGGTCGTGGGTTCAAATCCCACTGGGAAGCACATTTTGTGAAAAGTTGTTTCCAGTCTGGTTAGGATATTGCAGGCTTGAATCACCTGATACCGTGCTTCGGAAGGCACGTAAAGCCGTTGGTCCCGAACGCCATCTAGCGTTTGTACCTATCCCAGGATTGGTTCTGGTCTACCCTTTGGGTTGCGGAGGTCAGACGGCAGTCGCTCTGTGTAAAAACCAGTAACCTCGTCGAATCACCTAGCTTAGGTAGCGTAACCGCTGACGACGCAACCGGGAATACGCTCGGATGATGATGAATTTCTGGAAATGGGAAAATTCGGCATACCTACGATGATTTAGCCCCGTGAATTTTTAACGGTTTTACCAACTTTGCAGTTTTGAGGTTGCGAAGTTGGCTGGCTTAGCGAAGCTATTTCAGTGAAATCCATCCATATACCTATATAACGCTACAGAAAACTTCCCCCCTCCCTTTCACCCCTTAACTCCCCCTTTTGGCATTTTTTTGCAATATATTTTATAGAAGACTTAAGTGTGTCTCTCAAATTTATTAAAATCAGTCAATAAATAATTCCACAGCAA